>JAVTVJ010000177.1:4365000-4976496 GCA_034509425.1 Eopsaltria australis | reverse complement strand
CCAGACGTCTTTATCCTGGGGGTGGAACTAGGATCTTTCCACCACGAATTCTCACGGGGTTTCTGGGGTTTTAATTCCATGCTTACCACTCCTACAATGCTGAGATTTAGAAGTCCTCCGTGTGGGTGTGGGAAGAGAGAAATTGAAGGAAGAATAAGAGGGGTTATAAAGAACAGACACAATCTCTTCAAAATTATGGCCATTGAAAGGAAAAAATTTTCCTGGATTAATCTCAGGACAGCAAATCCTCCATCTGAACTTTGTCTCCTTTTTGCCACTGGAAAAAAATTCTCCTGATGGGAGATACCTTCTGAGATTATTTGTTTGCATCTAGGCCTGGTTCCTAGCTTACTGGAAATCTATATTTCCTGCAGATTGCCTGCTTTATGCTTTTTATAAATCACAGCTTTTTTCAAAAGGCTCAGCTCTCCCGATGTCCATGGGACATTTAGCATTTGACAATAATGTGAGTAAAATTGGACCAATGCTGAGAAAAATCTCTCTCCCATATGCCATAATGAAATCCCCCCATGTGTTTATGTGCTTTTTAAAGCATGTTAAGTGATTATGATGGGGCAGACACTTTTAATATATAAATCTCTAGAAAATAACAACATTTCTGAAGCCTCCTGAGTGGATAGGAATCCTGAACCAACTGTTATTTCATATTTGATCCCATTCCCTTTCTCACTGAAATGAGGCAATCCTGATTAGGCTCTACTTTTTAATAAAATAACAAATTCAAATAACAAATGCAAGTACAGTAGTGTGCTCCATATAAAATTTACATTAGAGCTTTTCTGAGAAAAGCTTTAATGCTGTGCTTGAAGTAATTTTATTTTTACAGAGGGCTGCTTGTTACAAGTTGTAAATCCCTTTCTGTGTTGCCGAGGAAGTGTCTTGCTCCCAGTTAAATGGAAATGTATAATCCTTCTCATTCATTTGATTTCTTAAATTGTGGTTCTCTCTCTGGGCTGAGTCCTGGAAGGTGCTGGATACTCCCCAGTCAGGAAGACAGAAACAAAATCAGATCTTTCTCCTTGTCTGGGTGGTATTTCACTTTCCTGAATAAAAGTCATTCCTTCTCTCCAACTGCCTATTTTCCACATCCTTGATAAAGGAACAGAGAAATGGGTCAGACCTGTTCCCAGTCTCCCACCTCCATCCACCCCCGGAGCAGCAGAGCTGAAGCCGTGGGAGAAGCTGAGGGTGGTGTGCCTGGTGCATTTTCTGTGGGTGAGAAGAAGACCATGAGGCAGATTGAGACTTGGAGGATCCCAGTCTCTTTCACAGCTTCTTGTCTCTCCAGCCACCAGGCCAGTGAGTGGGGTGTGCCTAAAATAAGCCTAAAATCCAATATTTCAGAGACATTCTATCATCTATCTCTGCAGGACTTTGGTGAATAACTACTTCCAAACCTAAAAACCATTCCTGAAAATTGGTAGCATCTGGAACCTCTCATTATTTGCCTCTTCAAATTTTTACTGCAGAAATAGAGAAATAATTAAACCAGAGCAAAGTCACAAGGGGAATGTGACTCATGCTTTATTTGCCAAGTTGTTGGAAATGCTGAAGGCCTCCTGCTGTCACAAAGAGCCTCACAGAGGTTTTGCCATTCCTGAACATTCCCAGGCTGGTGCTGAGGATTTGGGAAGGAGGAAACATTGTCCCATCATCCACAGCTGGAGCCCTGACCTGTATAGGAATCTTCTCTGTGCTTCTAAAAGGATCAACTTCTTTCTGAGTTGTATTTTTTCAGAAGTTGAATTTTGTCATGACAAGGTGATTTTTATCCTGTGACTTTTAGGTTAATGTGACAGAAACCGGAAGTCTGATTAGACTCTTATGTGAATTCCAGGAAAACAGAACTCCTTTAAAACATGCCATTCTTGCTCAATGGAACCAAGAAACTTTGTTTTCCTCCTCATGTCTTTTCTTAAAGGTAAATTAATTCAAGGTTATCACTTTCCTTCAGCATCCCCCACTTCACTGGAATTAGTCTTAATTTACTTTAATGAAACGTACAATATTAATCTTAATTAAAAGCCTTGGAGACAGACCTGTGTAGACTCATGACACAGTCACCTTGCACTTTTGTTGGAGCCTCTCTTTTATTTCATTTGGGATCCAGGAATTTGTCTTTCAGCAAATGATAGCCCTGATATTTTTCAGCCCTATTGATCAGTTAAGCTGTCAATGACTTCAGAGAATTTTCCTGATAGACTCTGACTTACACTTAACTCACTTCCTCAATCAGCAATTGTTGTCAGAGTGAAGAAAACCAATTGGCTCAATTAACCAACTTATTTTGCACACGTATTGCATTTCAACAAGTAAAAATGAACAATTAACTAAAAGTTCAACAAAACTGGCCATTGAGTGATATCAAGAACGAAACTGTCCACAGAATTTTATGTAGAAAGGTTAAGAGAATTGGGACTGCTCAGCCTGGAGAAGAGAAGGCTCTGGGGTGACCTTATTGCAGCTTTTCAGTACCTGAAGGGAGTTTACAAGAAAGCTGGAGAGGGACTGTTGTCCTGGGTTGACTGTGTGATGTTTGTATCCCCAATCGTCTGTCCTGGTTATGCTGGGTATTAAGTTCTGTAGCTTTAAGTTAGGCCCAGAGAGACAGAGAGAGTGAAGAGAGTGAAGGGGGGAGAGAAAACGCGCACAGTTTGTCTACAGGAGTTACACCTTACTCCCCCGGAAATTCCTTCAGAGACTGCGCTCGAAGTGGAGACAGAAAAGATAGAGATAAGCTCTCTGTGTGCTCTCGGAGTTCGCAGTGGAGTGCTCTCGGAGATCTCTCAGCTTTTGCAGGGAGAGAGAGACTTTGTTTCTTTTTCTGGTTTTTTTTTTTCTTCTTCTGGGACTGCTCAGCATCTCTGTGGTCCAAGACATCAGGACAATCCCCCCCGGGGGCCCCCCGACTCTGCAGCTGGGCCTGGCCATCAGCCCCAGCCTCTGGAGGGGCTGGGCTGACACAGCTACATCCACAGAAGGACTCTCTGGATCTACCATCTCTTCAAAGAAAGGAGAGGTCTTATTGTTTTATATCATTCCATTTTTTTCCCATGCTTGTGAATATTCTGCTTGTTAAATAAATAGTTTTTTCCACTTTTTCTCTAAGGAAATTTTTTCCCGAGCCGGTTTGGGGGAGGGGTGGCTGGAATTGGCTTGTGTAGAGGAGACCCCCTCAGAGGTTTCCTCCTAACATTTGCCCTAAACTAGGACAACTGTTTACAAGGGCATGTGGTGATAGGACAAGGGGGAAAGGATCTAAATTGAAATATGGCAAGTTTAGATTGCATAATAGGAAGAAATTCTTCACCATGAGGGTGAAGGGACTAGGTTGCCTAAAACAGTTGTGGATGCCCCTGAACAAGGCAAGGTTGGATGGGGTTAAGAGAAACCTGTTCTAGTGGCAGAAGCCTCTTCCCATGACAGTGATGATGAAAATAGATGACCTTTAAGGTGCCTTCCATCCCAAACCATTCTATGATTTGAATATTGTTTCTCCTCTCTTTGAGTACATTGCATGAGAAGAGGCAGAATGGGTCTGCTTGACAGGACCCTTTGCTGTTCTTCAGCTCAGGCATGTGACTTCCTGCTTGGCAGCAGCTACAAAACTGCTGCTTCCTTCCTAGAAACCCAAGTGGAAAGATGGTTTGCATTCATTTTGATGGTGTGAAACATCCCAGTTTTCCATGCAATTTGGAGAACATGAAATCAAATGTGAGGCTTTTTGCTTTACCTTATATACATGGATATATATGTACATATTCATTTGTATATATGTATCCATTTCACAAGATGTGGAAAGAGGTTTGCATGTGAATGACACAAAGGTTATTTCTACTGCTGAGTGATCCTCTATTTTTTAAAATAATGAAAACCACACTGCTGTCCATCTCACCACTTTTCATCCCACCCGTCTTCAGCGAGTTAAAAAATACAATAGGCTGCTCTCCCCTGCTCCATTAAACTAAATCGTGTTAAAATGGGCCTTTCAACACCTCTCCCTCTACAGTGAACACTCACACAGGCTTGAATATCAAACTCCAGATGTTTGGGATCTTGGCAGCCGTGCCCTGCTCCTGAACCTTTGCCATCAGCTGAAGCAAATGGCTGTTACTGAGAGCATTGTTGACCTAAACATTTTCTGACAGCGGCTTCAACCTGCCCCTGTGATTGACACTTCCCAGAAAGCTGATGTGTCTGATGGGCTGTATCAGTTTCAGCTCTTTAGGTTTCAGATTCAGTAGCTGGTAAAATGAGTTCAGTCCTCACCGTGCATAATTCGGTAACTGCTGCATCAGCTTCAGCTTGCTCTGCATTTAATTTATTAGGAGAAGAGATGCGTTTCAGACTCACAGATTGATTGTTATTACACCAGGTGATGTGTTTCAATCAGCAGGTGATATATGTCATTTACTACATTACACAGTTGCAGATGTTGAAATATGATTCAAAGGGACAAGTACTTGATTTTGCAATACATCTAAATGCATTTTGACACGCTTTCCATTTAGTAATATATTCAGTCATTCCTTCTGTTGTGTATGTTTGTCAGGTGGGTTTTTCTGTATTGGGTTGTTTGGTTTGGTTTTTTTACTTAAATGTGTGATTTATGGGTGTTTCTCTTTATGTAGACTGTGCTTAAAACTTTTATCCCAAATTCACTCTGGTTTGCATATTTATATATCAGAAATATTTACATGTGCAAACTATTACCACATGTCAACCTCCACGTACAAAGCAAAATTAGTCAAATTGTAGAGACATGGACTAAACATTGCAAGATGCTTATAAGAGTGGGACTGATTTTTGGTGGGATCTTAGGACATTGCTCAGCTAACATTGATTCATAACCTCCTTCACACGCTCACTACTTTTCTTCTTGTCCTTTCTAAATTTTGAATTTTCTTTATGTGGATATAAGTAGAAAAAAAATTGTGCTAAGTTTATTTTTTTCTTACAGAACTCCATATAAGCTGACAAAGAGCTCACAGTCCTGAGATGAACTTTTAGGAAATGTCCTGGTTTCTGTGTGTGCTGCAACAAGATTTTCTGAATTTCCAAGGTAACAACATTCCTACCTCTCCCAAACAAATGCAGTTGGACAAAAACATATATTTTTCCTTGTAAAAAATGGGCCATGATCCTCAAAATGTATCGGTAGCCAGTTGGCAGCAGGTGATGGACAAGTATTTTCTCAGAGGAAAGATGAAGCATCAGACAAAGCAGCAGCTTCACATCACATTTTGCAACTAGAGGTTCAAATGAGATTCAGGCAACTTCAGTTCTGTCCTTTGTCATGTTGGAGTGGATGTTCTAAGATGGAGACATTTTACTTGAAACACGAAGCTTTTCAGCCTAACTATGTTTCAGCACTTTAACTTTACATAACACTCCACAGAAAATATTTAGCCCTTAAAAGAACTTGCTTAACAACTAAGAATGTTGGTGTTCCACACAGTCATTAAAGACTACATGACATTCTCAAGAGAAGAGATTCAGTGCAGAACTAAGAATAAAGTTCTTTCTCACCTTTGTGTGCTTCAGCTCCAAACTCCAAACCTTTAAATAAGTGCTGCAATTTGGAATATTCTCTAATGCTTTTGCTGGGAACGATTTTGCTGGGAATGATTTTGCTAGCACATTCAGGGCACTTAAACTCTGCTTCTCCTCAGAACTGCTCTCTGGAGGAGGTTTTCTCACTCCAGTCAATATAAAGAGAGACACTGTATACAAATCTCCTAACTTAGGTATCTGCACTGTAAATACCCTCTCAAGGACTGTTGCTGTAGGATGTAACATTAAAACCTGCTCCAATGCCTCAAAGAATTACTAAAATGTTGTCACAGGCAGGCAGCTATGTATCATTTTTCTGTCACTGAGCACCTTTACAGCATTACAAATATTCTAAGTGCTCAAACAATGTGCAAAGTAAATCCATTTTAAACCAAGCCAGTTAAAGCATAAACAGTAAAATGTTTGTATTGTTTTTACCTTTTTGTATTTTCCCTAACACAGAAAATAATAAATTGCGAGGCTGTAAAATGCTGGAACAATAAGGGCAATTTTATAAAATATTTTAACAGTTTGAAGAATGTTCCGCTTGGAGGATGAAGGGTATATATGTGTGTGTATATATATATATATGTGTTTGTGTTTTATATATATATGGGGATGGTGCTTTGGTTTTTTTTTCACACCACTTTTCTGACTCACAAAACACTTCAGTTCATTGAATTTATTAAGGGAAAAATTGTGTGTTGCTGTTTCTGATCCAGTGATTAGCTGAATTTATCTCTTGAGGACTGTGGGAGAGAAGAAATTCTTAGGCTTTGTTTTTGCAATGCCATCTCTGGATGTAGATCCTGAATATTGATATCAAGGGACCAACCTAAAGCTTATTGAAATCAATAAGACTGACTGCAGTGATAATGGTACTAGCCACAATTTTGGAAATTTCTTAAGCAACAGCTTTATACTGCAATGGGATTTGAGTAAATGCTGAAGCGTTTTGCTGCAATGAGAGTTTGTCCTTTAAGCAGGGTTTATGTACCTGCATTTATCAAAGGTGGTGTGTCTGGGTGCTTGCAGGTGTGTGTACATGTGCCCAAATGAGCAATCCACAGAGCTGCTGTGCTTTTATTACCCAGAGCAGACAGCCAAAAATCCATCTGTCACATAAAATAATAGGGAACTGCAAAAACTCACTGATTTCTCCAGCTGCATCCTCCCCTCTTTTTCAGGGAGATGGTTTTGTTGTTGCATTTGCCAGGCTGTCACCGGCTGTTTCTCCAGCGTGGGGAGATCCTGACACCAGCCATCAATGTGTCACATCTAAGTGATGTTGTGTTCAACACTCACATAGGATTTTTAAGCTCTGCAGTTGTGTGTTCTGCATAAGAACCTGCCGTGGCTTAACCCCAGCCAGCAGCCAAGCCCCATGCAGCCACTTGAAAGCCCTGCTGAGCAATAACAAAAGCATCTCTGTGGTACCAACCCTGTGCTCAGCACAAATGCAAAATGTAACCCCATACCAGCCACTGTGAAGAAAATTAACTCTACCCCAGCTAAAGTCAGAGCAGAACCTTTAGATGAGAGTAGGTCTGTAGCAGGTTTACATCATGAGATGACCTGAATTACAAGAATTGAAGTATCTTGATGCTAACTTGCTATTTTTAAAGCTTGATTTGATTTGCTTCAGACCCTTAAGTTTCATGGAGAAAGTGAACAGATCTTATCCATTTGCTAATCCAAATGGAATATCCAAGCATCTTCCCATCCATAAGAATTGGTTTGTGTTCAAAGGTTTTTGCCATGCCCTAGTAGAATGTAAGCCCTAAAGAAAGGACTTTAAATATAAGGGAGAAATCATATGAGTAGATTTTGGCAAAGAAAGAGTTGAATAGCAAAAGGCTGCCAAGGGGTCCAAGAGGTCAGCACATGTCACTCTCAAGCAAAACTAAAACAAAAAGGTTGAAAAGCTGGGTCCAAAGATTGCTTTAGATCTTTTTCATGTCAGTTTAGGTTGGTTTGGAACCATGAAGTCCTTGACAGAGGTAATAGGGATAAAAATGTTATGTTACTATGGAGAGTGTTTTGAGGTAGCATTACTCGGAGTTTATTTTGTGCTGCTGTTGTGTACTGAATTTGTAGAGGGTGTTTTTGTTGCTGCTCTGTGCTAAATTACTGCAGTACAAATTTTTCCTATCTCACTTCTTTCTCATCTTTCAAAAAATACTACTTCAGTAACAAGCTGAAGGAAACTTGCAGGAGACACTTTCTGTGTCTATTTCTCTATCATTTTTCACTAAACAATTGTTGTTTTCTGGTTCAAAAAAACCTGAATCCTTACTTGTTGGAACATAATTTTTCCCAGTGGCTGTGGCACCACATTAATCCTGAATTATTTTCTGAAACATTAGCTGTGCAAGAAACTACATTTAAATAAAATAACATTTTCCTGGAAATTATATGAAACTGTAAGAGGATATAAGTTTATTTTAAAGATGGATAGAAATGATAGGCCCAAATACTTATCTACGCATGTCCAGATGGCACACTTTAGTCATCTGAGCTTGGAGATGGATGAGAACAACTTGTGATTTTTAATCTTGGGTCTGACACCACTTCCCTCTGTGGCCTAAGGCAAACAACTTCTCCATGCCTCAGTTCACCATTTGCCTCTAACTTGGAGTCTTTAGCAGCAGCTGCTTTCACTTTCTTTGGTAATTAGGCAAGCAATCTCTTGCTTGAGGCCTCACATTAAAATCTACCCCTCCTGCTTAAAGAATAGTGGAGTGTTTTCATATCTGTCATGCTCATTTTTCCTGGTTTTCAATACTTTTTAAAGCTTTCTTTTGACATCTCTTGCATGTGATAATGCAATCAATATGTTTAGGTTCCTATGGATGTAATACTTGAGCAGCACGCACTTGCATCTGCCACTCCTCCAGCCCAGGGCAGTTTGAGGAAACACAGGTGAGGATTTCAGGTTCATCCTCAGGACAACCAGAACATCTGCAGTGCCAGCTCCTGGACACTGTAGTGGTATCTATTTAACTCAATAAAACAACCCCAGGAACATTTTCTGCTGCCAAGACCTTTTATATGCTGCACACTCTTACCACACATATTTTTCACCCCACCAAATGGAATGATTATACCCAAACTGCCCATGGGGCTGGGTTTATTTCATAAAGAATCCCTTCTACCACTAGGAAAGTTCAATGACTGGGAGAGGGTTAATTAGCACAGGACCAAAATTACATGAGAGAGGATTCTGTAGGTTACATGATGACTGAAAGCCATTTTTAACCCTGTTTTATTTGCCTGGATAGATATGAACATGTTTCAGGGAAGTACCCTGATTCCCAGGTGAGGAACAAGTTTAAGAAATTAATCATTCTAAATGTTACAGCACATTCCCTACAGATAACTGATAGTCCTGAAAAATGTAATACGTAAGAGGCTACTCTTTAGCAATGAATCTCTAAATATACAGGTAATAAATACCATCATCTCCACTTCAGAACTGCAAAACCATGACCAGCTTATCCAAAGTAGCCCAGCACACCTGTAAGTGAGACAGGGCTCAGACTTGAGCCTCTCAAGACCTATTGGGTGTTCTGTGCCATAGGAAACAGAGCTTAGCAAAACCAAACCATGGTTAGATTTTATGTAGACATTTATATTGTTTCTGAAGCATTTTTATAATATTAACTCCAATTAAAATAGTTTGAGGATGGACTAGCAGGTCCCAGGATGATTAGTGACAGGTTATGGTAACTCAGGAAGCTTTTCCCACAGTTCTTCAGATGTCCACACTGCTCCTCTAACTGGGAGATGCACTTTTTCCTTTTGAGATATGAGAGCAGTGCCTCCCATCTCAGCAGGGCCTTGTTCCATGCCATTTCATTTGAGTTATATTTGTTTGTGTGGCCACATCAACTTCCATTGGTCATTTCCAACTCAACACAGTATTTCTGGAAGAATTTTTTGTTATTGGTCCCCAGATGCATGACCTTGCCCTCTCTACTACTGAATTTCATTAAATTGCTGTTACTCTGGTTTTCAGACTCACCCAGTTGCTCCTTGCAGATGCTCTGAACCTCTCTGTGTCATCAGTGAGGTTCACTTTATTGATGTACTCGCTTTCTATGCCAGGATTGCTAGTGAAAGTATTAATTAGTATTGCTCTTAAGGCTCCTCTCTCAGCCTTCCTCCAGGCTGAAAATTCCCAATCTCAGCAGTACATGTTGCTAAATGGTCTCTGGGCAGCCCCACAGTTCTCCTTCACCAACAGCTTCCTGGTTTTTCCTTCAGCTCTGACTTTTATATGGTTCATTCTCCTTTGCTGAGGGACTCAGTGTAGTTTGGAGATTTTTAATAAATGAAAACAAATCAGGTTATTCCAGCAAGAACTACCTTTGGCACCCCAAATTTAATTTTACTCTGTATCTTTTTTTTCCTGAAAATTTTAATTTTTCTATTCTTTTGAGATTTGTTTCAATTTTTTATACTGCTCAGACAGAACTTACAAGTTCGTTGTGAATTGAATCATTTTTATTGCTACTTTCTGAAAAGACTACCTATGCCTTAGAGATTCTGTACTACTGGCTCTGCAACTTCTTATTGTTTTGTAATTCAGACACACCAGGTCACTGTGACTTCTGTTAAACCCTCTGGGTTTTTGTTTCTTCCTATTTTCCATTTCCATATCTTGATGTGTATTAGTCATCCCACCTTTGCTACTGTGTTCTCATTGCTGTTCTTATCAGCCACCTCAGCACCAGTGAATAAAGCAAGGCCATGGCACGAGCTCAAAGACTGATGAATAACCATCCCTGCCACTGTACAGATACAACTGACCAATTTTTGAGTCATGTCAAGTAGGACTGACACGATGACCATGCCCAGTTCAGGGACAGATCCAAGCATGAAATCTGGATGTGACCTTCTTGCTTTGGGGGGTGTAGAAAGTTTAATCCTATCAGTGATTAGGAGAACAAGTCTGATAAGAAGAAGCTGAGGAAGCTGGGGGATTTTAACCTGGAGAGGAAAAGAGAAAAGAAGCTCAGGAGGGACCTTATTGCTCTCCACAACTCCCTGAAAGAAGGTTGTAGTGAGGTGGGGCTTCTTCTCTCAGGTAACAAGGGGCAGGACAAGAGGAAATGCCCTCAGGATGTTCCAGGGTATGTTTAGATTGGATATTAGGAAAACTTTGTTCACCACAAGGGTTGTTAAGCAGTGAAACAGGTTGCCCAGGGAGGTAGTGGAGTCAGCACCCCTAGAGGGATTTAAAAAGTGTGTAGATGTGGCACCTGGGGACATAGTTTAGTGCTGGACTTGGCAGTGCTGGATTAATGCTTAGACTTGATTATCCTAGAAGTCTTTTCCAACCCTAATGATTCTATGATTCTATGTGATCCACCCACATGCAAGATTTTAGGTAATTTTATTCATTAGCATATGTGTATCCACTGAAATCAAGGCACAGGATCACAATATCCATTTAGATGAGTTCATTATCTTTCCTCCCTCCACCACTAATTCTTACTTTGCAGTGGAAAAAAGTGAAGGCAGAGGTGCTCAGTAACTCACTAAATTAGTTGCAGTCCTCAAAGCAGGGTGAAATTAAACAGGACTAGAAATGCATAGGGTGTATTTTTATATTCCTTTATAGATTTCTTTGTTCGTGAAGCCTCTGGTTTGTAAGCACCTCCCTGCTTGAGTCTTTTTTTATTCTGTGTTGTGATTTTATCTGTTTTCTTTTCTCTTCTGGACAATAGGTTATTTAACTTCTCCCTACCCTTTCCCCTCCCCACTCTGTTGTCTCTGCTTTCTTTTTATAGCTTTGTTTGGCTACTTTGGGTTTGCATGATTTATCACTCTAATAACCTCTTCCTGCAATGGTGACAGGGAAGGTGCCATGGAGGGTGGAAAACTCCTTCCTCTTTATTGTTGTCTCCTGTGTGATCTGACAGGCTGGGAGAGGAACACAAAAGTGGGAGGGATGGAAATGAGAGGCACTGGAGCTGCCAGAATCCCCCTCCCTTTTAACATCTCTGCCAGGTTTTCTAGAAATGACAGATTCTTCCACCCCTTTTTTTGAGCCTTTTAGGGGGAGAGGGTGGGGTTGAGTGGCAGTAGCATGAGAGGATGGCCAGAGAGAGAAAATAGTTACAGTCTTGATGTGACAATTTAGGTCTGCAAAGGTTTCACCTCAGGTGAGGATCCAGAGTAGTTGGGGTTTGGCTGTATGTGCCACTTCAGAGTGGAGTGAGATCAGGGCTTGGATGGCTGTGCTGGTTTCTGGTCTGTTTAATCTCTGTGAGGGGGAAAAGACACCAAAGGAAGGACTTAAAGGAATGAAATAAGACTAATGTTTGGTCTTCTGTGGCTTGGAAAATTCTGAGCTATTACAACATCAAATAAGCCAAGCCCTGTCACTGTTTTCTCTCTATTTTATGTGAAGCACAGAGCAGCCAAAGGCCAGTGGCCTGTTCAACTACTTTATAGCAGCTTTGTTTCACCTTCACACTGAAAAAATGAGCAGAGCACTAATTTTGTCCATTTTAGTGCATATCTTTGCTCATTTACTGTTTCAGATCTCCTCTCCCCTCATCCATCTGCTCATAAGTCCCTTGCTTTAAATAATGCCATTTCTTACCCCACAGTTAAAACATTTTCCACCACCCTCATGGTGCTGCCCTTAAGATGTTTTTGTCATAGTTTTTCACATTTCTTTCCTTTGAAAATGCCAAAATGAATTCTGGCTCAGGAGAGCCTCCAACTTGCTGAACTGGCAACCAGGCCCTGTTTTCTAAGGCATTTAGATTATGATTTTTTCCCATTTAGGCGTCTGTTTTCAAAATGGTATTAAACTCCAGTATTCCTAGCAAGAAGCAACTTACATCACCTTCAGGGTAAAAAAAAAATCACCTGTGCATGGTCAAGGTTTCTTAAGATAATGACTTTAGGCGGTATTTATAATGCCAAAATATTTTTCTTTGTTTATTTATTAGTTTTTCTCTGTGTAACCACTTCATATCTATTCTCACAGCTCAGCTCTCTGACACAATGTCATTTTCAGTGTATTCCTTTCTTCTGTTGTTTTTTTATGGAATCACAGAATGGTTTGGATTGGAAGGGACCTTAAAGACCATCTCCTTCCAGCCCTCCTTGCTGTGTGCAGGGACACCTTCCACTAGAACAGGTTGCTTCAAGCCCCATCCAACCTGGCCTTGAACATTTCCAGGGATGGGGCAGCCACAGCTTCTCTGGGCAAATTATAATCCAGGGTTCCAGTTTATTACAGCACAGACCAAGCAGTCTGGTATTTAGTGACTCTTCATAATCTTTTTGTTTTCTCTCTGCAGGTTCCTCCTACATAACCTGGACTTGGCTCATGTCCTGGCACTTTGCTTCAGGGCAGGAGAGGGAGGGCTGATGGCTCAAGTATTTTGTGAGAGTAAGGAGAAATTGCCCTCCCAACACCTGGGAACACCACTCTGCATTCCAGCTGCATCCCAAAGGCATCAAAGCTGGCAACAGTACAGGTTCAGTGTGCCCTTTTACCAGTGGCTCTGAGTGCATTTAAAAGATCTGCTCTGGCTTCTGCTGCAGGAGGAGAGAAATCAGGAAGAACTGTGCTTTTATTTCTTGTAAGCAAAATAACTTTTCACTGCAGTTTTTAAAGACTAGGTTTGTAAGGACAAAGTATGGGTCTCTTTGAAATATCAAAAAATTTAATTAGAAACACTATAAATATAACTTCATTTTTTTGCCAGACAATTTAATAACTATATTTGGGTCCCTCATTTCACTTTGGAATGTATAATTCTCTCATGCTTTCAAGTTCTAGGGAGCTGCAGACCATCCCTATTATAGAGAGTTCTGTAGTACCTTGTTGGTTAAATATATCTCTAATTCTTCCTGTGACTTAATTTTGTGTTAAATTCCTCAATAATATAATCTCATTTTAGTGGGAATAGTAACTGATTATTTAAGTGTTGTTTTCCATCCTAGAATAAGCTCGGCATGAGCCCAAGGATCCCTTCCCTTGACTTGGATCATGAGTTCCATGACCCTGGCAGTCTGCAAGGTGATGCAGAAGCTGTTGGTGTCCTCTGCAGTCCATGGGGATGATTTGCTCTGGGGATAGCCCTGGGGGCAGCCAGGGCAGAGCATCCCTTCTCCCAGTAAAGCATTGCCTTTCCTCCCCCTGCCCTGTTACCCCTGGACTCCTTCATGTTTGTAGGGATGAGCCAGCAATCACTAACCCCAGCAATCCATAGCTCAACACATCATTTTGTCTTCTACACCTCTCTGCAATCATGAATCACGTCAGGTTATCATAATTTGCAGTCTGGGAACCAGTACCTCTAAGCAGTACATCATCAGCTACAGAAACTTCTCATTTAAATGAGAAAGATGCAGTGGATATATTTTGTAATTCCCATCCCATCTTACACTGATAGCCTTGAAGGTTTCCTGCAATGCCTCATCCTTTGCTGCAGTCCCTGCAAATTTATTCTGTATTATTTCTGAGACTGGATAATTGTTTCTTATATTTGCATTATTACATTTTCTAGGTTTCTTCAGTCTGTACACTCTCTGAATCAAACCTAGGCTAAACATGTTTTTAAACCAAATATTGCCTTTTTATTCCTGTAACTATAACAGACTTGATCAGTTCCAGTTAAACTTCAGATCACGTAATTCTTTACTCAGAATTGGTTTCATGCTATGCATTCTCAATTATATTTGTCTTTCCTCTATGCATTTACATTTCCCATTCACTTTTTTTCCCCTAAATGATCTATGTTTCATCTATAATTTATAAGCATTTCATTATTTTTTAATGAAAAAATAATTTTTTTGCTTCAGCATTCTTCAGCCAAGCCCCACGCAGAACTCCTCCATGTCACTGCCAGCTCTGTCCCCTGGAAGGAGGTCTGGGTGTACAAGAACTTGTCTGTTTTTGTGACTGGCTGTGCTGCCCGTCCCTGCTCTCCTGAGCACTGTCGTGAGATGCTCTTTTTGTCCCTGCTACTCTGGGCTGAAAACTCCTGCAAAAAGGCATTAATTTTTAAATGCTTCCTGTTGTCTGGGTCTGCACATGTCCCCGTTCCTCAAGCAGCTGCTTTTCTTTGACATTTTCTTGCTGTTTATTCTACAGCACCTCTTCCAAACCCCTCACTTTGTTGTGACCTCCTGCTTCCTAGAGTCCTCTCCTGCTGGTGAATCTGTCGAGAGTAGCTGCAACTTGTTCTCCCATTTAACATTTTCATCCTGCCTTGAATATTTCTGCAGCTTGGAACATCCTGACAGCATCTTCCCCAAGTCTGGATCTGCATCTTCCAGCAGTCCTTCCTTGCAGGTCTGGAACTGTGCTGCTGGTCACTAACTGATAATTCAAACGTGGCCTGATGAAGTACAGCTGCACATCTGACTCGTTCATTTAGGATAAGCCAACAAAAACTTCAAGAGGGTTCTTCTATATTCAGTTTCCAATCATTTTTCAGTTATCAAAGCTTCGTTTTCCTTGGGAAGGCAGTATTCCCCAAATTTATGAAGCTTGCCCATTTGTTCTGGCCTAATTATCTACTAATAAAGCCAGTGCTGGTGGGGAGGTGTACTGAAAACTCCAGGTCAATGCTCTGGGTTTATTTCAGTATCAGCTATGTATCTCTGACCTCAAAGTCTTAGCAACTGACACTGTTAAAAAATTACTGTTGTGAGCTCTTTCAAAGCACATTTGAAAGAAATCAAACATTGTGTTATTTTGGGAAAGCAGGCACCTCTATATTCCTGCTTTCCAAAAGAGGAATAGAGAAAAGTTCATTCTTTGACCACGTTATGACTGGAAGAACTCTGTCTTTTCAGGGGAACTTATTTGAACCACTGCAGCTGGAAAGCAAACAAAAAAAATATATAAATAAAATAAAAATAATAAAAGCATAATAATTTTGAAAGTACAATATAAAATATGATATACAACATAGAATATAAAATACTATCTATAAATATAAACAAAAAAAAAAGCTCCAGTCTCAAGTTGTAAGTTAGAAACAATCATTTAAAAATAAGGATAAAAGAGAGGAAAAAAGCCTTCCCCATAGACTGCAGCTCACAGTTTCTTGATTCAAACTAGTGCCATTAAAAATAATTTGCATGAGTCATGGTAAAAATGTGAGATGTAGTGAGTCTTTAGGGTCAGAACTGGAATCTGTGCTTTGCTTAAATGTGAAGCCAGTAAGAATGAGAAAAACTGATTAGTTAAATAAATGTGATTAATTGTTTCTACATCTGAATATTTATTTAGAGGAAGATTCCAAGCATATCAAGTGTCATTCCTTGCAGGTAATGCTGTAGGAAGTAATCAAACAAAAAGCATTAAACTGCCTCCTTTAACCCTGTAACATTATGAACTGTGCTGGGCTCAGCTGGGACTCTGGAAAATTGTGACATTTGAGGCTGATTGACTTTCTTGTATCAAAATTAATGATTCTTGGGTCCAACTTATATCTGGACTCTCCTCAAAGTTCTAAAAAAGCCACAAGAAACAGCTTTTCATGATCTTTACATTCTTTCACTTTGTAATTACAAACAAAATGCTGTTGTGAAATTAAAACACAAAGAAATAGTTCAGGTAAGCAATTTTTGGAGGGTTTTAGTTTTGTTTAGTAATTTTCTGCTCTTTATAATGTTATCCAAGCAGAAGAGTAACTCTTTGAAATACAAAGCATCATTTTGATTATATTGAAATGTATAAAAGATATTTAAAACAACATTTTATGTTGCGTTCCCTGCTTTTTATCCTGCTCTGGTCCCAGCGGCAGAGCGCTAGCGCGATCCTGGAAAGCCGTTCGCGTTCGGGAAGGCTTCCCCGGAGAGCTGACTACGGGCACCGCTAGTCCGCGTTCGGGCTGAGGAGTTGTTGCCCTCAGAGCACAGCAGGATAGCAAAGAACTACCCAAAGAAGGAGGACTCTTAGTGTGAGAGTTCGGTAGGTTTATTACCCCCAAGGGAGCACAGGGACTAAGAGCCCAGAATAGCTCATTCCATGGGTATTTAAGGGAGGAATAACATCCAATAAACTGAGGGCACAGGGGCAATACAAGGGAGGGACCAGGGTGCATAGTCGAATGAGGTTTAGGGAGGGGAGGGGGGTAGAGAGAACAACGAATGAACAAGGGGGTAACAGGGAATTTTCCAGAACTGAGATACATAACAGACAAATCAAGGAACCAATAGCAGGAACTTGGGGTTTGTGGCTTGGTGGTCCAAACCACTGTCTCTGGCAGCTTCGGGGGGAAACTCTCTGTCTGTGGAACATGCCACCAGAAGTCCTCGTCCTTCCTGGTTCAGAACCACCGCTACATCTCCCCCTGGTTTTTTTACTTAAAGAAAGTGACTTGTTAATAAAAGAAATTATGAAGGTTTTAAAACATCCAAGGAAGCTTAACACAATGAAGATAATAACTAAAATCCAAAGCAAAGTCTTTAAAATCTGCAATAAAACAAACAAACATTGTTAAAGCATTGTTTCTCTACAAGACTGGGGATGATCAGGGTACGGGAGGTTGGGGTCTGGGAGGTACATGGGGCAGGTTTGGGGAGAGTCTAAGGGTCTCGGTGATTTTCTTGATCGCTGTCGAAGTCTGGAGTCTTCTTTTTCCTTCTCTTCCACGCTGATCTCTGTGGAGCAGCGTCTGTTGGTAGAGTCGTCTGGATCTGTTCTGGTGGACGTGTCGGGTGGAAAGTTGTGACACCTACTAACTTCAGCCGTCGTGGTCTAAGCTACTGGTCATTCGGGGTTGCCTCTGATGGTGTTTCCAGTGGCATGGGTGATGATGGAGAGCAGGACACAGTGGATTCAGCTTTTAATTTCTTTGAGGAGCGCGGTGCTGATCCGCACTCCCTGACGCGTGTCCCAAATGGGATGGAGCATGTGGTGTCCAGGAGCCTGTGGAAGACTTAGGTGGAGGATGATTAGAACTGTTCAGCAGGCTTTGAAGCTGCTGCTTCCATATCTTTTCCCACACCCAATACTGAGCCTCAGCTAAAATACTTGTCATGATTGTTTTTATATCAGATGGGACCAGCACTGCTGCATTAAAGGTGGAATTCAGTACACTTTTAAAGTGAGGAGAATCTCTCCCAAACACCCTCTCTACCTTGCAAAGCTCTCGCAAGGCTGCAGGTGACAGTGTTTCCCATCGGGGGTTGTTACCCTTCCGGTTGTACATAACCGACGCCACTGCAGGGCTTGACTGACCGGCTGCATCGCAGGCTCCAGCCTCTCCACTTCCGGGTCCCTAATTACGGGAACTGAAAGGGAGGGCATGGGAATCTGGAAGTGGGCGGTGGTTAGGGGCGGGACTGCAGTTGGTATGGGCAGTCCAGGCGCGCGGTGGGGCGGGGACCTCCCTCGGGCAGGGGCGGGGACCTCTGGCGCAAGGGGAAGGACCCAACGCGAAGACATCATCGGCCGCGGGGGGGGAACCTGACGGAGGGCCAACCAACGTGAAGGGGAAGGAACCGTGGGAGGAGCTGGGAGGGTTCGCGGGCTTTCGGCGTGACACTGCGCAGTGGGTGCAAGGGTGGCGGCACAGCGCCACGAGGCCACCGCCATCTTTAAGATCACAGCCATTTTGTAAAGTAGAACAATGGGGAAGCGCAGCCGGCGCAATTTGGACTGAGGACTCAGAGAAAGGGTTTGGGGTAAAGTTCGCTATGAGGGAATCAGTCTCATAGCGGGGAGAACCGAGGGGCGCGCTTCCCTGCAGCGGGGAAGAGGGATTGGGGAAAGGGGAATTAGGAACATGGGGTGGGTGAATCGGGGATTCCGAACTTTCCCGACAATTACTCAAAATAAAACAAATTAAAATCAACAACGGAAAAAATTCCCGAACAGAAACATCACCCCCTCTCTCCACTGCCCGTAAACGTTTTTCTACGAAGTCCCAAAAACCCAGAGTTTTAACAGAAGAAGCAGAAGCAGAAGGAACATAAACAAAAATCCACTTAACAAAACGTTTCCAAGCCCTCTTATTAACTTTCCCGTTTTTTAGCTTCAGTGTTTCTTTAACTTGGATATAAAACTCCTGCTCTGTCCGGGACAGCTTAATACCCATTGTCTCAGAATCAAAGCCTCCTTACTCTTTTGAAACGGTACATCGAAACTAAAAACTCTCCCCCCGAGCCTGATTCCCGCCGCTTATCGCGGACACCGAACCTTACCGCCTGTGCGCGGATCTTGGTTCCTCGATCCTGGATTCAGTTGCCGACACCGGCTCAGGAGGAAGAAAAAAAAATCCAAAAGAGCAAGGGTCTTTGGGTTCGTCAGTCCGGTTCACCTAGCGTGCTAGCTCCAGAACGGTTACTGACAGCCCTTCCAAGTCCACCACTAGAATGTGGAGGTCCTCGTCAGGGGAAGCGACTCCCCAAGGCGCAGTCCTGATCGCTGCAGCGGTTGAGGTCGCTCACAGGGAACCACGAAAAATCGAAGTCCCAGTTCGGGGCGCCACTTGTTGCGTTCCCTGCTTTTTATCCCGCTCTGGTCCCGGTGGCAGAGCGCTAGCGCGATCCTGGAAAGCCGTTCGCGTTCGGGAAGGCTTCCCCAGAGAGCCGACTACAGGCACCGCTAGTCCGCGTTCGGGCTGAGGAGTTGTTGCCCTCAGAGCACAGCAGGATAGCAAAGAACTACCCAAAGAAGGAGGACTCTTAGTGTGAGAGTTCGGTAGGTTTATTACCCCCAAGGGAGCACAGGGACTAAGAGCCCAGAATAGCTCATTCCATGGGTATTTAAGGGAGGAATAACATCCAATAAACTGAGGGCACAGGGGCAATACAAGGGAGGGACCAAGGTGCATAGTCAAATGAGGTTTAGGGAGGGGAGGGGGGTAGAGAGAACAGCCAATGAACGAGGGGGTAACAGGGAATTTTCCAGAACTGAGATACATAACAGACAAATCAAGGAACCAATAGCAGGAACTTGGGGTTTGTGGCTTGGTGGTCCGAACCACTGTCTGTGGCAGCTTCGGGGGGAAAGTCTCTGTCTGTGGAACATGCCACCGGAAGTCCTCGTCCTTCCTGATTCAGAACCACCGCTACAATTTTACATACAGAGTATGATGCTAGCAAAATCAAGCGGTTTGTTGTTTATTGAATAATCTGATTAAAGTTGAAGACAAGTTTGTAAAACAATTTCACTTTCCTAAAAAATTTGAATATGAGCTAAATTGTTTAGTTAACATTGAGACACCTTTCTGGAAAATAAAAAACCAAATCAACCATATTAAAATTAAATCTATGTGTGATTACTTCAAACAAGTCCCTATTAGTCACTACCTGGGTGATCATGGTCCTTCATGCATTCATGCTTAGTTCCAAATTATTCACAGTTTGTTAACTGCTGTGATATGGAATGAATATTGATGGTACAGCCTGAAGATGATTTCCATACCAAAGGTACAGGCATATTTACTGTCCATGTACACAGCAAAAAACAAAGTTCCCAACAGATGTGTCTTGGAAATCTGGCAAACACCTTTCACTGCATATTCTGTGTTAGCTCATAACACAGACTTGCAACAAGAGTGATAGAAAATATTATGCGATATAATGGGAATAAATACATAAATAAAGTAACACAAAAACAGAAAACAAAAAATGAAATGGCTAAGTTTGGTTGTTTAATTTGTATAAACTTATTGAGAAACTCTGGAATCAATAGGGTCCAGATAGAAAAAAGAGAAGAGTGACTTGGTGTTTCTGATAGAGAAGGGCCAGCATGTGGTGTTGGCTATGCAGATTTACACCTGCACTGAAACAGGAGGGTGTTCAGTGAGGAAAAAGAATCCTTAGGAACTCAGATCTGTGTCAGAGTTTTCCCCAAATTGAGTATTAATATCCCATTTTCAGCTAGTCTGTGCATCTGTGTTAAATCCAGCACAGTCATGAGTCAAAGTTATTCAGAGGGGAGGTGAAAGAGCCTTTAAGAACCAGTGAAAAAAAAACCACCTTTTTCACTTGTTTCAAAGAATTTCTGTTTGTTTGTTTGTTTTTGTCATGAGGTAGAGTATACTTGACCAGGAGGATAGTTAGGAAGTAAAAAAGCAACTTGAGCTGGAGGAGCTGGAGGTGGTAAGAGTTTAATCCATGAGAAAATCATCTCTGAGGAGCTGGGAGAGAACCTCAAACATTTCAAGGGAAACCTGAGAGGTTAACTCTGAGCTAACACTTTAGTGGGATGGTCCAAACTGACTCTTAAAACGGGGATGCAACAGGAAAATATGAAAGAAGTAAATGCAAGAGGTAAACAGGATTGAAAATTTCAATTAGAGGTAATACATCTAAAGGAAAAAAAGGCATAGAATGATGCAAAGCCTCATATCCAGTCTGTAAGAAAGGATTTCCATCAAACTGGACTTTTCCAGGAAAAAATTACATACCCTACTATGGAGATGAGACAGCAAATTACAGACTCACAGGGATTGTGACCCATCTCCATCCTGGCCACAGTGTGCAGTGTTTAAAATAAACCAATCTAGACCAGAATGTGAAGTTCTTCATTGATTTGTTTTCTTTTGAAATGGCTCAACTTACAGTTGAAATGCAAAGAAACACTGTGTAAATGTTCAGAAAGCCAATGGATGAAAAGCAAAAGCTTTAACATTTAACTGGCACTTGAGGTGGTCTTGACCTTTGATCAGATAGCATAACATGAAAAAAATTTATTGAAATAGTGACATTTCCACTATTCAGGCAATATAATTTTTCATGTAAAATGGAGAATAGCTTTGGCCCGAATTCTTTGCACTAAAAAACTGCAGCTTTAGCACAGCCCAGGTAGTTTATAAATTCAGCTCAATTTATCTGACTTAATTCTCAAAAAAAAAATTAAGACATTACATAAAATAATAAATTAGTTTTTATTTGTCCAAAATTCTGTGGGGTTTTTTTTATAAAATGTATTAGTTCAAAACCTTACTTTCACCTCAACCTAAAATAAAGCACATTTTAGGTTAGAGCAAATACTGTGTTCTAGATTAAGTGGTTTATTTTAGATGATTCCACATTTTAATTTACTCCTTTTTTTTTTTTTTCCCCCACTCAGTGGCAGTGGCTGAAGACCTTGGGAAAAAGACAGTGAAAGTTTCAGTTCTTCATATTGTTATAAGCAATGCAAGGCAATGGGATATCATTTTTTCCAGGTAATTCTAATGACAGAGAAAGGGAAGCTCTGGCTATATCTACACCAATAAAGTGACCCACATTCCAAACCTTGCCCTTCCTTGAAATTCTCAGCAGTCTCTGGCATGAATTTTACCTGGCCGAAATTACCTTCTCCCAGCCAATGGCCAGGCTTGGTGCAGGGTTTATCTTAGGCAAGAATATTTTTTAACAGGCAGCTTGCACATATCCATCCAGTTGTGGACAGAAAGGATAAGTTCAGCTAAATGCACCAGAATTGTCCCTGGACCATTTAATTCCCTATTAAAGCCACAGCCTCCAAGGCTACATTTAAGATCAGATTTAGTCTCCATTTAGGAGGCAGGTAAGCAAGCCTGGCTCCAGGCACAGCTGAAGGCTGCCTTCCACAGCACACAGGATCCTATCAGCAGCTGTGAAGCGTTTAATGAAGCAGAATGTACTAAAGAATTCAGTGCTCAGTGATGTCAGCACACAGAGCACTCATCTGCTCTCACATGCAGACATTAATCGGGAGCATCCCTTATCAGATGAGCTCACTAAGAAATCTCTGCCCACATTTCCACACTGAAAGTAAACCAGGGAAACCAGCCTCCATCAGGTTAGTAATGCTGAAGGGGGGAAAATGAGGACACGAAGGAAGCAACAAGACCAGGACAAGAACCTGGCTTAAAAGCAAGGAGCAAACCTATACCTTGTCATAGCAACTTTGATTATGTTAAAGAAGAGTCTTATTCCACCATCAAATTTGGGGTTAACTGCTGCACTCTTTGTGGTGAGTGGTAAGGTGTCCACTCACTTAAAAATAGGTCCAATAACACCCTTGGTATCTATTTCTTTTTCTCAAGTCTCTCTTTCCACCATCCCCTTTTGCATCTCCCTCCACTCACTGTTGTCAAGTCTCAAAGCAGGCTCCTAACTCCCCTTATCTCTTTATCATATTTCCCTTGTTACATTCACCAGCTGAAGGGAAAGAGAGCACAAAATACCCATTTGTGAAAGACTGAGAGCTAAGCTGCAGAGTCCACAGAGCCTGCTTTAGAACACTGAGTTTCTTTTCAGCTTTATGGTAGGGATGGATTTCTTTTCAGTCTTGCAGATCTCTGAAAAGACAAGTAGCCTTGCCAAATATATAGGCACACACACTTAGGTTTGCACACCTCAAAGCTATCAAACATGTCAAATTTTATTTCTGTAATAAATAAGTACGCCCAATTTATAATAAAACAAGTATAAAATTTATTTCGTGTCTGAGAGTTTGAACACGCAATGCCACGATCGAAAAGGGAGACAGTGCCAAGCCCGGGGTTGGCACTGGGTGAACGCAGGTCTGACCTCTATCGCATCAGACCTCCCTCTGTTCACCCCAACTGATTCCAACAGCTGGTTTATATACAGTTTTGACCATAAAGTCCGGATTTTGGGTATTGTTTCTGTCACTCAGCATATTCATGAAGCATGCTATTCATGAAACTGAGGTGGAAAAAAACACATCTTGTGTTTGATTGATTTCTCATCACCAGGGGATGTTATCTGATGGCTCATGATGTTCCTTATCCTGGTCCAATCTGGTCGTTAACACCTGAGCTGGGAGGGGATTTTCGGAGATGGTCGATAAGTTCTGCCATCAGCTCTGCCGGGAAATTCTCCTTGGAAAATGTAGATATCAGGAGTCAGCTTAATGCTTTCCCGATTGTATTGGGTCTGACTGGGGCAAAGCTCACAGCCTTTACAGTGCTGTGCTTTGCTTTGGTAGCTGGCGTTGATAACAGAGCAGTGTTTTGGCTACTGCCAAGCTGTGCTGTCCCTCTGACATTCCTTCCCCCACTGAAGGGGATGGGGGTGGGCAAGATCCTGGGAGGGGACACCAGCAGGCCAGCTGACCCCAGTCAGCCAAAGGGATATTCCATACCATATGACATCAGCTCAGATATATAAGGGAAGGAAGAGAGGAGGAGGAGGAGGCACTCAGGGGTGGTCCATGTTTGCCTCCTTGAACAACCACCACACGTGCTGAAGCCCTGCTTCCCAGAAAGTGTCTGGACATTGCTACTGATGGGAAGTAGAGATTGATTGTTTTCCCCTCTGCTCTTGCGTGCGCAACTCTCAGCTTGCTTGTTCTATTTTTTCCCTGCTGTAATAAAACTGCCTTTTCTTACCCTGATAGTCTTTTTCAATATTATCCTCTCCCTTCTCCCAGTGGGAGAGGGAGTGATAGAGTGACTGAGTGGGCACCTGGCACCTGGCCGGGGTCAACCCACGACGCCGATGTGCCGCCATTCTCTGTAGTGCTGTTTTTGGAATGTAAATCAGTTCCCTGGGTGAGGCCACAATTCTTTTCTTGAGCAGGCTCTGCTTGTTCTAAAACTGGTTACAACTAAACCTTTTTAACTATATATTTCGATATTACATATTTGAGAACGAATTTCCCGCTTTTATTTATAACAATTCCCCCCTCTTTTTAATTGGTAACATTAATTCGTGCTCAGAATATATTCAAAAAACCATCTTTACAAATATTCATACTTCATTTTCTCATTGGTTTTTCTCTGTTTCTTGAATTTCATTAGAGCTTCTGCTGCTCTACTATTTTCTTTTTCCTCTCTGAGTTCCATAATTTTTGAGATATTTGTGGGATGTCTTGTTCTCCTTGTGGCCAATTCTGGATCTATTGGCATTGTTGCTATTTGCATGCTTTGTACTACAGAATGGATTAGCCGAATAAAGTAAGGGATCAAACATGGCACAAATATTATTCCCGCTACTGAGCATAGTATGAAAAATATCATTTTCTTCTATCATGTTCCTTCGAATAAATGGTCCCACCATGATGCTTGTAAAATAGAATTCCATTTCTGGACTGGGACATGAGCTACTTTTTTGATTTCTGCTGCAAGGCCCCTAATAGTCTCACCATAGTCATTTATTTCAATGCAGCATTCAGATTCATTGAATTTCCCACAGACTCCCCCTTCCTCTGCTAACAAATAGTCTAGGGCAATTCTCTTTTGATATACGAATGCCCGCATTTGAGAGTGTTGTGTTGCTAGGAGCTCCAGTGCATCTGAGATGTGATTTGATACTATCTCTACCACAGCTTGGAGCCTAATTAGCCTGTTAAGCAAATACACTGGGGTCTGATATCCATAGCTTCTGTCCTGGGCCCATGTGGCAGGACGATAGTATTCTATGATCCTTTCTGCAGGCCAATCTTCTTCTCCCTATTTTTGATTATCCTCGGCCATAGGTAGCTCTTTCTTGATTTCTCTTTTTTTCCTGTTCAAGGTTTCATACAGAGGTGCCCATAGGAGACTGCTCTCTGATTTCGGGAGTGTAAAAAATGAGGGCTGAATCATGCCCAAAGTACATGAACCTCTCCATTTGCGGGGCAATTCACTGTATGCCTTTTTACCACAAATCCAGTATATGCTAATTGGGGCTTTCCAATTTATTTTCAGGTTTTCTGGTTCCTGCCAATATCTCCTCAGATTTTCAAGGGATTGGAAAGGGTTAGCTCCAGTGCTTTTGTACCAACATAGGTTTATGTTATTTTTCTATTCACAATCTATCTTTTTATCTGACTCCAATACCCAGCCTGTTTTTCAGGCTGCCAAGTTTTACTTTTGTCATTCGAGTTAACTGTAAGGGTGGAGATACAGGGAGTATATCCCACCACTGCGGAGTACTCTTTACCTTCGCGGCTGACACAAATCATTCCAATCACCCTCTGGTCTAAAATCCAACCCTCGAGTCTCTGGGTAGATCTGGGGGTTTGATCTTGATTCCGTTTTAGAAGCTGCTCTGGAGTTAACCCTTCTCCTTTCCAAGGTCATTTTTCTGCTGATTTTAATCCCCCACAAATCCAGTAGCTAGACAACCTCAATTCAGTGGCAATTTCTTGCATCAAATAGATAAATAAATTTTGGTTGGAAGCCGGTAATCCTCATTCATCATACTGTTTTTCTATTTGGTCATATTGCTTGCTTAACACCTGTAACTTCTCCTGCTCTAACCTTTTTTTCTCATCTCTGATTCTTGCCTTTTTTTTTTTTAATGCTATCTGTTTAATACTATGTTCTGGGTCCATTCCCTCTTTGTTTCTCAAAAAGCAAAATGTTTTTTCATATTGCAAGCATACCTGATCATTATCTGTTCTCATGGTGTTAATCATAGCAAGATTATTGTTAAAACCTCTGCCATTAGCATATTTCACATTTTGTCCTACCTAGTAAGTTTTGCCTTCCATTACACATACATCTAATTTAGAGTTATCATAACATTTATGGTTAATTTGAAAATATCTTAAAAACACAGATTTCATTTGTCCACCGACCCATACTGTCCGATTACACAGTTTACATTCTGATATATGTCTAAGTTCTACATTCCTTTTTTCCTTTTATGGTTTGCATTATTTCGGACCAGGAGCTTTGGGTGCCTGTATTTGGGTCTTGCATTCCAGGGGAAGCAATTTATTTCGTTATTTAATTTGCAGATCTCATATCGAGTACCGTTAATCTCGCAGGGCCCGCTCAGCTTTCTATTTTCACAACGTCTAAGGATCCAATTAGTGCGGTCTGGGGATATGCTTTGGCCTTCTGGAGGGGGCAGTTTGCACATTCCACACTCTGTGTTTAGGTTTTGCCCTCTCATTTGGGTCTGACTCTCAGTTTGCAAGCTGACCGTCTGGTATATGACCAGGCTCAGGATCATCAGGGGCCCCCATAGGTGTACTCCTCTGCCGACGCCTCCGCCCACTGGGTTGCCACCAGCAGCGGGGTAAACCATCTTCACGGCAGCAGGCGTATTCTTCCGGGCCCCTGGTGTAGATCTGAGTAGCATATCGCCTTTTATATGTCTCCCACCGAGAAAATTTGACCACGTCAGTACTGCAGGGCACTCTGTTTGACCGTCGGCACTTGATAGTTAAGATTTGAGGTAGTGAGTCCAATTCTCCCCTCACCCCCCTTTTAAATATCTGGTACCACAATAGTGTGTCTAGTTCAATTATTCCTAAATTGGTAGCAAGATGTAATACAAGGCTAGTCAGCTCCTGTTCTTCAATACACTAGGTGCACAATGCTTTAGGGTGGTATCCCCTGCGACAGTGAACTACCCAAATTTCTTGACAATATTTACATTTAAAAGATACAAAGGGATAACAAGTACAATTGGCGTTTATACAACTTATCTGTTCCCTCTGGGTCATTTGCTGCGGCGGCGTAGTTTTAGCTTTAAATCTCCGGGAGAGGAGGTCACTTTCCACTTAGGTGATTCATGTTGAATTTCGATTTTCTTTACGCGAGATGCGCGTGTCCAGCCTTTCTCGGCGGTGCGAATCGCAGTGTCTGTGGTGAGGAGGACAAGAAAGGGGCCCTCCCAGTGAGGTGTTAGCAGACTGCCTCTCCACGATTTTATTAACACGTTATCTCCTGGCTGTATCTTATGAACGGCAAAATCCAAGGGTGAACTCTGTGAAATCAAACCACATTTTCTTAATTCTTTTAAATTTTGGCTTATCACCATGAGGTACGGTTTCATTTGAGCATCTTCTGTCCCAGGATGTCCTACGGGCATACCGTGTTCATAGGGCACCCCGTATAATAATTCGAATGGTGAAAGTCCAGATTCAGAGTGAGGCATAGTTCTAATATTTAATAGAGCGAGAGGAAGACATTTTACCCACGTCATTCGAGTTTCTAGCATTAATTTAGAAAGTTGTGCTTTTAACATTTAGTTCATTCTCTCGACTTGGCCCGAACTCTGGGGGTGCCAGGGAGTATGATATTCCCATCTGATTCCTAGGGCTTCTGCCAATTGTTTGATAATTTTCGAGGTAAAATGTGTTCTTTGATGTGAATTGATATAATTTACTATACTATATCAAGGGGTGATTTCTTCTAACAATATTTTGGATACTGTTCGGGCAGTAGCCCTTGCAGCTGGGTAAGCTTCTACCCAATGAGTTAATTTGTCAACTAACACTAATAGATTTTTAAATCTTCCTACTTTTGGCAGGTCTGTGAAGTCTATTTGAATCCTCTCAAAAGGACGTTGTGCAATGGGCCAGCTTCTCAATGCGGTTTTTCGGGAAGTTGTTCGGTTCACTTTTTGACATATCATGCATCCCTGTACCTCTTGATTTGCCAATTGATAGATTCCTTTGCATCTAAAGAATTTCAGAAACTGTTCTGCCAATGCTTTTGTTTCCCAGTGTGCCTGTTGATGTAACCTTTTCAAAATTTTCCTGCCATATTCTTTGGATATCAGTTCCTTCCCATCTGGATGTTTCCACTTACCTTCTGTCAGAGACTGAAAATAGTTCATGCCTCAAACATTGATATAAAGTTTTGATCAGAGAAGCTTCCCTGAAGATACCTGACTGGGACTTTGGACTGAGCTAAACTGCTGAGATTAGATAAAGGGAAAAGCCTATTGTTTAATCATCTCAGTCTAAAGGAAAGGAATGCGTCCACAGAGGCTGAAGCCACCAGCTGTACTGAGAATCATTTCTGGCTGAGTTTGGGGTGGGGGCAAAGCACAGCTCACAGAAGCCAAGTTTGCACAGTCTTACCCCCCAGCTGAAGGGGGGAGGAGGATGGCGTAACCTCGGATCAGAGGCAATACACACTCATCCTCCAATACACAAACTGGCCCAGCTGTGGAACCCCCAATCCCACAAGCCACATCCACGGGACTCTCACGTGAGAGGCAGCTGAGGGGGAGTCACAATCTATCACAGACCCCCCAAAGTGCTCCCCAGATGCCTTGCACCACAGGAGTGCACGTGATGCAAGCAGAGTCTGCTGCTAGAGGCTGCCCCCTCCCCTGGGGGGACATGCCTGGACATTTCCACGTGGCCTGAGTGTATATTAACCCATGGCATTCTGTGCTTTCGGGGGACTTCCACCACCGAGACCAGCTGAAGAGGACATCAGGAAACCAGTGGGGCCCACGGAGTGGTGATACTTCTTTGTCCCTGTCCCTCTCTGTCCCCCCATCTTCCTCCCTACTCCCCCTTTTCTCTCTTTTCTTCTCTCTCCCCCTTTCATATTTACTATCAAATAAAACCCATACTATTGATTGGCATATGGTCTTGTTTGTACCTTAATTTGGTCAGAGGTATTTCCAAAGAACCTTAATAATTGGATCATAACACCTTCTTCTGACTTAGCCCCTAGTTTCTGAAAGAACTCCACTTCTTTCGCAGAGGGATGGGAAGGGTAATCCTGTGTCTCAGGTTCCCTGATCTTGAGGGTACTTACTCAAGAGCTGCGTTTTTGGCTTCTCTATCAGCTAGATTGTTCCCTGTGGTACGGAACTGTAGCCCTGATTGGTGTCCCTTTACATGGACTATTGCAATTGCTTCCGGTTCCCTGATTGCCTCTAAGATACTTTTGATTATCTCCCCATGAATCTGACCTCTCCCTGGCGTGTTGATTAATCCTCTCTCTTCCCAAATCTTTCCAAATGTATGTACCACACCATAAGTGTATTTTGAGTCTGTAAAAATCGTTCCTTTTCTTTCTTTCAATCCCTGTAACGCTCGTAAAACTGCATATAATTCACATGCCTGAGCCGACCAACTAGGATCCAGCGGACCCAACTGCACTACCTGCTCTGTCTAACCATCCACTATTGTATAGCCTGTCTTTCTTTTCCCATCTATTACTCTTGCTGAACCATCTAAAACTATTTTTTACCCTCGTCTAATTCTTCTTCCTCCAAATCTGGTCGGATCTTAGTCTGTAATGTAACAATTTCAGCACAATTGTGAACCAGTGTCTCTGAAATGCCTCCAAATAAAAATTGAGCGGGGTTTTGTGCACCGGTTGTCCGTAACTCCAATTCTCCTGAATGAACTAACATAGCTTCATATTTCAGTAGCCGAGCATTGGTGAGCCACTTTTCCGCTTTTTGCTGTAACAGGTTTCTTACGCTATGGGAGGTAAAAACTATTAATGCGCCTCAAAGGTTACCTTCTTAGCTTCGTCTACTAGTAATGCTACTGCTACTATAGCTTGCAGACACGTGGGCCATCCCCTGCTCACAGGGTCCAACAGCTTTGGTACATAGCCCACTGTGGCCGTCCGCCTGCCTCCTCGGTGGAGTGGAGGTGGCTACTAGCAAAGGCGGATGCGACTTGGGTCCTCGGGGGCCAGCCTCGTTCCCAATCGCCGAGCGACTCTTGCCCTTGCTCCCTGCTAGCTGCTCGGTAGGCGAACTCTCCCACACCTCAGGGGGTTCCTCCAACCCAGGAATGAAGAGACACAGACACGAGGTTCTGCACTCTGTGGCACCGGGGATCGGAGGACCCCGATTCCCCTGGGACACGATCTTTTATTGTTCCCCCGGTGACCAATCACCGGGTAGCAGAGGGGAGGAACTGGGGAGGAGCAGGGGACAGGGAGCGAACCAGGGATAGAAGGGGGATGAGCGAGGGTTACAGACAGGGGAGTGATACAATGAACAACCGAGTAACTGAGAACTCTCTAAGAAACTGGGGGTGACTAACTCAGATGGGCAGGTGGTGCTCCCCAATGAGCCCTGGGGGTATTAACCTGTCTCGAGCCCAGCCTCTTCTGGGCTAAACTATTGTTTGCTCTACCTCGGGGGAGCCCTCCTCCTCCCCCCAGGGCTTTCTCATTGGAAATTCTTCTTCTGGGGTAACCTGCACCACTGCCACATCTCCCCCGTTTTTATTACTTAAAGGCAATGCGCGGTTAACTAAAGAGATAACAAAACACTTAACACAACTTAGGGAACAAAGTCCAAGGAAAAGAGTCAACAAAAACCAAAACAGATTCCGTAAAACTTGTGAAATCCAGCTAGAGATCCCCCAGCTGGTGAAGAGGCTGTCAAGCCAGTCCTTGACCTCCGTCTTGAGTTGGTGGATCTGGTCCCGCATCTCCTGGATTGTGGACTTGATGGATTGGGTGTGAGATGAAAGGTTGAAGCAACACAGTCTTTCAAACTCTTCGCACCCGTGGTTGTGGAGCGGTAGCAGATAGTCTATGGCGGCCCTGTTTTGGAGCGTCGCCCGCCTGGTTGCCTCCTCGTCTGAGAGGAGTTCTGAGAGCGCCTGAGATGTTAAATTGGCTTGCTTTCCAAGCCAACACTCTAGGTGGGAAAGCTCACCTAGGGCCTTGGCTGCCGCCACCCACGGCAGAAATATCAAGGCCGCGACCCTTTTGGAGAACGACCAAGAGACTACGTTATTATCACAATTTGGGTCCAAATCTAGGGTGGATCGTTTTTGGCGGGTCATATTGGTGTGGTCTCTCCAGGATAACAGCTGGTTCACTCCTGGTGTCAGCAGGGAAAGCTTGCCGAGCGTGCACGGCCCTCCCCTGAGACGGGACGGGATTCCTGCCCACACACGATCTCCACATATTAAGAAAATCCCCTTCAGGAGTTTCTTGGGGGATTTGGTGGATGCTGACCATGTAAATTTAGCAAATTTGCACCAGGCTCTTTCACTGTAGAGTTTCCAATTGTTAGGGGTGACATCGAAGGCTTTCTTTGTTACCGGAGGAATGGTCAATGTGTCAACTTTATCTGCCTTCCTTGCCATTATGGCTTCCCCTCGTCCTGGGTTGGTTTCCCGCGGCACATCCCTGTACCTTTGCCAGCTCTTTCTCCTATCCCAAAGGGAGCTATAAAGAATTTGCCTCTGGTGTCTGGCGGCACTAGGGTCTGCAAAAGAGGTACAGAACGCAGGTTGTGCCGACCCCAACAGGTCCAATTCTTGGGGTTCGGTGTCCATGGGTGGCAGGGCCTGCATCCACTGATCCCAACTGTGGGATTGGTTGGTCCCTGAGAGAAAAGCGTGGTACTCTGGCCATGTCCCAGGAATCCCTACCAGGCAGGTGCTAATCGGGCCGTTCGCTGAGTCGACGTGGAGGCAGAAGTCACTCTGGCCGATGGATTTTGCCAGAGTGACCCACACGTTTTCTCGAGGCTGCTGCACCAGCCACGGGGCAGACGCCGGAATTTCCAGGAGAAACAGGACCCTAACGAAAATCCAGACTGGCTCCATCTTCCTTGGGGATCTCTGATGGGTAGACTGAGAAAGAAAAACCTTAAAATCTAACAAAAGTGATCCAAACGACAAAAGGTAACTCTAACATAAACTCCCCCTCTCTCCCCCCTTTCTCTTGAATGGGTAGGTAACAGGGATAGGGACACACAAAAGGTAAGTCAGAGGGGTAGGTTGGGGAAGGGTAAAAGGGGATGTATAGTCCATGGTATTGCCGAGTATGGTTGCCTTCTGACATCTCTGGTGTCTTCTTCCTCTGGGACTTCTTCTTGCTGAGATGCCGGAGGGTCGTCTAAGCTGGGCAAGTCTTTTTTTCTCCTTTTCTTCCAAGCCTCCGTGGCTTGGAAACCTTCTTGCGGAGACTGGGGTGGAACTGCCTCTGCAAAACAAGCTCGCTTTCTCTGCTTAGGCCCCCGGTAGGGTCGGACATACCTAGCTGGGATCCATTTCGGCCCCTCTGGGGTGGACACACATGCGTACCCTCTGCCCCAGACAATCAGTGGGAGAGGCCCTTCAACCTCATGGGTCTCAGGGTCTCTTACCAGCACCGGCAGATGTTCTTTTAATTTGGAGTTGGTCGAATTAGTGAAGTGCCGGAATACAGGGGGGACGGGCTCTTCTGGTGTACAATTTAAAAAGTTAATCGTGAAGAGCGCCTTGCAGAGTCGCTCAATGGGCGATTTCTTCTCTGCACCTCCCTGCTGCTGGTAGAGGACTCTCTTGAGTGTACCGTGAGTCCTCCCCACGATGGCCTGCCCCGTAGGGGAGTGAGGGATGCCGGTGACGTGGGCAATCCCCCACTCCTGGAAGAAACTACGGAGATAGGCAGAGGTGTACGCTGGGCCATTGTCCGTCTTTATCTTTTTGGGGGTACCTAGGACAGAGAACGCCATTAGAAGATGTTTGCGAACGTCTTTCGCCTTTTCGCCCGTGTGGGCCGAGGCGAACACAGTATGGCTAAACGTGTCTACAGAGACATGTACATATTTGAGTCTGCCAAACTCTTGGATATGGGTAACGTCGGTCTGCCAAACTTCATTTGCAGCTAGCCCTCGGGGGTTTACCCCTGGATGGAGCGAGGGCAGCTGATAGGTCTGGCAATTGGGACATGTCGCCACGATTGCCCGAGCCTGTTCTAGAGGTAGGTGGAACATCCTCCGGAGGGCTGGGGCATTCTGATGGTAGAACTGGTGGGACATCTTGGCTTGTGCGAAGGTGTCAGGTATGTTAGCTGACTGCACCTGCGCAGCCATTGCCAAGGCGTCTGCTCTGCGGTTCCCCTCACTGATGTACCCAGGAAGGTCTTGATGCGATCTCACATGCATCACGTGAAATGGGTGCTCTCGGTGGGACAACAGGGACACTAGCCGCGAGAGCAGCCCGAATAAATTTTTGTTAGAGACCTCCTTAAGTAAACTGTGTTCTGCTCTGACAGTTATCCCAGCAACGTAGGCCGAATCTGTAACCAAATTGAGAGGCTCCTGGAACCTCTCAAAGACTCTGACGACGGCTGCTAGTTCTGCAATTTGTGGGGATCCCTCCACCACATGGACCTCAGATTCCCACTTCTGGGTCCGAGGGTCCTTCCAAGTCATGACTGACTTGTGAGAGGATCCCGAGCCGTCGGTGAAAACCGTCAGAGCTCCTTTTACAGGCTTTTTTGACTGCATAAACTTTGGAACCAAATTAAAATTTGTGTTAAACAGGTGATGTTTCAATTTCTTTCCCGTGATTTTGCCTGGGAAACTGTCAAGAGAGAACTGGAGGCTCTCATTGGACTGGACTAATTTTTCCAAGTCCTCATCTTTCCAGGGAACACGAATGCATGAGAAATCGCACCCCGCAAGGGTGCGGAGCCTGGCCCTCGCTCTGGTGATAAGTGAGGCCACCAGCTCTTGTGGCGTGGTAATAGTTTTGGACGGTGTGTGAGGGAGGAACACCCACTCTATGATTAAGAGGGGGTCCTCCAACCTCTCGTCCCATTGAAAGACCAGTCCGTGTAATTGGGGGACCTGCCCTAAGATGATAAGTTCAAAAGGCAGGTCAGGGGCCACTCTGTGGGCGTGCCTGGAGACTAAGGCTTTGCGCACCTTACCTATGGAAGCCCTGGCATCGGTGGTAAGCTGCTTTGGAGAGTCGAGTCCCTCACCGCCCTTCAGGAGATCGAACAAGGGGGCGAGGTCTGCTGTCGTCAGCCCCAGCAGAGGACGAACCCAGTTGATACTCCCGCATAGCTGATGTAACTCCCGCAGGGTCCTGGGCTCGTCCACGATGTCGAGCTGCTGGGGTGCGACGGTCCGCTCTCCGATGCGGATGCCGAGGTACTTCCACGGTAGGGTGCGTTGTCCTTTGTCTGGATGGATGGTCATCCCGGCACGCTGGATGGCATCGATGGCGGCTTTGAGAGTCTTTTCTAGTAGGTGCTCGGAAGGAGCACAGACAAGAACATCATCCTTGTAGTGGAAAATTATGGATTTCGTGAAGGCTTTCCTCACTGGCGACAGTATTCGAGCGACGTACCACTGGCAGATTACAGGGGAATTTTTCATTCCCTGGGGTAAAATCCGCCAATGGTACCTTTCCTGGGGCGCCTGCCTGTTCACAGACGGCACAGAAAAGGCAAACTGCGGCGCATCATTTGGGTGCAACGGGATCGAGAAGAAGCAGTCCTTGATGTCAATAACTGCGAGTGGCCACGCTCGGGGGAGCATTGCCGGGGATGGTAATCCCGGCTGAAGGGGACCCATGTCAACAATGACCTCGTTAATCTTACGTAGGTCGTGGAGAAGCCTCCACCCACCTCCGCCAGCCTTGCGGATGACAAAGACAGGGGAGTTCCAAGGGCTGTCTGATGGGACACATTACCCTTGGAAATTTGCTCTTCCACGAGGGACCGTAGGGCGCTCAACTTATCTTTAGTGAGGGGCCACTGCTCCACCCACACCGGCTTGTCAGTTTTCCAGGTGAGTTGCGGAACAGAGCCATGGGTGGGGCACCCAGCAGCGGCCCCAGCTAGAAATCCCCTGGTGTATCTGGGATTTCTAGCCTGGTCCCCCATTGCGACAAAAGGTCCCTACCCCAGAGGTTGAAGCCAGAGGCCACCACGTATGGTCTTACCGTGGCAACATGACCGTCCGGCCCCTCCACCAAGATGTTATTAGTGGACCTCTGGGGCATAACGGCTCCCCCAAGTCCGGTGATGTTTTCGGTTGAGGGCCGGAGCCCCCATCCATGTGGCCACTCTGCTGCTGAAATGATAGTCACGTCTGATCCTGTGTCCATCATTCCTCGGATGTGCACCGCTGCCTTGCCGTTTTTGAGGCGGCAAGACAGGGTGGGCTTGTCGGTCCCCAGGAGCTCTGAGTACATGGCCCGTGGTGTCATCTTCGTCTTGGGAAGGTCCTCCGGAATAATTATTGCATGAGCCAGCCACTGGCCCTGGACACGAACCAGGGGGCCGAGTGACAGGCGGCGGTGATTTTAAAAGTCTGTCCCGGGATAGCTGTAACAATCTGAGGGAGCACAAAGAGCCCGGGAGGGCCCCTCGTGGAGTCCCCCACGACCAAAAGCTCTGTCCTCTTATAAATGTCTCCACAAAGAAACACGTTATAACTACGAAAGTCTGTGTTGGTGACATGTTGAGGGTGGGCACTTACCAGGTGGAACCTGGTCCTGTCCTTAGCCGCTGCAGTGTCCCCCTCTCCCGCCGATGGTGTGGCGGGCGGTCTCGCCGGAGCGGTGATGGTGGTCCCGGTGTTGTCAGCATTTAATTTGGTGTCACAGCGCAGTGCTGTACTGCGCTCTTCTGCCCGTTTCCCTGGTGCTGGCGGCAACACAGGCAGAGCACCGCTCCGGGACCTGCGGGAGGCTTAGAACAAGAGGTGTTATTTCTCCGGGGCTTTGGACAAAAGCGTGCGATGTGCCCACCTTGTCCGCAGTTATAACACTTGTTATGTCCAGTTCGGTTATTGTCAATTTCAGGGGTGGCAGCCCCCGCTGCTGTCACATACCTCTTTTGCTGTTGGGGTCCGCGGCCTGGAGGAGGGGGTGCTACTGATGGCTCGGGGGTGATCTCGGCGCACACTTCTAACATTGCCTCTAAGGTGGGCCGAGGCAATTTGGGGAGGGTTTTTAGGACTGCCTTGCAGGCAGCATTGGCACTGGCGTATGCCACTGACCGGAGGAGCTTTGCTTGGTTTGAGGGGTCTTCTTCCTGTTTCTCGAGAGCCATCCTCACTCGGCCTACAAACTTAACAAAGCTCTCCTCTGGTTGTTGCCTGATGGTGGCATACCCATCTGAAGGCACCTCCGCAGATGGTAGCGTCAGGAGGGCCCTCAGCGCCGCCTGCTGTACGTCTCTAATCGCTCTCGTTGGGAGCTGTGCAGCCTGCTCCTCACCCTTGCTAAAGTCCCCCTCGCCTGCTAGGTGGTCCATTGTCAGGTCATCGACCTCATCTTCCCCATCGTATTCTCCCAGGAGGTCTTCTAGTAGGCGTTTCCAAGCTCTTTCCCATAGCATATAATTTTCAGGAGTTAGGATCCCTTCCATAATTGACTTAAGGTCCTCCGGGACTAAGAGGTTGGACCTAAAGGTTGCTCTGAGCATGCCCTGGCTGTAAGATGATTCCAGCCCGTGGTCACTGATCATCTTACATAGGTCTCGCAGCTGGGAGAATGGAAAAGGCTCCCACTGGGGATTCCGGCCACGCCTACCCAGGGAGACCGGTAGGGCTACCAGGCTTTGTCCCGCCTCCTGGGCCGCGCCCCCTAGGCCCCCGGGCTCCGGGTGATCTGAACCCGGGCAGGCTGGGGCCCGGCCCCAGGCCTCGGCACCGGCCTCGGCCTGTGGGCCTCCGGGTTCTAGGCTCCGGGGCCCGGGGTGCCGGCAGGCCTCGGCTTCCCCCCTCCCGGGTTCTGGGCTCCGGGGCCCGGGGTGCCGGCAGGCCTCGGCCCCCTCTCTTCCGGGTTCTAGGCTCCGGGGCCCGGGGTGCCGGCAGGCCTCGGCCCCCTCCCTTCCGGGTTCTAGGGTTCGAGGCCCGGAAGGGGGGGCGTGGGAATCGGAGCCGGAGAGGGCGGCGCGCGAGGGGACGGGTGCCGCGCGGGGCCGGCTGGAGGTCCCGAGGGGATGGGAGGGGCCCGACGCGATACCACGCCCCGACGCGACGCAGGGGGAGGGACGGCCCCGGGGGCGGAGGACTCCGTGGGCAGGCTCAGGGGGGGAGTCCGGGGAAGGGGAGGGATCCCGCGCAAAACGGCTTTTGGCGCCAAAACGGGGGGTGGAAGGCGCGCTGGCCGCGCGGCCGGCGCCATCCCGCTCCTCGCTGCGGCTATCCTCTCCTCCATAACCACGATAAGGGGGGGGCACAACGGGCGCAACCGGGCACCCGGGCACAGGCAAAACATCCAAGGGAAGGTCCGGCGCGGAGGAGTCCCCTCCCCACCGGCCAGGGAGCGCCGGAGATCGCGGGGGATCGAGGGCAAACGACACCCGACGCGAGTCTCGACGCCCCAGGGAAGGGGGGTGAGGAGAGTGGGGCGGCAGGGAAAGTGGGGTAGGAGGAACCGGGGTTTCAACTTTCCCCTTACTAAGTCCCCTCAAAGAATCGCAAATTAAAATCAAAACCGAATAAAAACGAGTAACGCTAACATCTCCCTCCCGAACCTTTTTAGTTACTAAATCCCCCACTTTGTCCCAAAAGCCCAGATCTCGAACTAAATCTAAAGAAACCGAGGGAAACTGAATAAAAACCCATCTAACGAATTCCCTTAAAAGAGGTTTCGAAAAACGCTTCCCCTCCGCAGTTAAAACTCCCTTAATTTGGGAGTAAAACCCCTTTTGCTGCCTGGAAAGCCGGGCACCCATAACGGCAGCAACTCCTAGCCGAGGCAAACAGGAAAGCTAACGCGGTGGGGTCAGGGGAAATTCTTAAACTCACTTTCCGGACGCTGCGCAGCGATTTTACTCCACGTGCCGGGTCCCGGATCCCTGGCACCTCTCCCGTCCCTGACCGCCGGTCACAGTCCTCTGGCTAGGGTGGTGTGGTGACCGAGGCTCTCTCCACACTCCGTCGGGAGAGAGGTTGCTCGATCTCCCCTCCCGAAAAGTCCACTAAAACGCGGAGCTCTTCAGGAAGGGCGGCCGACGCTGCAACGGCGCGCTTCTGGCGAAGGTCGCTCCGATGAGGCAAGTGGTCAAGCTGACCAAATGCCGCACGTTGGGCGCCAGCTGTGGCCGTCCGCCTGCCTCCTCAGTGGAGTGGAGGTGGCTACTAGCAAAGGCGGATGCGACTTGGGTCCTCGGGGGCCAGCCTCGTTCCCAATCGCCGAGCGACTCTTGCCCTTGCTCCCTGCTAGCTGCTCGGTAGGCGAACTCTCCCACACCTCAGGGGGTTCCTCCAACCCAGGAATGAAGAGACACAGACACGAGGTTCTGCACTCTGTGGCACCGGGGATCGGAGGACCTCGATTCCCCTGGGACACGATCTTTTATTGTTCCCCCGGTGACCAATCACCGGGTAGCAGAGGGGAGGAACTGGGGAGGAGCAGGGGACAGGGAGCGAACCAGGGATAGAAGGGGGATGAGCGAGGGTTACAGACAGGGGAGTGATACAATGAACAACCGAGTAACTGAGAACTCTCTAGGAAACTGGGGGTGACTAACTCAGATGGGCAGGTGGTGCTCCCCAATGAGCCCTGGGGGTATTAACCTGTCTCGAGCCCAGCCTCTTCTGGGCTAAACTATTGTTTGCTCTACCTCGGGGGAGCCCTCCTCCTCCCCCCAGGGCTTTCTCATTGGAAATTCTTCTTCTGGGGTAACCTGCACCACTGCCACAGCATTTCATCTCACTTAAAGCTACTCTGGCATTTTTACTTCATGTATTACTTATTCTGTTTAATATAGTCTTAAATACTTACTGCTTTCTTTGCAAACCATCACTAAGTCTCATATATCAAACACAGCTGGTTGTCCATTAATTGTTCTCAATGAAAGTGTAATGAGAGCAGAAACTTGAACCAAAAGCCAGCCTAACAGTTTTATAATAGTTGAAGTAAAATATTATTAAAAACTAGTATAGGCCATGAAAAAGTTACACAAAATTGGTAGTTCCAGTGCCTAATAATTTTTCAGATTATTCTTAGGAGCAAAATCAGCTTTCAAAAACACTTTGAGTCTTTTGGGTTTTTTCTTTTTTTCTTTTTTTTCCTTATGAATACAGCATTAGGAACCAAAGACTGTTATTACTTGCTTTCTAGTTTGGTCTAGAACTTAATTCTTCAGAAAAAACTAACATTACATTAGCCTTGGTCAGTCAGTGAATATATTCAAACTTGTACTGAAGGAAAAGTTTAATTTTTGTTCTATTGCTGCTATGTAGTGCAAACGAACTTTTTTTGTCAGTTTTTATTTGTAAGAGAAAAACTTAAGTACAGGCCAGTTCATTCAGATTACAATTAAGTCTGCATTTTCCTTTATTTATTTAGCAAAATACTAGAGAGAGATGAGACACTCTAAATTGTTTTATAGTCTGTTTAAAAATTTAAGGGTGTTTTCTAATTTCAATTACAGGTACTCGGCCGCCACTGATCAAAAATTTACCTAAACCAATAGAGAGTTTAATGACCCGTTGTTGGTCCAAGGATCCCTCACAACGACCATCCATGGAGGAAATTGTTAAAATAATGACACATTTGATGCGGGTATAAAAATTCATTTAAGTATTTTAATAATTTCTTCAACTATTAAGCTGGGAAATTGATTTACAAAAGGTATGCCTTTCATCCCACTCCAAAGGTGGGCTTGCGTGTTTTCTTTTGCCTCTTTCTTTTTGACAAAAATTATCAAATTAATGCAGTAGAGAAGGGAAATAATTTGTCTTTTATATGTATATATATTTTTATATACCCTCTTTGGAGGGGTATAATAACTCATAATAGATTTGAGAAAATAAAGAAATAGTCATAGGTGCATCTAATATATTAAATTATTAAAAATAATTGCATTCATTTATCTTCTAAATAAATTATTATAAATGTAATATATAATTTACACTTACAAATTATGAGGTACTATTTAAATAATTTTAAAACAATTGTTAATTACTTTTTTATCAAATAATTACTGTTTTTTCACAGTACTTTCCAGGAGCTGATGAACCTCTGCAGTATCCTTGCCAGTATTCAGATGAAGGCCAAAGCAACTCTGCCACTAGCACAGGTACATTTGTATAAGTTAGAGAAAACGAACAACAACATGAAATGATGCAGATAGATTATAAAGCACATTCTTACATTGATTTTGAACTCAAAATGGAAAAGATTTCCAAAATCTTCAGCATCAGCAGACCCTATTTATTTTGTTAATACCTCATACCACATCATATTTAGTGTTCTCAGTCAAATGGTTTTGCTGAAGTGAATATGTAATGAAGAAAAAGCTTATAATAAAATGCTCAGGTTTAATGTTTCCATTTTTTCCCCATGAATGTTGCTAACAATTGACACCCATTTACTCATATATGTTTAGAAGTTGTCAATTTAAATTTTTTCACTATTCTTGAAAGCTGCATCTGCTTAAAGTTGCAATCTCCATGATTTAAACTTGCATTTGTTTTATGATAAGGTGCAGTAAATACAGTAATTTAAAATAAAGACAAGAAAAATCACTAGAAAGGTGGATGGATCAAAATGTGAGCTAGAGTTTTGTGTAGTCTTGCCCTCAGAGAAATCCTTTTAATAATAAAAAATAAAGATCATTTAGTCTCCTCATTGTTTAGAGTACATTTTTTTCCACTTAAGTAGTTTTTAATCTTGCATGTCTTCAGCTTCCCCTGCTTGGTTGGATTGTTTTCTGTCACCAAAGAAATCACTGTTATTTTGGATAAAGCTTCACTAGCTACTTTGCAGCTTAGTGACATTTATATTGACAAAATCTTTGCAACTGTAGCATTTCACTGACTTTGCTAGTTTTACTCCACCTCTCAATGCATGATTTAAGACATAATTTATCACTTCAATCTGTGAATATATATTGGCTGATATTTTTCAGGTATTTGTGCTCCTCTCTGGTTAATGATGGTCTTTGTCATTAATTGTGAGTGAGGTGGCTGTTGTGTTGTTAATATAACAGCTACCCTAACAATTTCAAAGAGAGGTAAAGATTGACTTCAGAATGTTATAATAGTATTTAGTTACATATTCTTTTTTCACTCCTCTTGCTTCTTATACTAATTGATCTGTAGCAGTCTTGCAACTTGTCTTGCATTAAAAGTTTTCAGAAGTGTTGCTTTAAAGGCGAGTAAGACCTCTGAGAGCTCTCCTGGTGAGATGCACTTCAGTATTTTTAGTGGACATTCTCAAATGCTTTTCCTCATTGCTGGTTTGTAGGTTCATTCATGGACATCACTTCTACAAACACAAGTAACAAGAGCGATGCTAACATGGAGCCAAGTGACTTCCAAGGAGCTTCTACCAATGACACTATTAAACGTTTAGAGTCAAAATTGGCACAGCAAATCAAAACTACAGCCAAGCAGCCGGTAAGCCAACGTGTGCAATTTTGAACCTAGTAACAAAATGGACATGGGTAGACATAAGCATTGTATCTCCTCTGAAACATGAGTGTCCTCACTCAAAATTGGGCAAAATCTGATCCAGTTAGTTACAGGAAAAGAGTATGAAAAGGGATGGAAAAACATTGTATGATTCCAAAAAGGTAAACTGGAAGGCTCTAATGAGATTTTCAATGAAACGTAAAAAGTAGTTCATTTTATTTAAAGGAATTTATTAGATTTAAAAAATACTTCTGAAAATTGCAGTCTTAATTTATAACCAAAATATTAGTATGGTTAGTATGAAAGGATTAAACATTTTGGTGAATTTTGAAAATACATTGATTTATTTCAAGTAGAATGCAAAAATACAAAGATTCTCTTATGACAATATTGGCCTAATTCTACTGATTTTTTTAATCTGTGTAAAGTTAAATTATTTTCACAGCTGCAGATATTTCCTTCGTATATACCAATAATAGTTAAATTATTGCCATTTACTGTGTTATAAATTTTAAACCGTGTCACTTTTAAAATGCTCATTATAGAAACATATTGGTGCATATTATGGAGGGGCTTCTGCAGAGTTTTCCTTTTACAAACTGTCACTGTTAAACAGGGTGACCCTGGCCGTTTGAGTTTGCCCCCATCTCGTGGGAGCAGTGTTGAGAGCTTGTCAGATGTTCGCGCACGACCACCGTCAGCCCTTGTTTCTGGAGAAGCCAAAAGGATGAGTGCTGACATGTCTGAAATAGAAGCAAGAATAGCTTCCATCACAGGTAAAATTTAATGATGTTTGGGGAGTAGACTAAGAAATTGAAAAGAAATAAAGGAGGAAGGAAAATGTAAAACATGCATAGCCTTACAGAAAGTAGGCATATGAAAAAAATTAAGCTATTCCTGTAGTCTTGATTGTCCTTTATTAATTGCGGGGGAGAAATGCCTTTATTTATGGTTGTACACTCAGCAAGACTGAGTATTTTAATTGAGTATTTTAAAGGTTTAGAGTTTTTGTGGAATTAGATTATTACCTTTTTAAAAAATGCATTATGAGACTTGTAAATATCCAGTCCTATTCCAAATGCACAACTTTCTCCTTTTTATCTGAAATAGTTATTCTATCTCTGCTAGCATAATTATTTATATAATAACATTTTCTTCAGGATTGTCTCTATAGTACTTTTGAAATTAAGAGGTAGGTTTAAAGTTCAGCATGTTCCCAAGTAAGTTTTAAAATCCACTTTGACAGATTCCAGAATGAGAAGCATAATTAGATTTTATTAACCAGGTTTAGAAAACATTGGCTTTTGTTAAAAAAAAAGCTACAAGTGTTTTGCCAGGTTTCCTTGAGATAAAAACTGTCATTTCTAAATCTTAAATCTGTGAGAGAATTAGAATTTATCTGTAAGTATAAATACATAATTTTATAGGGAAAGCAATCTTGATTCATCCCAGAAGAGTGAATTAATAAAAATGTGTACACTTGGCAAACACTTGCTTGTCTCTTTTCTTCATCAAAGATGTTGTTTGTTAATCTATGTGAACTTTAGGTTTTAAGTTTCATATGTGAAAGTTTGTGTTATGGTATATAACCACAGATTTAAATAATCAAACAAAGTTACTTTGGTTAGTTCAGGGTTATTTAGCTGTGAATGTTTTTCTACCAATCTGAAGATTAGGGTACTTGAGTAGCTGCTGTTAATAAGGAATTACACATCAAAATTCTGGCTTTCTTGTGCACCATGGCTATTTCATTTTTGTTCTTCATTGTGTTATGATTACTTCAGGATCTTGTTTTACTAAATACTGAGGTACTGAAATAATATTTATCTTGCCCTAAATTCTTTTTACTTTCATGTTTTTATTTTAAAGCCTTATTCCAAAATCTGTCTTTCATATTGTCAGTCTTTTACTGGATGACTGTGTAGCACATTTCACCCTGAATATCTCTGAAGGTTTCTTAACACAGAAGTCAGCTGTGTGTTTACCTGGTAATAACACCATGCTGGTTTTGTTTTAAAACATGTCAGGACTCACTTTGGTCACTGACATTCTTAAAGTAACTTTTTGACATCAGCAGAGATAACCTGGCCCTCCTTTGTACGAGTTGTTAATTTTCCTAGTGTGCCTTTTTTAAGTACATTGCTCTGAAATAATAATTACTATTCAGAATAATGGGTTTTGGGTTTTTTTTTTTTGTTATGACTGTAGGGTTTCTTTTTCTTGAAATAAAAGTATATATTGAACATACTATTTTTGGTTTGGGGTCCTTTGGGTATTTTTTGCAAAATCACTTCATGCTGTAGTGGACTATGAGAAATGAGGTCAAGCATGTCAAAAGAGCATGTCAAAAAAAGGTGAAACAGCAGTGTATTGGTTTTGGTTTCTTTTCTTAATTTTGTTAACTGTGTGACAGAAATAATATGCTGTGAACCTAAAAAAAATTGCGTGGCTAGGTGAGAATTGGGCTGTTGTTAAATCAGGTTGAAAATTATTTGATCTTGTTCCATCGTCCTCTAGATTAAATGTGAGAGTAAATCATGTAATGTGCATCACCATTACTTACTGAGTGTGCTACAATGTTCTACCTTTGGGAGATGTATTCAGATTTTTCTCTAAATAGGAGCTGTTTTAAACTACAGAAGTAGTAAAATAAAGAAACAGTATGATTGGATTTTATTTCAAAGTGTATAGTGTTTCTTGAATGTTATTCAAAAATGAAAGAAGCTGATAGTGATATTCAGTTTTCAAAACAAAAAGTCTTCATTAGTAGAACAAAAGAGTAGCTGGCAGGAATGATTATCAAATGTAATAAAAGTAAGCATTTTTTCAGAGATAGATGAGATATGCTTTGAAGGGAGGTGATTTAAAGAAACTGAAGTACATAACTATTAGACTATTTTATAGAATAGTATGTACCCAACACTAAAGAGAAAATGTTAAAGTTAAGTTCAGGCAATCAAGATTTTTTTCTGAATGTACAGGTGAATTGAAATAATATAATTTGTTCTCTGTGTGAATAATTACATTTGGTTTTCCCTTCTGTGTTGCCATGCTGCTTTCTGTGTTTGACTTTTGTGTTGCTAACTATAACTAATTACACCGTGTTGTAATGATGGCTAGTTCTGCATTTTTTGCTTTTTAACAGTTGCTTTACTATGTGTAAGCATGAGTGGAAGGCAATGCAGTTTATTCTGCATGACACATTTTTGCATGAACTCTAGTTTAACCGAGTATATGAACAATGCAGTATTAGGAACTTAATAATTTTGCTCTTGCCGTTTTAGTGTTTTGCATGTGTATTGTATATGTGTATTTTTTCAGCCTATTCCAAGCCTAAACGAGGCCATCGTAAAACTGCTTCATTTGGCAACATTCTGGATGTCCCTGAGATCATCATACCAGGTATCGCAGACCAGGTGAACGGGTCAATTGGTAAAGATGCCGGAATAATGATCAGACTGCTAAAATACTTCTTGCTCCAGTTGCTTTAGGACAGGCCCAGAAATTATCCCACTAAATTTTTGATAATGCTTCAGTAAAGAGGAGCATGATATTTTATTACAAATTTACTTTTATCAGTAAATTATTCAGTCTTCTAATTCAAATTTCCTTCTACTGATAAAGGACTTTTTCCCTTACAATCTTGATGTTCAGAGTCTTCCTACAGAGGAAAACTGTATATGCAGTCTTGTATTACAGTATCTTATTTGGTGAAAGTGGACCTAAGTTGAAAATTTCCTGTCTAGGTAATTGTTTTGCCCTGATCTTTGTTGTGTTTAGGTTCCCATTTTTAATCAGATAATAGTAGAACACAAAACTAAGATTAAGTACATACAGAATTGCAAATCTACGTGATATTTGTGATTAAAACATTAACATTTAGTCTGTGTAATTCTTATATTTGACTACACTTTTCTAGGGCTAAAATGTGTGTGCATGAGGTATTGCTGCTGTGTTCAAGTTAATGCAAACTAAAATTACTAGGAGAGGCTTCTGATAGGAAAAAAATGAATATAATCAGGCACCATGGATGGGAATACCATTTGGGACTTTAATGAATAATTCTCATGTATCCCAAGTCTATTTTTAGTTAGTAGCACATCGTTTTTCTTTCTTTCATTTCATACTTCTCAAAGCCTAAAAATAAGTATAATCAATCCCAAACTGTGATAGGCATACCATTAACAGTATGCTAGTAATTTCAAAATGATATGTCAGGGGCAGGAAATGCAAGTGATAGTATCTAGAAATCCACTAAAACCTGTCGCCATCCAATTCTAAATTCGTGTCATCTGAGGAAGTTTCCTTGATTTTGTTAGGTATTATAAAGTTGCATGCAAAAAACAATTTTGTACAAAAGTTTCTTTCAAATAACTTTATTGAAGGTTACAGTAAAAATACAGATTATGAGAAAGGAGATTCCAAAGAGCAATAGAACTCATAAAAAGAAAACCTCTCTGTTATTGAGGCTAATAAATTGGCAAAAAAGCCTTCTAGAGTAGCTTTCCACTGTAACTGTCAAGCAGTTCTGGCTGTGCTGACAAAATCCTGAGAAAGCAAAGAAAGCGAAAATGAAAAGTGAAGACATCTGTCCAGTTTCAGTGTTAACTCATTATAAGAGTCTGGTAAATAAGCTCTAGAAGCTAATAAGTGCCTCCTGTCTGTGTACACTGTCTACCCATAACAGTACTGAGGCTTCCAAGAAACCTTGAAACTTTCAGGCAATAATGAAGAAGTCAATGAAATAAAATACCATGTTGTTTTCAGAAAACAGATTGTACCAATCTCTTGGTTTCTTAGTTAGGCAAAGGCAGTCATTAAAATTCTTCACCTGGTCTGTTTTAATTGAACTTGGCAGGATGGGAATTCCAAGATAATTTGGAATACATATGAAAGAAATAGAAACCTGTAGAAATAAAAAAAGGTATAGGGTTGGAGCAAGCGTATTAATTTATTTTCTCAAAATTTGCTCCTAAGGTATTTAAGTCAAATGAACAATAAAAAAAATTCCCAATTAATGCTTTATCAGAAGCAACTATTTATTAAAAGGAGGATTAGAATATCACATATGGAGAATTTTGCTGTGACTGAATAGAAATAGGGTAAAATCCAGGGTCATGCACTAACAACAATTTCTGTTAATAAGATGACATGGAACCATAGCACATGCATGCAGATTAGCCCCGGGTGGTATGAGCCACGAATCTAATGTAGTGGTGAAAAACTGTGAAATCTTAAGGTTCATTTCCAGGAAAGATAAAGAAGCACTGACACTATTACTGGCCCTTGTTGAGTTTGAATCAGGAACTGAACATACGGTTTGGGTTAGCCATATAAAAGAAACGTACATGCACTCAAATGATATAAAGAAGGGTTACTAGGATAAGAGGGGTATAGAGACTATAAAAACAAATCTGAAAGCATTACTTTTTTTAGCCCACAAAATGAGAGCTGAGAATGAGTAATTATTTTCTATAGATGAATCTGCAGCTAAAAACTAGGAAAACAGAACTACTTAAGCTAAAAGACAGTATTGGCACTGCAGAAAAAAAAAGTGTAAATCGTCTGCAAATAAATCTGGGCTTTATATTGAAAGTTTTCTGGTTGTCAGAACAGCTTTCTCATAATAACCCCAAAGCCAGAAAAAATGAGATTAATCATTACATGACAGAATGTGATCATCTGCCCAGTAAACTAATTCTATTCATCTGTATATTTCTCACTTCTTTCCTTTCCTTACTCTCTCAGCACAAGGCTCTCAGTTCTGGCCTCTGAGCACACATTTTGCTTTCTAGACCCTGAACTTCTAAGACCCCCAAACTGTTACCACCACCTCAATCCCACCCAGTTATGTTCCATACTACTCCTGCCACAGACCCAGCTCCTCCAAACTTCCCTGGGCAGGTCCCTCGGTGGGGCGAGCAGCTCGTCCCTGTCCTTGGAGCCGCGCAAGTGCCGGTCTGTGCTGCTGCCTGGAGTTGTGCTGAGCACATGGTAGAGCAGCTGCTGCCCAGAGAGGGGAGGCACCAGGCAGGCATGTTACCGTGAGTCAGCTGCTTTGGGCAGGGCTATTTTGGAAGTATGAGTGCTACATCTGCTATCATTGGGGGTTTTCGTAATGTGTTGCCTCAACTGCATTTCGTCCATGAACTGATTATGCTTCCAAGGTCGTAAAATACATACTTTATCAATTAAAGGTAAAATATTGGCAGAAGGGGAAGTTTTTAGAATATATTTGCTCTTTTTTCTAAATAAGTACGGTAAGGGTGAGTAGAACTATTTGTTCATTTTAAGATGCTATTTTGTGATACTAGCTTACAAAACTTAAAAACTGAAAAATTGATCAGATAATTCCTCCTTCGTGTAACAACTTAGCAAATAAGTTTGCAGTGGTGGTATCCTGCAACCAGATAGCCTAGTGATGGATCAGTTCTTTTTTTATTTTCATTTACAATATGTATAGTACAGGTTATAAGCACCAACTTTATTTTTATATACATATATATAAATATATAAAATTAAAACCCTAGTTGATACAAAAAGTTTAAGTACCTTTATGTTCAAAGAAACAAAAAAAATCTGAATTCTAGTTTGTATACTTTTTTGATAGAAACCATTCAAGCAGCATCTAGCAAATATACCTACAAAGTACAGCCTTCTCTTCACTGGCAATGTTAGACTTCTCATGCATTTAGCATGTGAGCATTTGGCTTTGTAATTTTGTCATCTGAAACTGTGCCACAGCATTACGATTTTTATAGCATTGACACTGCATAAATGATTACTTAAGATAGACACATTTTGTAGAGGGTCTTTAGAAGGTGGATAGGAATTATGGATGCTGTAGGTCTGTAGTTTTTCTTAAAATCAATGTATGCCAGAAATACCACCCTTGCCTTCCCAGATCACTTCATTCTTTTGGAATTCAGATCAGTGTTTTAGCTTCTTCAAAATGTCTTATAGTACTGTTACAGTCACTGATCATCCTGCACTGTGAGAGAGGCTGGAGCCTTGTAGGTGTGTAAGGAAAAGAGAGGACTGTGAGTAAATAACAAAGTGTAAAAGGAGATGCAAGTATCTGCTAAAGGGCAGGGAGAAGAGGTCATAGCTGGTCTGGATACTTGGCGGCTGGGTGGGGGTGGTGATCAAAAGCTTTAATAAGTTGTAGAATTTATTTTTGCCTGGAGTATGTGGGGCAGGACGTGATGGAAGTTTCCTGTTCCTTTAGAATTTAATTTTAGAAAATAAACAACAGTATGTGAAATGGGTTTTTCTGAGGCCATGGAGTATGTTTGTGACATTTGCTTTTTAATCTTAAAATCCTGTAAACCACCAAAAGCCTGACACTGTGCATCAAGCTACTGTGGATTAACTTGTGTCCATGTACAAATCTCATAGTTTTTATAATGAGGAAAAATCATTTTTAAATGGACACAGAGGTAAGAACAAGATCAAAACTGGGAAAGCATAAAGAAGTAGCTGTGATCTTTTCAAATAAATATTTTCTGTTGTGTTGTACAGTATATTTTTCAATTGAAATTTGTCTGAATCTGGAGCAATAAGTATTTGTTGATTTGTAGTCTGTTTCTGCCTTGTTGAAGCTATTTGCCAGATGTCTGCAGTAGTTATACTAATTAAAATGGCATTGCCTAGTAGAGCTTGCTCTTCCCTCATGCTACTAACTAAGATATTTCATTTAAAGGTGTTCATTTTTACAACAGTAGTTTTGGCCCCTCTTTCTCCCCACCCCTTCACTTCCTGCAAGGCATTTTCTTTTCTTTCTTGCACCCCACCCTGATTATTTTAACATTTTGGCAGCCATGTTCTAATATTTCAGCAACACATGTGCTGGGTTCTTTAAATTCACAAATGTTGCTAATCTGAAATGAGAATTTCAGATATTTTTGCAAGCCTATTTCAGCCGAGCTAATTTTATAACAATGTTGTTGAATGAAATGTGCGCATAATTTTGTATCAGTCGTGGGTGGATCGCACATATCTTGAATATTGAGATGAGCTGTGGCAGCCAGATGAAGTATCCACAGCACAGAATTCTATTAAATGTATAATCTTGTTTGTTAAATGATCACATAGTGAAAAAGTTCACTGCAAATGAACAAGTTCAGACATTTTGACACAGATTTGTCATTCACAAGATCCTTAGTATCAAAGTATTAAACGCAACTTAGCCGTTGTTGCTTAGGTAAGTATGTACTTTCCCTGAATTTCAGGAGCAAAATATCAAGACCACAGAACATTTGCAATTCAAATCCATTTGTAGTCAGAGCAAAAAGTATATTCCTGTTCTGGAATTCTGTTTGATTTTCTTATATGCTTGTTTCTTATAGTGCTTTCTATAAATTTTAAAACATCATGACAAATTGATACATTTTGTATTGCTGTTTTGTGGCAGTGTGTTCCTACATGTAGTAGCGCCTATATTTAAAAACTTAAAGGCTTATTAAATTTATCAATCAGTATTAAATAGTCTTACATTTTTGTAGTAACTGTTGCAATTCAAAACACTTCTCAGGATAGGCTTGGAGTCGTGGGAATGATGCTGAATGGGAAGTATCTAAAAGGTCAGCAATGTGATGCCTTTGCAGGGCTTTGAGTGAGCTGTGCTGGTTGCTGAGTGCGGGGCTGCTGGGCGAGGGGCTGCCATGGCTGCAGTACATGTTTCAGATGCTCCACTCCAGTAGCAGAGTTACGTAATGCAGAGCTAAGAGCAAGAATTTTGAGCATTGTCAGCTGTTACGCAGGACATTTTGGTGTTTCCTTTTGGACAGCTGACCTGCTCTCAAGAGATAATATAAACAATCACTGTAATAAAAATCAAAGTAGCCAGGGAGATTCTGTTGCATAATCTCCTTTTATTTTTAAGGAGATTTTATTTCCTCAAAATGCCTTTGATTTCTTGTCAGTGCTAAAATTTAAACTGTTTTATGTAGCTGTCACTGGTGGATAATTGCGAACAGGTGGAAGGAGAAGAGGAAAAGATTACAGCATTGTGCTTCGTAGGTTGATGGTGAGATGTGATTTAGCTGAACGGTCCCCTTTTCACACTTCTCAGAGCATGAGAACAGGACATAGTTTCGTTCCTCTGAAGCAGACAGGAGACCAGAAGGAAGCGCTTTCACTTCTTAGTTTTCTTGAGGGGAGCGGCACGCAGGCAGAAGTCCTTGCTGTGTTCCTTGAGCAAGCCAAAGAGCAACAGGTTAAAGCTGGCAGCCTGTTATCTTCGCGGTTTAGCTTTTAGAAATCCCCATAACGTAACGCACTTGAAATAGATGTCGTCATCAGCTCCTGCCCCAAGTACTAAGCCTGACCAAATACATGTGACAGAAGATGGTGGAGTAGAGTGCAGCAGCTATTCATGTGGTAGGAGTGGTTATTGTATTAGGGTATACTTTTTGTTGACAGGCCAGCATGTTTTGAGTTAAAATTCTGCAGCTGTCTCTCTCTCCCCCTCTCTCACTTTGTCTCTGTGGATTTGTACAAATTCCAAGCTCCTCTGCAACAGTCGCACCCTTCTTATTTTGTTCTGAATATATTTCACTGGTTTGTTTTTGTTTTCTTTTTTTCCCAGCAGGAAACGGACAGCAGAGGCGCAGATCCATTCAAGATCTTAGTGTTGCTGGAACAGAGTCCAGTCAGGTAATGTCCTTCTCATCTCTTCTTTGCCTTTCAGTAAAGTCAGCACCAAATCTGTACTGGGGAACCGATCTGGAAATCTTCACCTTTGATGCTTTCAAAGAAATGATGTAGAAGCTTGGCAGACTGTAGTGTTGTTTGTATTGCACTGAAATGAGATTCCATGAGAGTAACTATGAATGAGCTCTAGATGAGAAGCATTTTCTGTACAGCTTATGCAATATTTATCACTTTAATGTACACATGGGTTTTTGTGTACCACTTAATTTAGCTGAGGGCACGTGTTACACAGGAAAGCCTTTTCATCTCTCTGTATGTGGAAAACAATTGTAATTACTACTTACTGTCTACAACAGTTATAGATAGACTCACTTTCTGCATGAAAATAAAAAACGTGCATCAGGATCATAAATGTTACTTATTATCAGTGTCTGAATCCTGGATAGTAAATTACAGAAATACCTTTCTATTTCTTGTGAAAGCAGGGTGTTGTCACAAAGTTTTGTTTCAAAAAACACTGTTTCAAAAAGATATTTTATGATAACATTGCTATTTGTCTGGTATTGTAAATGCCATGGTAACAGAAACAGTGGTGTGCTACATAACATGCTCCGCATTTCATTTCAATTTTAAATGAGAAAAGTATAGCTAATGCTTCATTCTGATGTGCTTATGTTGTGTTTTCAATTGCTAGAATAATTCATAGAGGCTATTTGGTCCTTAGTGTGAATGGGCAATTTTGGGATCCCTACTATTATTTGAATGTGGGATACTGGTGCTTTACATATTCATCAGGTTAATCAGGTTTCTATATCAAACAACCTACTGCAGTAATCTAAAATAGTTGGTAATTCTTGGGGGATGTAATTATTAGGGAGATAACCTTTGATTTTTCTTTAATTCCAGAGTATGATAGCCACAGAAACCTCATTAATCCTGTAGATATTAGTAAATTTGCTGTATACAACTATCAGAAAATAATAAGACTGAAATACATTTTAGTATCGTCAGAAAAGACAAGTTTGTTAGAAAGAGATTGATCTGCAAATTTTAGGAAAGAATTTAGCCTATTCAGTTAATTGTAGAATTAAAATTATGCAGGACTTGGGGGAAAAAATTAAGTGACAATACATCAGTTATACCAAATCATGCTGATTGATGTATGAATATATTTAATTATAGCTTTTGTATTTAAAAGTTTTCATTCTGTTCATTTTAATGAATGGTTGATATTTCATATTTTCATAATTTGCTTCATATCTTAATAACTATTATAATAATCTTTCTTTGAAAGCTGTTCTACTGCTTGTATGGATGTTCTAGCTAAATTGTCCTTGTGAACAGGATACAGAAATTTCGCTTTGTGTTTATCTCACCAGTTTCTCATGTGGGTCTGTAGAAATACCAGAGTCACATTTTACTTTCTTGGTTCTGATAGTGTACGTACTGGAAATGTAAGTGAAAGAATTACTATTATCTGTTGCTATCCTGCAGTTTCTTTGGGAACATTATGGTAAAATCTGGAAAACATAATACTTAACAGACATGAAAAATGCAGTTTCAAAGCCTTTTTTGTACTGTCCATGTAAAAAAATAATGAATTTTTATCCCCTTTTTGATATGAGGAGAGATAGAAAAGTCCACTGAAATTAATGCTAACTTTTGATGTACGTATGCTTGTATATTTAAAAAAATTAAAATCAGAAAACAATGAAGAAACAGAGCATAATGTAATCAATGCTAAAGACTTCAGATTAATCTTTATGGGTTTCTATAGCTCTGGACCTCAGTGCCTTGATTTTTTATTAAAAATTTTGAGTTGAAATCCATATAAGCAATCTGCAAGCCAAAGCAGAAAAAGCATTTGACTGGCATAGCTCTGGTCAGTTTATCCAACCTCCCCATATGCACCATACCATATATAGGGTATCCTTTCTAATGTGAAAATCCCCTTCCCCCTCCCTTCCTTCATTGCAAACATCCTTCTTCCCCGCATTCCATTCTCCCTTACACCCACTCTGCGGCACAGCCTTCCTCACCAAGCAGCCATGGCCCCGCGTGCCTCTGCTCCCTCACCCAGGCCCTGAAAGGCCCTATCCCACTCAAAACTGAAAGACTGCCATGGTGCCTCTTTCCTGGCTTTTAGCTATCTGACACAGTAAAGCTGATCAGAAATACTTTTATTGAATGTATTTTTCCTGAAAATTGCTGCTGTGTCAATAGAAAATGATTCTGTTACCACTACTGGTTTTTAATTAGAAAGGTCTTTGCAATTCAGAACGGAGTGTTTCTTAAGGTGAAGGAAACCACCAGGCTTGTATATAAATATTAAAATATATGTATATATAATATTAAATAGTATGCAATAAAAATATTATTTTTATATATGTATATAAATATATATACACAATAAATATTTAATAATACAAAGCTTGGCTGCTTACCTGAAAGGGATAGACCAAGACTCATCTTCCTGTGTAACTGTTTGTCTGTTTTAATATGACCACCTTCTGTGTTTTATGCTTGTATGTCTATTTTATGTCTGTGTGCTCTTAGAATAATTTTTTATGTGGCTAGTATGGCTGACGATTACTATGTTTATGTTGTTGAGACACTTAAGGCACTTTACAGTATTGCTCTTACTGGTGTTCTGACCAGTAGACAGTAATAGTGCTTTGCAGAGGGTTTCACTACTCAGCACCAACAGTTTTGACAGGAAAATTTGCTAGGTCAAAGGTTTTCCATCTGTGTATCAGCTGTTGGAGTGATTTGGTGTTGAGAACACACATTTAGGTCTGAATTTTCACAGATTTTAGCACTTGGCAACCTTAGACTGGTCCTTACTCCAAGTGACACGGGCAGCACTGATGCAACTGCTCCTTCTAAAGTCAAATGCTCCATTTTCATTTGTTTTTGCCCATATTCTGTGATGCTCTGTTAATTTCTCTTTTTTTTTTTTTTTTTTTTTTTGCACTGAAGTTTTTCTTCTGCCTATTTCCCTGCACATGTACTTTACAACATGTTAGTGTGTCATCTGTCTGGCACTGTTGCTCTTGCCTAAACACCTTTGTAACATAGAAACAGATGTGCAGACTCTGAACTACAACTACTAATATTTTTAGGGACTTGAAGGAACACAGCAAATTGCTATTTTTGCTGCATGCAGTCTTTACAAAATTTAATGTTTTACACAGATACTGAGAAACATGATTCAAGACCTGCAGGTTGTGATCAGATGCCCAGTGTGGTATCCATCTCCTTGCCTGTGTATCTTTTATTGCTTTGGTTGTTTTCGTACGTTGTCTTTCACAGTACCATCATAAATACCAAAACTACCTACTAGCTCTTTCAAACATTTTTTTTGTTTCATTTTGGGATTGTTGGTTTTGGGGGAAGAGGGTGTGTCATAACTGTTGCTGGGCCTTCGTAATTCTTACAGTTTACTTTGAAGTGAAAAAAATTAATATGTTAAAGAAAACCATGTAGTGACATGAACAGTTGAGAAGCAAGGTCAGAACATACGTGCCCACATGCATGCAAGCTAAGTGGGATAATTTGGGGATCTGATATTATACAGATGAATCATTCTGTCCGTGAGATTGTGAAATTTGTCACAGATGCGCATTTGGGTTTTTTCCTCCCCTTTCACAGCAAGATAAAATTCACAGATGAGATGAGGAAACAGGACTAGTGATGATGATTTCTTTAAATTGTGTTGCCCATATAAATTAAACTTCAGGGGGGGTTATTCCTCAGAGTATGCCTGCTTTTCAAAACTGCATGTCTTTGAGAAGTGAAAGCTAAGAATGTCATGTGGGTTTGACCACCTGGCAAAGATATTTGAGAGTAACCCGCTGGCAAGTCTGGAGGAAGCAAGGATGAAGGAGTGGCAGAAACTGATTGCTAAAGTGCAGACACTGGTTTACGTGCCAGAGGGGCTGCTGTCCAGGAGGCCTAAAGCATCTCACTCAGCACACACTCAAACACTGTGATCTAACCAGCGATCAGTTTGGGAAATTTCCCTTCAGCTTTGTAGTGCTTTTTAGATATGTTTCAGATGTGATTCCTTCATTTCTTTATCTACTGAATTTCACGTAAATAATGATATCAAGAAGATACTTTTTTGGTTGGTGGACCAAAACAATCTGGTAAAGCACTGAGAAGTTACTGTAACTAGAGTATTTCTCAGGTACCCTTCACTATCCACTATGGATATTCAACAAATCTCTTTTTGCTTAAAGGACTTATATGATGTTACAAGTACTTTATCTTCTGATCTTTTACATCAGCAGGGTGTGTTTATCTTTCATATCTGAGGACACTAACAGTAAGCTCAGCAACTTAACCCTTACTTAATGTCAACAAAGACTCCAACACAAAAGATTTTTCAGAATGTCTGATGCCATCATCTTGATAATATCCATCAGATTATTTCTACAGTTTATTGTCCTGTTTCTAGCTAATAACATAAAATACAAAATGCTTAATAAACATTACAGAAGAAAGACTGTGCATTTGAAATAATGAATCTTTCAGTGTGTAGAATCTTGTTATTCTTTGGATTGTTACTTGGCTGAAATCCTGAATTTTAAGACTTAAATTAAAGCAGGATATTTGGAAATAGAGTCATAAAGAAATATAGTTTCTAATTAATGTATATTTGAGTGCTTCTTTCAAAAAATTGAGTCATTTAATGAATTATTTCATTATAAATGCACCATCTTGAAAATAGTTGTATTTTACTGTCATCTCTTCTTTTGACTTAATTTTTTCCGGGAAACTTGCTGGGGCTTATAGTCTTAAGTCCTTTACTCTGTTAATTTAATGTCACCTGGGGGGTTATATGAAATAGAAACATACACATTGTAGATAACATTTCTGAAAAAGTAACTTGGTAGAGTAATGAAGTCTGTATTATGTTTTTGTGCTTTGGTAAACAAAAGGATTGGAGGAGTCAAACAGTACATGAAAAAACATCCTTCAGAACTGTGTTTTAGTTCTTAATTTGCTTCATGAGGGAGAATGTACTCATTTTCTAATTGATGTGCTTCAGTTGATTGATCCTTTTCGATTAAGCTCTTTTTTAATGTTTTCTGAAGATTAATCACATAACCTCTGAGTTAACAAAAGAACCAGAAGAAAACTGTAGATTAATACACAGTAGTCTAATGCAGCTACCAAACTGTATTCCTTTAATTGACTGTAGTGCCATTCATTGATTAAACATTGAAAACAAACTTTATATTCTCCTTATCTTACGGAGCTGCTAGATTTCACTGAATGATGGTGTGAAAATCACTAGACATATTGTTATGATTTTCTATAAAGATCTTGAACACATTGTTCAGCATTGCTTTTTATTATGCTGGATAGCAAAATTATATCAATTTCTTTTCCTCAGTAAAGAAATGGGGATGAAATTATCCCTGCAATGCGTGTAAAGTTGACAAAACGATCAGGAGAGCATTCAGGGTAAAAGCTTGGGGAGGGAGAGTGTTTTGGAGGATTATAGGTTCAGATTTCTTCCATTTTTTGTTTAATGAACTTGTCAAAAAATCTTCAGTTAACTTGCCGTTTTATTTTGTCATTTCAGGAGAGTAGAAACAGCAGTAGATCATCTAGTCCTAGTGTGAGAATGATCACTACCTCGGGACCAACCTCTGAAAAGCCAACACGTAATCCATGGACACCAGATGATGCAGGTAATCCTTTGTTCATTACTTTTTTTTTGCCTGTAAAAAATTTAAAATATTTATTAGATTGTGGTGTGGGGTATATGCTCAGACATTAATAAAAGTAAGCAGTGAAGATCATGATTCTTTCAAGTTTTGCTTAAATCCAGTCATTACATTACTGCCTAGTTTTTACATTTGCTTTAGGAATCCTTTTTTATAGATTAAGTTACATAAACTTGTAAGCATTTTGCTTGTAAGAAAGTACTGTACATTGCAGTGATAGTAATACTTAATGAAGATCTTCTTAGCACCAGTTTTTTACTATTGTGTGGTTTTTGGGAATTAGGGGAATAGACCCGTTGGAACATTTTAGTCTTGTCCGTTTGTATTTGAATGCACATTTAAAGATTTCATTGCCCTGACGTCTGGAATTAAATGCTATGTAGGTGAGTATTAGCTGGACTAGGTTGCTTCTATTTATCACCTCTGTTGTAATTTTACTTATGCAGAATGTACATGTGCACACAAAATTACTGGTTTTAAATGAACTAACTAACTAACATCTGCAGAAACATTGTAAATACCTCTACCGCAGCATCACTGTTCTTTTGTTATGAAATAGGATTAAGAATGAAGATAATTGAGTAGTTCACTTTGATTTTAAAAGTCATAATGCATTCTGTTATGATAGGAACCAGTACTGGACTGCAGGAAAAAATGGATCCCCACAAATTCCTTTGTAAAATATAAATAAAAATTACATTTTTGTTACCAAAGTGTTCATGTTGAATCTTAAACTTAGTCTCAAGATGGTACTTCACAGTGCCTCAAATTCTGTAATCTTTTTCTTGTGATCTTTTCATCTGGGTGTTCAGACTCTTCCTGTAACCAACTGCAAAATGGAAACTCGTGGTTGACTCTTGCACAAGTATATGTATATATACATAAATATGCATGTATATTTGCACACTTGCATTTTACCAAATATAAGGTGATTATGTAAGATGTACTTCTTTTTTCATGTTAGTGGGAGGACAATACACTTTTGTGTTTTGCTTCTCTATTTTCTTCTTTCTGTCATTTGTCGCTTTGCCTGACCAGTCAGTGCCTTGTCACTTATAACTTCCCCAAGCCCTTGTCCACTGCTGCAGCCCACCTTGTGCCCTCTTGTGAGTATGGATCCTGGGTTGCTTCAGGCAGTGAGCACTAACAGGAATTGCTGCCTCACATTGGAAACAAGCTCTTACCCAATCAAGAGTTCATTGGGAACTGAAAGTTGCAAATCGTAAGCCAGTGCAACAAAAGTTTGAGCCAAGTTTTTGGTCTTAAATGCAGCACAGCTCTGGAGCTAAAAGTCAGGTCTGTTCCCTGGTCCACAGAAATTCCTCACCTTAAACTTAGGTAAATACAGAATGTGCCATATGTGTATTTTTTCTTGCTAGGTTTATGTAGACCATGCTCAAAGAATTGTTGAAATTTCTGAAGAGAGAAATAATTTTGGTTTTCTGTAAAAAATGCTACGTTTTTAATTTAATGAAGCAAAGTGGTAAAACAAGGATGCAGCCAAATTGGTCAATCAAGGAAAATTTACAGTTCTGTGACACGGTGCTGAAACAGGGAATGTCACCTGAAGTATTTACATGTATTGATGTATTTTTGAAACATTGCAATGGTTCCTTCATTGTCACAGTATCCTTATATGGCAATAGTCTAATGTAGGGAAGGACTTCTTATGTTGATTACATTTAAGATACCATGGTGTTTAAGTCTCTGGTTTTAGGGTTGTTTTCTTTTTCTTTTTTGTTTTTACCACCTTCCAGTTTCCTTACAAGCATACACTTAACCACTTTTTCTCCATTCCCACCCTCTTATTTCTGTTTCCTTTTGAAGCTGCTCTTGGAAATAGCATAGTCTTTGAGGGCAACACCTTAGTTTCTCTACCACGACTACTCTGTGGCAGGTGCTTTTGGGGTATGGGTAAGCAGCCCCTTTTTTTTCCCACCTACCCTCCTCCATGTAATCCTCTAGTAGCAATTATGCGGCTGTAAAATCAGTAGTTTCTCCATGTGTCTTTACTCCTGTGTCTCTTAAAGCTTAACAGTAACCTTGTGATCCCCAGATTGTGGGCTACTGAAAGATAAGAATGCAGGAACATATTAAATCTGGAATTAAAGCTCTAGAGAAATCCACAGTAACTGCAGTGTAAGAAGAGAGCAGCCATGCCCAGGAGACAGACTGGTTATTGGGTTCCTAGCTGCCCACAAAGTATCTATACAGAGCAGAGAAGATGCCCTAGAGCATGTTGTGAGGAAGATACTTAGAGACCTCACTGGGAGCAGGTTTCAAAACTGAGCAGGAGGTTGTGCTTATTTTATTTTGGCAGAGCTGATTTGCACAGCTTCTAATTTTAAAGTCATTAGATGCATGGGCTGGCTGGCTAATCCTTCATAAACAAGAATGAAATGGCAAATCTTTTATAAACAGAAATGATCGCAAACTGTACAAAAATAGTATTTTTAAAATCTGTGTGCTGTTACATGGCTTCTAGAAATGTAGGTTGATAACCATAATTTTTATTTCTTCTTGATGTGATAGACCATACTTTTGATGTTCTTAACTGTCAGAAAAACAAAATGATTCATCTGCCTTGGGATTGGAACGCTGCTATTTCCATCTGCCTATCCACATTCAGATTGTGTATTGTGAAATTACTTAGAGTTCTTGTTTTCTGTCCTGTAAGAATAGAATTAACTCTTGAAAATACATTGAAGTTTTCTTGGTATTGTTACAGAGACCAATGGGTCAGATAACTCCATCCCAATGGCATATCTCACATTAGACCATCAGTTACAGGTAATAAATATACACTTTATTAGATTCTCAAGTTTGCATTTCATTCTAACGTGTGACTTCAGGGCTGCAAAATATAGTGCCACATATTTACCTGGGTTTATGTTCTGTCTAATTTTTGACCAAGGCTAAAAAAAATACATTATGTAATCTGAGATTGGTTGACTCAGGTTTGATCAAGCTATTAAAAACAAGCCCTGGGAAACATGATCCCTAAAACCAAATGTAAGCTGAGTTTGACTGTCAAAATAAGACATTATTTGCTTGAGTTACTGAATCAAATTGTTGTATACAATTTATTTTTTGCGTGTGGGATTAAACATTGCTTTGATTTTTGTGACAAGTGTCAGATTAAAAACTTCAGATTTGAGTAAACTTTGACATCAGTGCAGTAATATTTTCCAGGGCATGGTTTAACACTTATTTTTAAAGGCTTACGGGTTTTTAAAAGACTGTTATAAATACACTGCAGGGACATTCTAACACACTATTTACTAAGATATCAGTTCATTAGTCTTTAACATGTCTGATTTATTTTCAGCCTCTAGCACCATGCCCAAACTCCAAAGAATCTATGGCTGTGTTTGAACAGCACTGCAAAATGGCACAAGAATATATGAAAGTTCAGACAGAAATTGCATTGCTGTTGCAGAGGAAGTAAGTGAAATGTGCTTAACCTTTTCTGTTCTTCTATGTGTTTCCTATACAAAGTCTGTGTATAGTAATAAAAATACATAATAAAAAGTAAATAATAGTTACTGTGACAATTATTTCTGGCTTTATGAAGTAGCATTTCACAGGGCATAATTATTTTTCAACCTTAAACTCAGAAATACTGAGCTGCTTAGTACAGATGAAATATTTCGAGCGGGTAATTGAAAGTTCTAATCAATACCAAGACTCTTCTTCTGGAAAAGTCCTACATAAGGTCGTGGCAAATCTCTGTTTGCAACAAATCAGTAATGTTTGTTTGTATCATCTCAAATGAAATACCTGAACTGTTAAAGAACCTTAGAATTTTATTTGCAACACTGTCCATTAAAATATTTTCAGTTGTAATTTGTAGAGAATAGTTTAGTTAACAGATTGTAGAATTTTGGGTAACACATCAGTGTTACTCATTTTGCAGTTAGTTTAATCATATATCTGACTTTTGTCAATCATTGCATTTACAATATTATCAACATTTGTTTTACATTTTTCTGACATAGGTTTAAGACCTAATGTTTAGAAGCTGTTATGTACCTTGTCCTTGTGCGCTGGAAATAAACTCTTTCCTCTTGCACTGTTTACACATATAAGTAAAGCAGCTGCACATATTGCTGTATTAGGTCAAAAGTCATTGTGGATTCAGAATTTGAGTTCATAACAAGTTCTGTTGTTCCCTGTTTCCTGATGCTGGGGGTCAGTTCAGAGAGGTCATGGTTGCACACTGGACCAAATAATCAGCTTGTTACCCACCAGTGTCTGAGCCACTGCAGGCAAGCAGCTGTTAATAGGGAGCTTGCCTTGGTGTTTGTGGGTTAGCTAATGAGAAAAATGTGTGTGTAAACCTTTTGTACAGTAGAAATAGCAGAACGGGGGGAAAAACGTTACTGTGAGACTGAACTCCTATCACATATTCACTTTGGGCTTAGTATTCTGAGAACAATTTGGGTTTTTCACCTGTAATTAGAATTTTTAGATTTGATGAGGAGATAATGACGCTAGAGTTAATACCTTAATTTTGATTCTATTTATGTTGTCCCTAATGGTCAATCAATTACTTAAAATATATTTGTTTCAAAACTGTTAATTCTCTACTTCTAGATTCTGCCTGGGGTTTTTTTTCTGAGAAGTTTGTGTTCACATGCCTTCCAGACTGTTTTTTCTTAGTCAGAATGTAATTGTCCGTAGGCATTATAACAAAAAAGATGTTGTGATGGATGAATTTCATGCTGGTTTAGGTACTTATTAGTTCAACCTTCATACAATTACTAAATTTTCTTTAACTGTAATTAAAAGCCATATGGCAACAATTAATTAACATGAACTTGCTCCTTTGCTATTTTGTTGCAAAAATAGTGCTGGCAGCTTGCCTTCTTGTCACCTCATAACAAAATAGTAAAACAAACTGCCACATCAGTTTTGCAGAATAAATTATAGCATGATTATCAGTGTGTTTGGGCCTCTAAAATCTTTGCTAAAAAAACATATTGAATACTTGCAGCATAAATAGTGGGAAATGCCAGTTACAGAAGTAATTTCCTTGATTCTAGTTCTCCACTGCTTTAATAAGTTCGAGTCCAGATAGAAAATAGCACTTCACTAAAAAGTTACAAAAATTACTGTGATTTTGTATTTTAAGTTGCCTTTTACAGATTTAAAATGTACATACAGATACCTAAAATTGGAGTTGAATGTATTTATGAAATTTTGTGTGGCTCCTTAGATATTTTACTGTACCCTGTAAAACTACATCTGAAAGACATTATCTAAAGGACAGTCTTAGAGACTGAGGCTCAGTCTTTCAGCTATTTTAAAGTTTAAATGTGCATTTGATTTGGAAGGGAATTTTTCCCTGGACTACATTAAAGGATAACATTTCTTTTGTCAACTTCTTTTGCACAAAATATCACCAGCTGTGAGTTCAGATTGATAATCAAATACTGATTTGAAACATATGAAATCATCTACACAGAAATAGAATATAAATGACAATGATTTTTTTTTTATTTCAGACAAGAACTAATAGCAGAACTGGACCAGGATGAAAAAGACCAGCAAAACACATCCCGTCTGGTACAAGAACATAAAAAGCTGTTAGATGAAAACAAAAGTCTCTCAACATACTATCAGCAATGCAAAAAACAATTAGAGGTCATCAGAAATCAGCAACAGAAGCGGCCAGGCACATCATGATTTCCTGGGACCTTTCAAATGAAAAATATGCACAGAAAAGACTGATTTTTTTATTGTTATTATTATCCCTTATTATGACAGCTCATGAGTGTTAGCTTCTTGGTGTGATCTGTACTTGTCTGCTACACTTAACATCATTTAATTTTCTTTTTCCTAGGTGAAATCCAGTTCAACAGGTTAATTGAATAGGGTGAAAAAACAGTGACTTGAATTAACCAATAGCCCTCAATTTAAAGCAAGAAGAGTGGCTGTTTGCATGCTCCTTGTGTGAAGGCTAGCCTAACAAGTGTTGAGGAGGCTGCTAAATTGTGAGAACTTACTTTTTAGTTTTTGGTGTTACCTCAGTAAGAGCAAAAAAAAAAACTTTCCTGTTTAAGAATGGTTTTGTTCCAGTGTCTCATCTCAAACTATTATTATGATGATTATTTTCATAATAAACTGAAACATGCACCAAGCTGCAGAGGTGATGTTGGCTGACCAGAGTAATTAATGATGCATTAGTGATGCCTTTTACCTACAGACATAGTGTATTTTTTCCAAATGCAAAATGGTAGGCAAACTGATGCCAGCATTCTTGGTTCAGTGCTTGATAGCCCTGCATTTTGACTAATATATTTCTTGTAATCTTGCATTCATAAAATATTTGAAGTAAAAGGCTGTATTTTGTTTACTTTCTTGGGGTGAATGACATGCAATTTCATTGAAATACTGGGCAAAAGTTAGGAAGGTGATCACTGGACAGAGTTGGTCCCTTGTATAAAAGAGAAATAATCAAAAATATGTAAAAGCCTGTTTTAAACCTCTAAAACTGTTGTTCATGTAGCGTCTTTGGAAGGAAATTCAGAAAGAAAATTGATACAGAACTTGAAATATTTGCTCCCTTTATGCATTTGCTCCCTTATTGATTTTGTTTCAGGAGCTTTTTTTTTCTTACAACTTATTTGGTGAAAAGCATTTACCATAAATGTAAATAAGTTTGTTTTAGATAGGGAGAAAAGAGTTTGACTTTATTTCAAATAGGAAATTGTAAAATGGAGTTGAGTATGCTAATAGTGGAAACTATTAAGAAAATGAGGGAAATTGCTTAGATCTCCATCAGGAATCTCAGTTATTCCACTCATTTGAACATAACTCAAAGGAAGTTCATCACAGAATGCCTGCTGCCTTTGTGATTGAAGAATTGCATTTAATGAACTCGAGGGGAATATGTAATGCTCAGTGTTGTTATTTACCATTATTACATAGGAGAAAATAATTACTTGTTTACATTGCAAATTGATTATTTGAATTATGAATTAACCTTTAACTGGTACAAAAATGAGGCACTTCTATATACAGTGATAAATTACTCCTTACAGACATAGATATAAGTTCTTGATATTTCAGTTACAGGCAGGGTTTTAATAGTACTTGTTTGCAAAAGAAAAATAGGAAATTGAAGTTTAGCTGCTGAGCCCTATAAATAAAAGAGAAGTAATCTGAAATACGCGTATTTCAAATGAATGGTTACTCATAAGAGCCCATGAGCAGAACTTGGAAAAACCTTAAGGGGTAAAACCTCACAGTATTTTCTCTTTCCCTTCCTGCCTACTTGATAAAAACCATTAATACTGTTGTGCTTATATGTGAACAGCAAAGAGGACGAACAACTGACTTAACATCCTGTCTTGAAAATAAACCTATTGTTGGCAAACCTTTGGGAGTTAGAAACCTTTCCCTCGTTTTATTTAAATAAAGGAAGGGTTCTCATTCCCAAAACCTTAACAGATAATTTGATTAGTTAGCTGAAACTGATATTGGGATCAACTTAAGGGCACACATATTTATAGCAAAATGTAATTGGGGGAGAAAATAACTCTAGTATTAGGAATAGCACAAGTTATCTAAAGCATTGCTGTTCACATACATCTGTCTGTCTACCAAAATGGAGACACTCAGTGATCAGCAGCTTACTTAAGATGTGCTGAAGCATTAAGTAGAGCAGCATGAATATTGATGCTCAGCTTCAGAGGCATTGATAGTTACAAAATCATTTCCCAGGACAGTTTTTACATTTTGCTATGTAGTAAAAGAGATACGCTTAAGGTAAATCAGTGTTGTACATGAAAAGTCACTTTATGGCAAGGTTTGAATAATGAAAGCGAATGCAGTGATAAATTAATGGTACATTATACAAAAGTAATTTCTAGCAGTTGCTTATGATTTTTCAGGGTTTACATTAAAAAGGCTCTCAGATTATAAAATGAGTGCTGTGCTACCATGCACTGTTGGCTTCAATCAATAGTTTGGTTTTATTGCTCTTGTAATTTTCAGAGGGTATTTGGAGTTTGCCCTTTTGCTTTCAAATTGTCCTTTCCTTAATTTCACCAAAAGTTTAAAAAATACCCAGATTTCTCACTGCGGTTTCCCACATGACAAAATTTGTTTATCATAAAAAAACCTGTAGGGGTAAAACACAGCAGTTTGGGCTAAGAAGAGGTTAATAGCTTAACTTTCAGTGACCTTATTGTTTTCATAAGGCTCTCGTTTTAAAGTTGTTTACAAATGTACTTCTATCTTTCTGTTCAACTATTTGGACTGTTCAGGAACTTTTTTCATGTACTCTTCTGTCCAGTTAAAGCTGTTCCTCTAATAATGACGATGAAACATCTAGTTTTGGCTGGGCACTGCCTTCTCAGAAAAGGTAACAGGCTCTGCTTTTTGTTACAGTCTGTGTTCTGTAAGATATTGTGTAATTGAAGTATGCTTCTGTATACTATGCAGTTCTTCCAAAAATGCTTTTTTAGGCTTTTTGGTTTGTTATTTTTTCTGATGAGGAGTTGAAGATTGTAATTCAACACTTGTACATAAAATGGTGAATGATTTCATATGATTCAGGAATGAACAGTGTGGCTTTCTGTTACAGGGTTTTACTGCTTTGTCAGGAGTCTAATTAATAAAAGCTGAGACTTCCACAAACATGTAGTAATGCCCCAACGCTTGCCAGAGCATCCATGATCTCTCATGGAATCCCACACTGGGTGGAAGATAATCATCATGCAGTTGTTCCCACTGCCAAAAAAAATTCCTCTGCTATGAGCTCGTCCCTTCCTGTATGCAGAACTAGGGTGTAGGATGAATAGTCTTACTCATAATTGAGCGTAAAGATATTTTAAGAATGCCACATCTTCCTTGTGGATGTCCTGCAAAGAGATAAGTGCTTGTCTTCTGTTGTTAAGTTCAGAAAAATTCCATTTTCTGGAACTTCATAACGGATTTTCTTCGTAACTGATGTTACAGCTTGAGAGGTTCCATTGCCATACCAGAGACAGAGACGACCCCCGTAAATGTCTCATTGCCTGTGACGAACACAAAATAGTGCTTCAGGTCTGTTCTGAAGTGTTCTAATCTACTTGACCCTTTCAGGTGCCCTGCTGTAACTTGCAAGGAAAGTTTGAAAGAACAAGGGGAGAGGAAAATGGAGTGGTGCACCCAAGCCCTCAGAATAGAGATATCCCTGGTGGGCTGGTTGATGAGGAGGATCTTAGGAAAGTAAACCTGTGTAATGTATATGCAAATACAAGCACAGTGTTACAAACTCATGCGTTCTTACCTACCAGAAAGTTGTGTGGGGCCAGGTGGGGGTGGCCTCTGCTCACAGGCAACCACCATTAGGACAGGGGACACAGTCTTAAGATACGCCAGGGGAGGTTTAGGTTGGACATTAGGAGGAATTTTTTCACAGGGTGATTAGACATTGGAATGGGCTGCCCAGGGCAGTGGTGGAGTCACTGTCCATGAAGATGCCTAAGGAAAGACTGGACGTGGCATTTAGTACCATGATCTGATTGACAGTCATAGGTTGGACTTGATCCCAGAGGTCTTTTCCAACCTCATTGTTTCTGTGATTCTCTAGAGAGCTGCTTATATCGAAACAGAATTGATAGATGTCTTTTTTTTTTCCCAACATCAGAGCTTTCGTTAGTTTTTATTTACTCCAGTAACGTCACTAGATGGGTGGTATTCTATGCCTGTGAAGATCACATTCTCTAGAGGCAGGTGAATACAGATGTGAGAGTGCATCAGTTGTTTTCTGTGCCCCTGTTGCAGTTTCCTGCTTCTTGCAGAGACAATTCACAGAGATTTGCTACAAATGTTTTAACTTTGAACCTACATCTGATCATGGAGCAGTACTCAATGAAAGAGCAAAACTGAATTTAGACTAAGTTTTGATTTTTAATTATTAATAAAATACTGTCTTAAAATACTTAGAGCATTGCTAATCCTAGGGCTTTAGCCTAAACAAGCATTAATGAAGAAAAGATTTTTGTTCATAGCTGTGTGCTTTACACTAAGTAGCTAAAAATTTGAGATACTCCAAAGGATACAACAGGCTTGTATCTGTGTAATTCCACATGGCTTATCAGTACTCCCCTTCTAACTTGGATAAAGGCAGCCATGCACTTGGGAACCATTTCTTTTAAAGATGGATCGAGATGAGCACATCATAGAATCACAGAATCATTAAGGTTGGAAAATATTAGGTGGACAACAAGCTGCCTGCGAGCCAGCAGTGCCCTTGTGGCCCAGAAGGCGCATGGTGTCCTGGGGTGCATTGGAAAAAGCATTGCAGGTTTAGGCAAGTGAGTCTTCCTCTGTATTCAGTCCTGGTGTGGTGCTGTGTCCAGTTCTGGGCTCCTACTACAAAAGAGACATAGAGCTCCTGGAGCAATTCCAGTGGAGGGCAATGAAGATGATTATGGGACTGGAGCATCTCTCTGAGGGAAGGCTGAGGTACCTGAGCCTATTTAGCCTGAGAAGAGGTGACTGAGAGTGGATCTCATCAGTGTCTATCGGTGTCTGAAGGAGGATGACAAAAGGATGGAACCAGACTCTTCTTGGTGGGGCCAAGCAATAGGACAAGAGGCAATGGGTAGAAACTGATGCACAGGAAGTTCCACCTGAACATGAGGAAGAAATTCTTTACTGTACAGGTAACTGATCACTGGAACAGATTGCCCAGAAAGGTTGTGGAGTCTCCTTCACTGGAGATATTCAAAAGATGTTTGGACACAATCATGAGTAGCATGGTCTAGGAGACCTTTGAAGACTGGAGCAGGTGACCCACTGTCATCCCTTCCAACCTTACCCATTCTGTGAATCCATTAACACTGATGTGCAGCCTGGTGGAAATGAATTGGTCTTTTCTTTGCCTGGTCATGCTTTTCCCTCCCACTGGTACTGAACAGGAAAAGCAATTGAGCAACTGCATATAGACTGCTCTCCTGTGGTAATTAGGCAAAGGACAAAGTGGTAGCTTGCATTCATATAACCTGTGCGCTTAGCATGTTCGGTGGAACAAAATTGTAGTTTATACCAGAAAATTAGAAAAAATTTCCTGCCTGTAGGCAGCTTGAAGATTATATAATCTTTGTATTTTTTTCTCTTCAGAGGGTAGTGAGGCACTGGAGAAGATTGCCCTGGGAAGTTGTGTATGCCCCATTCCTGGCAGTGTTCAAGGCCAGGCTGGATGGAGCTCTGAGCAACCTTGTCTAGTGAGAGGTGTCCCTGCCCATGGCAAGGAGGTTGCAGATTGATGAACTGTAAAGCCCCTTCCCACCCAAACTGTTCTGTGATGAGGTGGATATGCCTAACAGCTCTCTCTGGCTCTGTCTTCTCATTAAGTGCAGCAGTGTGGACTTCACAACTGTGGCTACCTTTGAGAGATGTGCCAAACCACATGACTGACCTGGTAGTTCCTGAAGTGTGAAAAGACGGATAGCCAAAAAGGTGCTTAAGAAAAGGAGGACAACACTTCATGCAGCTTTGCTGCTGTATCTATACATTAGATGCTTTAGTCTACTCAGACTCCCTTCTAAAAACAGGCAACATTACAAAGATTAGGCTAAAAGAGGGAATAAATTATCCCATCATTTGGGGATATCCGTATTTGCAAAGCCACCACTGTGGAAGTATTCATGAGAGCACTTTTGTTCTCCAAGGTCCCTGGCGTGCCTGCCTGTGCCTGTTGCTGGAGGTCTCCCTGAACAGATGTCTCCAAAAATTTAAACCTGGTACATGCGAATCGGATTCTTATTCAAGCTTCTTACATCACCTTCATCATTAGCAAAGTGGCTGGGCACAGCCAGAAATTGTTCATGAGGTAGGAGGTGTAGATGATTTATCTCATCGTCTGAGGGCTGCCTAGGGCCTGGGGGCTGCCAGGAAGAAACTGCTTCTGTCAGGGAAGCTCAGATGGGACCTCAGAAGGAGAATCAGTACCAGGAGCCCCTTTGGTTGGTGCTGCTGTGCTTTGCACCAGAGCACAGTGCCATGGCTCAGCTTACAGGGCTGGTGCTGAGAGCAGGGCTCTCAGAGAGCCACCCCTCTGAGTGTCCTTGGGTGCTGACAGACACCAGAGCTGCTCTGAAGTGTGAGATTTAGGGTGATAGCTGTATGCTTATCAAAAACCCTAGCTCCAATGAGATGGCTGAGGAGGAATTTGGTTTATTTGTTTTGGGGAGGGGAAAAAATTGGGGTGAGGGTCATTGAATGCGCTGTATCCCACATCTCTGGATCAGGGAAGTGCACCTGTAGCCTTAGCACAAACCCTTCTCTGAGTGTGCTACCGAAGGAACCATGTGGTGAAACAAGTGATGAAGGCTTTCGTGGTTGCTTCCCTGAGTGCTCTGAGTTCTCAGACCTGAAAGGAAGAAGAGGAAAAAGAGGGAAAGCCTTAACAACACATCTAGGGAGTTAAATGTGGCTGGTTTATTGATAATTTTGCATATTATGCCATGATCCCCTCCCAAAAAAGTGCTAGAGGTTAAACTGAGTTTTCAATCTCAGCTGCTTTAATTCAGTGGTTTTAGGACCATGTAATCTGCCCCTCCTGGGTAAACCTCAGCCTTCACCTGGCCTTTACAGCTGCATTTACCCCTCTATAAAGCAAAAGTTTTAATCTAAATATTCCTGGAGCAAGACCTCAGGTAAAGAACTTGATACCTTTCTGATAAAATCCTATTGTGGTAAATCACAAAAGGTGCAAAAAGTGATGAACATTAAGAATCTAACTTGATTTTAATCATCTGAAAACTCAGATAGAGATTTTGGTGATTTTTTTTCCTTCCCTGGTACCTAGTCTCAAAGTGAGAAAAGATATAAATATAACCAATTGCACACAGCTTTTCTGTATTCTGTCCAGCTCCTACAAGTTTAGTCTCTTGTCACTGAGGTTCAGTGAGGGGTCTGGAGCACAAGTCCTGTGAGGAGCAGCTGGGGGAGCTGTGTATGTTTAGCCTGGAGAAGAGGAGGCTCATGCGGATCCTTATCGTTCTCTACAACTCCCTGAAAAGGAGGGTGTAGCCAGTTGGGGTTCAGCCTCTTCTCCCAAGTAAGAAGAGGAAATGCCCTCAAGTTTTGCCAGGAGAGGTTTAAATTGGAAATTTCTTCATCAAAAGCTTTGTCAAGCATTGAACAGGCCGCCCAGAAAAGTGGCTGAGTCCCCATCCCTGGGACTCAGGGCTGTGTAGATGTGGCACTTAGGGACATGGTCCAATGTTGGACTTCGCAGTGCTGGGTTAATGGTTGGTCTTGATCTTTGAGGTCTTTTCCAATTTAAATGATTCTGTGATTCTATGTACAGAGTTTAGATAGTTGCTGAAAAAAGTAATAAAATATAATTTTAAAGATTATTCTAGGGAAGTTTAGCCCTTGATTTATTTAGGGGCAGATTTCATAACAAGTGAATAATTTTCAGAATATCTTTATCAGGGAGAACACCAATGTCATGGCAGCTGTTGATGTTACAAGTTTTTATCCAGCACTGTGCCTTCCCTTGCCTGAACAGTTACTTCTAGTCTGGATATTGAAATTGCAGGGGGAAAGCAGAGCTTTGGGATCATAGAGAGTAAACTTAGTAAGTCCATTTCTGAAATCAACCAAAATGCTGAAATCTCTAAAATTTACAAGAAATATAGAAGAAAATGCCTATGAGAAAAATGTATTTGGAGTCACTTTGGTGTGTTAATCCAGATGTCTAAACTGGCTGGCAAGGAAGTAACTCATGTATTACCATCACACCTCTGCATCGCGATGGTGTTCCAAAAAATTTGCCTTTGTCCTCGGGTCACTTGGTCTGAGATATTGTTACTCCCCCAGAGTACCATGGCTGGCCATGACCCTTTCACTGTCACAACTACAGGCAGCACTGCACTTTTTAACATCAGGCTCCCAGGACTGTTCACTGCTTGATCAGTAACAGCACATGCAAGAGTAGGAGAGGGTCTGTTCTTCCCCATTTCCCAGGAAGGTCTCACTAATATCATAGCAGCAGCTGCAATGACAAAGGTTCATATAAATGCATTTTAGTGATCAGCAACTTGCTCCTTAATGTTTCTTCATTTGTATTGGCTTCTTGCACCTCAAGACAGCATTTCTCACAATTTCTTATTCCCTCCTCACCAAAGAAAACATAATAGAATAAATTGAAAGGTAATCTGTTAATTAATATTTTAAAAATATTACTTTTGGAACACTTGTTAAAACAAAAAAACTGTCCACACTAGCAGTGTAATACAGTATTATGTGTAGCAGCCCTTTGTTAGCCCAAGCTGCTGGGTCCCAAGAGCCCTATTTGCTTGCAGGATGACTGAGCCAAATGTTTTTAAGTGTGCTTAAAAGAAGTTTGAAAGTGCTGACTTATTATGTTCTGGTTCAGTGTCCCTCCTGCTGTGTAATGGACAACTGTTCAGTAGCTCTAAAATACGCCTTAAATACAGAAGCATTCAGGCGAGGCGTTTATTCATCTGTATTCAAGCCACCACAGCAGCAAGCTTCATTGTGAAGTTTTTGCAAGATCATCACAACAGATTTCTAAATCTCAGTGCTATTGACTCCATCGTCTGCTCTGTGGTCCAGCCTGAGCACGTCAAGAGAAGAAAAGCGGCCGCCTCCTTGAGCCAGTCAAAAATTGAATGCAACATCAGTGTTATTATAGTCAGTTCATAAATTATTGCTGTACTGTACAACAGTGAATTGCAGGCGATGCTGTTCCTTTATTAACTTGGCATAAATTCAAATCCCTTAAGAATTAGATGATGAACATGAAGAACTTTGAGCCCTCCTGAACATTTATGATTCAGTGGCTGGTATTTACGTGGACTGATATTCCCCATGGTATCAGCTCAGATCTGATCGTTGTTCTGTGAGTGATGATAACACACTAATGCCAGCTCCCCTTTCTTTCAGGCACAACAGAGGTCAAAATTTTTAACACAGCTGTTAGTAAGCTGTGACTCTGGGGATCTTTTTTGTTTTGCTCTGAAGAGATGTGGGAAAGAAAACTGCAGTGTCTCTTTATTTACAAGGGATGAGTGGGATTCTTGTGGTTGGAAAGCCTACCCTGGTGTATCAGGGCAGCAGTGAATGGAAGAGGTTCCTGCTGCTGTGAGCTTAAAGATACACAGCCTTCTTCATAACAAGAATAAGGCTGTAGAGGGATGGTGCTGCCTCTACTCGTTATGGGACTGTTCTTCCCATACGAGCCATTTTCCCAGAGTTCAGCCTTGGAGCAGGTGGCTGGAGGGCTGGTAGAAGCATTCACAAAGACACTCCTCCCACTTGCTTCACAGACAAGGTAAACACATATTCCTCCACAGTAAATCAGGCTGTGAGCCTAATTCAGGTACAGATCATAGGTCTCTCTGCCTTACAAGTGAGGCCACACAGGAGAGATTGCTCTCAGATGCCTTTAGCAAGAACTCCCCAGTCATCAGCATCTGCCAGTGAGGAAAATCAGAGATGATACCTACACTCATTTTGACCCATCTGTTGTGTTTCTGCTGCTGAACATTATTTTGGACTTTAAAATCTTTTAATAGCCAAATATATAATTGACCAACACTTCTCATAGTATGAGTGCCTGGCATAACTTGCCCTTTTATTTGGACCAAGGCTAATGTTTTATGTATAATAGCCATTTTTATCTAATTGCTCCTAGAATTAGTATTATCAGGAGCAGCACAGGCCATGCATGCCCTTTGTGTGTCTGCAGGCAGGCTGCAGGAGGACCTGTGACACAAGGAGATGTCTCAGAGTCACCACAACTCCTCACCTCAAAGAGCAGCAGGGTTGTTAACTCGTGGCAGTGATTTTGCAAGGTTTATGCCTACAATCCAGGCTAACGTCGCTAATTCACTCTGTGGTTGCCACTCAGCAGACAAATTAATGGTGTGAGTCATTGTCAACTCCTACTAAATAAACCAGTGAACTAGAGATGAAAGGCTCTGTATCCAAGTTGTTTTCATTAATTGCACTGTGGGGCAAGGGCAGATTTAATTTCAAGGACGGGAATATTAACCTCAATTCCTTTTCCTTAATTGAGTGTGGAGAAACAAGAGGCGTAAGCAAGGGAAGCAGAGAACAAGGACATGGGTTATTAGCACTGTCATCTGGTCTCAGAGGCAGCAGTGCCTTGTAAAAAATGTCATTGCAGCAACCAGGAGGCAAAAGCTTGTTTGGCAAAGCACAGACCATAAGTAATAAGGAAATTTACACTGGTGATTGAATTTTCACCAGTGTTTAGATGTACAAGTCTCAGCATGGGCTCATAATGATAAACCAGTAACTAGAGCACATCTTGCAATGATTCATAGGGTAAAAAAACCAGCAAAGTCCTGCAGAACCATCTCCATGGATGATGGTGCCTCTATGGGAAGTCTTTAAGGGGAAAAGATGTGGTCATTAGGCCTACTTTTATTACTGATGTATAACACTTGCAGAGCATTTCTCACCTGAAGGCTTCAAATCTCTTTCCAAAAAGCATGATTACAGGAAAACAGAGGCCCAAGGGAGCACAGCTGATCTTCCAGAAGGGAATAAGAATTTGGGAATAAGATTCATGTTACCTGCCTGTCATTCCAGTAATGAATGTAGTGGGCTCCAGTGATACTGTCACTTAATTTTAGCAGTTAAGCAGCACAGTTCAGGAGAGGTTTCCTGGATCTAGCTTGGCTAGAAAACCAGAAAACATCCTTTTAGTTAGCAAGGATTGGGTACTTTTATAATTACTCAGCTCTCTGAGTTGATTAAGCTGATGCAAATGGAAATAAACCAATTACATACCAGATCAGCTGTCGTTGTGAAAGTGGGATAGCAGTGAATGAATGGGTACATCTTTTGGATATGCATAGCAGGGTGATGAAATTACATCTTAGTATGAGATAAGGTGTCTCCTACATATAAAAGGCTTTAATAAAAGACCATGAATTTTGGGCTTCCTACAAACTAACTGACTGTGCCTAATCTTGTTCAGGATCATAACTGTTAATGAAATAAAAAACCTAAGAGACAACTTTCTGGTAATGCCTCAACTATATAGTTCAAGGAGAGAGCAAAATAGTCTAAACCAAGCACATTGTTAGTTGTTAAAAATTCTGCAAAATAATTTTAAAAGTTAGGTATCATTTTTTGTTGATGGAAGAGGTTAACAGAGATCTATTCATGTTACACACTTCGTGATCATTGGTTGGTACAAGTGACTGTGCTTAATTACATTTAAATGCTGTGCAGTTAGGAAAGAATGTGCCTAAAGCTGTATCTCCACATGCAGTGCTCATAAGAAGAAAGAATTTCTCACCAAGCTCAAATTCTATCTTCTCTGCTATTTAGAACACAGGAAACATAAGATCATCTTTCTTTTATGAATCTAGCAGTGATTGCAAAGCTGTAAATAAAAATGCAGTTCTTTCTTGCGATGCCCGTGAGTGAGCAAACCAAAATTAAATAAATAAATGTTCCACATCTGCAGAAAACCTTTAGGGCTATATGGAACAGTAAATTGTGGGAGTCTCTTGACTTAGTTCAGTTACACTTGGCTCCCTGGAGGCCCATCATTCTGAAAGAACTGTGGCCTACTTGGCTTGAGAAACCAGGCCAAACTCCCTTTACCTGGAAAAAAGCAAAAATAAAATATTAATGCCAGAACTTCTTGCAAGAATCCAAAGCATACAGCTGAATTCAGGAAGGTAGAGCTGGAACCCAGCACACTACAAATGGCACTGTTCTGTGTCTACTCTCAGTGTACTGTTGCTGTGTTAGTGAAGATCTGACTGATCATCTCTTGCCAGGAGAGTTGACCTCTCCTGGAGGAGCTCTTTGAGTCCTGCAGACATTTCTGTGCATGCTCAGCTTAGGGTTCTGTCACCCATCCTCAGGACTCCTGGCCAGGGAGCCAGCCAAGGCCAATGTCTGTCCAGAGGAACATGCCCACAACCTGTGCCACCTGTACCCTAAACTGTGATTGAAAGGATCAGGCAGTTTTTTGATCAATGTCTTCTTCATTCCCGGCTCTGGTTTCTTTTTCCCATATTCTTCATCACTGAAGCTTAGTTGAGTACAGGCCTTACGTCACCTGTAATCTCTGCTCCAAGACTGGATATGGGCATACATGAGTTTTAAATTAATCATTGACCTTATTTGCCAATACATAGAAATAAATATATGATAGACACACATTAGCCTCCCAATTCAGGCAAACTGAAAAAGAAAAATGCGCTATTCCTTTTTAGTTGAGCACACTGGTAGACAAAAGCAGTATTTTTCACTACTTAAGTGATCATAAGAGCAAGCAGTTTTTCTGCAGAATTTCTCGGCGTCAGCTTTGCAGTGGCCAAGACACAGCATTTACGCTGGATCTGCAAGAAGCTGCAATAAATTTGAAAAAATTAATTAAATAATACCCAGACTGCCAGCAGGGGCTAAATGACATCATGCTATAACCTGGATTTCGTGGAGGTGAGAGACTTCTGCCAAAGGAGAGTTGAGCAGCAGGACAAAGCCCTTTTTCTGAGCTATACTGCTCACAGAGCCCTTCAAACCATGGCGTTCTGCTCTGTAACTGTGATGAGACCCCGAGTAATGACCTGGGGACAGAGAAATGGTGCCAAATAGCCCTCAGAATCTCTTTGTGCAAGGCAATTTTACCCTTGCATTAACATGCCAGAGCGCTGAAGACTTCACACTTACTAAGACTTTTTGTCTTGCCATTTCCCACAGAGCAGTGGATTTTGCATTACTGAAAGCTGTGATTATGCAAAAACATGGCCTTTTCTTACTCCCCTTGCCCCCAGAAGAATATCACTGCTTCTGAAGAAGTGGCTTTGCTCTGCAAAGAGAACCCAGCAGGCTCGGTAACTTAAAAATTTGATTGCCAATGAGCAAGTCTTCAGTTGTGTGCACATTTCATTTCAACGCTGTGCCCTGGGAACTTTCTCGAGCTAATTAAAATACACTAAGTAGTCAGCTGGCGGTGCTGAAAGCTGCTTTACCACTTGGAAATGGGAATTGCAGTGGTTTCCTCCTTATGGTCCAGAATTGTTGGGAAGGAACATCACATGGAGCCTATTCAATGCACAAAGCCTCTCTAATGGGTGCAAAATGGTTTGGAGTTTTTTTTTCTGTGACTGAAATCAGACATTGTTAATAATGTAAGAACAAGGAAAATGTGCACTTGGGGAGAGGCTGGGCTTTGCAGCTACTACAAAGAGCCTACTTAAAATCTAGGCTGACCTTGATTGCAGCTGGACAGGCTTGAACTCAAAAAAAAAATTGGATCATAGCCATTAAGAAGCTCATCTCAGAGGTATCTGAAATTAACCTGTATTTATTTTAATAAATACCTTGTGTGATTTTAAAAACCCAACCAAACCACAGCACAGTACCTAAGTCACCAAGATGAATCACTAGAGTAGCCTTGGAAATGACCAGAGGATGCTTGCAGTATTTGCAGCAGCTGCCAAAGAGCAGAAGGACAAGTGCAGGGCTCTCCTGTTCCATCATCAGCCCTGGTGTAAGGCTCCATATCTATAGCAGCTGCTTACCTTTAACCCTGAAAAATTCAAAAAGCACTTGCTGGAGTCCAGCTTCTCTTTCAGCAGTGGGCAGGGCTCTTCAGAAGGCAGAAGTGGGGCTTTTGCACTGCTCTCATCCTCCTACCTGGCATAAATGATGTAGATTAATCACATGGAGGTGAAGCATCTCTGCATTTAACTACATGCTCCCTCTGACTACCTTTTTGCAGCACTGCAACCTTTATAAACGTACCAGCGATTTACCAGAGCGTGACAGAGAGGAAAATGAGGTGTGTTTTTAAATTTCCTTCTGCCAAATGAGCACACAGTCTCACAGTCACCTACGGAAACTGGAAGGGTGGAAAAGTGAATTTTCCTTTTCTCATTGCAATTTAAAGAAAGTATATGGAACTATTTTGGTGGATCTGCAATCTGTATCTTATTTAAAATTAAAATTGTCCATTGAATAAATTTCCATTTACTCTAGCAGAGCTCTGGTGATTTACATCAGTTAAGAATCAGCTCATCATTTCCTTTAAAGCTACTTATATCATTCTGTGGTTATGAGCACTCTACAGAGCATTTAGGCTGCATTTTTAAAGAGTAGAAACTCTCAGAAAGTTTCCTCTTGCAAATACAAGTTTGAAGTGATATTTCACCATGAAAACATGGTTAATTTTCCTTTTCCAGAGATTTTAGTGAGGCTTAGTGTTATTTTAGATATAGTGATCTCTTTAATAACATCAAAATGTTTCATCCTGTTGGTCTCTGTGTCAATGTTTGTTCTTTATATTATGTTTTAGAGAAAAGTATTATGACAAACCATTTTATTTAAGCTCAGCATGTTAAACAAGGATTTCCTGAAGTTCTGATGTAATATCAATTATTTAATGAGCATGGAGCTTACAACTTATCTAAAGGTTATCATCTATAATAGATACATCTGCTTGTGTTTTCCTCAAAGCTGTGCATTTTGACCTTTTTGCTATACAAAAGAATAAACTGTTTCTGTGTCTGTACAAACTATGATGACACTGTGGTTTTCCCTCTAGAGTTTGCACTGCTTGCTTTACATGATCTTGAATATAAAAAAGCATTCAGGAGGTTTATGCCAGAAAATAAATACAAACACTGCTGTACTCTCTTGAACATCATCACTATGACGTAAAGCTTTATATTAAAACTAATTTTGCACACTGTCAGACTGCACCACTATACAGTCCTCAGGAAAATGTTCCTGTCAGGGCAATTCAACTTTTCTAGCAAATGAGACAATTTCTAGTGAGATAACACTTTCTCAAAGAACCAGATCACTTAGGGATCCAAGCTCCATGCTCAGCAGAGTGTTTGGCACCCTGAAACCTAGGTTTCCCTGAAGTGGATGGGACTCGCATTCCTAAAACATCAAGTTGCTTTTGAAGATGAGCGCCAGTTGCCAAACCATTTTTATCCAGAATAACAGCCCCATAAAAAAAAATTCAAGTCTTTTGGCTAATGTATCAGCAAAGCCAGGGCTACATTATTATTATTACTTCTTCTGTGGTCATTGGTGCCCCTGAACTTGGGATGACACAGACCACAGAAATTTTACACCTAACTCTCCAGATACAAGAGTGGGAATTCCTGAAAAGTGGCCCAGCAACCTCACAGCCAGGCACTGGGGAATGTGCCCTAGTCACCATCAGCAGCCAGAGGGATCCAAGCACATACATTTGTTCTTTCTAAATGGGACAAAGGCTCTTAAATCACTGTGTGTATATAAAATTTTTTGCCTGGTGCTACCAGAATTACAGTTTCAAAGACATATGGAGGAGTTTTACGTTTGTAATGATAATCCAGAGCTGCTTCATTTTAATATTTGGGGGGTATTTTTATTTCCCACCCACCCCTGTTTCATAAAATGAAGAGGAACCTCCCCACTGGGAAGAAAATGTCCTAAACTAGTGCTTCCTAAACTACTGTGGTATTTTGGAGTCAGGTTTTGCATGTTGAGATGTTACTCTGGTTTACTCATAAAAGAAGATATAACCAAGGGTTTGTGGGAGAACTCTCTTTGTTCCTTCCATGAACCTATACTGAAGCAGGTAGGAAACATTAGGCAATCTATTATTTTTAAAGAAAGATTGTTTAAACCAGAATGCCTGGAAGCACCTTAGCTCTAGATGACTGGAAATCATTTTCTAAAACCTCTTATTCACTAAGAATCATTTAATTCTTCAAAATCTAGTCCATTTTCAAGTAATTTTCTACAACAAATGGGACCAGCTCAATCTGTTCTTCACATTTTAGTAATTTAAAAGGACATAACTGAATTTTATTTTAATGGTAATTGCAAACTCATGCAGAAAATGTAAATGCACACTTCCCGATTAGCTTGCAGCATAAACCACGGCTTCTATTAATGTATTCCAATTTGTAATTCTTTGCACAGTATGAGATTTGAAAGCTGTGATTAAAATTAATTAGGTTAAGTAAAGTTTATCCCCCCTGAGCACTGCTATTTGAAGAAAGAAATAGTAAAACACTAGCTACATCTGGCACCACAGGAGGCTAAAGCATCACGAGGCACAGCAGTATCGCTTTTTCAGAAGAGTTGCTTATGCTGCTTTTCTTGGCGAAGCATAAGCACACTGCTTCCTCCTCTAAAAGCCAATTTGGAGCTGTTGAGTTACGCTTTGTCTCTTTAAATGCTCTGGAGCTATGACATCTGTATGAGCATCTGATAAATCCGTTTTTGTGATACAGTGGTTGATGCTAATTTGCAAGTGGCATCATCCCTACCTAGCTAGGCATTAGAGTGCTGCCCCACTGCCATGGGAAACAAGTCTCACAAATTCAAGAGGCAGTAGAAATGCTGTTCTGAGGGAGCTCCCGAAGTTTCTGCTTGCTAGTGTATTTGGTTGTCCTTGGATGGGTTTTTTCCTAATCCTTTTTAAAGTATTTTCTTTCAGAGAAGGTGTATTTGGATAAAAAGGAGCATAATTGTTGGGAGCATTGAACTTACTGGGTTGGAAAGACTTTTTTGAAAGAAAATACAGTCATACCTGACCCCCCATTGTGGTCCAGAGACAAGGACTCTGGTTGGAAACAGTGTCTAACTTGTCTGTGTACACCATTTTACACTCTGATTTTTGTCGCTCCAGAAGTGGCAGCCAATACCTCAAAATCTCTGTTCCTTCAGAGCAACTCATTAACTAATTGAGCAATTCTTCATCAGGTGAAGCCTTTTGCAATCAGCATGTGTCACAGCCAAACTCCTGTATTAGTTACTCGGTACTGAATATGCTTGACCTAATAACCAGGTCTGTGCCAGAAGCAGGAAGGTATTTTTGGAGACTGATGCCATTGGTGACTCAAGACGAAGCCTTCATGCCTCTCTGATGAAGACAGGCTGTTCCCATCAGGGGAAGGTAAGGGCACTGTGCCAGATGACAACTCCTGAAAATGCTTTGCCCTGCTGGTCAGTGCTCCCTTTGCCTTCTCTTCCAGATGGATCTCATTATAAGCTGTACCAGTGGAGCACTTCCAGCTCCTGTGAGCCACGTTCCCCTGCCTGGAGTCCCTCTGTGTTTCCGTGTTTACCGGGATGCAGCTTGGAAATCCAGTCAGATGGGAGAGTGAGGAATGACAGGAGATGCATCCCTGCGGAGGGCGAAGCACGATGGGCTTAGCCCACAGCACCCACCAGGCACCCCAGCAGAGAGCAGAGGGGCACATTGGCACAGGGATGTCTCCCAAGTTAAGTCAGTACAACACTGGATGAAAATTTTAGAGGAATTAAAACAATGAAATCTAAAGCCCACTCCATGTCAGCAGGGAAGTCTGAGAGGAAGCTTTCAGATAACTATCTCTGATTCTGCTATGGCATCTGATGAGGAAAGAAATGGAAATTAATTTTGCTGCTGTTACCCTTGTTCAAATCCAGTATTAAAAAGGATGGAAATAACAAAATTTGTGGTGCCTTTATCACACAAACAATTTCACTCGCACATATTTCATTGCCTGAAGTCAGGCACTGTGCAGAGAACTCAGTCCTGGTGGAAGCCTAAGGCCAAGCTGCCACACGTGATGGAAAAGCTACCACAGGCTGGCACCCAAAGAAAAATGGCTTGTTTCTGTCACATTGATGTGAGAGTTGAAAAAGAAGAAATGGGAAATCCCATTAAAATCAAAATGCATTACCTGCCTCCCTGACAGTAATTTCTGAGCAAGAATTTCTTACTCTCTATAGTGTTTCTGGGTTAGAAAGAAAGACCAGAGAATATACAGACATGTAACCCTTTAGCTATGCAGCTGCCTAAGATGGTGAAAGCACTGCCACTGGGGTTGTAAACAAAAGGGACTAGAAAAAGAGACGACTTTGCAATACTGTGTAAAGCCACAGGCTCCACAGGGCAATTCATGGTTTCCCAGGCTCACAAGGAAGCTCTGCAATCCCCAGGTCTATCATCCTTTCAACTCAGGCCAGGGAGTTACACCCAGTAATTTTTGTGCAGGCCTGTAATTTACCTGAGCTGCTGCTCTGTGCTTTAGCCAAAATGGCAGAGGGAATGGAGGGAGTATTGTTATCCTTGGCACAGCAGTAATTCTGCACTGAGGAGACGTCAGGGAGCTGCAGGGCCCATCAGATGCAGTGCCTCTGGGATGGGTGGGATGGTGAGGCAGCTCAGGAGGGCTGTAGCTGGCCAAGATCTGCCATGTCCTCTTTGAAGGATGTCCATTCTACTGGGCATCAATTGTCTTGTTGCACCCTCCTGTCCTTGGGGCTGCTGTCATAGGAACAGAGCAGGTCTGAATCTGGCATTCAACAGCAAGGAAGAGACCTACATGAACCAGAAGCCACTTGATTTGTGAGGGCCAAAGTTCTACTTCCATTTTTAATCCCACTCCTTCTAGCTGTCCCTTTATCTTCCTTTAGCTTCCTCCTTGGCACAGCACGGATACCATGGCCACTCTTCTCTTCCTGCCCTTCTGCTCCTCACCACCACTGCAGCTAACACAAGCCAAGAAGCTTGGGTTTGCTGGTTTATTGGAGGAGTCTGAGAGCAGGGGGAGGGAAATGCATGGTTATTACAGAAGAAGGAAATAAATAGGATGTGATGGCTGGCAGCACTGGCAGCACGTAGGTAAGTGGAACTGGGAGCAATGCATGATGATGGGTAACAATGGAAAAGGAGAAGCATTGCATTTACATGGGACTTCAGCAGTTGTGAAAGAGTCATAGAAGTGCAAAAAGTGAAAGCTAGCATGGTAAGAGGGATGCCTGCTCCTTAGCATTCATTCACCCCTTCATTTTAGGGAGCATGAGAATGGCCAGTCTGAGCCATTACAACGGTCTCCCAACCCTTCCAGTCTGCCTTTGATGGATGCTTAGAGAAACAGGGCACAGATGATGAGTTCTTTCTGCTGGCAAAATATCCTGGGCCTGTGTGAGCAGCTTGTGCTTCCCTTGAGCTGGAGGGTGCAACATGAATCACTGTGTTTCATGAACCTTCATAGCTGCTGAAGTACAAAAGGAAGCCAACTGCAAAGCACCTTGAAAACCGTGATCTTCCCACACGACACTGACTCTAGAGGGCTCCCTTCTGCCATGTACCTAAGGAAGAAGGCATGTCATCAAGAAGTAGGCAGAAAAGGCTTGTGAGAAAAATTTTCCCGTTCCTCCACAGTGCTACATTGCACGTTTCCTATGAGGAGGATCCCTTCATGCATTCACAGTGCAGAGCTGGCTTTACAAAGCTAGATCATGAGTTGCTGAGGTGACCACTAACCTGCTGCCTTATCCAGTGCTCTTACACGGACTTCTGCTGTGAGTGCTTAAAAATTTCAGGGTGTTGTTGGTTTGTTGGGGTTTTTTGCTTAATGCTTGATTGGTGTATTCTGGGGGAAAGCCCATCCTCCAGATAAGAGATCTGAAGAAAGGACATGATCAGCTGCCATACAGTAGCAGCATAAACTCTCACTGACCTGCATGATGTCATGGTCCCAAAGTGCTGGATTAGTGAGGTTACTCTGCATGCAGGACTTTGCACAAGGAGAGGTTAATATGTTTCTGGTGGCCTGGCAAAAATTCGTAACAAATCTGCAATTCTGCTTCAAAGATCACCATAAACAATTCAGTGCTCTCGTTAGTGTCTACACCCTGCAAATGTTTAAACCACAAGAAACCACAAACCACAAGAAACCTGCGAACTGAATAAACAGCTGCTGCTCCAGACTCCGAATCAAATTTACAATATTCTGCTTATAGACAGGCATTTGCATTGCAAAATCAGATTTCATATTGCCAATATCTGTGTCACAATTAAAGTATAGCTGAGCTTTTAGGTGTTTAAATGAATTCATGATAATATACTCAAGAAAATTATGGCTTCCATTAAAAAAAAAGGAAGCTCTAAAATGTCAAAAGATAAAGTGGCACAGGATGTGGATGTATTAACGTCTCAGGTAAATGGGACTCATTAGCTACAATATTTCATACTTTACAATACAAGGTATGCACATAAGAAAAAACTCCCTTGGGCTTTTGCAGCACAGGAGCTCTCTAAGTCTTCCCCAGTGTGTTGCCTGACTTGTTTTAACACAGCAGTTCTGTGTGTAGTTCTATCTGTCCTCATACTGAAGAAAACATCCCCCTAAGTGCTCTTGTCCTTGGACTTGCTTTTGTGGCAGCATACAGGGCAAGCAAAGAGGAGCAGCCATCGAGGGCAAATCCACACTCTGAGACTGGCCAGTGAGGGATGCTTGGAGAACCATGCCAGAAGCAGAGGTCATCCTCCTCTCACCCCACAGTTATCTGGAACCTGGGAATCTCTGAAGAATGAAGGCTTTGAAGCTCCTTGGTGGGTCTTGGTGGGTGTGAGTTTATCTCAATGCTTCCCCAAATGGTGACACCTTTTCGATAGGCATGTTAGGGAAGGGCAGGTCTCATGGGAGGTGCACAGCCATGCCAGTAAAGCCCTTGTTTGCTGGGAGTAAAAGAGCAGAGAGCTATTCACTGAGGGATTGTTTCATCTTCTGGCTGATGAGTGAGTCATTCATCATAACAGCTTTGATCAGGCTGATTACAGCTACCTTAGTAAATAAAATGTGCCTGAGACTGCTTTCACAGTCCAACACCCACCCTCTCACAACACCCAGGTAACCTTGCCCAGCTGTTGCAGTCTGCTAGGAGAACTCCTGGAGTATGCCTCAGCACTGAGGAGAGTTCTAGTGTGTCAAGACCTTGCTAATTAACCCTGCAGACCATGACATGCCCCTGCTCAGGCCCTGTTCCTTGGCCAATGGAGCTTTGCAGCAGAGGCATGGCTGCTGTGTCTGACCTTCACAGGAGGAGAGATGGTAATCCCCAGAATAGCTGTGTTAGTCAAAGCTGTGCTTGTGTAAAAGGAAGAGTGGGTCAAACAGGAGAGATGGTTGGTCACAGCAGAGCTCACTGGTTTTCTTAGCAAAACCTGCTGAGCTCTGCAGAAAGGGACAGCAGGAAGTGCCACAGGGGAAGAGATAAGCTTGGGCCAAAGCAGGAGCTGAAATTCCTGGTGTAGGTCTCAATGCAGCTAGTGCAAAGCTAGATAACACAGAAGAGGAACCTGCTCTGTGAAAACTGAGAAAACTCAGCATCACCCTAACATTTCTATTGGTGATGTCCACAGAACTGGAAAGAGACAATCACAGCTGGGGAGCAGGTTGAGAGGGGAGTAAAGAAATGGCAGGAGCTGTGAGCAGTGAGGAGCCAGCAGGCTGGAGGTCTGAGGAGAGCTGGGGTGACAGGAGCAGGGAAGCTGGGGTTGCTGGTGAAGCCCTGAGAAGGGTCAGGGGAAGGCTGCCCTGCAGGCAAGGCCGGTAGACAGCCAAGAGGAGATGCAGGAGAGTGTCCCCTCCATGTCAGGTGGCTGCAGATGGAGGAGAGGAGCAGGAGATAGGCAGCCCAGCCACAGGCATGGGGTCACACTGACCTCTCTCTTTCTTCTTGCTGTCTTGTGGGAAGATTTCTCCTGCAAGATTAGTCTCTTGGGAGCATTTACTGGGTGATTTTATCAGCATCCAGGCTGCCAGTGTCCTGCTAAGGGTGTTCACTAGCAGGAGAAGGCACAGCCCAACTCTCACCAAATGCCCTGACACTGTCCCACTGGGAGGACCCCAGGGAGCGGGAGGAGGAGCACAGCCAGAACCCCCACATGCCCTTTAGTAAACCTGTCCATGTGGATTTCCCTTTCCTGACACATTAAAAGTTCACATGAAATAGGAACTTGGATCAGAGCTGCCTTCAGCTTTCATCAATTTGAACTACCCTAAAATTTTGCCTTTTCAAAGTTGTCCTCTGTAATTCTGAAATAAAGTGAAGATCTGAGTCCAGAACTTCACTTATTTTTTTTAAGATGCTCTAATCCAACATTTACCCTGAAGTCTGGGACTCCCCTGACTTTAGTGCTGATTTTTGCATTGGTTCATCAGACAATATTCTAATAAAAAGTGTCAGCACAAGAGAAATACTGAAAAGTCGACCTTGGACATAAAGGTTGGCGTTGCAAATGGCCCTACCCTCGCAACAGTCCTGGGAAAAACTCCATAAGCGCAATAGCCACTAGGTGCCACTGTAAGCATGGCTTTATACTTAGAAATAGATTTTTTGGAAAACAAAATGAACTGTCAAGGTTTGCTATTTGGAAAATAGTCCTTTCAGTTGTAGTGTGCTTCCTTTGTACAGGACAGCTTTGCTTTAGAATTGTCATTTTCCTGGGCAAACTTTCTGTTGCCTCTCTCCATCATGATCACCATCCTCACATATACCAAAATGTACTTGTGTGGAAATGTGAGTACACCTTTGTGTTTTGCCCTTTCTGGGCCATCCTCCTCAGGAACAACTAAAGTAGAAATTACCTTTGGCATTCTCTCATGCGTCTTTCAAAAGCACTGCTCTGGCCCCCGTCAGGGAGACATTCCCGTGTCACCTCAGGCAGAGAAGTGCATTGCAGTATCAGCAAAGTGCTTTGCTGCATGGCATCATCAGCCCCACGCTCCTGTGCACACTGACCCCATTTCCTACAGGACAGAGAAGGACCATGGCTTAATTGGCTTTCACCCTTATGTCCCAAGGAGCTCTGTCCTTTGCAAAATCGGGAATGGCCCAGGATCCTCTAAGTGAAGGAGCCTTTACATTATGAAGAGCAGCACATCTGCAGAGAGGGCAGGAGAGGTGGGATACACAAGACCCCATCACATTCCAGCCATTTCACATTGTTGTCCCCACCAGTATTCTGCAGTGCCACAGGAGAGGAAGAGCTCTATCCCAGGCTGAGCCTCTCTCCACAGAAAGAGGACTTTTCTGCACTGTAGGGATCTCATGCTATCAAGGCATCAACCACCTGCCCTCCCCAGCCCACTGCAGAGGCCAGACACCTGCCCACCAGCCCAGAGTGCTGAGCAGTCCCGTCCGACGCCGCCACGAGCAGAAGGCACACACTGTGCACCCTGGTTAACCTCCTTCCCCCACCACCTCGCACAGGGAGCCAGTGACAATAACACTGGTGGTGGAGGGGGAAGCCTCGCAGCCACACGTGACTCCACCCCAAACCCTGTGAGCCTGCAGCAGCAGCAGCAGCAGCAGCAGCAGCAGCAGTCACTGTGCTAATCTCCAGCGTGGCTCAGCCGGCCTGGCGCGTGCCTATGTGGGTCATGGCTGGCCTGGGCAGAGCCACCTCTCAAAGGCATCCTGGGGAAAGGAGGCTCTTCTTGACAGCTGCCAGTGTTGCAAACTGGAGTCCGAAAATTAGGCAATGATTTCTCAGCCTCAATTAGCCATCTAAAAGATATCTATTTTAAGACCAGATGATCCTCATCATAGATGTGGAGGTATCCACCATAATAGGTGGATAAATGAATGTACCTTTTGGGAAAAATGCTTCACCTTTCAAATTTCATCACAGTTTCAGGCAGTCACTATTTACAATTGAAAAGCCAAATGGAAACTCCTGTTACTCACTGACCACCCACATCAGGTTTTAGAGCTCTTTTTGAAAAGTAGAAGGGGTATTTGGCCAAGAACTGGTGCTAAATACTAAAGATTTTGATGGGTTTTCCCACTCAACTATTTCATTTCAGTGCAGAGGAGGTCTGTGGGATTTAGTTGGAAATGTACCATCCTTACTGGTCTTGTACCTCTGTTTTGTTACCATGTTTTAGTCAACATAGAAAGAATGGTTTTCTACTGATCATTTTCTATTATTTTTAAAAAGGAAAGCGGAGTCTTAAAAATGATGCACTTAAAAAATTTTGTCTTCTATTTTTACCTGCACAATTGAATACTTTAAACCCAGAGCTTTCTCCCAAAGGACATTAATAAAAACTGACAAATTCAAAAATAGACAGGGAGAGCATCGGAGATGAGCACTTGTTGAGCAGACATATAAAAAATGAGAAAAAAGTATCAATTCTCATGTGAGTCCTCCCCTTTGGGGTGGTGGCAGACACCAGCAATCCTCATCGCATTTGCAGGAGGGTTGGTTGCCTACTTTACCCTCTAGAGATGTGTCTGCTAGAAGTCCCAAACCTTCCCAAACCATTTGCAAATGCTTCTAAGTGGAGCAACTATCTCTATTAAAGCAATGAAAACTAAGTTTTTTTCCCTTGCACTCCTGGGATACTCTCTATTTTGGCTCATATTCAGGAAGGCAATTAAATATGTGCTAACTCTATGCTCATGAATAGTCACATTGAAATTTAAAGAATTACACATGCCTAAGTGCTTTCTTGAATGAAGCCCAAAGTTTGTATCCCAAAGAGAGCTAGAAACACTGTGGCTGAAAGCCACACACAGCTCTGAAGGCCATGTCAAGGGAGCTACAATTCAGCAGCCACTCCTAGGAGGGTGCGGGGAGTAAAGGAAGGGAGTCCAGATTTATGGATGTTGCAAAAGAAGATTCACCTTTTTCCATTTGTAGTAACTGCCCTACTGGTCTTGAGGCAAGTATATAGTGCTTTTCTTCTACTTTATGTTTCTCGTTCCCCAATCTGATAGAATTTAAGTAAGTAATATTCAATACTCACTATTTTGCAAAGTTCACCTATAGGATCCATCTAGTCCCCAGCCTCAATGCTGTGGAGTATCTGTGAAGAGGATAAAAGAGACCCAGGGGAATCTCTGCAAACAACACACAGGAATTTGGTTAGACTGTTACCTACCTCTGTGGCCCTAGCAAAGGCAGAAAACTCTCTTTCTCATTTTCCCCAACTAATGATAATAATTTCCCAGAAATATGAAGTGCAACTCCTTCAGGACAATTTATTTGTTGCAAGCTGTGCATTGGTAGTGTAATCTGTGCATTCGTAGTATCCTCTCCTGGTAGCAGAGCTGCAGTCAAAATAGAGAATCCTTCCTCACTGGCTGCCATGAGATACAGTAGTTTACAGTCTCTTCTGCCGAACGGCCTCCACCATGAAGGCTAAGTGGCCTACCATGGAAAATGCCAGCCCTAAACAGGCTGATGCAGCACAGTAGCTTGTGTGTGCTTGGGTTGGGCTGAATTAGTCAATAACCTGAAAGAAACGGGGTTTGCCAGGTACCAAATGTATCCTGACTGTATTGCTAAGTGGGTTTCAGTCACTTCCCTTTTTGTTAAATGGTCTGATACCTCTTGCTTTGTGCAAAATACAGCAGAATGTCATTTAGCACGAAAGATAGGGGTTTTTCCCTGCAAAGTCACTGTGGACACACTCTACCAGGAGCTGATGAATTATAATGTCACTGTGAAGGGACACTTGGGTGACAGCTGATAATTCACATATCATTGAGTAGGCAGCTTCTAGGGGAAGAGTCACTGAAATCAGCACACCGCCTCCACAAGTGCCAATGGCTGGCTCACCTGAACACCACAAATTCCTTGTGTGGCCTCAGACAATGCACTCAGGCTCCCCCCACACTCCTTTTCTTAGTTATTTTTTGTCCTTCCCATCTGCAGTCTCCTCCACTACATCTTGTACACTGGGAGAAGGCTTAGTGCCATCAGGCCCTGTTCTTTTGCGGAGAAGATCTAGGCTGCCCAGCAGAAGAGGTTATGCAGAGAGGAGGCTTCAGACAAACCATTGTCTTCAGCTCTGCCAGTTTTTACCCTCAATTTGCCAATTTCAAGTCAAGATGCAAAGGCACAAGAAAAAAAAGGAGCCTAATTTTAATTCTTAAGATTGTTTTGAACCATCATGTATCATCGACATTTTTCTGTTTGGTACTTGCCTTTTTTAAATGCAAAGACTTTAGTTTTATGTTATGCAGAAACATGTTTAGTGGAGTGACTTTTGGTTTCAATTTAGCTAATGGGTGTGAAAAAGAGCACTTTCTTCATTTGAACTCATTCATTCACAGTTAAGAAATCAGTTGGGAGTGGAAGAAGCAGCAAAGCTCACTTCCTCTTCCAGCCTGTGACTAGAAGCAGGTGGGCAAGGTCATGACACGCTCATTTTAGAAACATAAAGGATGTGGGTGAGACTTTCCAAACTGCAGCTCAAGCAGGTACGGTTCCCTCTTCACACAACTGTCACTAATTTCAAGCGAGATGCTTTGGAAAATACCATAGAGAGCTCATCTCTAAGGACTTATATTTCTTTAAATATCTAGTTCACAGTGACCAGTAACAGCCTGCCCATTCATTAAGCACAGTTACTACTTCCCTTATTTAAAACATCCATTAGATGTAGGTATAAAACTTGTTTTGATGTCTTGTCTATTCAACCTTCCCCACAAAACACCAGACACATTTGAAGCAGTTGGGGTTTTGTTTATTAATAGAAAATGTTGGTTAAATGTCTGATTTGTGTACTTTTCATTGATTTTCCACTTCCACCCGTCAACTCCTTGACACTAATAATGGAACTATTAGTTCTAAGAAATGTTGTCTTTTACCATTTTCTCATACGACACTTGTGTGTCTACACTTACAGTCTTGCTCATGATCAGAGAAGTTTGATGTTTACCCTGCTCGATCATCTGGTCCTGTGCCTGAGCACCAGAAAGGGTCTCCTGGTTACCTGCCATCCACTACAGCAAGTAAACATTCATGCCCTTTATGACCTGTCTCTCCAGCATGGATTACCCACACTCCAAAGTTGGGGTTTTTTGCTGGTGCAAGAATAAAACTAATTTCCTGGAAACCTCTGCAAAAGCAGACCTTAAGTGGTGTTCTGGTACCAAATCTAAAATAACTGCAAATGTTTTCTTAGCTTAGACTTAGCTGAGTTATGACTCGTCCTTTGCTGAAATTCCCGAATTATTACCTGATCTGTAACCTAAAACTGGTTTCCGTGAGAAATACTTTCAGTTTGGTTCCTCATTGAGGTCTGAAAATAGTGGTCTGGCACAAACGTCCTGCCCATGTTACCAACCACAATTTTTATATATAGCAAGCACTCCATGTGAAATAGATTGATTACTGTTAGCTGACAAGAATTATTTTTACCAGACAGTGAGATCACCTTGTGAGTGTGTAGACTGTTTTGAAGGAGGTTGCTGTTCTAAGCTTGCTTGAGGTGTGCCCACAAGTCTGTTTATTCTCATGTATCTTATGTGGTCAGGGTGGTGGTGCTGGAGATTTTCATTTCTGAGCAATTTCTTTTAGTTTATTAAATTAATTTAGTTTCAAATGGAGTACTGGGTTTTCGTTTGTGGTGCTGCTTTTCCTGTTACTGTTGTTGTGGTTTACCGTCCATGCTGGGGTATTCAAAAACTGCTCTTCAGACTTCACCAAACTTGTTTTGTGATTTGTGTTTTTGCTGTTCCAAGCATTTCTTATTCCCAGAATGCTGAGCATGGGCTGGGACTCCCTGCAAGAGGAATCACAGTACATACACTGCTAGGACATCATCGGATGCTTGTGGCTTCAGCCAGACTCATTTCAAGTCCTCTTTGGCCAGGAACTGAGCACAGGTAGAGATCCATCCAGACAGGCTTACAACAGCAGTAAGGCCCTCTTTAATGTACAGGTGTTGTTAAGGAGTTGACTTTCCAGATTGGCTTCTTCCCTATATCCAGTAGAGCATTTTAATTGCTAAAGCAACTCATGGAGAAGACAAATAAATAAATAAATAAGTAAATAAAGGAGAGATAGCAGAGTCTTTCCCAGGCTTAAGCAACAATTTAGAGGATGATGTTAGGCAAGTTTTGGTACTAATTTTCCTATTTGTAAGATAGAGATCTTAAGATTAATCACAGTGGGCCAGTCCCTCAAGGATGTCATGAAGGTTAACTCCTATTAGAAAGTACTCTGAGCTAATCAAAGAAAAGGTTCTGCCCACACGAACATAGTGGGAGGCTTGGCATTTCTCTGCTCAGTTACAGTGACGACATTTGAGATCGTGACTCCAGTTCCCAAACATGAGCAATATGGATTTCAGCTGGGGAGGCAGGAGTGAAACAGTGCAAGAGCACATCAGGAAAGGGATAACTGAGGACACCCTCAGACCCTCAATGGCCAGCAGAGCAGGACCTCTGCATTTTCAAGTGTGCATTTACATCAGTATACATTTCCTTAGCCTCAGAAAGGTACAGTTTAAACAGCACAAGAAGCAGAGAAAAACAGAAAGATGCCACCCTTTCCTTTGACAGCAGCTCTGCTGTCAAAGCTGTGTGCTTGGCAAGGGCAATGTATCTGACAAAGTCTGCTCAGACAGTATTTGCAATCATAACAAGGTCTGCTTGAATAACGTCACCTTGAGACTGGGTCTGAGCCTCCTTTAGAGATGCACAGCTGCTTTTGCTGGGAGTCTCTCCAGTGAGGTGTGCACCATGGGGTCCCACCAGCTGTGGAAAAGCTGCTGCAACCCAGCCACAAATGCTGTGCCCTCTGCCTTACTATCATGTCGTGTCTTTTGCATCGGTCCTCTCTGCTCCCAGCCCTGTGTCATCCCATGGTAATCTCATGGCCACCCACAGGAGTCCTTCATTTCCCCTCATCACCACTCATCCCAAACCCATTTATTTCTTGCTTGCTTGAAGATGGACTCATCACAGTTGCCTGTAATGACTCCTCTTGCACAGCCCCACAACTTCTACCACTGTCCTTTTCTTCACACCACAGTCAATTTTTCAACACTCTCCCACTCCTAAAGACCATTACAGACAGATGAGTAACTCCCAAACTGACTTTTCATTTGTTTTAAATAGAGATGGTGAGCTCCCTGCGTGATAACTTTTGCGTGTCATCATCATCTCCATCATTTTTTCAGTATTCAAAAGTCTTTAAGGCTCTTTGCTTTAGGCCAAAACAATTTTGCCATTTAACAAAGGGAGGCAAAACCCTGTCAGTTTTCTCAGTTGAAGTTTGGTACAAAATAAATATTGGAAACCACCAGCATAACCAGTTCTTAATCCTGTGGTAATCTGCAATATGTTCCAGTGCTCCGTGGTCCTTATCATTAGAAAATGTTTCTGATGGCTAAAATAAATCTTCCTTTCTGCACATTAAGCTTGTTACATGTTGTGCTATTGCTGCTAGATATGGACAACATTTTATCACAGCCTCCGTAGCAGCTACATTTTACATATTTGAAGACTGTTTCCTTCTCTTTTCCAGAGTAGATACAGTCTCATTTTTCAATTTTTCCCCCAAGTTCACATTTACTAGACTTCTAATCACTCTTGTTGCTTTTGTCTGAGCCTTCTCCAGCATGTTAGTAGGGCAGCTAAATATATCACTGCTCTTCTTTGAGATTCAAATCGGTCTTTATGCTATGAATTATCCCCAGAGCTCCCATAGGCTTGGTTACCAGCCTATTCACCTAAATCCTTTGCTAAACCACCACTTTCTAGGATAAAGCCCCTATTCCTGTAGGTAAGCTGCCTTTATTTATCCCTAGCTTCACAGTCTTTCATTTGGCTGTCAAAACGTGTACTGTTTAACTGACTTTCCTTTAACAAGTAATCCAGATCAATTCTTCTAGCTGGCCTATCCCTAATGCTTCTTCACCAGTTTATTTTATCTCCAGATCCTTGACCAGGATCAGAAAGAAAACCTGTGGGATCCTGCAAGGACCAGCCCCCAGGGTAACAAACCCTCATTTATGGGCAACATTTAATCTATTCAGGATGTGCTCTTTTGACTTTGCAGATCTTATTTTCACAGCACTGTGCACAGTGAAATCACATCTTACAAAACCCTAAATGTGTTGTGTCATCGTATTTACCCTTACCAAACCTGAGATCTGCTCAGGAAGCAATAGCAAACCTGCTATCTGGAAGGAACCTACAGCTTTCTTAGGGAGTGGCAAAGAGTTTGAGAAACAAAAGCTGGTGTGTTGCTTGGAAAAGGGAGAGAAATGAAAAGGCAGGGAAACTATTAGACATAGGAGGAGTGTATCTGTACTCATTCCGTAAAAATATGAATTAAGTACTGGAACTGACTATCTAAATTGATTGCATCTGGTAAGCATTAACTGAGCACACATTTCTGAACCGTTTGCTGCTTTTTTGATCCCACTGGGTAGCTGGCTTCTGATATTTCCACTGAACCATGTTTAATCATGTTTAGCAATATTTTAGTGATAAGTGATAGCTCCACTTCCAGCCTTTGATGCATATGATTATATTACCTCCTTCTTCAGTGAATGCAAAAATCCACTGGTAACTGGTACTATTGACGTCTGAGGAAGCCAGGGCTGTTATTGTTTCAGTGTTCAGCATGCTGCTGCTGCTGCAGCACTTTGATCCGTGGCCTTACGTGGCTTTTTAAAGCGGAGGAGGGTGGAGGGAGAAGGGTTACTGGGCTTGTAAACATTTCTATTACATCAGATTAGTTTCCCTGCCATGTACAATCTGCTGGTGTGACTCAGACTTGCACATTTTATAAAGTCAGTTATGTCTACCGGGACTGCAACCATTCTGAGAAATTCTAGATAAATGTGAATTAGTTTTATTCTTATCTTATTACACAATGTACAATTGTACAAAAAAATGCCCTTTTGTTGACTTTTAGTGCAGATGTGCAACCACTGGCAGATAATGAGAACAACATGTTCCCTGTCTCACCAGCTCTTTTATTCTTCAGCTGAAAGTCTTAACTCAGGTTTAGCACTAATCCATGCTCATTCATGGTGTTCTCAGCTGCTCTCCACCCACCTCTCAACTTTTATTTTTTTCATTGAAACCGCACCACAGTGACCTGAGATAGAAGCCACGAAATAGCTGGAGTCGTGTTTCTTAGAGTAGATCATTCAACCACTTTTACTCTGGGAAACAGGGCATGCTTTTTTGCAGTTATACGATCTGGGTAAGACAATTTATTTTTGTCCTTGATTTGGTTTAGGGCACCACCAGTAGCATGGGAAAAGTGATAGTCATTACCAGCACAAACATTAATGTCTCATGTGAAATAATCTGGGACACCACGTGTAATATTTTCCCTTCAGGACTTTCTGGGCAGGATTTTCAAACACTCCACGACAGTCCAAGTTTACAATTGCTTTGTTATTTCCCACACACTTTCTTGCCAAATGTTTCCACAGTCGTCTGCTATTCAAATAACACCTTACTAGAGGGATGGTAATTTTCATTGTGTTAGGGAATAGACAGGGTTCGCGGGTTGTTTGCAGATATCTTTAGCAATGGCTGTGATTTCTTCAGCATTGGGGTAAACAAAGAGTGTATTTCTTTTTGGATGGGCTACCTGCCTGCCTCACAAAGGCACATCAGCATTTCTAACTTTTCTGGCAACAGTAAATAGGACCTATTCACTAGCCCCAGGCAGAAGAAAAGACTGCATCACATCCTTGAAGAAAACATGATGATGATTTGCAGAAAGGCCCCAGATACTCTCCCAGGATCCTGCAATGCATCAATGCAGCTCTGCAGCATGGACAGTCAAAACCTATGTTTTTGGAAAGTGCAGGATGGGACTCACAGACAAATACAGATAGTAAGTGAGGAAAAAAAATTCAGGAGACTGTGAATGATCTTTACCAGTCCTTCACATGGTTGACAGGACATCATCCTGTAATTGCTACTAAGCAAAGAAGACACTAAAAACCATACAATAAGCCATTCGAGATACTCACTAGACTAGCCATCACAGTGGGCTGTGGCTCAGAGGTATCTGCTCAGGTCATGCAGAAAAACCATTGCCGCACACACCAGGGTCTCACATGGGATGGAAAACAGGACTAGAACACAAATCAAGCAAGAAACTTTCATTGCCCTGGACAAGTTTCTCGGTCTTTCTTTCTGCTCCTGCGTTTAATCCACACTCAGGGCCAGTTTTGAATGCAGAAGCCTCTGGGAGGACAACCCAGTGCACAACCCCCCTTTCCTGCAGGTGAAGGGGGCCCTTGGTGTGGGTGGGAGGTGAGCCAGGTGCTGACAGCCCTCCAGCCTGTGAAGCCCTTTCACCAGGCTGCCACGGGCCAGGGCTGTGGGACAGGTCAGGAAGATTTTATCACTCAGAGGAGTGTGTCAGTGCAGGATATGAGCCAAAAGATGCTCTATTTGAGGAAAAGCATTTTCTTATTAACCAACCTGAATTTGACAGGGTTTTTACTGAAACAACAGCCTCCCCCAGGGCAGGTAAATGTGGTTGTGGCAGCAGTTAGCGTTCCCCGGGGCCTTCCTGCATCTAGGATACAATTAGATACATTTGTCTGCAAATGCTTTAAATATTTCAGCTGGTATGCCATTAAGGAATACGAAAGGGTTTTATGTGAAGAGCAACTCAGAGCACTGCAAGGCAGCCAATATCACAGACAAGGCATAAGAATGATTTGGGATAGATAATGGTTGTGAGTAATGGTATAAATGATCTCATAGACTTTTTATTTTTTTTCTTCTGTGAAGTAAATGACCTTCCTTCTCCCACTTAGGGAGCTGTGTGGCCATTATAGCGTGAAAAATGTTTCTCTCAGTCAGGACCACTCAGTACATTTTTACTGAGGTCCATTGGATAATTTTAATGTCGTCTGCTCATTTTCACTCAGCTCTTTCTTGTGGTCTTGCCAAGACACAGCGATGATGGCAAGGAACAAGGGCTCTCTCACAAGGATGCAGGAGGCTTCACATGTCTAGGTCTCCTCTGATATCTGAAACATCACTCATGCACCTTTGCCTTTCCAACTCCAGATTCAGCGCTAGTGTTCTTATCGAGAGCAGCTGGAAAATTTACTCGTATTACAGCTATATTTATAAGCATCAACAAGAACCATGGCATAACGTGATGAGACACTACACCCCTGCAGCAGCAAACAAAATATCCGCCTTGCAAAGATCTGATAGGCACTAACGTGAACACAGCAGGCATGTGAGGATGCAGACTGTGGCAGTTTTCTGTGAGCAGGAGGCCAGAGAAAAGAGTGTGTGACCCACAGCACCAACATGATGCTACCAAGTGGGTTATTAGTGGACATTGCACAGTGTCACCAGGCAGCTCAGGCTTTCTCCTTACCTTTCCAGGCCATGTCTTGCGGGTGTCACATCTTTCACCCCTGTCACTGTACACACAGTCACAAAGCTGTAGTGCAGAAATTTTGAGACATGTCTGGAGGCAGGGCTGCCCCAAGATCCTGTCTCTCTTTCCGTGTTAAGGCCGTGGAAAATAAGCTCCATTTGGAAAAGAATCCCATTCAGAACCCACTTAAAATCTTTCCTTTCCTCCTTACTTGGTAAAATTTTCATCCTTTCCATCTCTGTGGTATGTGCAAGTGATGTGAAAACAACTATACCTTCATTATGCCTTTGTTTTCAGAAGATACTGGCACAGGAGATCTCATGAAAGGAGGCCTTGTGCTCTGGTCAGGTTTTATTATTCTGGATGTCTAGAAATGGGTGAATAGCATGCAAAAACCTTTCGTGCTTGTTATAAGGTTAAACATTTGTTATGATGTTTTCAAAATTGTTAGACATTGTGGCTAAAAGTCCAACTGAGACATGTTTAGGAAGAGCAAAACCCCCACCAAAAATATTTGTGTGATACAAATTATTCAAATCCTTATTAAGCTAGCCCATTCTACTAGTCAAAGCCTATCTGAAGGATTCCTCTATGGAACAAGATTCAGCACACATGGCAACAATTGTGCAACTTCTTTTGATTCCCAAATTTCTGGTTTTACCACAAAAACTTTGTTTCAGTCAGAGTCCCCTTGCAAATGTGTTTCAACTTAAAATGTCAGTTAAAGCACTCCACAAAAACCTGAAGCCCAGCCTCCTTTTTCATTCAGAATTTGTTCTGGCAAAGCTCCCCTCAAGTCAAGCAGAGACACCACCACTCTGGACAAAAGCTTCACAGTTTGACTCAATAAACTTGTCATCTTCACATAAAGAAATGGATAAAGATGCAAACAAGCCATTGTCCTGGCATGTCATGTAGCCTTTAGGCAGGACACTTTGTTCAGCCTCTAAGCAGCCACCAGACCAATGCTGGCAGTGATCAGTGCAGCTCAGCTTAAACCTTTAGTTATGGCAGTCCTGCAGTGATCCTCAGATTGCTCTGCCATAAGCAGCTGTGGTGACCACACAGGAGTAGATGACAACCCAGGTCAAGCTTGAAAGCTCTGATGCATTTCTGGGACACTGGTCTCCCACCCTGCCCCATCCCATGGCACGGTGGGAGCACACTCAGGGACATCCACCCTGAGCACTGGAAACACAGCAGCAATAAACGCTCAAGTGCCCATCACTGTTTTATAGCCTTTCTGCCAGAACACAGCAATAGCTTCCCAAGGCTTTCTCCCCTTTCCGTAGATAAGGTCTGACATCACTAGGATATGGGCTGCTTGCTGGTGCCTGGCAAGGGTGGCTCTGGTGCCAGACCTTGAGGTGTAAGTAAGAGACTCCCTTATCATGCAGAGTAACCGGCTGTGTGCAGAGACATCATGCTAGACTAGGAAATTATCACGCCCTATTTCAGGGAGAGTAGAAGGTGTGCTTATGCCATATTAGAGCACACTCTGTGCTGCATTTAACAGAATATTTCTTTCAAGTTTATCAGTGGTTTTAGGAACCCATAGACCAAAATATCTAATGTAGTTAATTTACCTTATTCTCAACATCATCGGATATTGGTCCCTAAAATTTATGGGCATTCAGGGTGAAAGATTGCCTGGATTTGAGATAGATGTCATTGTGCAATAAAATGTTCATGTTTGGAGTTGAAAAAGAAAATGATTTAGTGGAATATTGATTTTATAAGGAGAGGGGGAATTACAATTGGTGATTGGAGCTAGTCCAGCTAGAGATGAGTCAAAGCAAATGAGAAGATTCATGCACTTATATTAGGAACTTAGTTTCCCTTACTTAGATAATTACTTATCTGCATTGTAGAAAACTTTACAAATGCAAATGCAATGTCTCTGTGAGATAGGGAAGGTTTGTTACCTTCCATTATGCTCACGGAGGCCCAGAACGTTCAGACAATATCCACAGGGTTTGTTGAGATTCCTCTTGAAGGCCACCACCATGGTCCAAGCCATTAGGGCACCCCATCTGTCATCAGATCAGGGATATGGCTGACCATGCAACCCACCTCAGAGCGTCATCCTCATACACCCCCCACAGCTGACATGTTTACATCCTCTGATCCCAATCCCTGGAAGTACATAGACATTAGGTATCCAAATCTCTGCAGGCCTTCATCTTCCCACTGACCATGGTGCTATGATAGACTGATACAGGTGAGTAGAAAGGGACCTTTTGGGAAAGGGTATGATATCATCACCCATGTTGGGATCAAACACAGAGAGCCCCAGGCGGGATGCTCTCCCCTACACCAGGAGCTCTAAAAATTTCTAGAAGCTTTTTCCACCAAGCTCAGATCTTGTCAAACTCAGGGCACAACCATGACCCTCACTTCTTTTTGCACAGAGAAGATGGAAGACAGTGCATGAACTAAGAGTTTGCCTGAGGCCGTAAATCAAAATAATAAGCAGATGTAGAGTGCAAAACTATTCTGCAATTGTCAAAAGCAAAAACCTCTGTTCTCTAATGCAAGAAAATTATAATGATCCCCTACAGAGAGGTGACTGCCAAGGGGTAAACCCAAAACCAGTCCACATTTAATAGCTTTGCACCATTAACAACTAAAAATAACACTAAACTTTTACAAAAGTTCCAGACTTCCTCACTGGGGAATGCACAGATAATACAGGTATTTTCATATCACTTTCTTTTTTAATTTGGGCCAGTTAAGATAAAGCACAAGCCACACACTGAAAGACTGGTTACTCTCTGTTACAACAGCCATCTGGAATCCTCTCAGACTGAATGTGCCCAGGCCATCACTGGTTTATGACTGGAACAGGCCACTGCAGAAAAACAGAAAGCATAAAATGGTAACGTGACCTAAAGCTTAAAATAAGTAAGAAATATAGTCTGCCCTTTTAGCACTTTCTTGGGGTCTGAAGAAGTTCAATAAATAAAGAATGAGAGCCACTAGCCCTTTCTGACTTACTATGTCAGGTGTCAAATCCAGATTATGAGCTATCCATCCATCTTCTTGGCAAAGTGGATTTGTTTCCATCATCTATAAAAAAATAGACAGAGGACAGTTTACCATACAAAAAAAAATTTTTAAAAATATTAAAAAAAAAATCAAAAGGGTAGAAAAATCCACAAAACATCCTGGTGCTCTTCCTCTGGGTCCTGTTCTTATTTTTCATGCTGTCCTTTACCAACCTGGGGAAGCACTGCCAGCTCACTTGCTTGGCTTGGAAGCCAAAGTCCCACAGATGGGGCTGCCTAGCAGGAGCCCTTGGGCTCAGAGTGGGGACACCAGCTGCTAACACCCATCCCTGATGCACAGAGGAGGTCTGGGGATAACTGTGGCTTGGGCATGCATGGTCTTGCATGAGGCGGTACAGAGCCAAGACCTGGCAGTCACATCCCTCCTGTCAAGCACCCTCAGGATTGCCTACATTGCTATTCCTCAGGGTCTTCCCTTCTCCTTGCAGTGATGGCTTTTCCAAAGCAGCAATCCTGTGCTTCCTCTTTCAGTATGAAAAGGAGGACCAGGGTTCCAGACAGGCCATACACAGGGATACATCCTGTGTCCATGCCCCAGTAGTTCTGTGAAGGCCAAATGCAAGAGGGTGCAGTCTTGTCAGTTTTCTTACATCTTCAGGGCTCCACACAGGACTCACAGCAAACTCCACAGAGGGTACAGCAGAATGCTATCTGTCTTTCCAAAAGTGGGTGCTGTGGAGGGCAAACATAAGGCCAAGTTTCTTACAGACTCCATGTCTAGAGATGCTAACTGAAGTGCCCACTGCTTTGACATCTGGGCACCCAAGCAATGAAAAAAATCAGCCTTGAATTTTCCAGCAGGGCCACTTTTGTTAGGTTGTGTTGGATAGATGCTGATGATGGCTCAGAAGAAAAGCACAGAGTAAGACACTGAAAATCAGATCTCCAAATGCAGCTGTCAATCTCCTCATCTGGCTGTCCTCATCACTGCCCTATCCCCTTATGCAGATGCCTATGCACAGAGTAACCCCTGTTTAAAACAAAACAAAGCAAAATTTTTCTTATCACCTACAGGGCTTTGTAACACATGACGTTGTTTTTCTTCCAAGCATAACAAAGGTCTGTGGCAGGATTTATCAGCACACCAGCAACACTCTTTATTCAGCACAGGTGAGAGAACAAAGCAGTGCCTCCCTGCCTGCCCTCGAGGACCTTACACAGTGCCTACACAAACATTAGCAATATCTGTAGCTGTTGCACTGTGCACTTGCAGGGTGGAAGCGTCAACCTGATCTCCTGAAAGGGTATTTTTCATGATGCTTCATGACATAATAGTCTTGTAGCATCTTTAATTTAAAATAAAAGCTCCTGCAGAGGATTGCTCTCGCAGTCTTCCCGACCTGAAGAACACGAGCGGGGAGCTGGCATGCAGACAGCTATACCTTAGAGGATTCCACTCATGGCTCTTTCATTGTTTGTTTGACAGTAATGCAGAAAAGGTGCTATTGAGATCAGCATCAGTCGTGCTGTGTGTCACCCAAATACACAGAGAGATACAGAGGCAGGTCTGAAAGTCTGCAGGCATATTGAACTATCTGCTTTTGCTCTGTATAGCACTGTGAGAAAACAGTAACTCTCACTAGACAGATGAGCAGAGGCTGAAGGAGCCAGAGGTCAGGTCTGTACAGTGTCATCTGCAGGCACATGCACTGACACTATTAAACAAGGTGGTGTCAAAAAAAAGCTACCTGATTCATCAAATCATAGATCCACCCATGCACTGTATCCATTCTGAGAGTGATTGTACATGGATTTTGGCCTAGGAACCCCAAAAATATACATTTGCATCTTTCTAAAACAGAAGAAATGGCTGACCTAATTTACAGGAGGGACACACAGGCAGCACTGTCAGCACAGGTATGGGGAAGAATCCCTGCAGGGGGGGAAAGAGTGGCTGAAGGTGAGGTGGGGGTCCCTGATTTGTCATTGACACCAGCACTGGGCTGTCTGTAAAGCTCAGCCTCAGGAGCATCAGGTCTGGGTACCCCCACTGCTGCCAGGTAACATGTGTCCATTCACAGCTGTGTCCACAAGAGGATCAGGGGGAGAGGAGAATTAGAGAATACCAGGGGAGGAAAGATATCATTAGCTGCACAGGAACGCTCTTTTTAAGTAATGTCTGCCACTTCTTCTCCTCCTTCTTTTCTATTTCTCCGACATGAATAATTTAGAAAATTAATAGATTAAAAATTAATATATGCCATTGTAGAATGTGCATGAAGGCACATTGCAGGAGATTATCCTTTCCCCAGTCATACTGTGGGCCCAAAGCTGACCTTAGCTACCCCACTGGACTCAAACATTTTTATTTCTCCTTTGTGCATTTTGGATCCAATAGCTCAAGGGAAACTGAACAAAGCTGGGAAATGGAATTACCAGCCTGAAAACAAGGCAGATCATGACTGTGACATTTCTACACTAAAAACTAAAAAATAAAAGCACAGAGAAAAGAAGGACTGACTGAAAGGGTATGTGAAGGATTCCCCCTTGAGAACCTGTTTCTCTGTCTTTTGGGATTAATTTAGTCAAGGAGGGGACTGTGGATACATTATAATGCCTGCTGTTTCAACTGAAGGCTATACTAAGCAAAAAAAATCTTAAAAATACACAAAATCTTAAAAATACACAAAGCAAAGCCATAAGCCCAAGAGAGATGGCTTTGAAGTAGTATGTTCAATCATCCTGTATCTGGTACAAAAGTTTCTATTCAGCTTTGTTTACAACAGTTTAAACAATGTATTTTTAACAGAGAAGGAAAAGAAAAATAAGATATTTCATGGTAAGCCACATGGTTGATGACCATTTGCAAGGAATTGCTGTGCAGTCACCAGGAAGGCAAGTTTTGTGATCCAGCCTTTGGGCTTGAGATGTTCCAATTTTAGTAGATCCATCCAATGCTTAATTTTTCCAGGGTAAACTCAGTGAACACCTGTCAGTGCTCTATCTGTATTTACACCACTAGGATTCACATCACTGTATTTTCCGAGCTGCTCCTGTGTGTGAACTTCCATGAGACCTTTCTTTATTATCTGCTTGATATGGATGTGGAGTGTTCTGGTCAGGGTGAGGCTGAAGTCTGATACAGTGCACTCAAAATTTTCCACAGTACAGGCTGGTTTTTCTCTGGCACAGGTTGATCAAACCTTTGTTTCAGATCTTCGCAAACCCCTTGTGATCTGCTCACCTTGGGCTCACCCTCTGCTTTAATCTGATTTCTCCCCTATTCTCATTCCTTACCCCTTCTCCCACTTGCTTTTTATTTCCACTTGCATTGCAGCTTTCCAATTGGAGATACATCCCTACAGAGGAACCTTCCCAAAACCTAAACCCAAGACATAAATCACACAAGAAGCATGCAGTTAGTCTCATATTTGCTCCCATCCCATTATTTGCTGTGCTTAAACATAGCATTCTATTTCTTCCTGGATCCAGAGCTAGATGAAGACACTTTGGTAGCTGAGGCCACCCTACTCTCCGTTTTTTTTAAGCAGTGCCTTGTGTCCCTGCTCCTCTCCTGCCACAAGCACTGAGCATCCAGATTGGAGAGACACAGGGCAGTGGGGCAATCCATGGGCTGGGGGCCATGTCCCCTCATTGCCCCTGCCCCAGTGAGTTTCTCCCCTCTTACAGAGAAATAAAGCAGCAGCAGCAGCAGCAGCTAAATCAGGGAAGGTGAGGGCTCTGTAAGGTCACCTTCCTACAGTGAGGGACAGTTTTTCTCTGCATTTCTCCATGGCAAGTCTTCCCCTGTGTGGCTTTTCAGGGCCTGGACCCCGCAGTGTGGAGCAGTTGGAGCTCTGCAGCCTTGTTGCACGGGGCAAGAAACTGGGGCTTCCCCCCTCTACAGTTTAATCTGAAAAACAGGGATGCTGGGAACATGCCCTTGTATTCAGAGCTCATCCCAGAACAGTTGGTAGCCTCATCCTTAACCCTGAGGAGACTATGGTCCCACAGGAGCCCTCACAGTCACTACCAGAAGGGCTGCAGCATATTTGTCTTCTCCTGGCACCTGTCTTCTTAGGGGTAATCAAGGAAAAAGTCTCCAGCCTATCCATTGTTATGTTTGGGTTTTTTTCTGGCTGTCTATCTGTCCAGTGGAAACCAGCTGCTGTTTTTGCAGTGTCTGGCATGCTCAGGTTACAGTTTTCCTGGCACTTTAATAATTTTATTAATAATTACTATGGTTGATTTACATTGTCCCACTCCACAGTGTACACGTTGGCCTTGCAGAGCAGTTGCTTGCAAGCCCTGTCCCCCAGCACAGCTGCATTTTCTGTGGTGTGCCTGATCTACGTGTAATTCATGGCTCAGCTGGGATTTCTGTGGCATAAATAGCATTACACCATTATGAAATGACAACAGATGCCAGAGCTGTTATCTGTCAAAGTGGAGCCCGAGAGTGCAACTTCTACCAGACTAGCAGCAATTAGGTTTGCAAGTGTAACCAGATCCTATTGTTAATCCCAATTCTGCTTGGGCATCTGTAACAACTGGTTATGTTGTAAGACCACGATGGCTTCCAAGTAAGAAATCACAGCATTCTCGTTATGTGCTGAGTGTTCATCACATCAGATCCATTTCTCAGCATTTAATGCTAATTACTAGCTTGGGTTTGTATTAGCTGAGAGCTAAATGATGCAGTACTGCAGAAAACTATTAAGATCTGCGTCACATAGGCAAACATGGCCATCCACTTCCAGAATGTGAAATGAATAATGAGTGGGTATAAAGGAGTTCTCAGAAACCCCAGCTGAATGCATTCAAGAGTAGTGCTTCCTCTTTAATGGGCTCTCTGCCAGAATGACACATCACTCTGCCTCACTGAAGTAATTTATAAACAGCCCTTCACAACACTCTTTTCTCTCTTGTGTGTGCTGCTTCTCCTCACAGGGATAGCTGCAGAGGGAGGATGCACCTCACAGTAAAATTTTGCACTGTTAAGAATAGCAAAACTCCTGGAGAAAGCAAGTACCTAACTCTCCCCAGGACTAAGCCTAAAGGAAAAGGGAGGGCAGGGTGATGTGAAAAGCATAGTTACATAGAAGGAGTTGGCGACTGACCAAATTCCCAGTTCTTTGAGGCTGACTTGGGTTTTCCACTGAAAAGCACTGCCGTGGTTTCAGACTGTAATGTGATATCTGAACGCATTCTGTGTAGTTCCCTGCATTCCTGGGGAAAGCAAGGCTGGAGCTGGAGGTTGAAGTAAAGGTCTGTGAGGTTTACACATCATTCTCCCCAAGGGATGGGGCTGAGGTGTATCAAAGAGAGTGTTTAAAGGGAGGGAAAGGAGCTTCTTAAAATCTCTGTGTACCTTCCCCTCCCTTCCTCTCTTTCTGCCTAAGAATGCTGCTATGAAATGAGTCACTGGTGGCTGTCACAGACTTGGGATCCCCACTCTACCTTTCAGTACACAAGAACACAGTCCTTGCTTACACAAACATGAAAGACTAGATCCAGAGACACAACAAACCATGGGACAATTTCAGCCACCCCACAGGTCCAGTAAACTACGGGCAAGATTTTGGCCTGCAGAGTTCAAATGACAGTCTTTCTGAAAACAGGGGCTGAAAGAAAGGGAGAGAGCATTGCACATTTTTAATCAGGAGCTCCACCCAAGCCTGAGGAGAAAATAGCAGAGGTGCTTGCTTGTGGCTGATGAAGGTGGAAGTCAGTCTCCTGACAGTGAATGAAAGTTTATGGGCAGGGTGGGGACAGGCTCTATTAGAGCTTGCAAGCTAAGAGAAATTATTTCTGCCTGATATCACAAAGAGATGAGAGCCAGCACAGGGATGTGATCACCACAGAGAGAAGGGAGCCAGTAAAGAAAAAGTGATGATCGGGTAGTCTAAGCAATGGGTGAAGGAAATGACCACTGCAGCAAAGTTCGTGCTGCAATAAAAATGCTAAGATGCTGGATGCTGAGATGCTATGAAGCCAGCCAGCCAGGAAATATTATATGTAGATGGAGTATGAACAAGAAATCTTTGAGGCATAAATTTGGCATGTTTTTTAAAGAGAGAATATTAATTACTTAGGTTGGAAGAAAAAAATGCTCCCACTAATATCTAAAAATCCTTATGCCAGAAGGCCTGTTATGCCTTTCTCGGGGGAGAAGAGTCAGCTTTTCCTTTGGGTAACCTGCCCATCAATTACCTGCTTCAACAAAGTGATTCCTTTGTCCACTGTCAGCTATTTATGTGACTGTTTATACACGGCCCCGCAGACACATGTACTTGCAGACGTTCTGTACTTGCAGTCTAGACGTGAAACTACAGACTCACATCGAAAGTACAGACAGCACTGTATCATGAAAAAATGTTCCTAAACAGACAAATTCTAATCAAAATCCTTTAGCAGAACTTTAAATGATTGCCCTGCCCTTAACCAGTTCTGTATTATGAGATACAGCGCTGAATCTAAGATACAGTGGATCTGCCAGCAGAGTGCTGGGAATTACAAGGGAAGCTGTTCAATTGCCATCTTTATACAGAGAAACTATGTGTATATCCTTCCTTGCTACACTTTCTTGGGCTTTAATGGCCCTTCCCTTTTGTCCCTTTGAACATGCAGTACTTCTGCCTAGATGCGCTAGAGCCTCTGTTACTTCAAAACCATTGTTGGCAATTTCCACAATTGCAGCCTTCTCCTAGTGCTGAGGAAAGGGTGGCTTCTGACAATGAACTTCACATACATGCAGACAAGAATTGCATTGTGTGGCTTGCCACTTGCCTTTGTTTCCCTGTTTTGCAGAATTTTCTTCTCTCATCAACCTGCCTAGGGCTGCCAGGGACTAATGTTGCCAGTGTGGCGTTGGATATGTCAGTCTAATGCTGGGCTTTGAATAGAGAATATCTTCCTTTACAATTAAAATGAGATGCTATCTGGGGACAGGTTAGGCTGTCAGCTCCAAGGAAATTTAAGTTGTCCAGCAAACGCCTCGCTGTTTCAAGTCTTCATGACCTCTGTGAAAAGACACTACAAATTTTGTTAGTATAGCTCTTACAGTAATTCACCTAAATCCTATTGAACTACTTGAGCTACTTCATTTCATCTTTAACTGCAGATTTAGAATCTGAACAGTCCTGTAAATTGAAAACAAATGTAGGTTAAATACCCAGCAGGGATTTCTCTATCTACCCCAAAAGCAACTTAGCACTTTCCCTCCTCCTAGTAGTACCAACAACTTCTTGCTAGGAAAAAATTACTAGGAACACAGATGAGCTAGCAGCAAACACAACAGGGTAAAGCAAAAATGCAACAGAAGTGGAAGATAAACAGGAAAGCATATAGAGTAAGAAAACTTAATTCACATCTTCACAAAAATCTCTGGCTCCATCCTTTCCTCAATATCAATGGCTTCAAGGCAGGATACCTGGGAAGGACAAGGGACAGAGTGATTCACAAATACCATGTTTTGCCTCCTCTCTAGGTTGATTTCAGAGACCAGTTTCCCAATGACCTGTCCAGAGTCAGCAGAGAAAGGCAGGCAACTCCAGAAGACGATTCATGAGACCTTAAGAGACTTCAGATCTGGAATGTCCCCAGAGCCCTGTCGCTCCAGCACAGCAGCAGGCAAGTGACACTGGCTTGAGGTAATTTATCAGCCCCCCTCTTTATATGGTAAAGCCAGGCAGAGGACCACAGGGAGAAAATGCAGCTCTTCTCTCTTGGCTGAGGGACAGAGCAGGTCTGCCCACTGAACTGGATGATTGATTTCCATGGGCTGTGCCCTTCAAGGTGCCTCCTGTGGCAGCATAACCAGACACAAACTTCAGTCTGGAGAAAACAGGCTTCTGAGGACCAGCACCTTTCTTGTGAAGAAGGGATGATTTCCCACACACAGGTGAGGTCCTCATATTTCCTGACATGAGACAGCATCAGACAAGAGTGGCTCTGCTCTTTGCTGTGTGCTGCTGGAGAGCTGGCAGGAGCCCAAGCAGTGGCTGAGCCAACAAGCTCAGATCTTTCAGAGCTGTCCTGTACCCTGTGGGTCAGCCCAGTTAGCTGGGTTGTATGTGAAAAGGAGCACAGTCAAGAACCACAGGCTTAGCTAGTGCTCCAAAAGGAAAGAGAAAAGAAGGGAAAAGCCACTCCAGCAGAGAAAGTTGGTAACAAAGTTCATAATTAGGAGAAAGGATGTCAAATGTTTCAAGGCTCTTTGATTGTAAGTCACCAACCTGGAACACTTAAAGAAGAGTGAGTGTGGGTGTTCAGCACAGACAGATGCCCCCAATCAGTAATTATCCATGCTTAAAAGAAAACTTTAAAGTTTGCTGCCTTACAGATTTCACTGGCAGGGTTACTTGTCAAAGGAAGTGCATATGCATAGTACTAATGTTAGCAAGGAGTGGGATTTACAAATGACATTTATCTCCAGCATTCAAAGAATAATAGCTGAGGAAGTGAAGGGCTAAGGAGTGCTTGTTTGGCTATTTCATTACTCTGGTATTGTCAAAAACCAGCATACTTGTCTCTATGGCTCTTGCATTCTGGACTGTGACAAATCAGTCAAAAGACAAAAATTTTTGTATCTCGAGAGAGAGCTATATATAAATGTGTGTGTGTGTGTCTGTGTGTGTGTGTGTGTGTACTCCAGCATACACTGAAAACATTTTCCCTGATTCTCCCTGAATCATTACAGTGATCTGTTTTAGTTTGGCTAAAAATACGAACATTGTGTCATCAAATATGACCAAGAGGTAGTACTATCAGAGATACTGCATTCTCACCAGCAGCCATAAACAAACAAACAAAAAAAACCACTAACCAGGAAACCCCTACAAACAAACAAGAGTATAAGAGTATTTACACTGCAAGAAATCCTGGATGATGAGCTGTGGTATTAGCAGACTGCTAAGAATATTCCTGGACATTTCTGGCCCCTGAAGGAGCTTCTTCTAGGGTTTGTACTTTATTAGAGAAAAACTCCAGCCCCTGGTCATGGTGCCACAGCGAAGCAATCTCCCTCAGTTCTGCTCCTCTGACCTACTTAGTTGGGCTTGGGCTGCTATTTTCATGCAAAGTATTTGAAATCAGCCTCATCATTACAGCAAAGAGCATTATCTCTCACTGTTTTCCATCTAGCCCCAAGAATAACTCTGATGTCAGCGGGAAGCTCTCTCTCTGGCAGCCGTCTCCTTGCTGCCAGCTTGTCAGATAAAAGGTCAGCCGGCTCTGCCAGCTCCTCGGACCCACCCACTCTGTGGGGTCCTCTGCTCACACCCAACTGCCCCAAGCAAAGCAGCCCTGGAGGAGGCCAGCTCCTGCTCTCTGCTTCCAAGATCCCATTCAGTTGCCTGTCCTCAATTACTGCAGCCAAGTGCAGTCCTCAAAAACATACACATACTGCAGCAGAGCCGTGCTGGTGCCTCCTGGTCCAGCCGTTCCTCCTCCACAGCAAATATCCCATGCTGGAGTCCCAGGGAGGGGGAGAACACCCGTGTCCTCAGGTCAGGGCTTTCCCAGCAAACAGCTGGCATGTGGCTTCCACATCTGTGCTCCTGCAGGACCAATGTGAAGAGAGGGCAAGAAGGCAAAAAGCTGGGACCTGAAGTGCTGACTGGTAGCCTTTGGGCATGCAGAGGGAGCACAGGCTCATACTGGCCTCACCAGTGAGTGATGGGGTATTTTGTCTGTTTCAGGAAATTTGTCCTCCAGCTTCCTTACATGAAATCACACTTCCAGTGAGGATATAAGAAATTACAGGGTGAACAAGAATAACCCCCCAGGAGTCCAGCCCTGAACACACAGTCCTAGCAAGCCTCATTCATATCACTAACCACAATGGCCATTTTGCCTGAGGAAAGACAGAGCTAGGACTTCAGAGTTTGGCCCAAATCCTAGACTATATAAATAGATTTCTATGAATCAAAGCTCCATTATGTAAGACATAAAAATAAAAGAACAAATGAGAGGAAAAATAAGCTGAACTTCAGAGTCTGCAGTGAAGCATCATCTTAAGAGTCTGGGCACTGAATCAAGACATAGATCTTTTTCTCTTCTTTTCTTTTTTCCCCAGTTTGCCTGCTTTGCTTTAAAGGTGACTCATCCACTCGCTCCCCCTTTCACCACCACTTCCCATGTTGTTTCAAACATGCCTGTACATTTTAAAGCTCTACAGGACCATCCAAAACGCCTGATTATCAACTGCACATCTACATTTGCATTTCCGAATTAGAGGGGAGAAAGAGACGTGCCCAAATGAAAAATGTCTTCAAACACGTCACCAAGGTTAAAAGAACCGTGGTGTGAGGCATGCTGCAGTTTACAATGAATTGAAATGTGACTAAAGGCAGCATGTGACAGCCTTCTATATTTAGAGGTGGCTTTTGCTTTTACAATCTTTGAGATACCCTGTCAGAAAAGCATCTATGTTTGTGCATCTCAGCAGAAGAATGAGCCCCTGAAGGTGTAGGAAATCTCCAACAATGGCTGTGTATACATTCCAGTTGTTGCTGGGGCATTTGTTTATACACATTGCAGGCTTGCCTCCCTTCCCGCCTCTGGCACATTCCCATCCGCTCTTTGCTTTGACCAGCGGGTATTTTTAGCTGATGTAGAACAGTGATTTCACCATTGGATCTCCTTGTCACACCTTCTCCACAAGCCTTTAAAAGAGAAGGCTTGAGAGCAAAACATAGTGCCCATCATAGAAGTGCTGTGGTCATCATTCCAGTAAGAGAGGTGACACATCTTCCATTTGCATTTTCCTTAATTTATGTTATTTGCATAGCCAAAGGAGTGAGGAGTCTGTGTTTTATACAAGGCAAATCCACACTGAACACAGTTTGGTCTGAAGGGTTTTCTTTTGTTCAGAGATTCCACTAGTCATATGTGCACCCTTTCACCAGAAATTTTTTTAAAAAAACAAGTCAACTAGACATACATGCTTTTTCAAAAAATCACCCTGAGCTGTTGTTCTTTTGGGAGAGGGAAACTCTCTTTTTTCTTCTTTTGTTGCAACTTTTATCTACTGTTTGGTAAACAAAAGCATTTCTTAGGTGCACTTATATTACATGCATCCCTTTAGGTTTATAAATAGTTACAGAAAATGATACTTTTTTAACAGTCCCCTTTCTAGTCTGCTTAAATCCTTGCCTGACTGCTTTTAAAGAGGGCTTAGCAACATTTAGATAGCATGGTGATGTATGCATATAAGAACAGCACTAATAGTCTAGCTGGGATAAGCATTAGAGCATTCCCACTATTCCAGATTTCCATAAATAACATAAATTAACCTCCCAGCTATTTATATGCAGTACCAGCTACAATAGCCTTTTATTTCATTCCTTTTTTTCTCACCATTTGCTAAATCAATATTCAGCCAACATTCTGGGGATGGCATCCATTTTTTTTGCAACAGGCTGCACAAGCACAATGGATATTGCATAAGTTTAATGGGAAACAGTCACCAAAATGTCTCACTGCAGCCCATTGCTGCTCCTTATAGGCCTCTCCACTGGGAGATTTGCAAAACAAAAGTAAGGCTTGTTTTACAAGAAGCTCCACATTTTGTCATTCCCAACCAGAATGACAAAGTCTGCCACTGAATGCATGGCAGCTGTGACACTCTACAATAGTAAAAACATTTCTTTGCATGGGCCAGGAAAGGGATAAAATGCTCATCCTCCAGACCTTGCAGAAATTCTTGGTCCACAGCCCAGCTCTAGACCTGTACTCCATGTTTCCAGGGTTTGGCCATGGTATTTTGTGTGCTACCATAGCAACTGATGCTCACATATCTTCTAGCAGATGGCAGTTCCAGGAAGAAGGCCTGAAAAATGTCTTTGTAGTAGTAATCGCATTCCTTGGACATTTCAGAATGACTCTCTTCCAGGCTGCTCCTCATGATGTTTCAGGCATCACTGGTTGGCATGTGGCTTCATAAAGTGAAGACTGGGCAAACTGGAAGCTGCCTTATCAGTGTCAGAGTCAGCTGTACTGAAAAAAAATTAGTAGAAACTTTTTTAGAAGCATAAAACAAGTAGATACATGGAAAAATGTGATAGAGAAGAATCATGACGGATGTTGTGTAGGAAAGATGTGTCTTACAAATTTAGCAGAGTTTTCTAAAGGAGTTCACAAACATGTAGCTGTAGCTCATTTGATTGATAAAGTAGGAACAGATTTACAAGGTTTCACAATATCCCTTACCAAGGGCTCATAAAGATGTTAAACTAGGGAGAAAGTTCTCTCATGAATTAAAGTTACAAGAAATAAAGAGGAAGAATTAATCTGGAAGTTCTGTGGAGATCTGTTCTGCCGGTGTAATTAAGAGTGTTCACTAACCACCAAAAAAAGGCAATGGAGAGTAAGCTAATGAGTTTTATTGATGATACTAAGCCACTGAAGCTGTAAAAATGAGTGATGACTGTGCAGAATCACAATCCAGTGCTATGACACAAAGCAACAAGGCAGTAAGAGTCACACAAAATTTGGTATCTATGAACACAATATCTATGCATTTAAGGAAGAGCAACCCTAAATTCAGAGGTAAGTGATGGGTTTGGAGCTGCGTGTTAACCCTCAGGAAAGTAACCCTGATCTCACAACAGCCTTTTCTACAAATACCTTAAGTCAAGATTTAGCAGCACCAAAGGAGCAATTGGTAGAGCTGGAACTATTAGGAAAGGAACAGAACCCAAAATCCTTGTTATTCCTGTATTTCTAAGCATCTGTGGAGTTCCAGTCCTTCATCAATCTTGGGGGAAAAAAAGATATAATACAAAAAGATATAATTACAAAAAGGATAGATACACACCACCAGTGATTAGAAGTATGAAAGAAAATAATCAAGAAGCAAGTAAACAACCTAGGAGTCTTACACCTAGACAGGTCAGTAGGAAGATGAAAGGTAACCTTGAATGGCATGGACTAGTTGGATGGGAATGATTATTCACTCCTTCTATGCAATGGGAAACACACAGCATCACATCTTGAACCTACAAGGTGGTAGTTTCAAAACAAAGGTGGCAATTTTTCACAGCACTAAGGATACACTGAAGGATTAATTTCCACAAGATGCTGTAGCTGCCAAAAGTTTGCACGGGTTCCAAAAAGCAGTTGTACAAAGTCATAGAAAAAGACCATCCTGAGCTATTCTGCATGAAGATGTCACCTCCAGCTCAAGAAGTTTATGGGTTAGAGACTATCAGAAAATGGGACTATATCTGTATAACTGGCACCCCAAAACCACTTTCCTATATGCTATCAGTCAGTGTCAGGGACAGGATACTGAGTTAGCTGGGGCTTTGCTCGGGGTGGCCACAGTCCCCTCATACTGTATCATCTGAGCTGTAGGAACTGATCTCAGGCTGTGCTAAATGTGACCCAGCTTAGTGCTTTTGACTGAAAGCCAAGCTCCATCAGCTGCTTAAGATTTACCATAAATTTATAAGAGCACACAGTTATGGTGCTACTCCATCCTGCCTTGGCATCGTGTGCTCTCTTACTTCACACTAAAAGGGGCAACTCACAGAAAGCATGAAGGGAAGCCGAGTATTTTGTATTAGGCTTCTTCAAGCCCTCTGGACCTTATTCTTTTTCCATGTTTTTTTTCATCCTTATTTTACCTGAAATGTCATAGAGAAAATGAAGATCTGTTGATCCAATAACCTCCCTCATCCATCAGTTCTTTTTCAGCTGGAAATTACTGCCATTTGGTCTGAGCTTTTCTCATGGAATAAGGAAGGGCCAGACTCTGAAGACTGGATTCACCCTTAGCTGTACCTCACTCAAATATGAGTCACATCGTGATCACTGCCACTGCTTAGAGGATTAAAAATTACAAGGTTAATAAGAATGAGAATCTGCCCCTAATGTACCAAGTCCCTCTTTAAGAGTCCTATTTGGTTCACCTAACTGTGGCTGCTGCCCCATTAAAACCCTAAAGAGAACTCATAAATATAAAAATACCCAAGAGCGTGGCAGAGAATCCTGCCCTGAATAATTGTCCTGAAATATTCTAAAAGGAACTTAATTTCCTTCTTGATAGCCTCAGTAATACTTTGAAGAGAAAAGAATGAAAGTGAGGACATGCATTACATTCTGTAGAGGTACAAAAAGAAACCTTTTCTCAGTGAATACGTCAGGGGAATATGTTTAAAAGGGCATATCTGTGAAAATATGACCTCTGATTTTGCCAAGGTCAGCAAAACCTACTGTGATTCGCTTTGTAAGTGTCGGTCACACAAGTTAAAGCTGCCTCAAGGCAACTTTAACTTCTCTACCCAAATTCAACAAGACATGATGTTTTTGAAAGGTTTGCAAAATCTTCCTGTGTACGGAGGAGCAAGATTATCTGGTCCAACATTTGTTTATGATTATTTATGGATCCAAACCAAGTTAGTTCTTTACTATAAATTCATATGGACTGGCAGATCAAAAAGCCATTAAGAGCTGTTAATCTAACATGGAACAGGTTTCTTAATTTGAGTTTCCTGGCACATGCTGTTCACGGGTGGGTGCTGTTCTTCTCTTAGCCTCAGTGGCAAGAAGACCCTCACATCACACAGGCCTACAGTGCCATTTGTTGAGAAAATCTGTTATAATTCTAGGTTACACCATTTGCTGAATATTTCTTGAGTTAAAGCTGAGAAGAAGAGGGGATGGGTCTTGCACTCTGCCTTAAATGCCTTTATATGGCTGCTCAGAGGGTGTCACAGCACCTCACAATCACTGTGTTTGGAGACAGAGATGGGCATCTGGGGTCACACCATTACCCATTCCTTCAAACATTCCTGGTTCCTAGTGTCAGAAAAATGAGCTCCCAACGTCCTCTGCACTTGTGCTCACATGGGATTTTGTTATCGTGCTAAGAATAGGAGGATTTCCATAGAAGGTTAAAGCATTTTGTGTCCTGCATGAAACTGGCCAGTTCCAGATGTTTTGGGAAAAGGTACCAGGATCTTATTAAGCAGTTGTGGAGTAGTGTGATATTCAAAACAGTTTCCAATTTACCTGCACTAGGGAGAGAAAGTAGTTTATCATCTGCTATGTGAGTATTTATCTCCTTAATTTTTCTAGATATCTTACACAGACTAACAATACATATTCTTTTATTGATGTAAATGTCTAAATGCCTAATAAAATGTCCAAATGCCTAATAGTCTCTTTACTTTCTTCATATCTTGTAGCAATGGGCATGATAGATTGCTGAAAAAGTATTTACCTTTTACTGGAAATGGTTATCTTTCAGTTTCACTTCAGTTTTATCTCAGACAATGTTATATGCATTGTTTGTGTGCCACAGGATGATCTATCCCCTTCTATTCACCTCTTGTCTAACAAGAGCAAGCCCTTTCAGTCACTTTTCATCAAGAAGTCTCCCATCACTTTAGCTGTTTTATCACTGGATTTCTGTATCCTCTCTAGTAAGACTGAGCCATCTCTCAATGAGCATACCTTACATGACAGATTTATAATGATTTTGCAGATATAAATGGTATCACCTCACTCATTTTTTAATTGTCTGAAGCACATTGCTTGTTTTCTGATAGTTATGGTATAGCATGTAGTATCTTGATGTTCCTGTTTACAAAAATACTCACAAATCCTTCTGGTTTGGTTGTTGCTTTTTTTTAATTCCAGTTTGGTTAGAGCTGTACATCACTTGGTGACCTGAACACTCAGCTCAGCCTCTCCCTGGTGATGGGCCACCGAGGAGGTTGAGCTCTGGTGGGGCACCCTGACTGAGCTGCAGCCAGACAGGATCACTGCTGCCAGGAGGTGATGCTCCACTTCATCCTCACAACACCTCTACACTCCCATCATGCAGATGCACTTACTCCCACCCTGCAGCACCAATGTTTCTTGGAATTCTCACTGAGCTGAACCAGCTCCTGAAATGAGAGGGAAATGAACATCAGAAACAAAGGGCATATCCTGAAGGATCAGATATCTGGCTCAGCTCCACAGTCAGCCTCAAAAACAATGTCACAAAGAGGGTAGAGTCCTGGTTGGCAGCAGCAGCAAGAGGAGGAAGAAGGAGAGAGAAGAGGAATGATATGGCACCTGTCAGCAGCACCAAGCCAACAGAGGATCCCCAGGGAGAAGGCAGGAAGATGTTTGTGATGCATCTGTTTCAAAATACACGTATCCAAAGACATAAATACTGTTTAAACTACGTGACTGCTAAAAGCTAAGGGCATGCAGAAGAAAAGTTCACCTTTCTATACAGCTGCCAGGCAAGCTTCCCAGCAGTGCCAAGCCTCCAAAACTGTTACACCACTGCTGCCAGCAGCCATCTCACTCTATCTCCTCAGTCTCTTTGCTGCTCTTCACTGCCCTCTCTTGAGTCATGAACCCGTGGCAGGTTGTGTACATCTGTGGCTGCAGTGGTTTCCCCTCCTTTCCAGAGTGACATATTTCAAACGCTTGCTCTAGATAAGGTGTTGGGAGCTTCTCCTTGTTAGCACTCAACCACACTGAGAATTGCCAGCCTGTTTCTGCCCTGCACTTCCCAGCCACTGAATGCAACACCCCTGGTCCTGTAAGTACTTCTTCGATGAACTTTTTGTCAGGGACTTTTGTCAAAGGCTTCCTGAAAGTGCAGGTACTCAGGATTACTGTAGAACAACCCCAACCATGCCTCTAAGGAGTCCATGGAGCTGTAATGTTTTATTTTTGCTTTAAAATTTTGCTTTCTCCAGTGAGTTTCCTTTCTATTCAGATGCAGAAATGATGCAAAACTTCATAGGAGGGAAAAGGTGCACAGCAGAAAAAGATGAGATAGGGAGAATGATTATGCAGGAATCCTGTGCAACTTGAATTGTAGGAAAGTAATTCTGTCTCCTGCACTGGAATGTCTCCTGCTGATGGGTGCAACCCTTTCCCAGTGACTGTGAAAATCTTGATAAGGAAAGTGATGAGACACTTAGTGCAGCTAGAGCTCTAAGACTTGGGTTTGCCCTCCCACGCATTTTGGGTGGGCAGGCAAACCACAGAATGTCATCTGTGAAGTCAGAAAGCGCTGGGTACATTTAATTACTACATTAGCACTTGCTAACTCTTTGAATGCCAAGAACTGGTTGTGGAGGGTTTGGGGTTGTTGTTCGCACTTTGGTTTTACCTCAACATAACTATTGGGGTAGGAGCTCACACATCTGAGAGCTGGAGTCAGCCCATTAATAGGCACTTACTGCAATAATCAGGTCAGGAAATAATTGTGGCAAAGCAAAGAGCTGAGTGGCTTTGGCTTATTCTTGTACTTATCATTGTTTTTTATTCTGTATTTTCTCACTCACAAGGTTTTCCTCTCAGCAGTTTTCTGTTTCCAACCTTCCATCCTTTACTTGTGCTGAAGAAGAAGAAAATAATGTAAACAAAGGACCTTTTCAGTCAAACAAGGTATTTCAGCCCTTGGGAGTTAGGCATCACAGAAATCCCCTCTGAGAATCTGTGTTGCTCACTGCATGGCCCATTTATCAGCAACACCCTGATGACTGACCACAGCCTCGTCATGCATCCCATGGCCTAGTCACTCCCTTTCCCAGATATCCGAAGGAGCAGGCCAAATCCACTGACAACAAGAGCAGCCAGCTGCTACCACCTTCTTTCCCATGAGTGCACAGTCCTTGCACAGCCATGGGGTAACACTGCACAGCATTGGAGCAGAGAGGAATCCCAACATCCCAAGGAGACATGAAAGATTCTTGTCATCCCAAATTACCTGACTCACCCCAGTACCCAGTTGTTCACCCAGCGGAGCAGATGTTTCAGATCTTGCTGTACGAGTTCTCTGGGCAAGCTCTGCTGGCTCCCAAAGCCCCTTCCCCAGGGACACACACTCAGCATCTCCAGAGCCTTGTCAGAACCATACACAACTGGAGGCATTGCACAGCACATCTTTGTCTGACACGATGGTAAACCACATGGCCTAGTGACCCAAAAAGTTGGGTGCTGTTTCTTCACACAAGAAAGGGAAATTATAGTTGCATTTGGCAGTTTCCCTGAGAACAAAAACCAAGGCATGAAGCTGTTCTGATGTGATCTTTATAAATATTGGGGTAGGCAAATAAATAACTGAATAAAAAGGAGGTTTCTGACAGATTTAGGAACTTTCAGTTACTTTTCCATTCTTGGGATATCTGAAATGAGTCAATCATCAAAAAGTTGCTGTTGCTTTATGCTGGGGGATCAGTGACAAAAACCACCCCGTGGAGAGCTCCTCTGTTAGTCAGCATTTCCTTCCTGATCCCACGACAGGAACCGAGGTATGTGTGTACCAGGGCTGAGATTTGCCTTCCCTGTGCACGCTTCTCTCCTGCTCACCAGGGAAGGTGAGAGCCTTCCTGCCACTCCTAGTGTGCTGCAACCCTGCCATCTGCCCCGGGGCCACGGAAATGTCCTGACACTGGGCGTCTTCTCAGAACACGCTCAGGCTTGCAGGATCCATATTGTCTTGCCTAACTCTGCTCCAAATGTTGTTGAATCAGAGGCTAAAGGATTGCAGTGCTTGTTGTTCAAAGCAGAATTAAAATACTACACAAGTTTGGGTTTTATTGTTGGGTTTGCCTTTTTTTTTCACAGGAGATCTCCCTTTACCAAACTACCTAACTTTGAGGGCATTTTTGTTCTTTTATTTTCCCTTTAACTTCTGACATGCATAACCTTGTCAAGCAGAAACTCGTGCATTGGGACACCATGGCTTTACTCCACAGGGAGTTATTAAGCCTGATGTAAACACACTGTTGTTTTAGCTTAGCTGATAGGTGGGATACTAAGCAGGTTTTGATCAGTATGAATACATATTCTTGCTGAACCTGGGGTAGATTTTTGTACATGAATATCCGTTACAGGCCTTCACTAAGGCTTCTCCACAAACAACAAGGTAAATGGGTATAACCACATCCTAAATCAGCCCAGAGAGGTTTGTGCTGATGCAATTGAACTCATGGAGGTCTGGGCATGCACAAACTCCTTAATTGCTAGCAACCAACTTTCTGCAGAGTTGAGATCCATATTCATATGTATCCTTTTCTAGAGAGACTGAAGGTGGTTGCCCCAGAGAGCACTTTGTGGACACCAGTGTCTGCCCACACAACTTGTAATCTCATATTTTACTGAGTTCAGCTGTCTTGCCAGCTCTTACGAGCTCTGAGCCGCAAGAACATAGAAACAGAGATCAACAGGACCAAGGGCTGTAAGCTCTGACCAAGGAGAGTGTGTCCCAGGGCAGGGAATGTGTGCAAAGGTGAGGGTGCATCAGTGGCTGTGGACAGGTTCACCCAGGACATGGTGCAGTCAGCTGGGCTAACCGTGTCACCTCTGCAGCCCTGTCGTGCCTGACTCACCCACCCCACATCCATATATTATCCAGGACATCATCACAGTGGGAGCTCTTTTCTACACAGTGGCACAGACTAAAAAGAGAAGAGGAAGAGGAACATAAAAATACAGAAAGTCCATGCTTTTTCAACACTGACCTCATAAAAAAAAATTGAAAAAACCTCCCATCCCAAATAGTGCAACTTTGATAACTTTCTGTTCCATGAAAGTTCTCAGACATTGACAGCCTGGAAAATGGCTTGGTCTTAAACTGGCCCAACCTTCTGGGGTACCATCAGTGTCAATATCTGGCAGTGCCAGACTACCTGCAGTGGGGCCACTGGCCCACAGAGACACCAAGCCTACACCAGCCCTTTGGAGTAAGAGGGTCTAAACCCCAGAGTGTGAGACCTGACACCACCAACAAGGTGTGCTCGCTCCTAGTGATTGAAGTGATGATACCTGGGGCTCTAGATGCTGGACATGTCACCTGAGGTTGCTAAGAAAAAAGAGCAGAAAGTAAAACAAAAGTGGCAAAACACACAGCAGATGTTTTCCCTTGCAAATGACACAGGAATGTTCAGGAAAATACAGAGTCTACTTACTGTCTAATATTACCATACTTTATTTTTGCTTGTATCATCCTTTCAGGGTATCAATCTCTTAGAAGGATTTTGGTTAAATCATTCCATGAGTGGGAATAATCAAGCTTATTATTTTTTGCTAAAGCTTTTCCCTGCTTACTAGAAACTAGTTCCAGGACAGTATTGCTATGTATTCCTTTCACATTTAACCTTCCTGTCACTGTAGTTTTACCACTGTGGGTCTGAAATTCATTCACGAAGAAGCCAAATGCGGACTGGTGGTTGTGTAATGTCCCTTTATTTTATTATTTAATCTTATTTTCATCTTGCTCATGTACAATATCTATGGCTGCATATATTCAGTGTGGTTATGAAATATCAGATCACTCTTTCTTCTTCCCAAGAAGGGAAAGAGAAAGGAAAGGGGAGATTTCATCTCAATCCCCTGGTATCAGGCTCTAAGTGTTATTCACTGTGCTAATAACTGTATCAGCATGTTTATAAGCTGATATGCTTTTAATTGTTGCACTCACTCTCTCATCCACATGAAGTAAGCACTCTAATGGGTTCTGTAACTTTCATCCTTTATTTTATTGTTAATGGTATCTCCAGTAATATAAAATGACGGATGAGTGCAGTCTGAGAAAAGCAGAAAAATCAATACACATCCAGACTCCACATGAGAGAGGCAAGGATCTAGGGCTGCCAGGCACTGCAATCCTTCTTGGGCCAGAGACAAGAGTGAGGCAGTGAGCAAAGACAAGCACACCAGCAAAACAGCTCCTGTGGAAACAAGCAGTGCCCTGGGCATCCTGCACACTCTGCCCCACCACTCTACCTCCTGTTTGTAAAGAAAGGGTCTCCAGACCACACTTGATGTACAGACACATGCGCAGTGTGGCTGTGAGCACAGCACTCTTGCCACAGCTGGGGTCACCCACAATTCAGGCTGATCACATGGATGGAGTTATCCCTGTGCAAACTAGGTGGGTTGTCTTCTTCCTAGGCTGTCCCTGAGGTGAGATCCAAGAAATCTTGAGGCATGAGAGAAGCAATGGTAAGCCTTTTCCTTGAATTAAGAAACAGATGTGTCCACGTGGGTAGGGGCCATACCCAAACTCAGGTGTGAGCAGACTCACGTGTTCTTGACAAACTATGCCCCAAAACATGTGATGGTGTTAGAGGGTGTCAAGTAGAACAGTGAAACAGCTTTCTATAGCTTCTGAGGAACACCTGACAGTCCTCTGCATGGCTAGAGGGGAGTGTCACACACATTCAGCAGGAACACAACATCCCTGTGTCACATTCAGCCATCAGCCAAAGACCATGTCAATAATGCACAGGGGCAGCCACTTGCCATTTCCAATTCTCTAGACATCTCTGTTTTCCCTACAGGAAAGCATAGTTTGATCTTTGGCCATCCTGTTTAAAAAATCAGGATTATATATATATATATATATATATATATATATATATATATTTTTTTTTTTTTTTTTTTTTTTTTTTTTTTTAAAGAAACAGGAATTAAAAAGTCTGACAGACACCAACAGTTTTTAATGCATTTAGGGAAATAAACCCAAAGGTAAGGGGAAGTGAAGGAGCCCATCCTTCACTTAAGGCTGTAGCCTGGAGTGGGTATTACACTGCCAAGCTATAAGAACGTGTAATGGAAATGCTGACAGACCTTCAGCACCACCACAGCCACAGCCGCTCTATAAATAGACTTTGCAAATGCTTGCTATGTGAGATGGGTTCAAGTAGCCACTTGACAGACTCTGGCAATTTGACCAATGATTATTTCAGAAAACAATCACAGATGAGATCTGTTCATCTTTGTACTCATTCTTGCAGGTGGTTTGGGTGCGTATCGTACCTGTTCTCCAGTGCCAGATACAATGCATTAAGGATGCTGTTCTGGCAGGTACAATGCTTCCTCTCAAACAGAGCTGTAATATGACCTACTTTGCTCAGTCTAGTACTATTCAATAATAAGTGGCCTCTATTGGGTTTCTACATGTAGACAACATCAAACACATTTCACTGAAACATTTAGATATTGATTTTACTCAGTCTGGGAACTTCAAAGTGGGTTCTTTCCATGTCATCTTGAAAATGCATCCTCTTGCCCCCATGCCATAGATTCCGTGTTAGTGCACGTGCACGTGGACTCCTTCAGCTGCTAGTCATCCCTCTGCTCTTTGTTCCTAAATTAAGGGCAATTGCTATGCCCCTTTATCTCCTAATGGCAATAACTACTTTGTACAGTAACATAGGAGCAGGCCCTGCTGCTTGGCTTCCTTACAGTTACCCAGCAATGCCTGGTTTTTAAAGAGAATGCAAAATAATGCACTGATCCTAAATAGAAGCACTGGGGGTACTGAAGGATTGTTTAAAATTTGTGAGCCTGTTTCTTTAGCTTCAGGAAATGTGCTAAGTTTTTAATCATGCATTTGCTCATCCCATCATATGTTCCAGGGCTCTGTCTCCAACTAAAAACTTCTTGGAGATTTGTTTATGTTCTCCACCTATTGGCGTTGCACTGTTGGTTTCTTTATTTTCTGTTTTCTTGGTTTTGGGGTAAGATCTCAACCACTTAAGTGGAGACTCGAGTGCAACTGGCATCTCATTAAGAGCTAAGCAGAAAGTGAAAAAGGGCCATCACATACACTGTCAGTAGGAGAGTTAAAGTCTGAGCTTGAGTCAGATTTCCAAGGACAAGGTGATACTCTTTTTCCTAAAGTTCTCATGTTAATTTCAAGTGTGGGAAAAATGTTCCCTTCTACTCCCAGTTTATTACATTGTTTTTCTGTACATAATTACGTTGCTGCCACAGTTCCATCCAAGGCCAGTTGCATCCTGAGTCAGCCTCATGCAGAAAGTGGTTGAGGGCCTTTAGTCTTGAGGTATGGGTGTTTAAATAAGCTGTCCTAATAAGCACTCCTGCAGCAGGAGAGACCACTGGCATCAGAGGGGATTGATGAAATGGTGCTCTACCTAGGTGTGGTCCATGTTCTTGCCACGCATTTGGGATTGGTAAAATCTTTTCCTACCCAGAGTCAGGAGGTGTTGGTGTCCTCTGCACTCTGCCAGAGCAGCACAGACCAGATTCCTGTCCTTCTTATCTAAGAGCCAATGCACGTGTCCAAGTGAAACATCCATATCTCATCCTCAGATGCACTCTTCAAAGTTGTGTGTGGTATTTAATCAGAAAAAGAAAACCAAAAGCAAGTAAATGTTCTTATTTAGGGTCTTTTTTGATGGAATGTCTTTATGTAATCTATTATTATGGTGTGTTGGGTGTGATATTATTATTATTATTATTATTGTTATTATTGTTATTATTATTATTATTCTGTCTAGACTAGCATCATTAGGTCAATGGCAGCTATTTTCTTGTAGAAAATTATGAGTTAAGAGTACCACAGCAAATGAAAATCAACAAGCACCTGAAGCAAAGGAGCAGCAACACCCTGCTACAGGAGGTCAGCTCTCTTTCAAGCATGGCTTTTTCAAACTTCTGCTTCTTCATTGGCATAAATGAGTGCTCTTGACCAAGTGCCATTTACTCAGTAATCTTTCCTTCTAAAAAATTAATTTAGAAAAAGCACATCACTTATATTCCCAGCAATTATTTCCTATGAATGTAATTTGTTTGAAAGGCTGAATACAGAAGATGATGTCATATCCCAGTAATACTCGAGGAGGTTTGAACCAAAGCAGCACTAATCACATGGGGCACCTCATGAGGAAAACATTTCATCTGGGAAGCACAGACAAGGTGGACAGAGGCACTACCCACCACCAGAGCCCTTCACAGCGCCTGGGGATCCTGGTGCTTCCCTCAGCTTTCTGCCTAGCCTGCAATAGATAGGCTGTCTGGGGCTCTTTGCATGGACAGTGCTTTGGGTATTTCTGTGGCTTGGTAATGCCAAATGTCACCTGCTCAGCCAGCACTGTGGGGCACACAATTCTCACCACGACTTTGGTGACAGTAGATGGTTAAGCAGCAAAAAGTGCTAAAGGCAGAAAGGATGAGGTTGTTGTTTTAAGACTGAATCTTTACAGTGATGGGGGATGTTAGAGCACTTTCAGTGTATATTACAGAAAAAAAAAAAAAAAAAGACTATGAGTAAATTGGGACAATTTGATACTGCCGAAGTCAAAAGCTTCTGCTGTTACAATCCTTTATACATCAGAAATACTGATTAACAATTGCATGTTTCTTTCAAAGGAGCACACACAATCCACTGTGGTTTAAAGAAGGTAGAAGAAACCTTGACAGAGAATAAAGATGAGCTACAAAACCCATAGTAAAGGAATGCCTCAGTGGAGATCACTTTTCTGCATCCTTCCTGCTTTCCCCGGAGCTAAGCACAGTGCTGCACTTAACTGGGGACCAGAAAGTGCTCATTTTTTCAAGGCCTGTCATCTTCAGTTTCGCTCTTTGTATACAGCAATTGGGATTCTGTCCTACATGTTAAAATAAGGATATTAGCTAGCAGAGAGAATCCCTTCCCGAGTTGTGAGATAGTGATGGAGTCTGCTTTATGAATGCTAAAAGAGAGTGTGCTGTGTCTGGAAAACACTACACTGACCTGTGGGGTTTGAAACCTGCCTATAAAGTTCTCATTTAGATGAGATGCTCTCAGAGTGGATAAGCCAAACTACGCTCTTCCTAAGTGTCTGCTAATAACCTTAATGGAGTGCAAAAGCATAGAGAGGCACCAAAAGGGATTTAAAAGCAGAGAGAGCGGGAAGAGCAGTAATGTCACTTTGTATATAAAATCCCACACCCCGAATAACAGAGTTGCTGAGGTAGGCAGGAACCTCTGGAGGTTGCCTCATCCATACCTTAAAACGAAACGCTCCAATCTACATTTACATATAATCAATGTTGGACACAGACATCACATTACTATCATTTGACCAAAAATCATGGAGGACCAAAAGCATTGTCAGAAAAAGAGGAGGCTGGAGTCATGAGATCTGCAAACACGCCTGAGAGTGCTTGGCACACCCGAGGCTAAATCTCCTCCGGTCTCAATGCTGCCTGACTTAGTGGTTCGGATCTATAGGAATTGTAGCCGCAGGGCAGGCACCCACATTCCCCACATGCTGAGTGCAGAGGATGAAATGTCAAGTAGTGAGCTCTTAGAACACTGGCAGGGTGAGCAGGGAGTGAAAGTAGGTGGCCCTTAGCACCCAGAGCTGACTGGGCAAAGCCCCTCAAAGACAGCTATGTTCTTTGCTCCTTTTGGAATTCTCACTTGGGGCTGCCGGCCAAAACTTGCCGAGTCATTTTGTACAGGAGGCAAAGAGCTTTCCTGCTCTGTCCCAGCTTTGTCTGCCCAACAGCCCCCAGACACAGCTCCGGCTGGGAAAGCAGCTGTGCTGGCAGCCCCATGCATTTGATGTGAGCAGGTAGCGAGTGCAGGACACTCACCCTGTGCACGGGCTGCCCTCGCTGCCGACCTATGAACACTTTGGATGAGGCTCCCTCTTTTCAGGACGCTTCAGTTGTAATGGCCCATACCCTGCTGGGGGAGTTAGGATGCCACAGAATGCAAGCTTTCCAAGGGGTTTCTCCAAACGAGGCAGCACAAGAGTTAAGCTTGGGCTTTGTGTGTGCTGGGGAAATACTCTGAACACAGGTGAGATAGGAACTTACATGCAGTGTTGCTCTGAGGGTTTTGTCTGCACTGTTTACAGAGACATTAAAGCAGCAGTTTCTTTTGTCAGGGCTGGTGGGAATTCGGTGCTGCTCTCCCTCAGGGGGTTGAGAAATCCAACCCAGGAAAACAGAACACGCCCAAAGATCCTGCCGAAGCCAAGTGACAGGGGAAGACATAATCAAGGATCTCCCTGAGGATTTTGAGCACCCAAATTGCTGCCAGAATCCAACGGGGCTGTCTCAGTAGCAGCAGTCGGGATGGGGGAAGTGTGGAAGCAGCAAAAAAGTGCATCTGGCTGGGCCAGCCCCTTTCCTTCAAGCGGCACAGCCAAGCTTTGAAAGACTGAGAACAAAAGGCAGACTGGCGAGCAGGGGAAGAAAGTGCTGGAAAGGAATTTGTTGCTACAGGAAGCTCAATGGTTTGTCGTAAAACAGACTGCAATTCTGTTGTTTCCATGTTAAACCCCAGAAAGGGGCAGCTCCAGCACACAGTGGATTCTCTGGTGCAAAACCAGTGGAGGTTTGAAAAGAACGAAAGGTAACTTGAGTCTCCCAGCTATAGTAAAATATAATAGTGGAGACCAAGCTTTTTTCCTTTTCTTCTCCTTCCAGAAATTCCCTGGTTTCATCTTTTTGAGTCTTAAACATTGATTTAATTCCAGGCTTGCCTTTAAGGAACAAGAAAACGTGTAGCAGGCCTTCTAGATCCCAAATCTATGGCAACACTTCTAATTTTCATTACCAGAAATAGCAAAAGGAAATGAAAAGCAGGTGTGGGAAGGCTTCCCTAAATGATGCCAGGGTTGTGCTTTAACCTTTACTGGAGGCAAACACACATCTATGCATGCCAGGCTATTGCCTTACTGCATAGCTCCCTTACAGTTACAAAAACTGACAAAAGCGACCAAACACACTCAAGTTTTTCTAAGCATGTTTGCTGACAGCCCTTGCCACCAAAATATTTCACTGACCTTTGACAAAGACAGCAAATAAGGTTTGCTAGGCTGTAGGGAGGGAAAAAAATCAGGGCATTGGGCATCTCAGAATTAAAGAAAGGAAAGGGTAACACACAACTTTGGAGATCAGTAGGAAGCAAAATAGGCATCTCATTTATCTCCTGATCACACCATGTCCTTGCTTTTTTGAATGTATTTGCAGTACTTTCTCCAAGTTACTTGAGATGACTTTGGTTTGATCCTGCCAGATGCTGAGCAACAAGCCACAGCCACACTCAGCAGTTTGCAGAGATAGAGCCGAGATTAGTCCCAGATTATCTTGGTACAGCCTGCGAAAGCCAGTCATTCTGTTTTTCATTTCTGTGGCAAAACTGCAAGATCCTGGAATTTGTTCTTTCTCCTCCTGTATACCATTCAGTGAAGCAAGAATTAATGCCCCGGAGCTAGCTGTACACTGCCAACTCAAGCCTTTAAAATGAACACAAAAATCACAGCCCAGCCCGAACAGGGAAATGTAAGCCTGAACCTGGCCCCAGCGACAGCGGCTGCTGGAAAGGCCCCCCGAGGCAACTCCAGCACTGTAATAACCTACGTAAACAAGGATGGTGTTTTTTCTTTTTTTTTTTATCCTTCTCCTTGCTTCAGTGGAAAGGGGTGGAAAAATAACTCACTTGCGTACACAGTCATTTAGGCCCAGTCATGATTCCTTTAGAGTCTGTGCCAATGGATTTTAGTCATTTTCTGGCAAAGGTTTCCCTTTCAACCACAAATACTGAATAGTTACTGGGTGAGTCACCACCTTGAGTAATCTAATTCTTTGACCAGTACATGCTTGCTTCCTGTGCTGCAGAATGTCTTTCTTCACTAGGGTATTTTAACGTGTGCCTTTTGTTCAGGGATTTTCTTTCCTGCAGTGGCCAGCACTGCAGGGCTGGGAGTCCAGAGGGGTGCAGAGGAGCTCAGAGTTCAGCTCCCAGGGCAATTCCTGCTGCAGAGCCCAGGCTGACTCAGGGCTGAGAAAGGCACTGTGGCCTACTGGCCTCCCCCACTTCAAATCCAGCCTGTGCTGTCCTTGGGAGAGTGGCAACCCCAGGGTTAGAAGGTAATTTTTCAGACAGAGGGCCTTTACTCAGCAGTTCTGGTCATAGCTGGAGGTATCATATGGTTCTATGCAGCTTTTGCAGCAAATTGTAAAACAGCCAAACCTGCAGCATTTGCTTTGTGCCAGTGCCCCATCAGCCCCTCAGATCAGAGCAGTCAGTGCCTGAGGGCTGCTCTCACTGACTTTAGGAAGGGAATGCAAGTAACTTCATGGCATGGTGTTGGTGCGAACCTTATTAGCCGGTGTTGGTACAAGCTTTTGCAAGGGTTTTGACCTTTCTCATGTACTAGCTTTACAAGAAAATGTACTGCTAAAAAATCACAGGGGTTTAGAAACACACTACAGGAGAAAAATATTTCTTTTCACCTTTAGAAGATGCAATGTTTCAGGAGAACTTAAATGCTTGAGGATTACATTGTGGTGAGTGTTCACAGGACACCTTTTGAAGAATGTTATTAAAATCTTTTCTAGCCCTTTCTTTCACGATTGCAGCTTTCTGTTCCATTTCCTATTTATGTGGACCTGTGCTTTCCTCAGGGCATCTTCTGGCCACTATTTACTGAAAGCTTCTTCTCTTCAGGGGAGAAAAAGAAAAAGGCGGCAAGAGGGGAGGATTAAATTATACTCTGATATTTTCATGACAAGAAAACCAGACTATAATAAAAGTACTCTAACTCAAATTTATGATCCCAGTAGAAAAATCTCAGAGTAAGATGTCTTGTGCATTTATGTACATATAAGCACTGCTGACAGAGCAGATCCAACTGTGGCTGTGTCTGATAGCCTGTATGTCTGCTAGAACCATTGGATTCTCTCCTGCCCTGGTCTATATGAATACAGAATTACTAGAAGAAAATAAAGCTGCTGAGAGACACCCCTGAAGAGCCCAGCTGGCTGTGCCAGCACTGTCTACAATGTGCCAGTCAATAGAGGCCAGGAAAAACCCTATTTTGTACCTTTTCCTAGAACTGGGGCTAAACATTTCCGTGTTTGATGTGAGACCAACACAACATGTTGCTGTCTCTGCTCTCATTGTCCTCCTGTCAGCTGATGCTTTTCTATCATTACTGTAGAAGCACACCAAGTTGGATTGGAAAGGACAGGATGATATCACCTACTCCAGTTCTTCTCAGTCTTGGGTGCATTAGGAAGAGCATTGCATGCAGGTCAAGGACAGTGATCCTGCTCCTCTACTCAGCCCTGGTGTGGCCACATCTGTAGTGCTGTGTCCAGTTCTGGGCTCTTCAGTATAACAGAGACCTGGAGCTCCTGAAGCAGATCCAGCAGAGGCTACAAAGATGATTGAGAGACAGGAGCATCTTTCGTACTGGAAAAGGCTAAGGGAGCTGGGCCTGTTCAGCCTCATCTCAGTGTATGAGATGAGACAACTAAAAGGGGACCTCACCAATGTCTGTAGGTATCTGAAGGGAGATGTCAGAGGTTGGAGCCAGGCTTTTCTCAGTGATGCCAAGCAATAGAACAAGAGACAATGGGCAGAAACTGATGCACAGGATGTTTCATCTGAACGTGAAGAAGAATTTCACACTGGAACAAGAAGGCCACACACTGGAACAGATTGGCCAGAGAGGTTGTGACTCTCCCTCACTGGAAACATTTAAGAACCACTTGGAGGCAATCCTATGCCATGTGCTCTAGGATGACCCTGAGTGAGCAGCGAGGTTAAACCAGATGTCCCACTCTGGTCCCTTCCAGCGTTATCCATTCTGTGATTCCTTGAACTGTGGGCCTTTAAATGTTTCCTGTGATGGTAAGGTCTTCTGAGGTTAGGAGGTGGCATGGGTGAACCCATGTGGCTTTTGAGCATAACCTGTCATCATACCTAAGGCAAACCATCACCAAAATGAGCAGTCCTTCACCTCATCATCATCCCCATGACTTACTCATGTCCTCTTTCCTCCAGGGTACTGCCATTCATATGAGGTCAGGATTCTTAAGTACAGTGGCTGAACAAGTAGGGAGCTACACACCTTTTCTTCTGAGGTTAGTTTTCCCACGGATTTCTGCCCTGGCCAGGTCACAGCAGGGTCAGGCCAGTCAAACACAGATGATAGCAGTGAAGGAAGCTATGGGACCACAAAGAGCCAGAGACAGCAGGGCATTTCAAAGACATTGGCTGTATCAGCTTGATTATCATAAAACTGAGCTTTGGCTTGCATGGCTGTCCCTCAGGTCAGCCTGTGAAAACCACTGTGCTCCCTGGTCTGAATCAGAGAGGTTCATGCTTTACAGATAGTTGTCAAACCATTTTTTAAAAAATCTACTTAAACTTCCACCCATAAAGTTTATAATCACTTAATATTTATCTTAGTGTTGCTCCTTAGTACTCCTTATAACAAGAATAATTTTTGTCCTGTATATAAACCCTATGTAACCTCAATAATGTGAGGAAAACAAGGCCTAAAAGCTTAAATTAAGCCTTGGAACTCTCAGACATAGCCCCAGTGCTGGAGAAATATCAATTTCCTGCACTGTCTGTGGCCACCACTGCAGACAGGAAGCAATTGGGGGGTGATGTTCAGATGTTCCCAACAGCAAACTTCTGCCCCTGATGCAGAGCCCTGAGTTACCAGCCTGGCTCTCAACCCTTCATGCCACCCAAGGCTGCATCCCTCCTCACCCTGCCTCCATCACAGCTCTGGTTGATCTCAGGTGTGGGGCTCAGCCTCCTCCTTCCCGAAGCCAGAAACAATCATATCACCATAGATATTCTTACAGCAGTGGGCTAAAGATGCATCATTCAGAAAAGCGACTAATCTCATTCTAATGACATGAAGCAGTGTCAAAGCCATCACCATTGTAAGCTGTTTCAATGTCTATTTACCACCACTGCTAGGAAGGTGCTTCTGTTTCAAGGTTGAATTCATTTAACTTCAGCTTACAGATATTGGATCTGTTATGTTTTTATATATGGCATTAAAATATTGCCCTAGGTCTCATTTCTCTGTGTACATATCTACAAACACAGATCAAGTCACCTCTCAGCCTGCATAAGCCTTGTCTTTGGGGCTTGCCTTCCAGCCCTTGGGTCTTCTCTGTAGCTGTCCTTTGAATTTCCTGCAGTATTTCACATCTTCTTTGAAGCATGAAAATGAGAAGTGGACAAAGTATAGTAATAGCTGTCATTAATTCAAAATCACTTTCCTTCTTTTACTTCATATTCCTTTATTATACATCTATGGGTTGCATTGGCCAGTTTTTCCCACCACACTGCATTAAGCGCTCATGATTTGGTAATTATTTGCAATGACCCCCATGTCCTTCTGTTCAGTACCACTTTCCAAGAAAGGCCTCTTCATTCTGTGCAAGTTTTTCAGTCAGAAGATAATGCAGTATAAAGTCAAATGGCTTTGAGAAATATAAGCTTAGATATCGACGCAGCTCTGCGGGCCAGCAATCCTATCAAAAAAGGGCAAGAGGTTCGTGTGATGAGACATGCCACACCCAAAACCATACTGACTTGCATTTGCTACCATTTTGGATATAACTAGAGCTTGGTTTATAGTTTGTAGAATCCTGAATTCAGTCTTCTAATATTTTGACCAGGGTCTCATGCTCTCCTGAATTACACTGCTTGCCCCTGCCTACATATCCAGTTTTTCAAGCCCTGAGCACCTTGACTCACTCCTTTCATCCTCTTGGCTATGCCTAATCTGAATAGGCTGATTTAAAATTTTGATCTTTAGCAGATGCTGCTTCATGCACCTTTTTCTGTACTTCAGAGGCTTCTACTCCCAGCTCTAACTTCATCTGAGCTGGATATATCCTTCTGCTCCACCCCACCTACAAAAAAAAATCTCCTGTAAAATGTCTGCTTTTTTGAAATCAAATTCACACACCCACCACCTGCAAGCAGCAGTGGACCCTTAGCTGATCCACAAATTTTTTCCTTAATATGACAAAGACACCTTCTTATTGTCTTTAGCCCTTTAGTCCCTAGCTATGTGAGTGACTCCTTCAGCTCTTCCCCATCACTGGGCATTATTTATAGTTTTTTGCTTCACTGTTCATCCACCCTTTCAGCCTGGAAATCTTTCCAGCAGCACATCTTCCCCATGTGACTGCAGAAGCAAGGATGAGGGATGCCAGTGGGACAGCACTAAACAATTCTCAGTTTGAGGTAATGGTTCCTATATTACAAATTGATCATGTCACCAAGAGGCTTGAGTTTCTGGAAAACTCTCCTTTTTGAAGGTTCAAATATGCATGATAGATGTTGGTACTTTCTTTACAAGGTCAATGAAACCAGGCTGATTTCACTGGTGCAGGCACAGCTGCCAATTTTTAGGTCAGTGATGATCTCATCTTCTTCAAGCAGAATGAGAACCAGTATGCGGAGTTGTCATATGTTCTCCTGATACCCGCACGGCTACTGCAGCACCAAGGTCAATACTAATTTAATCTGCTTTTGTGACTGCAGTGAAGCCACAGCACTTCTGCATTAAGAAATCATTCGTCATTTCTGGAAACTCAGGAAATGTTGCTACTGGCCAAGGGAGTCTAGCCAGTGCGTCCCGAGAGAAAGGGGTGTGTGATAATGCAGTTTTACTGCACATTATACAGAAAGATTAAGAGCACGAAAGATGAGATGCACTTTAATAAATGTTCACTAACACCAACATGTCTTTAATTCATTGCTTGAAAGTGTAGCCTATAACCTTCCAGAGAGGCTGGTTAGGATCTGTAATGGTCTAAAAAGTACTGATGTTCTTAATGGACAGTGCCTTAGGTGAAGCTAATGTCACTGGTGCAGACCCCCACCACATTTATCAGCCTGGGATGCCTGACATCAGAGTCCTTTATTATTGTGATGTTGTCCTTCACTTCTGGAAAGCAGAAAACTGCCATGGGATACACCTGCTCCTCCAAGAGCCATAGGCACTACCAGCCCCTTTGGATTGATGACTCTCTGCATCTTCTGTCTTGACTGGGAAGCAGCTGGGAGACCCTTATGGGTTTTTCTGAGGTTTCTCTGGCTTTAGACAAGCAGGATTTCTCAGTTTCCCACTCCAACACCTGTGAGTCCCCTCTTCCAGTTGGTTCTTGCAGGTTCTTTGTTCAGATGTCTGATTCAGCACCTGCTGGTGACTTGATACCTCCAGATGTGACGATAACGTTCCGGTTCTCCTGCTTCTGATCATGACAAATTGCCAGCCTCTTTCTTTGTTTCTCATGTTCCCTGAGCAACCTATCTCCATTGCCAAAGCTGGAAATATTTGCCATAATACTGGCCAGATCAAGGAAACTTCAGAAGAGCGTTTGTATTTCTGGCTTTTTGCGAGATGATCAGCTTTTCCTTTAACTTCTCTCTGTAGATCTTGTAGCTCCCACTTCAAGATGACCACAGGTAAGAAACAAATATGATGTGGTAGAGGTAAAAAGAACTGGTAATGCCCTTCCCATCCTGATCACTGCATTTGTAGAAGAAAGCTCTCAAATTACCAGAGAAAAATCTCCTATATGAGATGTCTGTGTTCAAACACTATCTTTTTTCAATAATTGTTGGTTCAAACAGACACTTTTACATTTTGAGTGCAAGTGCTTCCACTTCTAAAAGATATACAAGAAGTCTTAGTAGTGTTTGGCAATGATATAGAGTGAGAAACTGAAATTATTAAGGTCCTATTAAAAAAAAGTTTTGAAAGGGATTAAAAGATAATTATAATAAGGATTAAGACAAGAAATAGTATTTTTCCTTCTTTTTTTAAACTTCAATGCTTAATTCTCCAGAAAGAAAAAAAAAAACAGACAAAAGATATTTATGCTGTATATAAGCTTAGCTATGAAAAATATGCCTACCTTATTTTTATGGTATTTCAGCTTTTGTTCTGTAGCTTTCAGTTTGTTTTTTTAACTACACAGACAAGCTTTCTATTGTTGTTTGGCACATAAATGTACTTTATGTCGTTATGATCCACAAACCAGAGAACTGACAAAGCTGGGTCTTTGACTGTACAATAACTGGAAAGCATTGTGGGCCCTGTTCTGCTCTTACAGCTTAATCAGTGCAGTAATAGGACCTAATTCTGCTCCCATTCAAGTCAACTGGATTTTCACTGTTAACTTTTATGACAGTAAGGTCAGAAAATATATTGCATAGAATTAAATACTTGACAGGTTGGGTATTGTTTTCTTTTTTCTTTTTTTCCTTAAAGGGCTAATTCTTCACACTGAATTGCTGGGAGCTACAATGGAAATGGAGAATAAGTTGCTTCAACCTTTACTGGCAGTGCCATGGTTTAGATCTGCATTACAAAGGATGACTGAACATGAAGAGACCTGGTGGCTTTGAAAACCAGCCACAGAGTGGCTGTGAACGTATTTTGCCCCACATCCCACCCACTTTCAGTCCATACAGCTGCCTCACAAACAGTTTGCTCTTGGACTGTTTGGATGCACCTGGGAGCATCCTAGCCCACAGAGCAGGCTCAGGCAAGCACAATCCCTGCAGCTGCTGTAGAGAGCACACCTTGAGCCCAGGCAGACTCTGTGCTTACAGACTCCCAGTATGGAAAACAGTCAAGTCTGCTCTTGAGGGTGGTGTTGGCATAGTCAATATTGTCTCTAGAGATTTCTGGGGATCTCTGAGTGCTCTCTGTGACCCAGTTCAGTTTCTGTTGCACCGCTGTTTGCCCACAGCATTACCCTGGTGTGGGTGGAAAGAAAAACATGTTGTCTGCCAGGTACAGCTGTCAGAAAGGGCTAGGCCCTCCCTGCTCTGAGAGCAGCATGCCTGCATACTTACAGGAGAGGACATAAGGAGAAGAGTAGAGCTGGGCTGTACAGCAATTAAGGGCTAAAGCTGCAGCTAGCACAGATCAGCCATGCTCCAGGGATGTTAGTGATGCTACCTCGCCTGTGCCAGCTGAGGATCTGGCTTCCGGCATCCTTCTTGTCCGTCATAAAGGCACAAAATGCAACGTTGCAGTGAGCAAAAGAATAACAAGGTTTTTGTTAGCAGCAAGGGTTAGAGAGCTGTATCAGTTTCTTCAATCGCTGACAGAGTCCCTGCTGTTGGCCTCATCACCTGCCTGTTTCAGGCAGTCTCTTCTCTAGGCTGCCTTAGCCATCTGGTAAGATTACAAACAGAACAAAGCAGCAGCAAAGGAGAAGAAGGAGTAGGGGCAGAGGGAGCTCGTTCATCCTGCCTCCCCCCCATGCCTCCTTTTCATCCTCTGAATGTGTAAATCCTGGCTGTGGCCAAGCTCCTAACAAATTGCGTGTGCAGAGGTAGCCAAGGCCATTTGATTCAGCTCTATTGGAAATCTGATTTCTCGTTGGTTTTACACAAAGGTCTATTAATTAGGGCTGATAGAGCTTAGTAAAAAAATCTGCTTGGCTAGCAAGGGCACTCTCTCGTTTGCTCGTGCTTTTCTTAGATCTTGCCAAGATCTCAAAAATAGAGGGAGCTTAATTACAGTCAGTGGATTAATCTCTAAGGGAAAGAAATTGTAATTAGCTCTTTGAAATGTGCCACTTTTTCTTTTGGGCTTCCAGAGTTTGTCATTGTGTCTGTCTGTCCTTCTGTAGGACTAGAAAAAAGGTAATTCTGCATAGCTTTTATGCTCATTTTTCACCCCAAGACAGAGATGCAAATGGCAGCCTGACTTCATAAACATTTCCAGTTGATTATGAAGAAACTTGTGTCTTCAGTTATTCTCTTAAGTCCTTCTTGCTGCTTCCCCTGGAGCAATTTTCTGAAGCAGAGATCACTTTGACTCCTGTAGCCAAGGCTGCAAAGGGCTTTTGGTGTCTCTCTGGACTCGTTCTCCTCTTCATGAGAGGAACAAGGAAAGCCTGGGGTTTGACTGTGCCATTTTGAGCTGTTCATGTGATAGCATGAGTTGTAGCCGCCCGTCAGTGATCGATGGGAAGGCAATAAACCCAGTGCCTCATAGTCTATCATTTATGTTCATGTTCAAGTGGGTTTGAAGGTGAACAGCGGTGTTGGGGAGAAAATCTAAAGCCAGAACAAGGCATTGCAAGAGATTTCAGTGAATTCCCATTTCTCACGCATGGGAATTAGGCACAGGTTTAAAAATCACCTTGATAAATGAGAACGTGTCCAGCAAAGACACACCAAGCACTCTGATTTATAGCAGTCATTGCATGCAGTCATGTTCCTGATACACAGTGCCTTTGCTGTTGACTTTGCATATATGTAAGCTGATTTTCCAGACATGTACATTGGGGTACATCACACTTTGGCAGGCAAGACCAAGCCCTTTATGTGTACACGCTGGCAGTGTATCAAGGAGAAGAATAAAAAGAGAAAATTAAATTCTGTCCTACGGGGGAGCGAGCATGGAAGGATCCTTCAAGAGTATATCCCTTAATCCTTCTGCCTAGTATTTCATCATTCCGCAACAGTGCAGTAAAGCTATCCCTTCATTAAAACTCTCAGTCCTAGGGAAGGTGACCCAAACTCCCCTTCCATCCATTTGAATCTTGCTCTGACAGCCGGTGACTAGTTAATTATTAATATGAAATATTTGATGGTACATACAGCAGCTGAACCCAGTTTAATGTATGCTCAGGGCGACTCTCTGAAGCTGAAATCAGCCATTCTGATGCTTTGGATTTTTCTACTGAAGTTTTGCCTTTTGCTTCCCCTTTTACTTCCCTGTCTTTCTTTCTTGTGCCTTTGTGCCTTCATGCTGAGTGTCTTCTTTCATCTCAGCAATGAACTTACAGGTCTGCATTTCGATTCTATTCCTTTATGTACTGATCAGGCTTAATGGAAAAAATACAAAACAGGACACAAGCCCCGGCTTCATCCAATCCCCAGAAACCCTATTTCTTTCTTCCATCTGAGATGGTCAGCCAGTCCAGCAACTCACACTTTGAAACACTGCTCATCTCTGCCCTGGAGTCTGAACTGTGCTGTTAGCCTCAACTGTAGTGAAATCACATCACCCAGAGTTAAACATGTGCTGTATGTGGTAAATACAGGCTTTAGAAGATTTATCTTCTGTCTTAGGGCATGCTTTTAGGATGCAAATCTCCTCTTTAGAATGCTTTGCTCAGTATGAGATTATGATTTGCTACCTGCATGCTTTGTCCACACATACATACATTGCAGAGGACATAACTACCTGCCCACCCTGGGTGAAGCTGCCATTACTTACAGAATCTGTTGTTTTATCATTCAAAATGGTTTTCCTTTATTGGGTCAGGTCACATTTGTCCTTTTGTTTGGGCAGCATCTTCTGTGCTGATCACCCCCACTTGCAGCAAATATTTTTATCCACCTCCTTGCATTTTGCCCTTTTGAGAGTCATGAGCCATGATAATACACAATGGCTGGGCCAACACAGTCCAGGATCCAAGCTTACCCTGGAGAAAATCCCTCTCCTGACTGGCTGGAGCAAACTCCAGAGCACCCCAATATTATTTCCCTCTTAACATGAGAGTCAGCTCAGCTAAAGCCTCTTTGAAAACCTGGTCATCAGACCATTCAGGAAAATAGAAACCAGCACAGATACTTCCAAATAGTGCTAATATCAAGTACAGCAAAGACATTGGAACTTGGCAAAGCCTGATTGCCTGTTTTTTCTTACTTACTGTACCTCCAGTACTCATTTTATGATCACCAGAATACACACAGTAGTTATCTGCTTATTATATTACATCCATCCCTCTCTAAGGAAAACGTGACCATGTATTTAACCAATATTCTACAGTCTGCTGTAATTCCAGTTCATGTTAGGGAGTTAGCAAGCAGCACACAGTAGAAGCAACAAGCCCCATTCCTTGTTCCTCCTCCTCTCGCCCAACAGCTGCACTAAATTATGCACGTTGTTTTTCCTGAAGAATCTGTTTAAGCAGCATCATAAACCAGCAGTATTTGCATCGCCGAGACAACCTTTGTTCTACTTAGCACAAAGTAATACTCAGTATCTGCGTGCAAAAGCAGAAGGGGAGGTGATTTGGAAAGTATTTTGGGAGAGTTTAGAAAGCAGGATTGAGATTTTATTATTATTATTATTGGAATTGTGAACATTTTCTATCACATTAACTGACTTTACAGCAATTTATTTTGCTGCTATCATAAAGGGAGGTAATGAACCATGAAGTTTCTTCAGGAAATTGTCAGCATCTGCCTGCAAATAATTTTCAAACACGTGAGCCATGAAGGAAGAACACAGTGATTCAAAGAAAATTGCTTGTCCTCATCCTAAAGGAAAACCAGTGAGTGGTGTTGGACGCATTCAGGAGAAGGATCTAGTTTAAAGACATGTCAGTGGTATGTAACAATGGAAAATTTAGATGCATGTTAGTCATCTCACAGATAAGATTATCTCCTTTGAAAGCATATGTTTCTGCAGCTGGATAATCATAGTGAAAGGATAATCAATAAAATGAGAAGAAATTCAACAACCTGCTTTTTATTCTCTTAGGGATCTCACTTTTAAAAACAATTACCTCTCTGTTATCTGTGACACCTCCTTTGTTCCTCACAGTAGGTGCCTAACCCTAAACCAAAACCAAAACCCATATCTAATCAAAGATAATAGGAAATTTAAGAGATTTCCTTATCAGTTCCAAACACATATGGCATCAGGTAGTAGTTATCTCGGATTAGGAAGCTTTCTGGGTGTGATTCACAGATAGAATTTACCTCATATCTCTCTAGCTTTGGTGACAAATATAGTACTGAAGAATAAAGCAACATCCTCAGGTTGTGATAGGCTGAGAATCTATGGAAATGGATTCTCCATGCCTATAGCTTTGTGTGGCCATTTATCGTGCAAGGGGAATATAAAATGCAACCAGCTATATTTGAAGCACTTTATTCACACCATTAGTGTGTGTAATTGACTGTGCAAGGTGCCTGGCAGTGAGAAGTCAAGCTCAGGTATGTTTTAATCTTTAAAAGTTTCCTAGTCATAGAAAAGTTGTACATTTTCTCTATTCAAGCTTTCATTTTATATAGTTAGGACATCTATCATCCCCTCTCTTGGGTCTTTTCTTCCTTGATGTAATAAGAAAAAAGGGGGTTTCATTTTTTTTTCCTTTACTGATACATTATCATTAAAAATATCTCAGACTTTGTTATGACTTCACACAAAACTGGTCATTGATATTTCACTGACTAGGAAAAAGCCAGTGTTTGTCTTCATAGCAGGCTCTCTGGCTGGAGAAATGTCTCACTAAACTCATCACAAGCAAAGTTAGAATTCATTGATTTACTCATTTTCCCCTGTGCTCATCACTTTAACAGCTGAGCATTTCATAACTTTTGAATGGATTTGTCCCTGAAATAGATAGGTGAGGTAAAGAAATTTTATTTACTTCCATTTTAGTGGTGAAGAACTGAGGCAATGAGAGACTAAGTGACTTGTCACAGGTCGCAAAGGAATCCAATAATGTATCCAGGAACAAAGACCAGACCTCTTTAATATCAGTCCAGTGCCCTAGTCACAAGAACATCTTTCTTCTCCTTTCTCCCTTAATAACCTCTAACTCATTTCATCCAGGGATTCTTGCAGCAGTCTGTGTCTGTGTTCACAGCTTGCTTGCTTTTACCGTAATCCCATCAAACTCTCCATCCTTATGGTGCTTTCAAAATAATTTCATATTTATTTCTGGTATCTATACAAACAAACGATCACAGTATTCTCAAAGTAGCATTATAGCAAAGTCAGTATGAAACAGATGGAACAAATAAAGTGAGGTGATGAAATGCCACTCTAACAATAGTGAGAAGACAGAATATTGCTAACAACACACAGACTGCTGCTTCTCCACTGTGTGTAAAAAAGCTTTGTTAACAGAAATCACAGCTAGTTATTAATCAGTATTATGGTTAACGTTTGCTTTCACTTGGTTTTCAGCTGGGAGAAGGACATGTAGCAATTCCTCCCAGAGTGCATGTCAGCAGCCTAAAAATGTCAGAAATACCTGATTTCAATTATGCACTGTAACAGTATTTCCTTGGCTGGGAAGAAGATGAGAAGGAGAGTTTGCAGCACTTAGATAAAAGAGGATAAACACAGTATTTTGGATACATCTTTACAGGTGCCGATGCCATTTTCTAGTCTCACTGCAAAAAGCGTAGTAGTCAGTGGGGAAATGGATGGTGTTCATCAAGGTCTCTGGAGTCAGCAGCAGTCCCAGGTACAGTCATGTAACTCCTGGTGAAGTCAGTGGGACAGGGTATCCAGTGGACTGCAAAGGTGTTTCTCCAATGCATGGCTGATACAAATCATTCCTGTTTCAGAAATGACCTAACAACTGATTTGTGCTGGTATCAGTGAGTAAGCATGCAAAAAGCCATGAAAAATGTGAAGGCAGGATTTAACTAATTGAAGGTCGAATTTCTCCCTGTATAATTTTCAACATGGTTATAGGTCAGGAAAAGTGTCTATTCTGTATCTGAGCTGGGATTCTTGAGGACACCCACATTCTAACTCCCCAAAATCCTTACTGTGTGTACATTCAATCTGAATTTAGGCTGCTGCAGCTTACAAATTCTGCAAGTCCTTCTAGTAGCAATCTTGGGCTCTTTCTAAGAAACACTGCAGATCTTCTCACCCACTCAGCTCTGACTGTGCCACATGGCTGTGGAGGCTGCTGGCAGGGGAGAGTTTGTCACACCAGGCACAAAGACGATGGTCATTCTCCTCACCATCATTAGTGCAGCCCTAAACAGGCTCAGAAACCCACCTGAATATTCCCTCGCTTTACTTAGTTTTCTTCTCACCACGATTTTCAGGGTTAGTACCAGGGTTCTTCAGCAACTTAGGCCTCAAGTAGCATCCAAAATTGTCTTGAAGGAAGGCCTAGATTCAGCAGGGATATTTAGAATTAAATGGTTCCTACTTACTTTGTTTAGCACACATTCAAAGTTCCACTAAGTTTCAAATCAGCTGTAGGTAAATGTTCTAGCTCACACCTGAACTTGTGTCTCAGGGGGAAATATTTCAGTGCTTGCCCCTGAAAAAAGTGGTAGTTTCGTTCAGCTTCCTCAATCCTACCCATGTATTTCCAATGGAACAAGAAGTAGAATAAGAAAATCTCCCAGATTTACAGAAATGGTGTACAGGTCAACTCTGTCAACTCCTTTCATCCAGACCTGACAGGAGGAGTCAGCTCAATGAGTGGGACTGAAAGACAAGGTGCTGGAACTACTGAAACTTCAGTATGTGCTAGAGGCAACCTGTTTTCTCCAGCCTTTTTCAAGGTCTGACTTTACAGAAAATTGCTCCAGAATTAGCAGTGGCAGCCCCAGTGTGGATGAGCATCCACACAGCTCTGCAGCCACAATCACATCCTCTGGCAGGTGAGGGTGCTTTGCACAGCACTGCTGAAGGAATAGCCCCTGGTATCCCTTGTGGATGCTGTGGCAAAATCCATTAGCGAAAACCTTGGCCTTTCACTTCAAAAAACACATATCTGGAGAATATGAATGTTCTTGTTTGTTAATCAGAGTCTGGAAAGATGAATGGGTTTTCCAGCTACTCTGGTAACATCTGCAGCAGTCAGGTTTCAGGAAGTGCCATAGGTTTTTAGAAGAAAAGTCCAGAAACTTTAAAAAACCCCAAACCCCCATATAATTAGAAACACTTGTATTGGGAGTGATGGCTTTCTCTTGTTATGCTATAAAACGGAGAAATCTATCTTTACATGAATTTCCAGTAACCTCTGTTTTTCTTACTCTTTTATACATGCTGTCCTCATAATATTTTTATAGGATGCGACAAAGAAACTGTTTCAATAAAGCTTTTCTTTCTTCATGTACTGAGGAACTATAACTTTTCATTTAGCCTTTTAAGATATGACACTTCTTTTGACACTTTCTGACTCCTAGTACAAGGCAAAGGCAACTTCTGAGCTTGTGTTTTGGTTTTCCTTCTCTTTTTGATCTGTTTAGCTGAGCTCTTGTCAGCTGAGAAAAAATTTTTAACCCATACATTCCTGGACGTTGAAAAAAAAATTGCTTTTTGTTAACACCAGGACTGCTGCACTTGAGAGTCCCACATGGGACTAGGCAGACATCTCTTTCCCACCACATAGGACTGGACTCTTTTATCCCTAAGTGCTTCTTTGATTCGTCTACAATGTCCCACTTATTAAAGTTTTACGTTCATAATCTACCTTTAATAATTTTCTTATTTATTACTCTTTATGAACATGGTTGTCGGCCTTCATTGATAACATAATCTCATCTGCCCTACAGATATCACTAACTCCACAGATATAGATAAGCTTACAGGTCTTTCCCTTCCTTGGTCTTTACTCACTTTCCCATCCACTTCTGAGCAAAATCCACAAATACTCAAGTTGTCATTAATTTTTTTTTTTAATTTTATATTCTCTACTAATATTTACATTGGTTATTTGGGATCTTTAAGACTGAGATACTGAAACTAAATTGTCATACTTTTGCATATGAATATGTTCCTACAAAGGCCAATGAAGAAGAGGCTAATTTGCACATTCAGATAAGAAAAATTTAAAAAATATCAAATATACTTGTATGAATAGACAAAAACACACATAACACTTTTTGCAGATGAATATGGGCTTGGTAGGTTCATTTTTCCTTCAGGTTAACATCAAGACAACATTCTGCCCAGTCACACCCATATTCATCTGCAGAATTTAGCCCTAAGCCAGTTCAGATATAATTACTATCATTTCCTCCTACTTCCCTTTAAACTACTGTAGGCATAGTTTGCTTTGAAAAGAGCTGAACAACATTTTCCCATGAAATACAGAAAATAATCCTCTACTTAGAGCACTTGTTTCTTTTCACTTTCTACTTTACACAGCACAAGTGGTTCTCATGACAAGAGAAAGGACGAGATTATTTTCCTCTCCTTTTTAATTAATCCATTTTGTATCAAAGCTGTAAAAAGAAGGCAAAGATTACTTAGTCAAAAGTTTTTCTCTCGTGACCTTCTGAGTGATGAGTAAAAATGGAAATTATTTGGAATTAGAGGCTGGCTAAGGTAGCGAACTAGCTGTGCATCTTTATAGGTTTGCCTCACTGCTAGTTTACATTAGAAACACAAATTAAGTTTGTAGTCCCATCCTGGGCCTCATTTGTACAAATCACAAGCTCCAAGAGGGCAGTGCTGCAAATCACCTCCACAGGCAGCCAAGGGAGGTGGGCCCTGGTCCTTGGCTCAGGTAGTCTCAGTGTTTCCTACCAGCTCCTCATTCAGCTCCACTCTCACAGCTTCCCTCACCTCCCGGCCCACCTTGCTTCCAAAAATGCCCATTCCTCATAAAAAGAGAGTTCTAATAGATGAGATTGACACCGAGTTTAGAAGAAACTACTTGCAATGGTTAAAATGAGGGATTTATAAGCAGCTGACAGGAGGAAAGTATCTGACAACCTTAAAGTTGCTCTTCTGGCTAATATCATTGTTAATGATAGCAATATTTAAAAAATCAAATGCCTCACTGAAACATCACATTGTACTTCTTTATCACACTGAACTGAGGCAAACAAACCTTTATTAAAGAATTCAGAGCCTTAAAGGCTCTTTCAAGGCAGGAGCTGCTGTAGCAGAGTGTGGTGCTGGTGAACTTCAGAGACATTGCCTCCAGGACAGCACCGAGGGAGCTTTCACATAGACATGTCAGAAATTCTGACCAAACCAGCTCAGCACAAGTAAACTGTAAATAGACAGTAATTCAGAGGGAGGAGAGGGAGCAAACAGCCAAAGATAATATGATAAACAATACATAATTATTCAAATAGACTAAACATAAATAAAGCTGCATGTGTGTCTCTGTAAGCCCTCTGGGTCATTACGGAATTAAGGACACAATTAACAAGGATTAAGACGTTTTCAAGAAGCTGAATTTATTATTTATGTTTGTTCTCACTGTAGTGGGGGATTCTGAACTGTATTGAAATTATGATTGTACTATTATGAAGATAAACATTTCTGAAGAGAAGGTACTGAAGCAAGTAAAGAAAACCTAAGCTGATGAAGTAAAAGAATTCAGGAGTGTTCAGAAGCTAAACTTCAGAACAGAGAGACTGGTAAGAGCATGCAATGTGGAAAAACAAGGGTATTTTCCAAGACTAAAGAATTTCTCTCTTCCAAAACATGAGACAGAAAGGAAGGTAGGCAGGGTCAACCCCAGCACTGAGGATGCTCACTATGTGTAACCACAGACACTGTTAGTTCGGGGTGCAGGATCAGGCCAGCTGAGCTGCAGCTCTCTCCCTCAAACCTGCAAAAGAATCCCATTGAATTAAGGAAGCAGAAAGTGTCAGCAGGTTTTCAAAATCCTTTGACAGAGCTCAACATAGCAGAGCACTGGGTCAAATGACAAACTGTGGATTAGTACACGGCGTTATAAATGGATTAAGCAATAGGAAACAAATAATCTCGGTACAGTCCTGTGTGACAATAGTAAATGCTAACCCCTAGTGTCTTAAAGGTTACCCCTCGCATCTCCCCTTTTCCATTATGTTTATTTGCTCATTGTGAGGTTTTATGATGAGATTGCCTGAAGAAAAAGGGGAACATTTTCTTTCAATTGGATTTTCCTTGCCTCCACCACCCCTGGGATGGCACTACTAGGCTGAATAGCTATGCCAAGGTTCATGCTACCACATTATACATTCCATTTCCTTACTATTGGGACAATATTTCACACCTTCCTGGTTGTGATTTTTCTTCTGCTGTGTCATCCTGCCACCTCAGAACCTGGTCTGGGAAGTGAAGCAGGAGAAACACAGAACACCATGGATCTGCTGCTGTTCCTCAAATGATTTTTCAAAATTATTTAGAGAGGAATGACAAAGTGTCACTGAAGTTTATGCACGCTGCTGAGACTGAAGAGCAGCATAAATTATGAAAGATGTGAGAGATTTCAGTAGATCACACATATACACCCCAGGCATGTAAAATGTAATCTGAGGAATACAAAATAACATGCTCCTAGGTGAAATAACAGTTTCTTCACATGAAATGACTTCTCTTCACATTGTGGTTTCAGAAAAATTCAGTATAGGTTGCAGAAGGCATTCCTCCCACCTCTCCCAGGATGCATGTAATGACACTTAAGCAAATAAAAGAGCATGAGCCATGCTAGGTAAACAGACCAACACACTGCAGGCAGTTTCAGACCTCTGTATTTGGCAGGCTGTTTCTTCTGTGTGGAGATCATTGCTGAACAAGGGCTGTGGTTCAGGTTTTGTTCTGTTGTTTGCTGAAGCAGCAGCTGAAGAGATCCTGGGAAAGCTGGTGGAAACAGAAGCATGGCTGACTTTAGGTACAGAGAAGGCATGAAGGGAAATGGACATTAGCCAGCAAAACACACATATGCCCACCCTCACTGCTCATGCGGGCAGCTTGCTCCCAGCCCTCACTGCACTCTCAACTTGCCCACTGTCTCTGCCTCACACGGATGGGGCATACAAGGTTCAAGAGTTCCCCAATCTAAGCCTGCAATAAGCCAGCAGACTCAACACTTCTTCACTGTCAGAGCCCACTACCTGATCCCCATGTCCCCTCCCCTCCTCCCTTCCCCACTGCACCACCCCATCTCTCTTCTTGGACTCACAGCACTGCCCTTGTCTAAAACATAGAGGTGCTGCCCTTGGTCAGATGCTGGGGAGTCTCCACACTGGGGAGCATCAAGCAGGCAAATCACCCTCTTGTGGGGTGCCAGGCTGAGGCAGGGGTGCCTCTTTGCTGGACTCTCGAGGCAGTGGATCCACATCAGTGTGGGGTGCTCTGCTCTATCCCCAGACTCCCATTCCCACTCCTCCCTTTGCACATGTCCTGGTCTTATCTGACCTCCTGGTCAGCTGGTTCAGGAAGTTAAGTTGGCAGAAAACTAATTCTGCAAAGAAGTGTGCAGCCACCTGAGGACTCAAACAGGTGTACTGCAACACCAGTGCCTGCCTTAGGGCCAAGTAGCAGGGAAGGGATGGGAAAACATAGCCAGGGGCGAGGATGCCATGAGAGCAGTTTGGAGCTGTCTCAGAAGCACACCCTCAGGCCCCAGTCTGCTGGCCACCCCAAAACTGATGCTTGTCTTCCTTCATCTGTGCAGCAATGACAGCCTCAGGCTGTGAAGGCAAAACTTTGGGATGAAAACCTGCGGAGTTTGGGAACCTCTTCATTTAGGAGGTGCCTCTCTGTTCAGGAGGTCAGGCTCACACCTTTAGGCTTGAGCAGTTAGGCCCCATGGGGAGCAGTTAAGCCTTCTTTGATCTCCATTACCTTCTGATATTGCTGTTATGGTCCATGTGCAGGATTTAAATAACCATTTTGCGATGTACATAGTAGAAAACCACATGCAATGCAGGGAGTGCAGAGAGGATTATCACTCTGCAGTAATGGACCAGGATCATGCTGAAATGATGCTCAAGGTCATGCAAGGTCATCGAAGGATGATTTGAAAGCGTTGCTTGCATTCTTGCCCAGGAGAGAAGAAAATCTGGACTAAGCTGGGAAGGAGAGGGAGTCTCATAGGCATTGCATGTTTTCACAGAGCAGCCCAAGCAGAACACCCGCTATTTCATAAGGAAATACTGAAAGGGCAGAAAGAAACTGGCACCATTGCTGCCCTCTATGAACCTTCCCTATGCCCTGTTCCTCTGCCTGCCACTGCCCTCTCCTTTGCAACAGTGGGAGGGAGGCAACGAGGCCAAGCAGCATCCTCTGACTGCTGGTAGACCTCTCGCATACAGAGGTGAGACACAAAGAGAAACCAGTCCAAACCTCCTAGAAGGATAGAAAGGACGAGCAACTGCCCAGTGCCAGCAAAAAAAAATCTCTCCAAAGCAAACGTTTCGCAAGTGGGGGCTGGGAAATAATTAACTGCTTCAGTTAGGCAGGGCTCAAGGGGAAGGGAGTGGTAGCTTGGGTATTTTTCATCTAGACAATTAGGTCTGATCCTCGGGGCAGTGGGTGTTAGGCCAAGGCTGGAAAACTTTCCCTAAACTAGCAAAGCACAAAGCTTTCATGCAGTGTGTGCTCAGCCCCGAGAACTTCCTGGTAACTCTCGGGTTATTGAGGCAGATTGTTGATTAGAATCCAAGAGAGGATTAGAAACTCTTTTAAGCATAAATAGTATTTGCAACTGTGTGAGTTAAGCAAACGGATACAAGGGAAATCAAACCTCATGCTTCAGGGCATAAACTGCTCTCTTGTGAGTCAGGACCAACCCTTTTTTTTCCTCTACACGTTGCATCTCATAATTAGCTAGGTGCTTGCTGTGGTTTTGATTTGCTCTGAAGCATCAGTTACTGGCCACTGCCAGAGGCGGGATGCTGGACTAGATAGACCCGCGATGTGTTTCTGTAGGGCACCCCTTTTGTTCCCGTATTGACAAAGCTTTGTGGGAAAGCTTTAGTGATTCATGTCTTCAGCAGCTCCCGGTCTTGCCGAACATTGTCCTCTCATTTCCATAGGCACTAAAGTCACTCTGAATCGCTACAGAAATAAAAAGGCAAAGTTGCAGGAAGGGCTATTTATCTACATGGTGCAGACAGCATTTATTTAGTAAATACAAAGATGCTTTTAGGACCCGTATGGGCAATTTTTTGCTGGCAAAAAATTAATTATTTTCTGTATTCCATTTCAGCCGCAAAGCCGATCAACTTCCAGGAGGTTTTGTATGTTTAAAAACATATATTTCTCTGTGTATACACATACATTTATGCATGTATATATATAAATATAAGTTGGTCCAATAAAAAGGTTAGAATTACTAGCATTTCCTTACAAATTAAAGGCAGGCAAGGACCAGTAATGCAGGTGACAGAGCATGCACTAACAAAGTCTGCCTCTCCATGCTGCCTCTTTGATGTACCTCATCTTTGCCCCGAAGGAATTTCATTATCCTATGGTGAGCTGGTAATGAAATCTGTACTCAGAATCAAGCCTTCATAGACAACGATATCTTGACTCTTTGTTCTGTACAGACTAGCTGTGTGTGGTAGGAATATGTTTCTATTTGTGTGTGATCTGAGTGTACTTTGAATACTGATCTCCAGATAAAAAGGATAGAGATCTAATTTGACAAAATACTAAATTACTCTATCTTGCCTTATCTAACAAAATTCTGATGCTTATTATTGTGATGAATATTTGGGGTGATACTTGTAGTGTTCAGCATGTGTGAGAAAAATCTCTCTGTGGAGAACCGACTGGAGTGTCAAAGACCCTGATTTATAAAGAGTGCAGAGGGCTCTTAAGTACTATTTTTAGAACAATGCCACAACAGATTTACACGCAGGGAAGAAACCTTCCTCTACAGTCACTTAGGAGCAAAGTAGCATTTCACTGCATAATAATGAGGAATTAATTGCTCTTTGTCATCACTTTTTATGCAAATTGCCATAGAACACTTGCCCAATGTGCATTTTACCTTTTAACAAAGCAAGTATTCATGACAAAATAGACCAAATTTCATAAGCTGAAGACAAAAGTAGGCTGTACCATTCACAAATTGAAGCTAGCAAGTCTATTCCTTTGAGGACTCTTTCAACTTCCTATGAAAGTCCATTAAAAAAAATACAGAAAAAGGAAAAGATTTCTTGGCCTACACATCGAGCTAAATTAAATTAAGTTCAATTATTAGACAAGTGAAATTTCTTCACATGGAATTTGTTCATCACGCTTTACAGCCTTTGTTTATTTTTTCCTTTTAGCTTGGCATAATCACCAAATATCACCAATATTTTGTTTCCTTATTGCTTATAAGATTTTACTGTATTGTTGCTGAATTTCAAAAGTTGCGTGTTGCCAGTTGTTCAAAAATGTTTTTCTGACTTACATTTAAAAAAAACCCAACAAAATCCAAAAACAAAAATATTATCAGCCTTGTGTTCCATGTATGTTTTCACAACATCTACATTTAGACTAAACTAACAATTCTTCAGAGAAAACCAGAACAGAAACAGCTACAGAATAGCATTTCCTTTCACTGCAAGAAAGAGAAATACATAATAAATCATCTTTCTTCTACATGAAGCTTTAGTTTTTTTAGTCATTCTGCAACTGACATTGAAAATTTAATGTAAAAATTAACTGGCAGACTGGGTCAAAATGTAGACATCCTAATGGATTGCCTTGTGTCAAAGCATTTTGTCCAGAAACATCTCAACATGTTTTCTTTTTCCTGAGAAGCATAGGAAGGATATCAATGTGCCAGGAGTATCTGTCTTGCATGTGCAATGAATTAATTCAGTGAACCAGCGGGTCTTTTCAATCTCTAGTTTCTACCAACTTCAAACATAATAGCGAGTTCCAACAGAGTCCCTTTTCTATTCATAAGCTATTCACTGCAAACCTTTGTAGTTCACAACTTCAAGTTAACATAGCAAAGCACAGTTTTAAATCACTCCTGTAATCAGAGGTCACAATTATTTGCGGCAGCTACCAAATAAACCCCCAAAAGCCACCACACGCTGCAAGCCAGTGCACTCCGCTTTCACCTCTAAGACAGAAAAATAACAGAGGCTTGACTTCTGCATTATGTGTTGACACTTTAGTAACACTATCTATTAATCAAAAAATAGTTGAATGCAGCTTATAAATCCTTCTGCATGGAAAGAGCCATCTTCATCCCTACAGAAATATATTTTCTGCCCTGGCTCTTGCTTAAGGTGCCTTCTTGAAAAAAGCAAAATAAATGGACGTGAGAAGTAAATTAATCAAACAGATAATTAAATACGTCACTGGAAAGTCAGTTTCACTGGGGTCCCAAGTCTTGGGTTAGTATTCGAGCTAAAAGCAAAAGGAACTACCCCTGCAAAAGCCAAAGCCTTCAGTGTAGCACTGACGCACTCAAACTCCCCCGCACCCTCTCAGAACTGCAGCGTGTCAGGGATTTAGCCTTTAATAACAAGTCCAAAACACTTCAGTGGCTTCCCTAAGGCCATCAGAGGCAGGGGGAGCCACCATGTCAGCAGGCCAGTGTGTGCCCGCTGAGTGCCAGTACATCTGCACCCTCTGTGTTCCCCCCCCAGCACTCCCACCAGTCCTTCTCCAGTCTCTGCTAAGCCAGAAGCCATTCTCAACTAGCACAAGCCTTCTTCTTATGCCCCAGTCATGTTTCAGCTTCATGAAGCACACATTATTATTAAACTACACCACGATCAGACTTGCCTTTTAAATTTTACATTCCCAAGTGTTGCTGTGCATCACTTCCCACCCCTCCCTCTGAAGGTACTCTGGACACCTCAGACATCCCCCATAACAAAGTGGTGTCTACCACGGCTGGGCCCTGACAAAGCTGGTGGCTTTGCATTCTGCTTTGTCCCCTCTCCGTCTCTACTGCCCACCCCCAGTGCTCCAGGCTTCTCTCCCAGTCACACCAGCACTGCATTGTCTCCATGGCTCCATCTGCTACATCCTGCATGACTCATCACCAGAAATACCTCTCCAGTGTAAAGGCTTAAGCAGCAGCGTGCTCAGTATTCCTTCTCCTGCAGAGGCAAAGGGAGCACTCAGCCACCATGACAGCAGCCCAGACAGCACTGAGAGAGACAGTGCCAGAGGCACATGAGGCAGCCAGGCATCCAGTCAGACATCCCACCAGAACTGCCAGTTCTGAAGAAACTCCTTCTGACTTCCATAAGACAACAGCCAGACATCCTCTGCTGTGGCTGCACAGTCCATCCAGGAAAGAAAGAAAAAGCCCTGTTATAGTATGCACTGAAAGCAGAATGATGGGTGCTAGAAGGTCACAACTGTTACCAGCTCAGTATCTCTGTGAGTAATAATTACCTCTAGACTTTTATTCATAATAAGTGGATTTGAGTCTAGTCAGCCATTGGCACATATGCATAAACTCTCATTGATGTTGAAGACTAAGTGGAGTATAAAGTCCATAGAAATAGCATTTTCTCTTCAGAGAATAGTGCTTTTCTTCTTACCTGTCCTCTGTTCCTTTCCAAAATCATGACTTTGAATTAAATCTTGCCAAAGAACTGGTGTCCTGTGACACGTCAGAACTGCACCCTAGACTGCTCAGAAATACCTCTGAGCTCTTGAATGGAAAAACGTCTCCAGCCTGACATTTAATATCTAGAACACAAACACCACTCTGTCATATCAAGATTAACCTCCGTGTGCCCTCTTTGTTCTCCTGTCCCAGATGTTTTCCCTCCCTCGACACTGTTCAAGAGAAAGAAGCATTTTTCTAATCCTCTTGTGCATCCCTTGATCTGAAGAAGGACAGCCTGGACAAAGCAGATGTTTTGCCTCCTCTCACAGCTCGCCACAGATATTTTCACTTTTCTGGATAACTGGGGTAGGAATGAGGCCTACAGCCATGAGCTATGGCATAACTGATATGGTGAAGGGATTTCCATGAGACAGTGTTGAAGGAATTACCACGGACATATTGGTCTGCTGATGGGAGGATAACTAATCTGGAGGACAGATGACCCTTATCAATTGGCCAGGTGGAAGGGGGAGTGGCACCAAGGTGTCAGGGTTCTGTGCTGGCCTTGCACAAGACCCACAGTCTTTGTACTCTCTCTCTTTGTAGCTGTCCATTTAAATATGAAGTGGCTGGCCTCCTCCCCCAGTTATGACAGCAGTAATAGAATATTTGACTACCTCCACTTCTCCCCCAAAGTGGAAACTGGCATTTGAAATCCCTCACGTTGCAGAAAAGCCAATGGGCTTGCTCCTCTCTCTTCCCCAAAGGCAGGGACACATTTTTGGCAAGATTTGTGCCTCTGACTGCATTGGAGCATACCCGGGAACACTCGTACATAGGGCTACATGCTAGTATTTTGCAGGACTAGTCAACTTATTACCAGCAATCTAGGGAGAATCTATAACATGTTTCTCCTATAAAAAGCACTATTTGTAAATCTATGTTTGTAAAAGTTCCTGTTGAACATGACCAGACTAACAGTGGTGAACTGGCACACTGCACTATTTGTGAATCTGTGATTGTGAAGGAGACTAGACTTCCAGTGTAACCCACAATATTTGTTCATCTGGGATCTTAATGAATGCAAGTGGACTTACAGCGTCAAATTTGTTCTAATCAGAAAATAAGCTCAGCCGCACCCAGCCCCTCTGATCTCAGCACTAGCTGGAAAGCAAGGGGGCTTAATTTCTGCCCAATTTCTATACTCTTAACACATAACTATAAAGGCCAAGTGTTGTTTAAAAGATGGATCTCAAGATTTTTGAGCAAGCTGAGCTAAAACAAGGTTTTGTCCACAACTGCCCTCAAACAATTAGACTGTGCTGATTCTTTGTGATAGGAGAATGTGTGAACAGAGATTTAAATATGTCATTACAGACGTCCTTGCTTTTAGAAGCAGACTTTGGGATTATCCTGACCTGCAAAATCACAGAATTTGACAGAGTTGACCTTTAGAACTCTTAAAAAAAATAGTTTTATATTATATTTTAAAATACCATTCTAAATGCAAATTCTAAAATGTAAGTCACAATTTGTAAATAATAATGAGCACACAAAGTAAAGAAAAGCTGAAAGGAGTAACAGAGCTGAGGAAATTCCCAGAAGATGGCCCTGACTTAAAACAAAATGAGGAAGGACAAAGCCTTAACCTGGCTAGCCATCTCCGAGACTTGCTGTGGGCTATGTGCTGCTTTTCTCAGCACTGAACTTCAAAGCACCAGCAGACTGCTATGACTGTGTTTGCTTTGGGGCTGACGAATTCCAATCTCCTGTAAAACCATCGGAAAGAATAATCTTTAGCTCATTCATCCTAACTGCCTAGCATAGGTGTTGCAATTGCTTTTGCCAAATTAAACTATGTCAAACCTAAGTCGGGTGATCCCAGCAATCCGGTGACATGAACAGTTTACTTCTCTTTGGTTTTTGTTTTGTTTTGTTTTGTTTTGTTTTTTAAAGATAAAAAACAGAGAATCCACTTAGTGATCACAGAACACTTTTTGGACATAATGTGTAAACCTTAATGATTCCAGGCCCTCTTTTTCTTGACATACAAAGAGTTCCTTTTATTCCCTTTTTATTATGTTACCTCCATCATTTTTTTAAAGGTCAGTGCCTCCCATGTTTTCCTACCTTGCCTCCTGACACTATAATTTTAGTCCCAGCAACAATGCTTCGTTGGTACTTCAATATATTCCCAATACTATATCTCACCAGATCCTCAAAATACCACGCCAGGGATCTGAAGCTCTGTGCATAACAAATGTTCCTTTGTGGAGCTTTTGATGTGATGTCAAGCCACGCTCCAGAGACAGTACATTGTGGATCTTTGATATCACGCACCGCGACGACGTCTCCCTCGTAGCTGTCACTGCCACTGACTCAGGGCGTGCTGTTAGTGCTGTCAGTGATCCAGGAAACGTAATGTACCTGGGGTGTGCTAGGATCTGCTTGCGAAAAGACATATGGTGCCTGTAGCATAATCAGTAATCAACTGTGAATTTCTTAATCACTGCGAAGAAAATGATGCAATGTCATTAATTCTACCTGCATAACCCTGGAGAATATGTGCATAATTACCAATAATGACTTAGATCTCTGCGCAGGACCAGGGCTTACCCAGGAAAATGGATATTTTTCAACCCAAATGCTGCAGGGCAAAATGTACTTCAGAAGGAAATGACAACTTCCTGAATTAAAACCTGGAAAATCTGTCCTTATTTTTCCCTTTTCACTCCTTCATTACCATTGTAAAGATCAAATTGCATAAGATCCACTAATGTGTTGCTCATTCATAGTCTTTGAGTCAGCGTGGTTGAAGCCAAGACTGCAGTACTTGTCTTTCCATAGCACTTTAAATTAGGAATTGCCTCTCACTAGGAAAAAGCCATTTGTTTTTATAAATACGTGACTGAAATACCTTGCAATACACAGAGCTCTCCAACAAGTGGCACTATTAAGACTATTCAAGTTACGAGATTGATATGCAAATGAGATCTCAGAAAGGGATGTTGGGACATGTTTTACAATATTGGATTGACTTTAAAATCTTTTACATTTACATATGAAATATGATTGAAATATATATTCATAATTCAGCTACTCTGGAAAGTTTTGTGTTATCCAAAAAGGAACCACTGAAAAGTAGGTCAAGTGCCATAAGCTCAACCAGGCAGTCCTCTCCAAAGAGATGAAGTCATGGCAGTGTGGAGAAACCACCTAATTAATATGTTAGTAAAGGCAACATGCAACCAGGAAATCTGTCCATAGCTCTGGGCCAACACATGTTGTTGAATGTGTGGATGCAACCTTTTCTTGAGGATGCATTGCAGCACTCATAGCAAGCTATCCCTTAAGTATTCTTGGGTCAACTTCTAAACTGTACCTCTTCACATTCATTCTTACCTTATTTTGTTGTCATTGCTTGACAAATTTGGTCTTGTTTTGAGAGACCATATATGACGCCTCTTCAAATAACTCATATTTGTCTGGAATATATGTTTGGCTGCACTGCAAGAAAAATGGTCCAGAAATAGTTACACATACAAAGATTTAGGCATGAACATAGTTGATTGCAATGGAAACAGGATCAGACTAGATTTGTTGCTGGAATATAAGCAGTTTGGGAATGAATTGGGAAGCCAAGGCATTAAAATGTAAAATATGTGATATAAAAATAGCTTTTTTGAACAGTAGGCTTAATTTGCTTAGTATAATATTCCTTCTGTATTTGGAAAACAACGCTGTCCGTTTCCCCCCAGTCTCCTACTGTTATATAGAGATACAAGCATAACAAAATCATGATCTGAGTGACATATGGGAATGTGAACTCTGTCTTGAATTATGAGTTGATCACAAAATAATTAACTGCATTTGGGTACCAAAAGCTGCATAGAGCTACTTGGGTGAGTTTTCAAAAAGCCTCTGTGCAGAGTCCCTGCTTAGCTCTACCTTCTTTCACTCTGTGCTGATATCTCTGTCCTGCACAAGCATGACCTGATTCACACTGAAGCCACTGCAAATTTTATCGCAGCATAAATTGAATAATAAAGTCCAAAATGGACATTTTCACATGACTCTTCCTTTTAGCCAAATAGTAGCATTCATTTTAAAACATCAGCCAGTAAGATAAATGGCAATTATTGTTCTATGGGCAGAGTGTACACGGTGTGCTTAGTTGAGTTTTCAGTTTGGAGGGCTTTGACTACCTGCAGCCGCATCTCCTGTAGTGTGCTGCCAATAACAGAATACATGCACTTTGGATGCAGTGGCATAACGGGCACGTAGCGTGCTAACTAAAGCATTACAAATGATGCATGGCTTATTTTTATCTCTCTGTCCCTCTCATTATAGTATTTTTATCTCTCATGCCAATACAAAATTATTTTTGTGTCTCAGGGAAAAACAAGGCAACACAAAGACTCAGCCCTACTCGTGTATAAACATGATGAGTCTCCTCACACCCTGTGGGACTTTTTGCGTGCTTAACACCATATATGTCTGCAGAACCAGAACCTAAATGGCACTGGTGAGCAAGGCTTTATATGAACATTACTTGGAAAGGGAAAGTGAAGTTTATGAGTCAAAATCTCCAGTGGGGTGCTATTCTGCAGCCACATGTAGATAGGAAAAGGAGAGGCGAAATGCTATAAGGAACTAAAGCCTTTTCACTTTACACAAGCAGACAATAGTGCAAAATGCAAACTGAGGAGAATCACCTTTTTGAAAAGTGATTATGTACTTGCCCTGACATACAAAGAGCTGATTCTAGGCTGACAAGATAGTTTTCTATAGTTTAGCAGACTTTGAAAATGCAGGTAGCCTGGCAAAGCTGCTGCAATTTCAGGAGAAGACATCATTGACAAAACTTCACAGGAATGGCTCCTCTCTAAAAGATACAGAAAACACAGTATATCATCTGGCTGTAGTGAACGGGGGAAACAGAAGATGAAAATGCACAATGAAAACTGACAAACGCAGAAAAAATAACAAACATGCACATGTTAATTACTGAACGTGCTTTTGTTATCGGTAGGTCACCATCATTCTTTATTGACATTTACTGCAACTGCAATTTCTTTTTCAAGACCACTGACCCAGGAAAATGTAACCCTCTAGTTATCCAACGCCCTTTAATTAGAGATGTCTCCAGAGATAATCTCACTCACGGCCCCTGTTGTGAATCATTTATTCTCCAACTTTCCTTTTTATCAGCTGTCTTTCATCTTTATGTTTTTCTGTCCGAACTCGGCTGAGTAACTCAGGCTTGCAGAATGCGGCTTATTCATTTACCGGTTCTCCCAACTGCATTTCATGTCCACTGACATTTGGGGTCTCGCTCAGAAGCGCTGGCTGCCGGCACCAGGATAATTTGCAGGAATCACAGCTTTCCACTTGGCAAAAGGAACCATGGCGCCAAGCCTCGGGGGGGAAAAGGGCTCGGGATCGGGCGCTTTACACACACCCCCCCACACCCTCACACACACCCCCGAGAGGACGCGAGAAACAATCAGCGCGGCAACACTCGTCGGGGTTTGTTTTTGTTTTCAGTCCCGGGAGCGCTGATCCACGGTGCGATGCTCGGCACGGCTGACTCATGACTGCTGGCCGCTTGCGGTCGGCACTAGAAGTAAGATGAGGTTGCTCCGGGGGGCGGAGCGCGCAAAATAACGTAGGCATCAACACCGAGGCGGCCCCGCTGGCACCCGGGGGTGACCGGGGTGGGTGTTCTTTGCCCTGCCCGTCACACCCTGCCCATCGCACCCTGATCGGTGCCTCCCCGCCGCGACAGGACCCCCTCGGGCCGCCCCCGCCGCCATGGCGGCCCCTCGCGGCGGACTACGGCTCCCAGAGCCCCCCGCGGCCGCCGGCGCGAGCCCCGGCGCGGGGTCCGGCGGCACGCGCGCACGCACGCACCCCCCCTCCCCCGCACACACACACACACACACATACAGAGTGCCGCGGGAGGGCGAGCCCGCTCCGCGCATGCGCCGGCCACCGGCGGAGGGGCGGGGCGGGCGGAGAGGCCGCTATTCGCGAAGGGGCCGTACGGCGCTCCCCGTGCGTAGGGGCCGCGGCGGGCCTAGGCGCGGCGGCGGGCGCTGCGCCGTTGGCGTAGCGTTGTTGTGAATGGAGCGCGCGGCGGGGCGGGGAGGTGACGTCAGCCTGCGAATGTCAACAATGTAGCGATTGAGGGGCGGGGGCGGTGCTGGGCCGGGGCGCGGGAGGCGGCGGCGGGCGGGCGGCAGAGCCGGGCAGCAGCAGCGGCCGCGGCAGCAGCAGCAGCACAGCAGCGCCGCCTTCTCTCCTCCGCCTCCACCGGCCGGGCTGCCACCGCCGCCGGCCCCGGGCGCCGCTCCGGCAGCGAAACAGCCACCGCGGTGCTGCTCCCCCTCCCCCCCGCCGCCCGCCCTCCCTGCACCCGCCCTCCCTCCGCTGCGGCTTTCTCTCCTCCTCCGGCCCCCCTGCCAGCCCTCCCCTCCTTCCCTCCCTTCCCCCTTTATTTTTCTCCGCAAGACTTTGGCTCTGGAAACAGCTGGTTCAAAGCAATCGCCATGTGATGATCGTCTGGGTCGGGTTTTTTTTTTTTTCATTTGGGGGGGGGAGGGTGCAGGTTTCTGACCGCAGAGAAATACTAATAAGAATTTCCGAAACAACAGCAGCAGCAACAACAAGAGCAACCTCCCCCTTCCCCAAACCTCCTCAGCCGTAACAGTCCCCCCACCCCCGGGCCCACTCCACCCCGCCCCACCGCCTCCCCCACCTCCCGCCCAGGCTGCAGCGAGAGGGGCGACCCCCGAAAGTTGCGCGGAGGCGAGGTGAGTGCGCCTGTTCCGCGGCTCGGCAGCCCCGCTGGGGAAGGGGAGCGGGCGGGGGGGGGGGGCGAACTTTGGGGGGAGGCTGGCCGTGCGGGGGGGCAGCGTGCTTTCTCCCCTCCTCCTCCTCCCAGGAACAGCAGCTGTTGCGCGGGGTCAGGCGGGGGGCTGCACCCCCGCCCCCGGAGCTCCGCGGGCTGTGCAGGCGCGCTTAGCGCTTATTCCATAAAGTGGGAAATACGCGCGTTGCGTAACGGGGAGTGCGCGGCGGGCGCCCAAGCGCGTGTGTGTCGGTGCGCGCTCTCCCGCTGCCCTGCGCTCCGCTCCGCGCCGCCCCGCACGGCCGGAGCCCCCGCAGCCCCTCCGGCCCCGCGCCTCGCCCGGCCCTGCCGCCGCGGCCACCTGCAGCCTCCCGGGGCGAGCGGGCAGCGCGTCCCGCCGTGCTCCCGCACCCCCCGGTCCCGCGGGTTCGGGGAGGGATGCGAACTCCGGTAGCAGTTTCTGGGATCGTTGAGGCGCAGCGTGCGGGCACGGCAGCGCGCCGCGGAGACGCTGGCTGTCATGAAAGAGGCTAAGTGTGAAACCGTGCCTCTCCTTTTGTGGAGCGGGCTATTTTGGTCATGCGGCGGGTGTCTTGCTGAAATCGCTTCAGTTGCCGTGAGATCATTGTGCCCTTGTTATTGAAGCCCCAGAGGCTCCGGAGTAAAGCCCGTGTTTCAGTCTTTAATAATAAACGCGAGGCAGGGGCGACGTCTGATTAGAAATACTCCTCAAGATGTTGGAAAGATTGGGAAATTACAGCGTTCCTGTTTGCTCTGGTTGAAGCCGTGTCAGTGTTTTCATGATGAAAGCCCATTTTCAGAGACTTTGGAACTGTCGCTAAACTTGTGCATATTTTAATTTTTTCTTCTGAGGCTCGAGCTGAAAACAAGTTGGGGGTTTTTTTGAGCTGGGAATTGTCTGAGATTCTGCTGTAGCTGGCGGAATGCTCTGCAGTTTGGGGAGGGTGGTGGTGCTTGGGTAAATTGACTTTTTCAGGTATGTAAATACTGAAATTTGAGATAATTGCTGAGATGAGATGGGTATAATAAAGCGATAAGGTAGTGTGTTAGGCTTTTGCTGCAACAGCTCCGTAGACAACAGCTTTAAACCACTGTTCTAAGAGCTTCACATCTGACAAACAGAAACAAAATTCCACCTCACATGTGCGCTTGCTCTTTTAAAAGCCTTGTTGCCTTTTGTGCCCACCCGCCTGCCCCCTGTCACTGGGATCTGGGCGACTGTGCAGCAAAATGGATCGGCGTTGTACTTCCCTGCCGTGTGCTGAACCTGTGCTTTCAGCATCGCTTTTCACATTTGACCCTTCAGCTTCAAAGGCTGTTCTGAAGGTGCTCTGCAAGGAATGGAAGGAAGCCGTGACTAATTGGAAAAGTAGAGAACTGAAAAATCAGGATCATAGGTCTAGTTTTCTTGTTAGTTTCCTCTGTAACGCTGGGCGAACCACTCAAACAGATGTACACCAGTACACAGCTGCCAAGCGGGCAAGAAAGGTCCCTAGTGATTTTGGAGATAGGGTGGCTCTCAAGATTTTTAGGGATCTTTTGCAGAAATGCTCCGCAGAAGCAGAATGTGCATTTCTGTGCAATGCTGGGCAACTCCCCTGAGACTTAAGGTTAAACAGCTGAATTTTTTTTAAACTTTTACCATGGTAGAGAGTAGATGGGGAAGATGCACGCAGCGAGTAGATGACTAATGCTCATGCTGACAGATCCTGAGTTGTTAATCAACAGCAATTGTTTATGCTCAGGTATCTCACACTGGGGAACAGTGCTAGGACAGGTACTCCTAATCTTTCTCTGACCCAGAGGCACATCTGCAACATCTGTTGGTGGTGATGTGCATGCTGGCAAATTGCTCTGGTGATGTAGGTGGGACGCCTTCCTCTCTTTTCCTCTTGGCTTTCAGTCGTTCATTTTGCAGCGAGAAAACATTGGCTGTTTGCTCTTTTGTGTTGGGCAGGAAGGAAAGTTAGGCATAAAACCTGAGTTCATGAGGAGATTTTGGTAAATGCTTGACATTGTAGAAGTCTTCAGATGCTTGTTGAAATAATAAAATCTCCATAATATTTAGCAGTCTTACAAATCTCTTTCTGCAAGTGCATGATAAAAGACAAAGAGAGCTGAAAATAAAACCCTGTATAGATGATGTGTAGTGTGGAATATGTGACAGAAGTTGCTTGCCTTTGCTTATTTTAAAACTTTTGTTGCTTGATTTTTCAGTCTGAAGTGCCATTTTTTCTTAATGAGGCTGCAGTGTGATTGCCAGTTAGTTATTTTCTTTCAGGTTTTCTCTAAATCAGTGATTTTTTTTTTTCTTTTCAAGAACAGAAATAGGTGTTTTGTCACTGTGTGCCTGTGACATTCTTTTTGGGTAGGGCTTCACATATGCACAGATAAAGAGGAGACCTCTTCAGACCATAATGGCACTAAGCTGAAAAATGAGATGTGTAACGTTAATATATGCGAAGTAATCTTTTCAGTAGTAATGACATTTTTATGTAACAAACAGTTGGTAAAATTGAATAGTATTTATTGTGTGACATGAACAGAGTCTCTTGTGGTTTTAATTTAGGTGGTATGAACATGATTTATATATTCAAATCAAACTGTATATGCCTTTTTACTCAAAGGAATACTTTCTGAATGGCTTCTTAGTTTACACTAAGAATGTACCTGTAGTGTTGAGCAGGTCTGACTTAGATTTGAAGGCATGCATGCTTCTTTCACCTCTGGGTTTGAATTTCCAGGTCAGTTCAGTTTGGGTGTGATGCTTATATATAAGAGTTTTCTGAGTTGAGCTGTTAGGGAAAATACACTAATCATTCCATTGATGTGCTGCAGAAAATTCAGGTTTAAACTTCACGCTTTCTCTGAGTTACTCCTGCTGCTTTCAGTGTTCTGTGGACTACAGATGCTTTAAGAGAATGTGTAAAGAGTGTTGTTTTGATACTGCAGTTCTTTATTGATATTTGAGCAGGTGCCCAAATGATTTTGTTGTAGTAGATGAATGGGCAGTAGAGTTCTACTCCCAGTAACTCCCACAGGATTTCCGGAATAGTGCTCAAAGTACTCATTCAGGTTGTTACAAAAAACGGTCATCGTTCCTTTAAATTCAGCCAAAAGATACTAACCTTGGCAGCTGTCTGAATATTACACATTTATTTGAAGCTAGCATCAAGAAGATGTAAAATGTATGAATATAGCCAGCTGAGTTGCAATGTGCTCATCTTGCTTTTTAGATAGGCAGAAACATCTTTGTAGTGGATTGAAAAGAGCACTGCATACTATGCCACTCTTAGACTATGAATTACAATTTTAAAGCAGGCAAGCAGAGGAATGTATACAAATGCCTCTATGACCAGTGATGGACTTGCAGCTTCTGAGTTACTAGAACTAATGATCAAAGAACAACCACATGTTCAGAACAGGAAAATAAAAAGGAACGAGGGAATAAGTTCAGGAAAACCCTTATGCTAAAAGTTTACATGTGCGGCAGAACTTTGATCTGTCAAAAATTGGGCTCAGAAGACTCCTCTGCTCGATTGTATTGATCTTCATGCAGAAGGAGCCACAGCAACAATCTGAAGAACACCACCTGTGCTGCACTGGCATCTCAGCAGATCAATAGATGTGTCCCTGTTTAGCTTGAGAAAGTCTGTCTGTAAAAGCTCCTAACACAGTGGGGGCTGAACTGCAGCTCCTGTGTGGGTGAGAAGGCTGCAGTCCCCTCTGTAACCCCGCAGCCCTCCCTGACTTCTGTGTCTGCTCCCCTTTTGCTATTTACACCTGCTGTTGCAAACCTGCCTTCAGAACCAGCTGGGACATTTCGGATTCAGTGCCTTAAAGGAAACGGAGAAGGAGGCAGTGGTGCAGGTAGTGGTTGCAGGGTCAAGAGACGTGGGGACCTGAGCTCTGCCTTTTTCTTCTTTTTTGTTTGAAAGGTGACCTAAAATGGTCAGATCCTCCCAGATTTATTCCTAAGACTTATCATTTGCATACAACTGCCTCTGCTATCTTAACTGAACAAGATGTTTGAAAAGCTGTTAGGAACAAAAGAAATGAGAATTTCCAGTTTATCCCTAGTAGGAGCTGAAATAGAAAGCTGAAGCTTTTTTTTTTTTTTTTTTTCCTTTTTTTTCCTGAGTGTTGAAAACAATCAGCTGGGTTGTGATGGGTAGATGGGGTTTGGTGCACAGGTTCAAAAGGAGTCTCCCCACTAAGAAAAACAGGAACTGTTTGCTGCCTGTCACCACGCAGGGCTTCTGGGCTGTGGAGCAGCAATTTTATTTTTTGAAAAGAGGAAAAGCAGCTTAAATAAACAAAATGACCCTTGAGACTTAATCACAGCTACTTACTATGGCTGACATAGTCACTGAGGGCTTCTTTTTCCTTTTTTTTTTTTTTTTTCCCCCTTCTTTCTTTAGTGATCGCTTTAAAATTTAAACCTGAACTAGGAAAACAGGAACTGTAGGTGTGGAGGTGTTCCTTCACCCCGATTTGCACGCAGGCTGTTTTTTATTTAGCGGGTAGGTGTGTTCGGTGTGTGTGAGAGCAATTGAACATGTCAGCAGTTTCCTACGAGCCGCTCTTGCTGACTCACGTGTCTGGTGCAGCTTGGAGCTACCCTGGCTATAAACTATCCACAATGGGAGGCGCGGGCAGAGAGACCGGCAGCGCCGAGCCGCTGTTCAAAGGTTATTTTCGGTTCTCCGGTCACTGCTTTGCTGTGGTTTTCTTCAAAACACACTGTCATTTTGCCAGGCTGCCGTTCCTCTAGGTGCGGAGGGTAGAGTGGAAGTTCATTGTGCCGCTGCAGAGGTTGCGCTCCAAGTGCATTCTGATGCTACGGATGTTCAGCAAGCTAAACCTCTGGGGTTTACTTTTTCTTTGTCGGTGTTGTTTTTTTTGTTTACATTGGTTTTGGGTTTGTTTGGTTTGTTGGTTTTTGGCTTTTTTTTTTTGTGATTGGGATGTTACCAAAAAATCCCCCTGAGCGTCGTTCCAAATTTGGGTATGGCAAGTGTGAATTGTGTTTTCCCTTTCCAAATGCAAGCTGTGCTGTGGAGTCTCCTACCCTCCACCCCTTTTTATGGCAGAAATCTTCTTTAAAGCCAGCAAGGAATTCTGATTAAACTTTAAAAAACCTGGTGTTAGCTATCTTTAATTTTCAAAATTTTGCTATTTCTTAGTCTGGTTTTTACCTCCTGTGTGGCTGCTAGCATGAAAGGATTTGTTCATCTGCTCACGCTCTTCAACTGCTTCTTTATTTACAGACTCTATTTTGATTACTCATAATGCTCCTAAAATGATAGCTACTGCTGACTGATGATTTTTAACTGATCTTCTTGTTGTGGTTTTTGTTTTTTTTTCTTCCCTCCTTTCTTCTTTCTTTCTTAGTTGATCACAAAAGCCTTTGCAGAAGTGGAGTGAATTAGCCATCTGCAGTTCTGGATTTACTGTGAGGCAGTTCAGATTCGTAGTTGTCTTTTGTGTATTTTTCTTCTTGTGGAATGGCATGAAAACTAAGCGGTCTTTGAAAGTGTGATAAATAAAATCAGCTGCTATAGAGTAGGGTTTAATAACAAGGTGAGTTCTTGTCACTTGTTTTGTTTTTAGTCAACTGCTTTGACCAGTAATGAACAGAAAACCACACTGAGAGCTTTATAACACATGAAGAAAATGGGTGTTCTTGGTTTCCGCCAATACAAATGACTCATCAGTATCAGTAGGGTTTCTACTTCTAATAATAAAACTGTGGAAGACCTTTAAAACGTGTGGCTTTGGCCCCTACTCTTAGTGAAAGGTTGGAAAATATTACTTTGAGATTTTTTTTTTTTTAACTTACGGAAGATTTAGTGATTTGCTGTGCAACAGCGAAAGATCTTGTACCCTCCAAAGAAAACCTACTAATACCACTGCTTGCAGTGCGAAAGTCTTCCCCTTTCCTGTCTCCTTGTCAGTGTTTTGCATTTCGCTGTAGAGTATTGCCGGTCCTTAGCCTCAATGTCAGAGATGCGCATCTGGAAAATATAATACATTTGTGTCGACTGGGGGAAGACTTGGCACACTACCTCGTCTTGCTGAGCTGCTGTTCTCTACCTCTCTTCCCGTCTGGTAAAGAGAGGGACAGTAAGACTGCTGAGTGACCTGTATTGCTGTTTCAGCTGGCGGTCAGAGTATCTGGAGAGGAAAGTAAACAGCGAATAGGAGCTGAAACACAAATGACAACTGTAGGATGTGTCTGTCACTACCTGGAAGGAAGTGCACATCTTCCAGTACTGAAAGTGATACTGGAAAAAGTGCAAATCAGAAAGAGATCTATTGAATTATTTTGTCTCTTAAAAAGTAATAGTTTTCAAATCCTCTTAGCTGTTTACCTTTTTGTAACAATTCTGCACTACGTTCAATGGAGTGAAGCAAGCTCTAGTATATACTGCTTTTTGTTTGAAAGTGTGCCTTGTAGAATGCCCTTCATGGTGTTATAGTATATAAAATTTTAATTCTTTTATTCAAGGTACTTTTAATGGTAGTCCAATCAGTATCTACTGATCTGCTGGATTAATATTTAGTGTTGCTATTTAGTGTTTTCAAGTTGCCTGTGTTGTTACAAGGTTTAAAGGCTATGCATAAGGCAGAGCTAGTGTTTTTTTCCCTGTTAGAGTGAAAATTCCCACATTTATGAAACCTCCATATTTACTTTCTCTGTTGTTGCAATATTTATACTGGTAAGTTATTCCTTATAAGGATGTGATGGTTCTTTGTTTCTTCTTATGCTATTTTAAAAGCAGAGTGTGCTTTTAACAAGATCCATTCAGGGGTAGGTCCTCAGAAAATCTAGACTTATCCCAGCTCCCTCATTGTCAGCGGGCATCTTTTACCACTAAATATTTAAATATATTTATGCTGTTGGTTTGGGTTGTACTGAAATACCTTGGATGTGTTTGTCAGTTTCTTGTGTAACCAGACTGTGATGGAGAATCTTTGTCTTGTAGCCTTTTACTGGGAGAGGTGCACTAAAAATAGAGGTGCAGAAGCCTGTGGAAATAAAACTGCAACATGTGGGAATCCAGTTGTTTGTTACATGGCAACAATAAGACAGGTTTTATTATTTTCAGATGGATATAGCATAAAAGGCCAAATTCCAACTTAAGGGATTTATTTAGGGACAATTCTAACTGAAGTTCATAGAAGAATGATCAGTAAAGACTGCAAAATAAGGTGTCAGTGGCCATTCAGAGTTCAAGAGGACATAGGTTCAGCACTCTGATTTTGTCTTGTCTTTAGAAAATCTTGTCATCAGAAGTGTTGTGAAGGTTGGATCATGGCAAATGAATAATGTGTCTAAACCTCATTGATGTTTTGAGTTCTACTGACTCTGAAATGGGATTTGTGTCCAAAATCACTTCACAGGGCTAGACCTGTGAAGGGCAGCTGACAGTGTTACTGCTGAATTTGGGGCTGTGATTCTGCTCATCATCTCCACTCCTTGCCTTTGCTTGCCCTGGCACCTGTCTCATCCCACAGTGGGCCAGCCCTGAGAACAAAACTGGCAGGAGATTACTCAGTGTAATTAGTTTTGTGCATGTTAAGTTTGCTGTGGAGTCTGTCAGACCTGGATAATGCATCAAATTAAAGCAAAACTTGTTAAAAGACAGAGCTGGCCATGGGACAACTGGTCCCCAAAATGCACTGGCTGTTACTGCATCATGCCCTGTCTCCTGCAGGTTGTTCTTGTCTTGCTCTGGCAATGTGGTGGCTCTCCAGAAAATCAGTAGCAGCCTGTGCCTAGCCTAACCTGTAGCTTGGCAGTAGGAACTTGCTTCCCGAGGTATGAGAGGTTTAGGGTATTTATTTCCAGCTTGTGTCTGCAACAGACAATTGAGAAAAATGTTAGAGGAAAGCAGAACTCAATCAAATGAGTCTTCGATGTTAACAAAATGCAGAAGTACCATGTCCTGCAAATATTCAAATAACTGAAAGAGGGTAGGTTTAAATTAGAGATTGGAAAGAAATTCTTTACTGTGAGGATGGTGAGGCACTGGAACAGATTGCCCAGAGAAGTTGTGGATGCCCCAAACCTGGAAGTGTTCAAGGCCAGGTTGGATGGAACTTAGAGCAACCTGGTCCATTGGAAGGCATCCGTGCCCATGACAGGAGGTTTGGAACTAGATAATCCTGAAGGTCCTTCCAACCCAAACTATTCTGTGATTCTGTAACTATTCTAATTGCTACCTGATTGTGGCTTCTGGCCTCATGCAACCTAGTCATGTCACTGATCTCCCAGATGTGAATTTTAAATCTGTTACATATGAAGAAAGGAGCAGACCTGGTGACTACAGAGGATTTTTTGAATCATGTGGCTGCAATCCTAAACCCTCAGGTCTTCTTGCAACCTTTTATCACTCTGGGAATGATGGCAAGCAATGTTGAGCAACAGGTTCAGCAGATGACCCAAGTGACTTGAATTTACTCAGGTGAGCGAGGGAGTCTAACTTTATCCTTCAAAATGAGCTGGTAACGCCTTGTGCCCCTGGGTGAGAGCAGGAGATCCTGCCTGGTCATGTGCTTGTTGTGCTTTCCTGAGCTGATTCAGCTTTGAGACCTAGGACACATCAATTTACCATTTTCTTAACCCTGGCTAATTTTCCTAGGCAATTTGGTGAGTAAGACCACAGGTCCAAAGAGCAGCAGAGCTAATGTGGGAAAGACAGGGGGAGCAGTGGGTGTGCAGGTTGCTGAGGGGCAAACCCAGATCTACTGGATTTGCTGTCACCCTACCGAGCTGCTGGTGCTGGGTGGCTGTCGTTTGGGAGGGGGATGGCACTGCTGCCCCTTTCCTGTGTTCTTGAGCAGCATTTGGGGTGATTTTCTGCAAAGCTGAATGCTGGTTGTGCATTAGGAAAACTTTTCACCAGAACCTGAGTAGCAAAAATAAAAATGTCAGGAACCTTTTGGTTAGGTCTTCTTGAACTGGGAAACCTAAATTCTGCTTCAGGTCAGCTTCAGGTATCTGCTGTGCCTGCGGTACTTTTGTGTGTGGAACCTGTCAAGAGCTTGTGACTCAACTCAGCAATTTAACTTCATTTCCAATCCCTTAATTTGTTCCTGTAACTTATTAAATGTGTACCAAGGGAAAGTGTGGAGCAGAGTTCTTACAGAAATCCAAATTAAGTGATGCTGTGAAGTAATCATGAGGCATGTCAGTAAGCTAACCCCAATGTAAAACTCATGGCAAATTATGAAGAGTATGCATAGTTTGTCATAGCTGGAAATTAATGGGCAATGCAAATTTAAACACTCGGCAAGGAAATTTTTTTGTTTGTCTTTTTCCCCTTCTTGGTCCTCTTCATTTGTCTTATTATTAGACTAAAAGTAGAGTCAGTGATTCATTCAGTAATCTCTTTCTTGGACAGTTAGTCATCTGCCAATTTGTGTTAACTTTCCACTTTGTTCAGAAAGTGAGTAATGCTTAATGCACCAACCAGCAAATTCCAAGCTTAAAAAGCTGTGAGTACCATTCAGATCATCTCTAAACTTTCTCTAAAAATTTTTACCGTTTTGTAGGGTCAGAGTAAGGTCTGGCATACAGTGTTGTACAGCTACAGTCCAGTTGTTTTGTCTAGCCCCAGTTACTAAAGCAAAACACAAGGTTGCAAATGCAGTGCACAAGTTCTGTTGTACAGCAACCCACATGTTATTTAGCCAGTGTAATTTTTGTTTTTCTTTCCAAATCTTACTTTCAAGGGGTAAAAACTGCCTCCATAGTTCTCTTTCCTTCCCCAGACTGCCATGGCTTGTTAATTTCTATTGTTTCCTACCTCAACAAATTGTGATACTATCAAGACTAATTTAGTGAAAATAGCTTGCAAGGAAAGTAGTAATTGGTGTTAGCTGCCTGCTAAAAATATTTCTGGTGCTTTTCATGATTAGTTTTGGTAGAGAAAAAAAATACTGTACTGTTGAAGTGTTATCTATATAGAACTTATAGCTATGAAATCTTTCTATAGCAGTGGGGTAGATTTTTTGATCTCAGAGTGATGCCAGTTATTTCTGAAGATGAACACAGTACTTGATTGAATCACTTGAGAATTTAATTACTTTTTTCTTTCTTATGGAAACTGGAGTAGCGTAAAGAACAGCAAGGTCAGTAATGTCACAGGAGAACTTTATAGGACCAAAGTCTTTACAGTCTGCTCTAAAATAACATGAAATGGCTGACTACTACTGTCAGCGGCAAAGGAATTCAAAGTGCAGAGACTTGAGTGCTCTGGAGAGGGTGTGCATTTGCAGGGGGGTAGGGCAAGGTGGCAGTGGTAAACATGAATGCCAGAAGTGGTTTGCTTGGCCCCACGCTTTTCCTTGTTCCTTCCCCAAGTGCATGTTGTCCTCCCCCACAATTCACAGTCTGTTTCTGCAGCGAAGTCTTCAACTTCAGGAGCAGACAGAGAAGAGCAAAGGTTGAGGTCGGTGGTGCAGCTCTCAGTTGAGTTTGGTGCACACTGTACATGTGTGACTCAAGCAGTGGCTGATTCACCGCCTGAAGGTGGTTTGGGATTTGCCTGGTGTTTTTTTTGTTGTTTGTTTCTTTAAAGTAGTAGTCTGCCCAGAGGTGAGAATTAGTGCCTTTTTGTTGGACTGTGAGTAAACCAGAACTGTGAGGAATGTCTTTGCTCCCAGCCTTTTGCTCCAGATGCCCAGCAGTCAATGCTGGGCAACAGACCTGGAGCGCTGAACTGATGCTGGAGGAGACAGGCATCTGGCTTTCATGGGACTGTGCAGAGTTTGGGGGATCGCTTGATTGCTGGCTTTGGCACTTCAGGTTGCAGGTCACCTGAATGGGGCAGAGGAGGCTGCAGGATTTACAGGTGTGCTTGCTAATACCTGGCACAGCTACTTTCCTTGGCTAGTCAGAGGTGGTGGGGTGAAGGAGGGATGGCCAGGTACCTGAGGCTTTGGATGTGTTGAAACCCAGATAAGGGCAGTGTTGACTGTTTCAAAGCTGAAATTGTATTCAGGGCATTTTTATCTGAGGATATATATATATATTTATGTGGCTTTGTCCCTTGCCCACCTTTTATTTGTTACTTGACTGTGAAGTTTAGGCTGCTCCCAGTAAGATGGGCATCCTGGTGCCATCATCCCACACAGTGAGGTGCCTGAGGAGGCACAGCTGGGCGAGGGATCTCCCGGGTATTTATGGCGGGGTATCTCCTGCCCCGACTTGCTCTGCAGGTGTGCTGTGCAGTCGGTTAGAGAAACCACGAGTTGAAGGGTTCGCTGGGGTGAAACAGTTTACAAATAGCTTTTCAGTGTTTGTTTTTATTTTTAACTCCCTCCCCACCCGTGGGTCCCTCCCCCAGTGTATTGGCAAACATGAAATGTCTCAAAGAGAGAAGATTGTCGTTGCGGAATAGGAAAAGCACCCCAAGAGTTTCCAGAGCACCTTTGGAAAACTAGTTGCTTTCCCTGCATCTTTTTTCTGTTCCTTTCTTCTTTGGGGTTTACAGGGGTAAAATTTCTTTCTCTGTGGCTGCTGAGTTTTTCAGGGGAGCAGGGGTGTTACATGATTTTTTTTTTTCTCCCTCTGTTTTGTTTTGTTTTGTTCTTTCCCTTAAAGACTGGCCACTGATGAAAAGGTACCTATAGCAATGTATTTGAAGCTGGTAGAGGCAGGGTACCCTTCTGGCACCTGCAAGGAGAGCCCCCAAACCAGGTCATGCTGCCCTGGCACCAGTTTCCAGTGTCCCCAGTAGCACGGTCCCCGTGGCCAGGCATCTTCTTCAGGCATCTTCTTTCAAGCACTTGGTGTGTGTCCTTTTTGCCCTAATTTTAGGTTATCACGGGGAAGTGATCTGAACCATATAGCTGCATCTGAGCATGGGAGGAAATTTAGACATTTCTCTACTTTATTTTCCTAACCAATGTTCAATTGCTTATGGAAAATTCTGGTCAAAAGGGTAAAATTTCTTTACTGGGTATTTAATCTCAAAACCACAGCTCCCTGTACCCAGGACACAATAGTGGTAATGCCATGCTTACAGCCTTTTTCCAGTGTAGGTGTGGGTAGGTGTGCGTGCGGGGGAGAAAGGGAAAGGGCATGACTGCGATGGAGGGGTTCTCTTTCTCTCCTTGGGCTGCTTTTCTGGTTTATTTTTTAAATTAAAAAATGAGAAGGTAATTCCAGCTTGCCTGCAGACGAGGTTAATCATTGCAGAGAGACCCGATGCCAGTACTCCATATATGTATTTTCACACATGTGCTGCTGGCTGCGTGCGTACTTTGCGGCTGGCACAGCATAGCTGGAAAGTATGTAGGAGCATGTGTGCCTCCTCTGAGGCTGCTACAGGTGGTCGGGAGGGTGGGGGGTGGAGGAGGAGATGCTGGAGGCAGGCAAGGTACGACACCCATTTCCTTTGGCGTGTGTTGTGTGCTCGAAGCTGCTGCCTTGCCGGCAGCCAAGCGGCTGCGTGTCGCGCCCGCGGTGCTTCGTCTTTGCGCTTACTGGAGGTTTATGACTAAGGTTGTGGTTTAATATGCCCTTTTTAGGTATGTGGAGTGTTTAAAATTATCTAGTGTTGCATTTCTTCTTTTTTTTTTTCTTTTTTTTTTTTTCACTCCATGGCATTTTCTGCCTTTAAAAGTTTCCGTAATTTTTAGCGGGCAAGAAGCGTAAGTTCATTTTTAAAAGAGAAAAGAAAGCTTTCCCTGATTACTCATCAGTTAAAAGTATGCATTTTTGCCTTCCAAAGATCACTTTTTGAGACTAAATAATTTCATGGCTTGTAAGTTTTAAATACCTAATACAAACTGTTGGAGAGCCTTAAAACGAAATAAAAGGAAAGTTTAAACACCCAAAGTTTGTGAGGAAACACTCTCTTTGTAGATGAGGTGCCTTTTTTCTGCAGCCGTACTCTGAGAAGCTTGGTGTTAACATGTGCAAGTACAGATTTGTTTCCTTGTAATTTTGAAGCCTTTACTTGAGGGCTTGTAATTTTCCTGAACTGTTCAGGTGCCTCTGAATATTTGTACTGCATATTCCCTTGCATTTCAGATTAAATGCTATAGCCCAGCAAGCTACACTGGATAAAATTGCAGATGCTACATTAGGAAGGAGGTGGAAATGAAAGGGTGCAGACCTACAAATGCACACCTTGCTTGATGTAACACTTCTCTTTCCTAGCAGATTGTGCTGCTTTAGTGCCTGTGATTCCTTTTTTTTCTTTTTTTCTTTTTTCTTTTTTTTTTTGGCTTTTCGTTTTTTTTTGTTTTGTTTTGTTTTGTTTTTGTTTTGTTTTGTTTTGTTTTGTTTTGTTTTTTTGGTTTTTTTTCACATCCTGTACTGCCATGGAGCAGCATATAGTTTATGCACTCCTCTTTTTTTATGAAGAAAAGTGTGTTTTTCCCATGAAGGTACCTGGAATATTTGGCATCATCTCGATTGACAGGAGGTCCAGATGCTCTGCTCCAGGGGAGCTTGAGGAATTTGAACTGTCAGTTGTAGCTATTAGATATCAGAGGTGCAGAGCAGTCTTTTTGGTATTTGTGCCACCTCCCATCTCCTTGTCAGTCGAGATGGCTACTGGAGGACCCAACAGTAGTTCTGCTCTGCATGTTTGACACTTTAGAAAATGTTGATATACAGCCATTGTGGAAGCCTTAAGTCTTGATACATGTTTTGAAAGGGAGTAACTGCAGGGAAATCTAATGTTCGCAAGATTCATGAATCATCAGCAAAATCACACAGAATGAAATTGGTTTAATTTGGGAAAAGGTGCTGAAAGTCTCATGGCAGGTTTGCTTTAGCATCTCTCCTGCAGAAGGAGTGCTGATTTGCTATCTTTTGTGTATTACTTGCTTTGGACTTCAGGTTGCCATTCTTTGTAACCCTGCAATCCACTTGCCAAAATCCATGTGTAGATCAGGTGTCCCAAGTGTCCCTCCTTGAGCACTGCAGGAGCTCCAGGAGCAGCTCAAGTAGAAGGTTCCAGACCTCCACCAGAGGATCTGCTGCTGAGTACTGCCTTGATGATGGTCCTAGGTGCTCAGCAATGCTTGTGGAATTAACCCAGCTCGGCACTGCAGGGTGGTAGATGGTCTCTGCAGCAATGGAACACTCACACCTCTTGGGTATTACAGTCAGTGGGAATGGCCCCTGAATTGCTTGTGAGGGAAGGACCGTGATTTAAGGGCTGTTTGCAAAAAGGAACAAGATGAGGGAGGTTGAGTTGAAATAGTCATAAATGTTATGTGCAGCTGCACATATTATTAAGGCTGGAATTGTTGGATTAGAAAATGAGAGAGAAAAAGGTGCAAAGCCAAGAAGCATCTGAGAAAAAAATCAGGAATTATACAAAGAGTAAAAATGAGGAGAGACTCAAAGTCCAGTATTCTGTCACACTGGAAAGGGAAACACATAATTAAAACTCTTGTGTCAAAGTATTTAGTGTAGGAATTAAAAGTACATACCTGTTCTAATTTGCTACTTCCTCAGTATTCTCACTTCAAAATTAGCCAAAAAAGAGCTGCTTGCTTACAGGAAACCATGTTTTTAACTAGAAGGTACAGTAAAAAGACGGGGTGGGGCGTAAATGTGCTTTATTGTATGAAAGTCAAAGTCAAGGGTGTGCTGCAGAGCGCTGTGAGTGAATCCTTGGTACTTTTTTTTTTTTCAAAATTAATTCAGAGGGTATTGTGCTCTCAAGAATAGCACACCAAGGCTTGAGCAGTTGAAAAAGGCACTTAGCAGTTGCAGGGAGCTTTAAAACATTTGACTCCCTGAAATAACACAAGCGTTAGTTCAGCTCATAGAATGTGCACACTGACCAGAGGCACAGCAAATACAGTTCTGATTTATTTTATTTTTTTAACAGTCCTGCTGGTAGACGTAAATGAAGCAGATTGAGATCTCCCCATGGTTGCGAGCTGTGGCAGAAAAATTAGCACCACACTTTCCAATGGAAGCAGAACAAAAATGTAAAGTCTGCCAATTAAATTGGAAACAGCTCTTAATTTCCCCTCTCCTCCTCCTCCCCTAAAGGATGAATGGCTTACTCTTCTGGATGGAACTTTGTGTAATGACTCATAGTTTTATATGGATTAGTGGGAATATGTAGGTGAGGGAGATGCTGGTATCTGAGAAACTATGTATAGTGTCTGGAAGAAGTGTCCTGGAATGCGGAATAAATGAACACTTGGTCTGTTTCTCATGCTGAATTAACGTTAACATAAATGCAGAATATCTTCCTCTCTTTACTCCCTCTCCTTCCAGATGCTCTCATCAGATACAAAGGAGGCTTATGGTGAATAGAGAACATGCCTGTTATGATAACTGAATTAGTCACTAAAATAAGGGTATTCCCCTTGCCCGACCTAAAATATATAAGGACAAGGCACTAGGAGCCAGAATTGTGGCACTGCAGACATCAGCAATGAGCATGCTAAGTTCTGTGGTGCCCTTTGTGAGGTGGTTATTGTTCTGTTCCAGCGAGGAAAGAAAAGACCTTCCACTGTATTGCACTCTGCTTCTTTGGTCATAGGACAGTGGTCCATGCCTTACACAGCAGCTGGAAGGAAGAGCATCACACACATTGCTCTTCTGTGGCACGCCTTGTGTTAGGCTGTGTCACCGTCATTCTTGCTGCTGTAAAGCAATAGATAGGGCAGCTGTATTCCCGTTTGGCTAAGCCAAAAATCTCGTGGCTCTGCAGTCATCTATAGCTGGTAACTTGAGCTGAGAGTATGGATTCACTCCAGAGGACTGCCAAGTTTTCATCTCCAGGCTCCTGGCTTACCCTCTCCTCTCTGCAGCCATTTACTGTACATCCACTTGCATGAGAATAGCTGTTAATGGCAGGTCTGGGGGAGTGATTGTCTACCTGTGCTTGGCACTGGTGAGGCCAAATCTTTTCAGTTTTGGGACCCTCATGACAAGAAGGAGTTGTTTGAGGTGCTGAAGTGTGTCCACAGAAGGGCAGCCAAGCTGGTCTGAAATACATGTCTTAGGAGGAGCAGTTGAGGTTGTTCAACCTGGTGGTTCAGGAGGGACCTTATTGCTCTCTACACCTACTTGAAAGGAGATTTTAGAGAGGTGGGGGTCAGTCTCTTCTCCCAAGTAAAAAGCAGTAGGACGAGAGGAAATGGCCTCAAATTTCATCAGAGAAGGTGTAGATTGGATATTAGGAAAATTTCGAAATGGGAAGAGTTGTCAAGCATTGGCACAGGCTGCCCAGGACATTGAGATATTTAAAAGACATGTATATGTGGCATTTGAAGATAAGATTATTTAGTGTTGGACTTGTTCAGTCCTGGGTTAGTGTTTGGACTTGATAATCTTAAGGTCTTTTCCAACCTAAGCAATTCTATAATTCTAGTAAAGCCCCTGTCAATGAAATGTTCAGGTTGGAGAAGAAAAAAAGACAACTTTTTTCAAAGATGTTTCAAACTCAGTCATTTAGCTGTGTTTCTCATAAGTGGTAAAAGTAAGGGGTCAGTGACTTGCAGTAGAGAAGATCAAGGAGGTCAAGGAGACAGAGGAGGATGGGCATGTGTTGAGCTGGGATTGCTGCAGGTACACACAGTAGGGTCTCCACCCTCCAGTTTTGTTTACTCTTCTTAGTCTGCAGCAATGTCATTTGGTCCTCAGCAAAAATGACCTTCCACATGGAGTCTCAATTAATGGCAAAAGTGAGAGAGAAAAAACTGTTCTTACCACCTTATATGATAGTCATACCTTAAAATTGGACCCTATGTAATGAACTGTCCTTGTTGAGCAGTTTTCCATAAATCTGATATAGTTGGGACCTCAATTTTAGGTTGTTCACCATAGCTTACTTTAGCATTTAGATGTAGGGACTTTGTTTTCACATCTCAAACCTGCAGACATGTATTGTGCTAGTGTAGCATTGTTACTGGGTAAGAAGATTGGAAATCCTGAGGTCAGTTCTGAGCTCCTGGCCTCTTGTTTTCCTCCGGCAGTGTGTTGCTCCTCTTTTCTGGGAGGACCCTGTGGAGTCTCCTCAGTTCTCTGCAGGAGAAAACTTCAGTTTTCCTTTCAAGCAAGAGGCCACGCAAGACTTACTCTCAGGGTGCCACAATACCCTGGGAACATTTTCTGGAGAAGGGGAAATGCGTTTACATTAAAAACACACGAACACCACCACCAAAAAGAAGCAGCTGCTTCTCATATAAGTGTGGGGGGGAATCCCAGAGTTTCTGCAGAGAAGTAGACTTATTTGGTCATGTGCAGTATCTCAGACCTCCCACCATCACATGTCAAGGAGGTCTGACTTCCATTTTAAAACTAGTACCTGGCATGGAATAGAGTTGTACTGAAGCCTTATTGCCTAGAAACCCAAACATGGACACATCCAGAATTCATGTCATTTGGTGTAATTTCTTGAAAAGAGTTTAAAACTCCCAGTGTTTATTTTGGATCCCCAATGCAAGGCACAGGAGGGTATTTTATGATTAATGAGCTTTTCTGCATATGTTTTTTTGTGCCTCTTGGCATTTAGTAGTCTCAGTGACCTAGCTTTTTACTTCATTTCTGTTTTGTTGGCATTCTCATCAGTAGTCTCTCCTGAGATGCAAGAATCTACCCTCAAACAGCCCGCCTTTCCTTGGCTGTAAGGATGCATTCCACCACTCATGTAGCTTTTCTGTCCCATTCCCATCATCACTCCTGTTGTTCTCTGCTTTGGTACAAAACAATTCCTGTCATACATAAAGCCATCATCCTCACCTTGAAAACAGGATCTGCTTAAGATAGGGAGCCGTGTTATGCTGGAATTTTTGGCCTAACCGAGAAGAGCTTAATTTGGGTAACAGGAGTCTGGCCACAATAATTGCTGCTCAGGGGGAGTCAGGTTTGCAGCCCAGGCTGGCCCCCATGCACAGCAGGCTGGTGGCCCCAGTCACTGCAGCTGCTGTGATGGCAGTGTAGACCTGTCCCACACTGAAACAGAGGCCATAGGAAGAAGTGCCCTTTTCTATCCTCAAAAAAGGAGAAATACCAGATAACAGCACTTGGTTCCTGTTACTCACATGAGGAAGGAGTTTTTCCTCTATGGATCTGTGTGAATTATGGGTGGGGAGGGGTTTGGCTTAGACATGGGGCTGATCCTTGATCTAAGACAGTGTGAGGAACTTCTGACATTGAAGATAAGCAATTTATCCTTTCAGATGGGAGCTTTCTCAACTGGTGGCAGGCTGTATATGGCACATCAATCACTCTGCCTCCCCTGGGGTTTGTCTCTGCAGCTGCAGACCATGTGCTTGTGGATGTTGCATTCACCAAGGAGGTGGGGGTAGTATTTAACCAGCTGTAAATCAGTGAATCATTGTAGGGGAAATGATTTCCCTTGGGCAGAGGAATGTTGTGCTGGAGCAGAGGCTGAGTTTGACAGGCCCTCCAGTGGTTCAGGGAACCCATGCCACTATTCTGTGGCGGCTCACCTGGGCGGGAGAAGGGACTCCTGGTTGTCAGGTCCCACGTGCTTTACAGCCACTCTGAAACCATCCATGTCATTTCCTCTGCTACTTTGACCAAGGTGTGGAGGGGATGGGCAGGAAATGTGGGGACAGAGGGATGGAGCATGAGCCAGTGTCTCTGTAGAGCAAGAGCAGAGAGGTGGAGGACCACTGAAAAGTATGGGCTGCAGGTCAGGCAGTAGGTCTTCAGGGACTGAAGCATGAGAAGAGCATGCTTTTGCATCTGTCAGTAGGACTTAGAGTTCCTTTCCTGCCTCTCTCCTTACTCGGAGTGTAGTTAAAAAAGTAGTCATCTAATCAAACTGTCAGAAGCCCTGCTCGTTGCTTCTGTCCAGGTGAAGAGGCAACCATAAGTTTTCTTTTTTTTTTCTTGGCTGTTGATGCATGAGTGAGTTCAGTTTGTTTTGCTCACATACAGCTAGTCTATCTACATAGTAAATATTTTTTGTCTTTCTCAAAACCCTGGATATAACACACCTGTTTTTTGCGGTGATAGATGTGTTTTGATTTAACTAATGGTCCTAAGTTAAGGAAGACAGCAAGTAGATGGAGGATTTTAATTTCTTTGAAGCCAATCAGGAAAAGCAGCTGGATTTCTATTCTGCATATGTCCTTATTCCATCCCATGCTTGACTAGTTTGGGAAGTGCTGTGATGAGCACCTTACATGGTGAGTTCTGTCACCTGCATGAGTGGCTGGATGATCATCGCAGAGGCTGCAGAAGAAAAGTGTGCCTGAACATCTGGGGCAGAGAAAGTGGCTCAGCTTCATTTTTTATGGAGGAATCCTTAGGGGTATGAATGAACTTTTTCTCCATCCTGGTAAGTAACACAAAATACTGAGGCCTTCCAGGATGGAAGCTGTTGGAAAAAGGCTGACAGCCTAGTGCTTTGGGGCAAAAGCATCCTCCTCAGAGCTTGTTTTCCAGCATGGTAGGGGGAACAGAGGAGACAAGATGGGGTAGTTTTTCCTGTGATTGACTAGTGTTAGTCTGTTTGCACCTTGCCCTGAAGCTTCTGTAGCTTTACTTCCTGAAGCTGATGGTGGGCTGGATCACAAGTGTGATCTGAGAAGGCATTTTCTTGTGTACAGCATAAACTATTATATTAACAGTATTTCCTCTGAATGATGCATTTGGGAGTCTTGTAAAAAAATGTAAACAGAAAGTACTACTCTGTGGGGAACACTTAGCTTCAACAGAAATGAAAATGAGCAAAACTGAATGCAGTGTATTTCATCCAGCAGACCACTATCCAGTATCCATCTATGAAACAGATACAGGATGGGAGACACTGCATTGACCTGTGCTGATTTAGGGTTCCATCTCCTCCAAATGGAGTAGAAGAGCTATAGTGGACATTAATATAAAAGCAACCATTCCCTGTATGGGACAGCAAAGATCACGCTTACAATCTGTGATCCAGATAATGAAGCAGTTTTCACTGTGGGGTTTTGGTGATTATTTCCTTTGCCTGGGAAGGGTGTTGTTTGAAAATTGAGAGCTCATAAATATGTAGTGAGGTCTTGGTGCTCTGGGCGCTATTATATTGCTCTGAAAAATGTATGTCAAAGCTGCTCCAATGTGTTTCATCTTGGATCCTGAATGCTAGGAATATCACAGAGATAGAATGGTAGATCAGATGTAGCCTTGTCAGTGAAAAGTGGAAGATAATGTTGATGTAAAGAAATCGCCCCTTGGGTGTAAATCCTTTCGGTAGGTTAAGGGGATGTCAGAGTCTCTGGAACAGGTCACAGCATGGAAGTAAAGCGTGTATGTGGCCATTAGCATTTGAGTCCAGCAAGGAAGGTATCCTGTTTTGTTCATACCTCATGGATTGTACTTCTCATTTCTTACAAAACCCCAGATGTACCACTTTTAAAATGTTGGATCTTTGCTTAGTAACATACCGTCTTTCTCGGAAAATGTGTACATAATAGCATTGTTTTAGTGGGCACAAATCCTTGCTTGGGCTGCAAACGTGTTTTGGATGGCATGTGTTTGTGCATGGAGTTTTACATAGCAATTGTCCTCTTCGCTTTTGTGGGTAAATTTTTTAGTACTAAAATATCGAGCTGCAACACTGTGCTTCATTGTTAGACTCCCTGACCTTTGCCTCTAGTTGGAAAGGGGGCAGGAAATCTTTGTTTCCTAAAAGCTGCCTGAAGTCACAGAAGAAAGCAGTATCCCTTCTGCTAGCAACATATGAAATGACCTCTTGGTGCAAGCAGAAATAACTGCAGCCACATGAAAGCCGTGAAGAGGCTTGGCTGTGGGAAGTCCATGATGATAGGAAGCAAATTAACAACAGGGAACTGGATGGTGATGTTGGTAGTCAGATATGTAAGCTCATAGGTTGGAAAGTTCTGCTTTTCAGGATCTGGAACCCATCTCTTCCCAGAGCAAGGGCAAGCCATGGAGCAGTTCTGTCCTCACTGCTTCAGCAGAAAGACCCAGTTGTGGGCAAAAGAAAGGTGATCTTACAGGGAAAGGAAATCAAAAGTGTTGCCTCTTCCCAACTCTTGGGTTGTGTAAGAGAGCAAAAAGCAATCCAGAGTGGTGAAGACAAAACATCTCAGCCTCTCTTGCCAGTTGGAGAATTGCTAATAATATTTATAGTCCTGGAACAAAAGACAACAAAACAAGTTACTTAAGAAAAGAATCCATCACTCTGACAAAAATAGAGCTTTCAGCTAGTTTTTTTGTCTGAGCCTGTGTTTCCCCAGCCAATCAATCCTGTTACTGAATAAAACTCTGGAAATAAACTTAACAAGATTAATGTCTGTAACTATTTGTAAAACCTATGTGTTACAGAGTCTCCTTAAATGAGATTATGTCATGTTTATAATACTTACTCATATTTTGTCCCCAGTCTGGTCTAAAATTGAATAGTTTTCATTAATTTTTCTTGCTTGTTTAATTCGTGCTTAAACCAATAAGTTACAAATCGCATGACTGCCCACTTATTGTTACAGTCGAAATAATTGCACTGAGTCACTGTGCATGGACTTGGATTGCCATAGGGTGTTAATACTTGATACTTAAGCAAGCATGTTTATCTGGGAGCTGGCTCATCAGTCTGTGGAATGCAATGTTTACTACATGAAGTTCAGCCTAGAATTATTGCAGTTAGGAGATGTAGCCTGTGATCATTAATAACACCTAGAATTAGTGTTGGTATTTTCAGGGGTGTTAGGGAAATTATCTGCTAAGTGTGGGAAAATAAATGCAGGGAAAATAAGTGTTAGGCTTTGAGAAAAAGGGGTTTGTATGCATTTAATATGGTCTTCCTAAAAGGTTCTTTTTCTTGCCTGTGTTTTTTGTAATCCATGTAGGTATCTGTTTTTTGTCTATGCTGTGTCTTGAATGTCTTGTTCACCCAGAGGAGAATTTGGGATTATGCAAGCTAATAATCAATTCCCTTCATAAATGAAAAGTTTGGTTTTTTACGTCCAAGTTTATTTCCAAGCCTTAGTCCAAATGTTTAGTTCCAAAACTGATGCAGTTTTTTTTCCCTAGTGAAATTTTCTTCTGTGGCAGAATAAAAGCCAGGGAAACCAGTATTTGAAATGCCATTTCACCTTCATTTATTTTGCTAATGTGTTTTCAGATAATTCAAATGCTGAGAAATTAGTGGCAGCATCACCTGCTGGAGTGTGTTTTACAAAAGAAAAACAAACAATGGAGGGGGTTTAGGGTTTATTTGCACCTTCTGCTGAGGGGCTGTTCTCCAGCTCTGAAAGGAAGCAAGTGATGTTCTGCCAGCTCTTGGCAGGCAGGTAGGAGCAGGGAACCCTTCCCTGAGCAGAGTTGCTGCACCAGCAGGTAAGCAGCTGCTCGGCTGCTCTGTGGGGTGTGGGCTGGGTAAAGCCTGCAGAGCTTCTCTTCCTTGAGCAGGGTGGATGATTGCATGTAAGGCTTTGTCAGAACCCATACTTGGATTTTAGCAGAAAAGCACCACTTTTTTTAAGCTGCAGTGTGTCCATAGTTCTTGCTTTTGGGATTACTAGTGAAGTGTCAGCAGCAGGCTGGATGTCATTTTTCATGGATGGGAGAAGCATCTGTTCAGTTCCTTAGACCAAGATAAAGCAAACTTCGGATTGGAAATTAGATGAGTTTGTCAGTCAGAATACTGTATTGTGGAGCTCCTGGTGAGGAGTCAGACGGCACTTCATTTTTTTTGTAAAAACAGAGAAAAGATTTTTATGATGTACCACTCTTTCACATTAGTAGTATATAATGCCATTTAGGAAAGTAGCTCCTGACCAAGGTGGTTTTGTTAGCTGATTTCCTGTTACTACAGTTACTTGGAATATCCAGAGGAATCACTGTTACTCAGAAACCACTTCTGTCAGCTTAATACTTTGTGTTTCAGATGGCATTTTTATAATCATGTATGATAATTATAAATAATGTTTCTTGTAATTTTTTAGCATGTGTATTACAATAAGAATGTACGGGGGAAAGGACTGGTGACATCATAGTTAAAACTGTTCTTTCATTTGTATACCACTGTTTGATCTCTTGTTGATCTTCTGCTATCTGTACAAAGAATGCTTTAGTAAACTATATTGATTCTTTAGAGAACATAGAGGAGTATGTATTATGGGTACAAGAGAAGCTTACATATTTTTTTCCAACTGCCTTATATATTTTTTTTATATTTTAAGTACTTTGCATTATTCTTAACAGCAATAACACATGGAGCATACTGAGATATTATACAAACATCATTTGTTCTTGGGAACCAGTATAACATACGTGGGTGTCAACTGCGTATCACTGTGGTTTTTAACCAATTTATGGTAGTTTTGTTCTGATGCAAAGCTTAAGTATGCTGGAACTAGGATTGCCGCCCACTTTAAATGTTGTTGTTAGCAGGTAGCATTTATTTCAGTGACTTTAAAATCTTAACATTATGAAGTGGTTTTAAGAGGCTTTTTTCTTTTTAAAGCAACTTTTATATTCCATCTGGGTAATATCTACCAGCGTTGGTACTGAAGATCATTCCGTAATGTGTAATGCGGGTGTGGAGTTCCACCACATTAATTCCACTGAGGTCTCGGACCTCCTAGAAAAGTAGAGTCATCCCCTTTAACTGTCCAGGCAGGGTACAACTGACTGAACAGCAGCATTCTCTCAAAGCTCATGTTGATCATAGAATCCTCATTGATCCTCTGGATGGAGTCCAGGAAGCCCATCACTTCGAGGAATACATGTGTCAGACCATATGACCTTACATAATAACCACGCACGTGAGAAACCCAGAGAGTGGGTAATCCGTGGGATGTCCAGTGTGATCTGGCGGTGGGCTGGAAAGTTCTTGTGCTGGAGAGGTTTGCAACTGACTACCTTGTGGTTTCTTCAGTTTTCTTTTGTCCTCCTGCCTTCTTTTGTATGGCAGTTAGACTGGGAGAATGGGAAATATGGCTCGTGCAAATGTTTCTGGAGGAAGCTCATGGATTGTTCCTGTTGCCTCCAGTCAATTCTTTGGCTGAAATTAGCTTGAAGATTAGAGGAGAGGATGCAGCCACAAACGTGCACACACAAGCTTACAGAACAATGAACATACCCAGAGAAATTGCCCAGAGTAAATTTTTTGTGTGTCACGTAAACAAACAGATCATAAACATTCAGCGCCTGCTTGTTAGGTTTGTTTGTTAGGTTACCCTGTGTTGCCTAAGAGCTTAAGTTAAAACGCTTACCACTGGTGTGCTTGATCTTCAGGGATCTACTGATAGAAACAGGCAGAACCTCTTCACCCCTTGTTCCGTTTCTATATGTGTAAAACGGAGACTACCTGCCTTCCCCGAGGCTTAGAGAGGATTATTTACTCCTTACTGCCGGCTTTGGAGAGGAGAAGCACTAAGCAGGGTGGTGTGACGTATGGCTGCTCTGATGGAGATGGGGACAGAGAGGCACCAGGGTGCTCCTGGAGAGGGAGGAGCATCAGCCGGTGAGGACAAGGTCAGGAGAGTCCCTGCGTGGGCGCAGGGGGTTGAAGGGAAGGCCACTAGCGGCCACAGGGAGACTGGAGCTGCTTGGGGCTGGCTGGCCCAGCTGGGACATATGCAGCCTGCTCTTCAAAGCAAGCAGAGTGAGGCAGGCAGAGGCAAAATACCCACTGTGTTTCGGTACTTGCGAGCACAAACCTGTTGGATTAATCAGCTTATGCAAAATGAACTGTATCTGGGACCTGCACGTGCTGGGCTTGCTGGGTGAGCTCAGGTACTGGCAGGGGTGTGTGCAGGCCCCTGCACCTTCCCTGGGCTGGGGGCTGCTGCCTTCAGGCTCCATCACCCTGCCCCAGACCTCCCCCAAAAGCATACCAGGGAAGGAAAGCCTCATCACTTGTCATGATCCAGCACAAATTGGGTGTTTACCTGGAAAACCATGCTTGGGTTCTGCTTGACTAAGTCAAAACCTGGTGCATGACAAGTTAACCTTACGTAGCAGAACTGGGAGAGCAAATGTTCTCTCTGCCTATTCCCTTCAGCATCCTTGGGGATTTAACTCCATGTAGTTGGGCTGGGTAATCCCCAGCAGATAAAGCAGTAGCTGAAACTGGTGTGCAGTGAGCTCCGACGCTGTGCAGGTGCATCCCTGCCTTCCCGAGGACTTCAGATCTGTATGTTAAAATCAGCTGGCTTTTCACATTAACTCAGCTTTGTGTTGTGTTTTTTTTAATGCTCCTCATCCCTCCCAAGTAGACAAAAGGCTGTAATATGAGAAGAAAATTTTATAAATCCAGAGGGAACACACTTCTCCTTGTACTAATTAATGGTCTGTAATAACTACTGCGTAGGAATTGATTTTCTGCAGGTAACAACTTCATGGTCTTGATATGATAAAGTAATCGAATTCTGCATTTTGCGTGTAACCCCTGCAGTATTTCAGGGCTGTGACAGAAACAGCCTTTATCATGCAAGAATAACAATTGCATTCCAACATTTTTAGGTTTCAACATCAAACACAAGAGCAACAAAACAAATCTGAATTTCATTAGCCATTTTCATCTGCGTTTGCCAGGCCCTACGCTGTAAGTGTGGTGGTACTTCAAAGACCATGATAGTTCAGTTTTTAAAAAAATTAAATAATGTCATCCTCTTGAAATACTAGCATAGGAGAAAAACAAAGGAAAAGCCTCTCTTGGCATCTGCATCTGTGATGGGTGGATGATTCCTTTGTCATCTTGAAGTTCTGCCTAAACTTGTGACAGAAAACCCTGGCAACTCATTATCATGAGGCTTCTTGCTGTCTCTTTTTGAATCAGTTGGTAGGCTCCTTACTTTTCCCATGTAGCATGAACAGGAACCTCCAGGTCTCAGAGGCCCTGGGAGAATGCACAAGGATAAGGGCAGAGAGGAGCTGTGTGGTGTGATTGTTATAAATGGGCTCACTTGGGCCTGGGGGCTTGTTGCAGTGAGAAGTAGGGCTTGGAGGCACATGGTGTTGGTTCCTGATAGAGAGAATGAGCACTGTGATTCTGGACAAGCAAGTGTCCTCCTCTGCATCAGCTGAAAGAAAGGGTACAGCATGTAGAGAACTGGTCGTTTGCCTGGCTGTACACGAGTCTCATACTCACTGAAGTAAAAGTTGGTTTCTAGAGCCTACATAAAATCTACTCATATGCCTGAGTCACTCTTCTGCGCCTTGGACAAACTAAACTTGTGGACATGGAGTTAGGTCTGAACTCTGGCTAAACATTTGTATGCTTAAACCTGCTGGCAGCCTGAGAGGATGGTGCTGATCTGTGGAGGGAGGGAAATTGCATTGTGATGTCCTGTTTTGAGGGAAGCCGTTGCAGAATGTGACCTCAGGAGGTGCCAGAAGAGACACCAGTGTTGATACCTACTTGGGTCAAGACAGACCTAGAGGGTAAAGTTGGCTTCCCAGGGCAACAAGAATGGGCATGGACCAGACGCTGTGACTCTCCTGGTTGCACAGGTTGTGGTTCTTCTGGTTTTACCCAGAGCTGTTTCTTGAGAGGAATAGGGCTTACCAAAGCCATAGCTACCCACTGGGCTGGCAGCAAGCAGATGATGTTGATGCATGAGCAGGGCTGCAGGGCTGTTACCTCCTCTTCTAATGGTGAGGGTGATGTGTCCCATCCCTCCCTGCTTACATTATCAGCACTGCAGTTCTGCAGCCAGCTCTCCTCAGTGTGGTATTACAAGTCTCCTCTGTTTTCATGGCCATGTTTGAAATATCTTGTTGCTTATTATGCAAAGTATCTGCTTTTCATCACTACATCTTTTTGTGTGAATGCTGTGTTGAGTCTTCCATATGTATTTAATATTTTCTGAATGTTACATATTAATTGCTTCCAATTTTCTATTGCTTCATCTTTTGGCCACTTCAGCGTAAATTATTGTTATAGCTGCCCTTTTGTGAAATGTGTGGTGCCTGTTCCTATTTTTCTTGTCAGTTTCATTTTAATACTTGGCATTTTAAGTAAACCTTCTTGCCTTAGATATTTTGTTTAGAACAACAGATTCCCACTGAATCAAATGTGGGAATTTATTTAGTTAATAGGGAGATTGTGTTGCATTACTGACTGTAAAACAGACTGTTGTAGCCTGCAGCATTAAACTGAGAATGGTGTGGTTTTTGAAAATAGAAGTTTGTGTGTTGATTCTTTATTATATATATATATATATATATATATATATATATAAATTTTTATTACCTCTCTTCATGCAGAATTTCACCACAGCAAATTACTATTCCACTAGATCTTAGCCTTTATATAGGGAAAAGGGTACAGAATCTTCTTCATATTGTCTTCCTGTTCTGTGGAAAGGTGCTCCTTCAAAAGGCTAATGAGGGGAGCTGAACCTCAGCAAGAAAAATGCATCAAGGTGATGTGTCCCTGACTCTGAAGTTTATGTGGCTCTTTCTTCGGTGGCAGGGGGAGCTGCTGGAGTCCTTCTGAAACACTGCTGAGTGTCCTTGTCCCAAAGACAACTCCTGGAAGATGTAGGGGAAAGAGGATGGTGTGAAGTTCAGAATTTGCAAGGGACTGTGAGAAGGGAGTGACCGGCAAAGAAAGCTGCATAGATGGAGTTTTATCTCAGCCCTCTTACAAAAGCTTGACTTCCCCTTGGATCTGTTGGTGACAGAGTGACAGCTCTTCTGAGCGTGTCCTTTCCCTCTGGGTAGTGAAGGATGGGAAACTTTTTCCTAGGATGTGTGGGAGCTAGACCAGATGAAACAAAGGGTGACAGGAAGGGTGACAGGAAGGGTCCCTGCTGCAGTGTTGGGAATTCTGTTTAATAAGACAACTGTATTAGGACTGAGAGGTGCTGATGCTTCCCACAGTCTCAGACCACTTCTTTCCTGGCTGGCTGCCTGTGCAAATCCAGGTCCTCTTGTTTACCCTGTACAGAAAGTATTTGGCATAAAGGGGATGTGCACACGAAGACTTGTGTGAGGAGATGCAAGATCTCCCAAAGATGGCACAGAATTGTTTCTTAATGGGGTTGTAGTACAATGTGTCATAATGGACCTTCAGAAAAGTATGAAAAGTATTTGCCGCTCTCCTGCCCATGCACAGCTGCTCTCGGCCAGAGCCTCGGGGCTCCATTATGGTTAGCAGCCCCTCTGCATCCTGCACCTCATCACTTCCACCCCTGAGATGTATTTAATAACAAGGCCACTCGCAGGCTGGAATTTGTCACTGTCTTTTGTAAATTAGTGTTTTGAAAGGAAACCAGTGGACTTTGCTGGATGCCCATGAGTTGGTCCAGGTGCTTGTTTCTAATGCAGACAGTAGCTCATTCATGGGCATAACCCTAAGAGGATGTAGTTGGTTGTATCTTCTTTTTTTTTTAACTGAAAAAAGTATTTTTGTAAGTTATTTTTAAATGGCATTAAGTTAAAAAAAAAATCAAGCAGGTGCCATGCTAAAACATGTAGTGCATTTACAGTTTCACAGCGTATCTCTGTTTTCTTCCGCTATAATACCGTTCCCCACAAAAGCAAGTGAATTGAAGACACCAAGCAATTGAGTGATCATAATAACTTTTAAGGTGCTTGATTATTCCTCAGGTTTATGCTGCTTTGGCATGCCTGTTGGTTGCACGCTGACTGCAAAAGAGTTTGTTTGTCTTAATAGTTGCAAAACAAAGAAGTGCAGGACCAAAAGAATGGGTTACTGTTGAGATGTTATAACTCAGAAATGAAAAATAAATATGGTAGGAATGCCTTCCATTTCTTCATAAAATAATTGAAAACAGTGTTAAACAAGTATCCAGTTTTTTTTAGAAATTTCTAGAAAGCTTAGAATGCAAGGACATGAGTGTGACAGCTACCAGCCCACTACAAGACCACATAGAAACATTTAATCAAGAGACCACTTTCTTTTCAGATTATAGGATATGACTTAAAACCAACTTCAGCTTATTTTTAAAATCAGTTATTTTCGCCAGTAACCTCTAAACAAAGTCTGTTTCTGCTTTGTCTGCCCTGCATGCACTGAGGCTGGGAGAAGGCAAGAGGGGCACTGAAGCTGTGGGTATGTGCCCTGTGCTGCCGTGGCACTATGCACCAGATGGTCCCACCCTGCAGCTCACTTGCTGCTTATTCCCTTCAGTTTCCCAAGCCTTACTAATTTTTTTCTTCTATAAATCATGAGTTTCCTTTCCTAGCAATTAATCATTCTGCTTATTTTTTGGTTCTATATTTAATCCTTCCCATTCATCAACTCTCTCACACGTTAATCTTCCAATATTGGAAGAGATGCATGCATTTCTGTGCCAGTTCAGATTCCTGTTCACATACCCCAATTTCCTCTCTTTATTTGGGTGACCAGGAACAAGATGCTCCAGAGGAAGGAGCAGTACTCCTGCCCCACCTTGAATGGCAAATACAACATCCTGACAGCCTGTGGTGTCTTCATCCCTTAGTTATTGGGTCAAGACTGCAGAGACATGAGATTTGTGTTCTTTTTCCAATGTCTTACTGAGATGGGAAATTCATGTCCATTCTCTTTTTTAATCCAGATGGACTCTTGGCCTGCCTGGTATAAAGGGAAACTTAATTATTTTTGGGTAAATTGCATGTTGTACAGAGTATTCTTTTACACTGGTGAATTTTTATTTTGGTGAAATTTATTTTCTTCTTGAATTACAAGAAACACAATCTCCTGTTTTACCATCCCAGTTTATTTTCTAAAACAGGTGTTTTAAGCAGTCCAAATGGAGCATGTTATCCAGAACCAGAGCACACCTTCCTCCATCTCAGCAGCACTAGGGCAAAGGTTTTGCTGTCTCCCTTTCTTGGGTCACCCATTGCCAGAGTGCCCTTGTTCAGAGCCCAGGTATGGGCTGGCCAGGCACTGGTCCTGTGCTGTTCTGCCACCACAGGAGGGCAACCCAAGCCATCCCTGGTGGCACCACAAACTGCTGCTTAAATTGGAGAGGTGTTTGTCAAATGGCTTGAAGGCCACCACTGTGTGGATGCCTTTCTCGTTTGGTTTTTTGGGGGTTTTTTTGGGTTTTTTTGACAAAACAGGTAGAGGTATCAGCTGAGTGGCCTTCTTGAATGTAGGTAGGACAAGGGGTAATGGCTTTAAACTGAAAGAGGGTGGGTTTAGATTAGGTATTGGGAAGAAATTCTTCACTATGAGTTTGGTGAAGCACTAGAACAGGTTGTCCAGAGAAGCTGTGGATGCCCCATCCGTGGAAGTGTTCAAGGCCAGGTTGGATAGAGCTTTGAGCAACTTGGTCTAGTGAAAAATATCCATGGCAGGGGACTTGGAACTAGGTGATCTTTAAGGTCTCTTCCAACCCACACCATTCTATGATCTGTGAGTAAGAGCTCTTTTGTTCCAGGGTGCATCTACAGCACATTTATAGACTGCTTTATTTTACTTATATCTATGAATTCTACAGAAAACTTTTTATAAAGTCACATCATGTCCCTTAAGTGATTCTCCCAACCAGCCCCTGGCTTAAAAATACTTCATGAGAAGGATGAGGGGGGTGTGCTGATGTGTTGACACCTGCAGCATCAGTTGGAAAGATGTGAGGCTCCTGTGTCCAGTGCAGTAGGGCTTTCTATGGAACAAACCTGGCATGTAGAGCCTACGAGAGGGTGTAACAAGGGGGTTTATAGCTCAGGATTTGAATGTGTGCATGCAGTGCCTTATTTTTGGCAACATGTGCTGCCAGCATCTCTTATCATTCCATGACTTACTCAGACATGTGAATAACTTCCCACTTCTTGACTGCAGGTTGATAGTAGTGCCCTTTGTGGACTTGTGTAAACTCCTTTAGAGTACATAGTGTTGCTTTGCCTTTAATGTGTGTACATAACTACTCAGATAAAATAAATTCATTGTACCTCACCGCAGCTGTCAGTTAAAGGAAGTTGTGCATTTTTCCCTTAAGTTTTGGGGTAATTTTGTTCCAGCCTTTCCTTCTTTGAAAGTCCTAGAAGCATGCTACTTTTTAGATCTCTCTGTTTTCAGAGAAAAAATCACTTTCTGATTTTTGTGTTCAGAATTAGGCAAAGGAGTTGCTGAACATAAACATGCAACTGTAAATGCCATAGAAATGTACCCTACAAAGATTCCACTGTTAACCACACCAAAGAAAACAAAAATGCAAGGTTATTCAAATCGATGTCACATGCAGGAAGTGACATTTAAATTCTTACTCATTTAAAATTAAGCCATCTTACCATTTTCCTCTTCTGAAGTGTTGAAGATTTTCCATTAGTTAAAAGGTTGTCTTGCAGGCCTTCAAGAATAAGTGTTTCCATTATTTTTTTTAGATGCTTGAGCTGTAGGGATTTTTAAAAATGATAGCATGCATGTGAGTGTGAGAACTGTGTACATTTAATTGGCTATTTGAGAAGCTGTGCTAGAGGAGTGACCTCAGAAGTATTAGGAAATGGCAGTTCCACTGCTTATCTTTGCACTTCATAAAAAGTATTGTTTAATTCTTGGAAGAAGAGGGTGTTTCAGTCTTGCTCAGTTTTTGTCTTTGTTCTGGTTTGCTTTGCTTTTGTTGGTGTTTTTCCTTGTCCACTTCAGTGCTGGAATATAGTATTGAAACAACTGTGTGGTTTATGACTTTTACTCCGAAGTTATTCATTTTTTCATTGTGTTGAGCCTTCTGTAAACAGATTTTCTTGAATCTAAACAAAAAATGAGGGTGGCAGTTTGGGGCCAGTTTTGGCTGTGAAATCATTAGGGTCAAAATCCCTTGCATACATCCAGTCCCAGGGGCAGTGGGCTTGGGCTTGCCCAAGTGTTGACCTTGCCCACTGTTCCCAGCTGGGCTCCTGCCTGGATGGTATCCTGAGCTGCCAGTCCCCTCCACCATTCAAGTTGTCTGTCTCCTTACTTTGAAGGAGTGCTGCTGGAGGAAGCATCTGTCCTTGCTCCTTGCTCTTTGTTGGAATTGCTGTTCCTTTTGCCCGCTGGTTGCGTTGTGACTTGAATGCAACTGTTGATGCTCTTCTGAAGCATGAAAGGACAATGCATTTGTTTCGTTCCTCAGGTACCTGCCAGATACTGTTGAAGTATCGAGATGTTATCTCAATCACTTTTGTTCTTGAGCATTTCTCCATTGTTATGATTGAAAACAAAACCACCAAATTTGAAGTATGAACTGTCTTTCAAATGAAGTATAACATTTAATGTACTTTTAGCTAGTAAAATCCTCACAAGTGCTAACTGGTGTAATTTTTATAGTTACTGTTGAATCTTGTTTATTAGCTTATGTGTGTGCTCCTTTTATCTACCACTATCCACAATATTGAGGAAAAACACATCTTAATTTCCTACATATTATTCTGTCAGCCAGAAGTGTTTCCTATTGGAAGATGTTAAAATACAGTCTATCAACGAAAAAATAAATTAAAAGATACTGTGTCAAGAAAAAAGGGGGAAAAAAAGCTAAAATCCTGTTAAATAATTAAGATGCTTTGGGCTTTATCAGGATTGACAGTGTTCTTGCCATAATATACATATGCAAAAACTGTAAGAAGTTTAATATTTTATAGCAAGGATAACTCCAAACCCTAAACCTACTGGCTTGTTTCTATGGTAACAAATATTGAAATATGTCTAGCCAACACTGTAGGTTCCCCCTATTTAATTTCTGTCTGTGGGTTCTAGGAATTCATTAAGGCTGTAGAATCCTTTTAAAATTGGTACATTCTGTTGTAAAATTCCCTAAGATTAATGTTGAACACAACTCTAAATTTTAACATAAACATTTCTTTGAAAGAGCTTTCTTAGCAAATGAGGGATTAGAATTTTATTCTAAGACTGTATGTGCATTGATCTGGTATTTTTGTTCTTCATTGGCAAGTTGAATTTTTTTTTTTTTCCTGTGCATGACTACTGAAAAAATGGAGCATCAGTCTATGGATTCTGATGAAAATATTGAAGGCTGCTTAACTGGAACAGTCTGGCAGGAAGACAAAAACTGCATAAAGTCAGCACCTGCAGGCTTTCGTTTAGTGGTCAGAACTTCGTGGCCAGAGCTACTTTTAAGAGATCCTGTCCTACTCTTAAGATTAAAATTACAATTTATGGGGAGCTTCAGTCTTTATTTCAATTAGTTGCACTTTTTGTGTATTACAGAGCATTTTCTAAGTGTCTAATTTAAGCCATTTTGTGTTTGACATCTTCTGGTTGTTTTTCTTTTGAGGGCAGCCCAGCAGTGTTGGGAAGTAATCTCAAGAGCTGGCTGTGAGATTCCATTTCTCCAGTGGTAACTGAAACCACAAGCACCTACTCCCAGCTGTAAGAGGAAAATTTTGAAACTTTGAAGTGAACATCAGGTTGATGCAATATTTTGCATCTGGTTGACTAGCCAGAGTTAGATGCAGCTGGAAGCATAAAGACTTCCTCCCTCAGCCTGCAGGGACTCTGGTTTCTGCTGGCATGTAGTAAAGATAATGAGGCAGCAGAAAGAAAATTTCAGAAACTGAGATTTGCACTTAACAGCTGTGTTTCAGGAGCCCGTGGTTATGGACTAAATGCATGTTTTCTCATAGGGCTATTAGCATCCAACCTTTTTTCCCCTTGAAGAGACTTATAGCAGGGGACTTGGAAATCAGATCCAGAAACCTTAACTGATGCCTCGTAGGGCAAGGAGGTGCAGCTGGCAGTGGCTGAAGTACTCAATAAAAGCAGAAGGTGGTGTTCAGAAAAAAAAAAAATGCAATTCATTCATTCATTCATATCCATCTGGAGCAATAAGGAAGAAGGTGGGCTATTTATTGGGCAAAGGATGATCTCCATGGTCCTGTGTGAAAAAGTGATTTCAGTGCAAGCTTGAGGCAGTGATTCCCTCCTAGTGCTGGAGGACCTGACAGTTCTACTTACACCTCAGTCAGAGCCAGGCTGAAAGAGGGCCAGTGTATGTGGACAAGGGAACATGAAAAGAAAACACCAGATATCGATGCTATTCAACTGTATTGTGAGAAAAATATCCTGTCACCTCACAAGCCCTAGGAGCCCCACAGAAACAAAGGCTTCCCTACAGTTCCAGTCTATGTGCAAGATAGTCTGGGGTCCTGCTGATTCACTGGCTCCTGCTGTGTCTCCAAGTGTTCAGTCACCTGGCTGGCACCACTGGTCCCTGTGCCTTCTGTTGTGCAGGGAGTCCACACCCCCAGTTTGTGACCTCTTGCCTGGTACTCCTGCTACCCGGGGTACAACCTGCAGCTTTCAGACTGAGCTACCTGCTCTGAATGTATTCCTTAACAGTCGCAGCTGTCATCTTGCTTCACCTTGGTGTGTGCTTATGTGACCCTGGCCCAAGATACTCCTTTTTTCATTGCACATGTCCTGTGTTTTTTGAACTAGCATGGGCTGTGGAAATCGGAGCTGCCAAGTCACCAGAAAAAAATGTCATCAGTCTCCTTATGTCATCAGTGAGTTGTATCACTGTGCTGTCTGAAAGCTCTCCAGAGTGTGTGCTTTTGTGGTACCCAAAGTCCCTGGGGTTTCTCATACTGAGAAGCATTATGGCTGTAGTGGGAGTTTTGCCTTCATGCACCCCTACACCATGCAGTCAAGAACAGGGATGTCCACTCTGATCAGTATTTTGAACTCTCCAGGCTTTATCCCCAGTCTGTGGAAAGACTTTTGATCTCTGCAATGGGCTGCACCCAAGGGGCCAATTTAAGTGATAGATGCATATTCCTGTTACTCTGAAATGATGCTTTTCTGCAGGGCTGCTTTTTTTTTCTTCTTCTTCTTTTCTTTTTGTTTTAATGATGAAGTTTCCCTTTTATTGAAATAGAAAAGAAAACAACCTCCAATCTTGTAACAACATGAATCTTGTCTTTTCAGGATGTGAAGTCTCCATATGTATTTGTAGAGCACCCAGTGCAGTGAGGGTTGTAGCTGAGGTCAAAACCTTTTTTATTTGCTTTTTTTAATATCCAAACTTAAATTCAGAAGAAAATTTTCTGAAGGAAACTGACTCAAGACTTGCTAGAAACAAATGAAAAAATTAGCCCTTTCATTTCTTGGGTTGAGTGTGGTGCTTGGCAAAAACATGGATATGCTCCAGCCCCAACTGTTTTGTATATGTAACAAGATTATTCGGTTTTGAGGCTTTTTTACATCATAGTGATGGACTTGTCAAATCTATTTTCAGGAAAAGAGAGTAAGATTATACATGTGCATGAAGGCTATGAATACTCCCATTCCATTAGGCTTGTAATCTTCCACAGGCAGAGCAAGCCTGCTCACTATAGCAAGGCCAGTTGGTAGCTGTCAGGAAGCTTTCATGATGGACAAATTTGTCCACAACAGCTTTTCCACCTTACTTTAAAACATCTGGTGAATATCAGAGTTCTACTCACTCTTTCTGACCGTTGGAGCTGTGAAATGAAAAAGCAACTTGTATTCTTCTGTGACCAACTTTCATGTTTTCATATGGTCCCTGTGCAATCAGACACATCAAAATATGCTTTGGCTTGTTCCTACAGTTTGAAAAATACCGTACTGATGAACTGTGTAGTAAAATCCTGCAGAGAGTGAGCATGAGTTGAGGGGAAGCACACATGTGGTAAAATGCCAGTGCTTGTATGGACTGCTCAGCACAAGGCAGAGGCAGAGTTCAAGCCACAATTTCCACTATTAACCTGCATGGTGTTCATGCAGAACAGGTAGTCAGTGTTCTTTTGCAGACCTAATGCTAGTATTTCCTCTAACGTAAGCATGCCTAGGAAGATGCATACCAGATGATCAAAAAAATAATAGCGTGAGTACATGCAGAGAATACCTGCTTTGTTACGGGGAGCATGTGTTTCCTGCAGGAGTCACAGCCCCTTGTGAGAGGAGAAACGAGCATTTGTAGAACTGCGTGCCTTTTAAATGTCTCTCAGTGCTTAGTGCTTTCCTGAAAGTGTGGGTAGCTGGATTTTTTCTTATAGGTTATTTGGAGGCCTACAGTTTGGAACAGAAGGTGGATGGTAAAACTCCATAAGGCCTTTTATGTGATATTTACAATACAACAATAATTTTACCAAGAGTGTCTCTGTACCCCATTTCCCAGCTGATTAAAAATTCAGTTTCTTATTTTTGTGTGCTCTGGAGGCAAAATTTTCAGAGGTCAGGGGTAACTCTGTTGCAGCTTCTTTTTTGTCCTCAATTCCCTAGCCTTATGGTGAAGTGTTTTTCACTGTAATTGGTTCTGCCGTAGTGGTTAAAGACAGAAAATGTTTAGCTTAACCCTGAGGCAGCTCAAACTTCGTGCTGGATTAATTAAAAAATAGTTCTGTGCCTTCTGTAGCAACAGTGTTTGGAGGGGAATGGAGGGAAGGAGTGCTGTGCACTGGGAACAGGAGGGCTCATCATGCCAGACAGGATCCCTGCCGTCTGCTGGAGATTCTGGCACTTCAGGGCAGCGTGTATTTTCTCCCAGGTCTGCCGCAGCTCCTGGAGCTGAATTTTGCTTGCAATGGTCTGTTTGTAAGGGAGCTGTTCCACTATCCCAGTGGTTTGTTTGTTTTCTTTTTTTTAAAGTTTCAACAATCCCCTTTTCCATCCTGGATGGTGGGGGGGAAAATAGCCCTTTGGAAGAGGGGCTAGGTAACTAAGTTCTGAGCTTATCCTCCATGTTATGTACTTTGTGCAAGTTAAAAGGCTTATTCTGCCTTTCATCTTGTGTGCTGTTTTCTGCAGATATTTCCTAACTTCTCCCATGACGTTTTTGCCTGGTTCTTCAGAAGATTGTATGGACTGAAAGAGACTATTGTTTCCCCAAGAGTGCAGGCATGTGCACATTGGCTGATCTGGTTGGTACAGGATTTCAGGAGTGGGTGTTGAACTGAGGAACTGGGTTGGGATGTGTGTGCCTACGAATTCTTCTGAACGGCGTGCTCTCCTATTCTGTAAATAATATCACATTTCACTTTCTAGGTTTACCATTCATGTTTCTCCAAAAGTTGAACTCCCATACCATGGGATGTAAACAAGGAAATGGCGTACAAGAAGGTTGCAAAAGTTTTAGTTAGCAGAGGTTGGAAAGCTGATCTAGTTTTCAGTCCTGTGCCTGGATAAGTGTCAGCTACTTGATTGTGTGGAGACTCAGAACATTTGTTTTTCACCAACATCATTTGTTTAAAATTGATACTTCATTGTCTTTCTAGTGTTTTCCTTCCCCAGGCCTGGGTTTTCAGTTTTGAAGTACAAGGTAGGCAAACAAATACTTTTTAGTCTGGTGTTTAGGAGGAGGCAGACTTCAGCAGTCAAAGTGCATTTGCCAGCTCTTGAGAAACTGCAATTTGAACCTCACATTTGCAGCAAACTCCTTCTGCAAAGCACTTTGGATACAGGACATCAGGCGAAATTTGTTGGGGTTTTTTTTCCATTTGGATGATATCACCAGGGAACAAGGAAACCCCCAGCTGTTGTTTTTGTTTACAACCAGCACCTTGTGAGATGAAACCTTGCCACATGCTTATTTCCCCTTTTGGGAACATTACCTAAAAGATGATGGTGCTGGGATAACTCCAGCTTCCTGGTGGTGACCCAGATCTCTGCTGGTGATGAGATCTCTATCTCCACTGGGCAGGGAGCAAGAACAGCAGTTGTGTTTTCGGCTGCTGATCCACGGGCATGTTCCCATACAGTGTTTCCAGGCTTGTCAGCAGCCTTGCAGCGCCTTGGCTATTGCTGCTGACATGCCCTTGTCTGGCGGCAGAAGGCGGGACTTTATTCCACAGTCTGGTTTCATGTAGGTCTCGTAAGAGGGTGTGAGGCAACTTTGGAGTGGTTTTAAATACTACTTTTAGAGTATGAGACAGCATAAAAATCCTGGTCGGTTTGTTTGGGTTTCTTCGCAGCAACAACATTGTCTAACTGGCAATTTTCTGCACCCCGACTTTGGTACAGTTTCTTTGCTTGGTCAGGAATACTTGCTGCTTGTAAAACAGCTTCTTGGTACTAGAGGGTGCAGGCTGTGAAGACTGACACTTGCTGGTGGTTTAAGAATTTATGAGGATTTATCCTGTGGTTTGTTGATGGGATTTGGTTGGCTGAAATGCTTTTTGATGGATGCCCAGGAATTCCCAGGTGTGGATAAAAGCACTTGGCAGTAGTCAGTTGGAGAAGATAGAGAAGAGAGATTGTGAAGTGAGAAGGACTCGGGGGTATGTCTGGTTTCTTTTCATCTACAGGCTGTCATATTTAACAAAGAGCTTACAGCTTCACCCATAGTCTTGTGTGTTTTTAGCACCGCTAGACCAAACTGCTCTGTTGGTTACCCTTGAAGGGTTTTTCCAGTGCTTCTATTGGATGCAATGTGGGTCAGCTTCCTTGCTTCATAGCCACCTCACTGTTTGCCCAAGTGGTGTTTCTGAAACTTCACGTCCTTTTCAGTAGCTCATGGTCACAGTATGGAGCACTGGAACCAGTCTGTGAAGCTATCTCTTCCTGTCCCAGACTTATTTTGTGCTAGTATCCCTGCTGCTATAGCCAGGAGTGTTTGAGACGTGTTTCTGCTGACAGTTTTCTGCTCTGCACTCCTGAGGATTGGATGTAGGGCAGTTTGGAGGGTTCCTCACAGTGGAACTCCCTATTTACAGTCAGTGAATTCATTAGAGCCCTGAATTATTTACCTTAAAGAATTCAAGTCCTGAATTATTTACCTTTAAGGTCTGTCTTCGTGTGTTGTGCATTTGGTTGACTGTAGTCCTGTGCTCCGTTATATGCTATGAATGTCTAAGGTAGTGCAATATCCAAGGCAGTTTCAGCTATTTACTGTTAATTTTATTTTCATATACAAATGCACTGCAACCTTACAGCTGATCTTTAAGGTCCCTCCCAACCCAAAGCATTCTATGATTCTATAAGTTCAGAGTGCCACTCTGATATAAAATGGATTTGTGCAGGTCTTGTAAATGCATGGATGGTTTTTGAGTATGTCATCACACTCTTTCTCTTTTTGCAAGTTGTCTGCCTGCTGCCAGCTGTAGCTGCAAGCCCTGAGCAAACTCCCTATTCAGCATCTTGTTTTTTCCCTGCTGTCCCATGTTTGGCCTAAATTTTTATTTATGGCATAGTACTCAAATTCTACCAAAGAAGTTTGTAATTTCCTCACGATCTGAGTCTGTTTACCAGTGTCAGGCTTCAGGATTTGACAGATTATTTGGGAAGTGCCACTTCTCTTTAGAGGAAGAGACTTAAAACAAGAGGACAAAGGATCCTGAGGATCTTACAGCCTTACTGCTGAGATGTCTCCATACTGCATAGTATTTTGTGTACTGGAGATATGGTTCCCTTCTGCTGTGATTTTTCATTTATTTTAGTTGAGAGAAGCCAGGGTTTCAGGTAAGTTAGGAATTCACTGTTCATGGCCACTTGAGGGATACTGAATTTAAATGGCTGGTGTAGTGCTTCATTGGAGCTGCATGGCAGCTCTCCAAGGCACAGCTTGTCTGCCTGGATGCTGAGAGGGTGGCAGGGAATGTCAGGGTGGCTGCCATCCTTGCTGCCAACAGCTGTTAGAGTTGTCATGCACTCTTACCCTGAAGCTCTGATGCACAGCTCAGGTACATCCCATGTGCCAAGAGTGAAGGCAGCTGCAGCAGGCTGCCTGCCTGCCCTCACCTGCCGCATTTCCCTCCCTTTTGAGGGATGAGTGCTTGAACTCATCAGTGTTCTCTCTTCCAACATATCTGTGGTACACCAAAGGCTTTGCAGGAAGCAAACAAATGGCATTGTCCACTGGCATTATAGAGTCTTGGATGTGATTCTTTGGCACCAAGCAGCCCTCCATGCCTAACCCCAATTCTCACTCTATCTCCATCCTACCTCCAATTTTCTGTCCCCATTAAGTGAAATTTCTTGTTTTGATATGTTTTCCCTGCCATCCCCTGGCCCAGATCTTGGCTGCTCTGTTTTGAGCATAGATGACTCCAGGCTGTGGTAGGGAGGTCACCTGGATCAGCAGACCCTCCTTGATTGGGAGTGGTCCTACCCTGGTTGGCAGCAGATGCCAGAGGCAGAGGTCACCTCTCTTCTCCCCTGCCCTGGACTAGACTGTGTTCTTTGCTTTGTGTGGCATCGGGCTAAACCCAAACTCTGTTGCAGAGATTGCCAGAATTTGGACTTTCCAGCCACTTTTTTGGGAATGTCTCAATCAGACCACCGTGACCAAAATCTTGCAACAGAATTTTCTGTCAGTCATCCCTGTCAACAATGGACAGAGTATGCCAAATAACTGAGCCCTGAAACGCAGGAAGGGTTTTGTAGCCATATCCCCCATTCTGTGATGTGTGTCTAGGTTGTGTAATTGTGTATGCCCTTGTGAAGGTAGGCAAGGGATCATGTACACATCATTGAGTTTCATCTCTTTAAATGTAGGAGTTTGTTTTGTTTGCTTTCAGAGAAAGCAATGAAATACTGGCACTAATGGCATTTCCAGTACTGAAAATGCAGTTTCCTTTGCTTACGATGTGTCTTCTGGCCATTCAGAGAGGTTGGGAGTGGGGAGTTGAGGTTGTGTCTTCAGCTGGGTTTCTACCATATGCGCTTTTTTCTTCCTTATTTAAATGTAGAAATGTCTTCCATGAAGTATATTGGCAGGAGAGTTTGATACTAAAGCTTAAAGCTACTAATATAGGAAGCAAGGAGTAAATACACACACTAGAAGACCCTTCTGAGAATTTTAAGTGGAGTCACTACTTAAATAATATTGTAGGTACAGAGTACGGGGAAACTTTATGATTAAGTAATCTACTGTCGATGCAATTTTGCAAGTATTATTTTTATATCACTGCTGTGGTTATTAGTGGCATGTATTTGCTGTTGATACTGAAATAAATGTAATTAGCTTTCTCTCCCTCTGTATATCTGCTTTTGGTGGCACTGTCTGCTTGGCATTGGTCCTGGTGCTGCCAGGCAGGATGGCCTGGGAAGAGGGCAGAGGATTTGGGCATAGGAGAGCTGTGTTCTCCTGTGTAGTTCTACAAGTGATGGGCTGTGGTATCTCATCTGCCCTTCCCAACTAGTATCTGTTGCTTCCATTTAATCAATGAATGATTCTGGGGAAAGGACTTGTTTTTGTTTAATGTTTTTATAAGATGAGGCAGAAAACTAAAGACCTGAATATCTACTGTGAAACTGCCTGTAATGCAAATAATAGATAATTGCTTGCATATAATCAGTTTTCTCTTTTGTGTTCTTTTTCACACAGAGCAATGAGGCAAGAGAGAAGTTTTTAAAAACAGAAAAATGTGATTGCATAAACATCGTTGTTGGCAGGAGGACTCAGTGGATTCAGGTAATAATGTGACACCACTTTTTATTATGCTTTAAAAACTGGCTGGGTTTCAGGCTGTCAGTGGCCCTTTGTCAGGAGCTGAGGAGTAGAGGAAGGTGACAAGGTGTAACAAGACCCAGTAGCTGGCTGTTAATTCATTCAGACCAGATGAGAGCGTGTGGGTGTTCCCACAGTGCTGGTGGTTGCTGAATGGGGGAGTGATGCTGGGGATGCAGTAGCTTCCTTCTGTATGTCAGGCTGTTGTGTCTGAGACTGGGGTTTTTTTTTGTTTTGTTGGGGGTTTTTAATGGGTTTGTTTTTAACCCTAAGAGATTCTCTCCTTCGACCTCTTACAGCTGCGTCGATGTAGGCGGGGAAGCTCCATGGCTGATTCATGGAAGAAGGTCAAATGATTAGCAGTCCCTTCAGACTGCAGAACTCTGAATCTACAAATATTTCCCTTGAATTCCCCCTTTAAAAGAATTTCTGGATCAGAGCAGATCATTATCTGCTGAAAGACCCAGACCTAGACCCTTACTGCTTTAGAGAGCTACTGCTGGTTGTTTTCTGTGTGTGAGTGAAGACGATTTCTCATTTCATGGTTGTAGGAAACTTAATATGTGATTTTTAAGCATACTGCTAATGTTTGCAATGTATTATCTTAAAGTAATGGACTTTAACCTATTTAGATCTCGTTTTGTAGAAAAAGTAAATTCCTAGCTAAAATGCATCTCTTATGGTTTTAATAATTTTAATTATTTCCCTCACTGAAGGGGAGTGCAGAATGAAGGCAAGGGGAGTTTACAGTGCTAATTGCACTCCACATTTGTAATTGGGAGCAGATCCTATCTTCAGGCTTCTTAGGCAATCCTAGTGAAGTCATCAGACTTTTCACAAGCATATGGTTTTCCCCACGCGTGTTTGATTCTGGGATAAGGGCCTACAGTGTGCTTTTTCGTTCACTGATTTCTCATACAGAGGAAGTTTGAAAAATATGCATCTTTTCCATTGTAGATTCTTGGTTTCCAGCAACAGTTGAAGAGGTTTTGCAATATTTTATTGAGATCAGCAAACCTCATTGCCTTAGACTGAGCTGTTTCTAACTGTCAGGTGCAAGGTGAGGAAAAAAGCAGTTGTGACTTTGCATTGCTATAGTCATGACCAAGAAGGACGTTTAAGAAAGATGTGAATGGGTGTGGATTTGATAAAAGAAGCCAGTTTCTTTTAAGTATTAAATTGCATACTCCAGGAAGCTATTTGCTGTATCAACATTGATATAATGACACATTATTAAAAAAAATCAATATCCAGTCATAGAAACAAGTCCTGGTGTAAGCAGTTGGGTGCTTACAGCTGTGATTTGTATGTATTTGCAAATGTAATGGGGTTTTTCTTTTCCTCGTAGCATTGGTAACTTGGATAAACACAGTATGTGTGACTCATTGCAGAGTATAAACTTATTTTCAAGGAGTGAGTGTTGGATTTGCTGAATATCCTATTGCTTGCATCCCTGAATACTTACTTGCAATAGGTCATGATTAATCTTAAATTGGCCAGCCTGAGGGGAAAATTACTCCTGATGTCCCATAGGTACTTCAGAAGCAAACAGAATGATGGAAGAGCTTTAAAAACATAAATAGTAGTTAGAATTCATAAAGTCGTAAAGCAAACATATGGTACAAGGCCTTCTAAAATATAACACTTGAAAGCTTTTTTTATCGTTTCGAAAGAGCTTGTTTAGTTATCACAGGAAAAGTAAATATTTTCATTCCTTTTTCTTCAGCGTGCTTTCATTCCATTTCTCTTTCTCTTTTTCCTTTTTTACTTCTTATTTTGTGGGATGGGGGACCAGCACCTGATGTGCATAGAAAGCCCTGCACGAGAGCAGGAGATAACACTGCTAATGGTCCTTCTGTTGTTAGGTACATTCTTGAGGTCCTTTTGCAGTGTTGGCACAGAGTTGATGTAATCCAAACTGAACATTCCCTGTGTGCATGAGCAAGATGTGATGGGCACTGCAGCGGGTCCTGGACCACTCAAGAACACGCTTACTTTTTAATGTGTTACCCCAGACATTGGTGATGAGGGATTCAGTCCCTCTGTGTGTGTGCACACAAGTGCAGGGGTGTGAGCTCACGGAGGGCAGCACAACACAGCATCCCCGCTCTTCTGGCAGACCTTTGGTGGGGTGGCCGTGGTCTCCACTGCTTCAAGCCAATAGTGGGACAAGGAGGTGAAGTTGCCACTAGCAAGGGGTGAAGGAGGAAGATGGGGATCAGAGGACTGGGGAGCCGGGTGGGGATCGGGGGCCAGGGAGGAAGACACAGCTCCAGAGGGAAATACTCTGTGCTTTGCAGTTGCTTGTGTGGATAGAAACCAGATGGTGCGCTGGAACACCCGCTCGCTTGGGCGGTGGCGGAGCCAAACATATGGTTAATGGTTAGGAGAAAGAGCTTTTCGAGCCAGGGCTTTGCTGACTGCCTCGCATTACAGATTGTTGCAGTGTGTCATTACATTGCCAAACTAAGTGCTTAATACCCGCTGCGGGCGCTGGGCAGGCATTTGCAGGAAGGATGCAGAGGCTCCCTGGTCAGGGCGGAAAGCTGACATCACGTACAACCCCCTGCCACACCCCCCCACGCCCCTTTTCCCCTCTGGAAACCCCATAAATCTCCCCATTTACAAGCCCAAATCCTACAGCAGGCAGTTTTCTTGTTCTGAGTGTCTTTAATCCATTTATTTCCAACAGTGTATGGTTGGTTTTGCCTTTTTCTGTGCCTTTTTCCTTTTGGTCCTCAAGCAGCTGAGTTCGCTAAGGCTGCAGCACCACACTTGCATGTCCGGCATCCAAAGTTCCTGCTCTGGGATCTTTGGGCGACACCAGACCCCATGTTATCTAAGGAACTGCTGAGCTCATTCATCTCCTTTTCACGGCCCGCTTCCTTTTATTTTTAGCCAAATCCGTCAGGCCTGACAGGCGGGTAATTTGAGCCAGAGAAAGGGCAAAGCTCCAGGTCCTTTCCACAAAGCAATTCTTCTCCTCCCTCCTGGGAAGGCTCCAAACTTGGCCTGCTCCAGGCAGATGGATTTGTTGAGTCATGTGAGATCATTTACACAAAAACACAGCGAGGCAGTGAAAAGGAAAAAAAAAAAAAGGGAAAGAAAAAAGAGAAAAAGGTGGGGGGGAAGGGGTGGGAGAGCGTGCACTGCCGGGGCTGCTGTGAGCGTAGGAAATGTGCTGCGAGGCAGCTAGACAGAGGAATGCAGCAGATTCATTCTTGTATAAGGTAATGTCTCGTTTACAGTACAGGGTGGAGCCAGCACGGAGGAGAAATCTCTCAAAAACAGATTACGCATTTAAAACAAAAATTCTCCTCAAAATAAATAATAATAATAATAAATAATAATAATAAAAAAAAAAAACACAGCAACAACCCAACCAGCAAGCAAGCGGCGCACATGGGCACGCAACAAAGGCAGCGTTGTTGACAGCGCTGGATTACAGTAGCGGTAACTGTAACTCCGGGCTGGGAGGTTGCTGGAAAATGAGTTTGCTCCGTGATGCAACTAGAGTTTGCTTTGTCTGGCCGGCAGTGCAAGCGGTGCAGTGGAGACTGGGAGCCCAGTGGCAGCAGGGTGCACTTTGCTCCATCCAGGGATGGTTTCAGACAGTGGGGAGGGATGGAGTGAGTGGTTAAGAATCCTGAGCACACAGACTGGGAGGGCATCATTATCAGCGAAAATGAGGGGGGGGATATGCATGGAGGGGGTGGGAGAGAACCTCTTGCTTTGGTTTTGAGGTGGCTGTGGCATCATCTTCATTGTATCCAGGAGTAAATTGCATTTATTCAGTTGAATGTGAATTTTGTTTTCGTTTGCAGCCTGAGCTAACCCCCAGCATGTTGGGTTTGGTTTTTTAAGTGGGTGGTAAGAGAGAACATGAAACTTGGAGCTTTTCAGATCTTGTTACATCCTAGAGAATTAGGTTGGGTTAATTTATGCAGTGTTCTAACAAGATGCGTTCAAACCTTTAAATAGACTATATTTAAGTATTGTTAATATAACTCCCAGTTACTCCAGTTTTCTTAGCAAGACAGTGTCTGAATGTTACTGTTTTGTCCCAGAGGTGATTAAAAATTAAGAATAAAAGTAGAAACTAGAACTGGAAATGGGTGGGAAACATGCAATAAAACAAGTCCAACGCAAAGTATTTCCTGAAATTCTCAGCAACAGTTAAGGAACTTGTGAGAGCATGTAAACAAGGGTTTGTATTTTAACATGACCTGTTCCCCTGCTGAGTAGTATCTTCTGCATTGCTGATTCCACAGCAATGTCTGTTGAGGTGCTTTCCTCTGAGGAGGGGAGGGTTTGTCTGGAGCTTGCCTCCCTCTAATGTGACCTTGTCTTTCCCTTTTTCTCATTCTGCTGCTTTTTTACACTTTTGTCTGAAAGATGGCTGGCTTTCCCAGCCCGCTTGCCCTGCTGGGCTGCACCGCTGAGCACAGCACGTTCAGTGTGGGGAGAGCCTTCCCTTCTGCGCTTACAGTTTTCTCACTTGGTGGAAACCTTTTGTCTTGTCTGTCTCTTGATGAGGCCGCCTCGTTACTTATGTACAACGAGCACTTGGCAACACCCCAAGTCCCAGCTGGGGTCCTGCATGGCACAGACCCCTCATGGAGTCCCTGAGCATCAACTGATGTCTGATGTGAGGATCAGCAGAGGGATAGACATGTAAAGATGAGGAGTACAGCCAGGCTTGGGACCTAGATGGTGCAATAAAGCTGTGGCTGTAGCACAGTGGCCTTTAATGGGGAATGGTTTTAGATTGCTCTGAGATCCTCGGAAAGGTCCTGGAGAAGGACAACATTTTTTTTTATTCTGTTTGCATAGTTACTGTAACTTTCTGTCCCTTTTTCCCCAAAAACCTAATCATCCTACATTTTCTGTTGCTGTGAGCAACATTTCCTGTTGTTACCGAGAGCTGCAATTCCAGTTAAATTCTCACTTTGTAAAGCTAATCTCCCAGCAGTGGGTGTGGAATTTCCAAAAGAAAAGGCATCTATGAAGAGCCAGTTTTTAAGATTTTTGTCTTAGTGGACAATTCTGCAAAACTCCTTTTTTAACTATTCACATTCATTATTGGTTGAAAGCTCTAGCTTCGTCTCTATTTATGGCACTTAGAAGACTTGTAGGTTTTTCATTCCCCTGCAGAGTGCCCCAGTCCTCAACGTCTCCTTTTTCCGCTTCAAAGATGCCACATGTGTTGCTTTTTGCATCTTTGCGTCAGACAACCAGCCCGACTAGGCAGGTTTCGGGAACTGTTCATGACCTGTCTATCAGGAAAATCAGCCTTACTCTTCCTTCCCCCTCTTTCACAGCCGCTCAACTTCCTCTCCTCCTTCTTAAAGTGTGTTGATGCTATCAGCCCCCTAATTCTTTTATCTCACTTCTCCTATCGTTTCCATTCTTCTGTCTGTCTCCTGATTAGACTAGAAATTTCTCTGCTGCTGCTGGCCTCTTCCCTCCTGGCACGTACTGTGGCGCTGCCTCCTTTGGGATCTGAGGAGGGATGAGTATGGTGTTCATACGTGTTGAATCATGTCCTGTGCTTGGCATTAGTTTGCACAGGTAGAGGACATTGTGGCAATTTTCTTTCAATTAGTAGCTTTAAACTACTGATTCTCTCCATCCTAGGTTGGAGGATGAGCAAGAGGTCCCCACTAAGGCTTGGTAAGGAAGGCACTGAGAACCTTCTGCTGAGGTTTCTCAACCTTCTTAAGCTGTGCCAAGGAGAGATGCTCTAGGAGAGGGGTAACCCTCTATGTTTGATGTCAAATTATCCTCTTGATGGGACAGGATAGTGATTCTCTTCCTCAAAAAACTTAGGCAAACTTTATACTCTTCAGTGGTATCTAAGGTATCTAAGGTGAGTGGGGCAAGTGTTCTTTTATGGGACTTAGGAAACAACCTCAAAATAAATAAATCCCTAGCCTGCCTTCCTCCTAATGGAAAATTATAGAAGTTACGGTGTAGTGGTGACAGTTTCCTCTTTCTCATGTGTTCACCTAGAGGGCATTTCAGGGGAGAGGCAAGATTTATCCTAAATAGATTAATCTAAATTTCTGTGGAGCTTTAAATCTATGTAAATTTTTCTCATCCAGCAATGAACTGGTGCAGCAGTGAAGTGCAGGACTGTTTGTAATGTATTCTAAACCTAGCTGTTTTCTGGATGTGGCCAAATCCCATTAACTGTGATTTCTCTGCTTCCTTTTTCCTCCTGTCGAGCCTTCTGGATAGCGGCTTTTTTTAACAGCTTGTTTGTAGAATCTGCTCTGAAAATCTCCCAGTGGCTTCACTCTTCTCAAAGCAAGGAAAACTCTGGGAGCAGCTTACTACCTGCTTATCATCCAGCTTCCATTTCTGTTAGAAAGTCTCTGTCAGCCATTAGACCAAACAAGCTTAAATCTCTTTGCTTTCCAAGTGGTCAAGCACAGCAGAAGTAAAAGTTCTTTTGAACATTAAACTTCGCAGGTTGGTTAAGTGATACATCAATCTAGACAGGACTTTGTACATAAAATTGGCTTCTTGAATTCCCTTGGAGCATCCTTTGAGAGCCTTAAAAGTTGTCTGAAAGTTGCTAGCAAGGAATGTCCAGGCACCCTCTGACACTGCCTTTGCAGTAGCAGATTTTTAAGTCTGTGTTAAAAATACCAAGTTGTTTTAAGGCTCTGTTCATTTCATTAGCTTTTCACTGATAGCTCCTCTAGCATTCCTAACTGCTAATATGATCCTTTAGTTTTCTGCCTTGATTTTTGTTATAAATTAAACTGGTGTCAGCAAAAGCCACTTCTGATCAGATGCTGTAGAAATATCTTTTTTTAAGCTCTTTGCAGCCTTTGTACAATTAATGGGAAACATAGTGTTGCGCCTTGGTAAGTTCATTCATGTTTAATAGCTATTTAAAGCTATATTGAGCCGTGTTTGGCTTTTAAGTGGATGTATCACAGCTCTTGAAGCATTTTGGTGGCTAAATAGCTGGGATTAGACACTCAGTTGCTCTTGCCAATTGTTTTCCTGTGTTCATACTGAACTCTGTGCACGACAAAAATATTTTTAGTTGTAGCGTTGTCAGATTTGTTTAAGGAAAAGAGATGTCCTCATTTTTCAGAGAAGTTTATCTGGGAGTGAGTGGAATTATATTAATTTTTTTTCTCACTTGATCAAATTCTAAGTGCTGAGATGAAAGGCCCACTATTACTTGCAAAAGTAAGACTTGCCTCTGCAGGAGTGGAGCAATTTATCTTCTGTATCTGCTCCACTAATTGCAGCCTGTAAAGACCCTAAAGAGTCCCACTAGTCAACAATTTCCTTACTGCAGCCAGTGAAAAATCAGATTTAAAATGCACTTAACTGATGATCCGTTCCGCAGTTTAATACCTCTTGATTACTGTGGTCACAGCATAAATAAATACATTTGATTGCTTACTGGATCATGCAAATGTTGGATGCCTTCCTCCCTCATCAGCATATTCCTTTTATCAAAGATAGCTGGTGTCATAGAGCCCCAAGCTGTTGATTAGGTAAAAGGGAATACCATATATGGGAAAATAAACCAGCACCCACAAGGTAGCTCCTTACTGCAAAGTAACGAGATTTCTATTAGAAAATTCAGCTTGTTGTTTTCTATTTGAATACTTTTTCAAAATTAATAATAAAATTGTTATGCACTCTGGGAGAACGGCTTAAGTAATTAACATGGGATATCTGTCTCTTTGGTTTTGGGTTGATTGCTAATTGGCTTCCCTATAGTATTGTGAATGGGTTTGAAGCCCCTGTGGTGGGCTTGGTCTAGTCTGAGCCAGCTCAGACTCGTTGCTGCCCGTCTCCACACTGGTCATTATGGTTAGTAGTGTCTGGAGGGATAGCAGAACCCAGATAGTTCTGATTAAAGAATTTTTCTCCTGGGGTGCACCGCTTGGACACAAGCATCAGTGGAGCCCTTCTTGCAGCCGGTGACATCATAGGCAGCAGGACCGCATGGGGAGGACATCCGGGGTAGCGCTGCGCTGCCAAGGGTACGCGTGGCACAGCCAGACGTGTTCAGCTGGCATTTTGAGAGTGAGAGGTTAAAAGGACAAGGGTAAACCACGGTCTGAAACAGACTCTTGCATGTGGCAGGTCTGTTCTTGGGTGATGCTCATTTGGTTGCGCAGCTCAAGTGCAGCAGGAGTTTCAGCCCTGCCCACAGGCTCACAATCACATGCTCAGTGGGAATTTATTTTTCTGCTGGGTTTTGCCCCCTGGGAGTGTTGTCATTGGATGTAACAGAAAATTCAGGGTTAGAGGTTTGTGGGGCATCATAGCCTGTTCACTGTTTAAAATAAATCTTCTGTGATTAATTCTCCATGGGGCAAAGGGAGAGAAGAGTTCATGCCCTCAACTCTGGAGAATTTTTAGTATTTAAGGCTAATTTTAATCCTGAAACATCAGTGAGTTAAGTAGAGCTCAAAGTGCTGCAGTTAGCCTTCATCAGGAAACACTGGATAGCATTGCTGAAGGAGTGGTGACAGCAGGGAGTTCCCATAGCATGCAGTGGCACTTCTAGAAGAACTAAAGGTTGGTATTTCCAAACAGAAGTGGAAATGCACATGAGTTGGTGACACATATTTTGGTTTTCAGTACAGTAGGTGGCAGGAGAGACAAAGTGACAACTTGGCCAGGGTGGCTGATGGTCCACACCCAATACTGTGTAATAAACATGACACTGTATTGCCAGGTGCTTTTGTGTGATCAGCACAATGACATAACGAGATGGGAACATTAGACACACATACTACAATATCCCCATGCTAAATGCCACAATGTGTGCTTGTCATGTTTTCCTATGATGTGTTCTGGTACATGTCAGGGCCTAGAGGTTTTGTCCCAGTTCCGACTGCTTGTTATCTTTCTCTTCCTGTGTTGTCCTTGGCCAGGACTTGTCCCGTTCCCTCTTATACCAGTGTTGGTGCTTATGAAGCTGACCATAATCTGCTTGATGGGGTGAAGCCAGTCAACAGCTAACTAAGCTAAAGATGTGATTGGACTTTGTGCAACTCAGCAGAAGCATCTCAACTCATGGTTGTGAAACTAGTGTTGAGGGAAAGAAGTAAGTTAAAGGAAAAGAGACTGAAAAATTCAGGCAATAGAGTGCACCCTTGGTTGACCCTGTCAAACAGGATGGAAGACAGTGAAGCAGACACCAGCAACTTCTGTAAGCCCACAATTGATCTACGTCAGAGTTTCTGGTCTGCAGTTGCATAAAGTAGCCTTAAAAGCCTGAAAAAGTTTTTGAGTACGTAAGAGTCTTTCCTAATGGAGAGGCAAACTGAAGAAGTGAAATTAGTGGCATTTTCCCTTTGTCTCTTAGACATATGTCTCCTTTTTTAGGTGAAAGGGATATTCCTCATCCCACTTCAATTAAGGTGAACAGATTGTTTCCTTTCTTATTTATGGGAGGTTTGGTCTCCCAGTGCCCCTAAGGACAAAATCTGCTCTGGTGCATGTGTAACTTGAGCAATATCAATGAGATTGTGAAATAGAGAAGGTGATTTGGCTCTGGGTTTGTAACTGGAGAAAGGAAGATCTTTTGTCCATTGATTTATACGGAAATTAGTGTATGGCTAAAATATGCCCACCTGTTTGCTGTGGTTTTTTCCCAAGGATTGTTCCCTGAAGGACTTTTGGTCGTGGCAGAAACAACTTCATCATGCAGGCCTGCCTTAGAGCCAAAAAGAGCAGACAGTATTTGTCATAGGAATTTTTCTCAGAGGAATCTTTAGTATACATACCAGCTTCCAGTGATGACTTCAGTCCTCCTTTTATCTGTATTTGGAAATAAACTTTGAATTCTGGCATATCAAAACATGCATGTATTGTGGCCTAAATTTTTTATCTTCATAAGATGTCAAGTGCTGTTGCTTGGCTCCATTACTTATATTCTGTTTCTGTGCCCACTGGTTTTGTAAGGTTATTGTCAGTGGTTTTTTTGATGCATTAATGCTGTTTTCTTCGTTGAAGGTGACTGAAAATTGAACTGGTGTTGAAGTTGTAAAACTGTTAGTGTAATGTACTAGACATCTTTTATCTTTGCTGGAGAGCCTGAGTGCCCCATAGATAGAACCTGAGCACTTCACACTGATGAAAAATGAAGGCAGGAATACAGTGATTTATTGAAGGTCATGGAGGAAACCTGAAAGGCTGAGACCTAGGTCTCTTTCTACCCCACCCCAGGAAGCTGAATCCTGTGATTTCTAGTATGGTGAAGTTGACTTCCTCTTTCCCTGAGGAATGTGAGACTCTTAGCATTGGAAAAATATTTGTTCTTGTCACGACAGGTACAGACACACATTTACAAATTTGGAACCAAGTTTGACTCATTGCCACAAAAACAGGCACATTTAGAGAGTAGCTGTACAGTTATAGCTGTATTGTGCAGAATAAAAAGGGGAAATGGTCTGAGGGGCACAAACAACAGTTAGTAACTGCTCTGTTGTTGCTTTACATACTCAACTCTCTGAGTTGTGTCTGGACCAGAGGATGGACCTGGGCGTACACTGGATTTAGCAGCTTTTGGACTGCTCCATCCCTTGCACCCAGGACAGGTTTTTTCTCATAGAAAAGCCATTTGTGAAGAATGGGTCTTTGTTGGCCAAATTTCCTTGAATGGGCTAGTATCTTGCTGATACTAGTATGCTGACAGAAACGGTGTGGCTACAAATAGTTAATTGGTTCTGTAACCAGGTTTAGCTGTGGAGGGCTCTGCTTTGTGAAGAGGATCAGGAAGGAGTTCCTTTTATTTTAAAGCAAAAGCTGTCTGAGGCTAATTATGAAAACCATGCCAAGTTGAAATAATCATTTTTTAAAATGAATTTCCATAAGCAGCTCATAGACAGGTTTATGCTGCGTTGGAAAAAGTCTGACTGCACTTTAATGCTGATACCTGGATTGGTGATTAGGAAAAGATTGTTAAACAACTGGAGTTTAAATACCAGTACAGCTTCATTGTAATAATTTCCCCAAAGGCACACTGGTAATTCTGCTAAATAGAGAGTTTAATAGACTTTAATAATGTGTACTTGGGAGACCCTATACACAAAGGAATAATGCATAAAACATTCATTATTGTAAACTGCTACCTTTGCATGTAGAGAGGAATCATTTGGAAGAAAACTGTTGTGTTGAGTGTGACAATGTCAGAAGTCATTGTCATGCCCTTAACCAATTCACCTGCTGTGATTGAAGTTGCATCATTTTATTCGACAGTGAATTAATTATTCGAAGTAGATACTAGTTTATTTTCTGAGAAGTCCTTTGAAAGCTGGTGGGCCATGGTGGTTCACAGGGCTTTGTTTTCTTTGATATGCTGATTTAGTGTCAGGAGAAGAGGTACCTAGTAGGAAGCATAGAATAACGCTATTTAAAAAAATGACATAAAAACATTAACATAAAAACAACAAAAAGCAACCTTAGCAAGTGGCTCTAAGTGGGTTTAGTGTTGTATTTTGATTTGTTTTCACTGCACTGCTGCTGATGGCTGTGATGGAGAGCAGGCGAGAAGAAGGATGGAGCAGATGCTTTTGGTAGTACAGTAAGGCGTTTATCTCTTTTAATGAGGTAACATCATTAGTGCTGACAAAGTGCTGCAAATCCATATGTGTAATGGACTGCTGCTGTCTTTCAGTAGTGCACAGGCTGTTGTACTTCTGAGCATTTGAATCTGCTGAATCACAGGTCAGGCTTTATCTCCTGTCTGATGCTGGGTTGGATTCTTTGGTGGCTTGCTTTTAATTTTGTTTGTGTTGGTTTGTTTGGTTGGTTTTAACCATTTTATTTCCTGTTCCTCCCCCCCTCATTCCAACTTTGCCATTAACATCTGGGAACTGAAGCACTCCAGGATATGTGTTGGGGCAGGCAGAAGTGTACCCATTTTCTAAGCATAGGAGCTGATTAAAGTGCCACGTGTCTGTTGCAGTGCGTGGGCTTTTTCTTTAACTGGAAAGAGTCAGGTTGGTTATATCTCTTTGAGTCTGATTTCTTTTGCCTAAGATGGCTACAGGTTTTGGGTTGGGTATTGGGGTTTTTTTCCTTTTCCCTCTGCCTGTTTCCTTTAGAGCAGTGGCATAATGTCAGCCACACTAATTGTGTCAGTCAGTGACACTGACATTCTGTAACAAAGAGCTGCACAAAAAGGGAGAGAGGTGGCTGTGGCACTGGACAAGGAGCAGCACCAGTTGGAGAGAAATCTACAGGTTAGAGCATTCCTCTGTACAAAATCTGTCGCTGTAAAAGTCGTGTGTACAGTTGTATTCAAGGTGTCCAAGGGAAGAAATGTGTGTCAATGGATATGTGTCCTTTATGTCTCACTTTTCAGATGGTAAGCATTACTGCACACGATTATAATCGTATGAAAATAATAAAACTTCAACCGAACAAATCTAAATTTTAAAAAGCGGGGAGGGTTTAATAATGTCTCTGTTAAAAATTACCTAATAACCCCAGAACTCCCATCAAAACCTCCACTGCAAGCAGGCAGCATAACCTAGGCATTTGAGGTATGCTATGTGTTTATCAGAGGGCCTCGGAGTGACACTTCGGCATCCGTGCTGATTCCAGGAAGAGAGCCTGTCGGTAAAAAAGATTCATCTGAATAGATCACGCACACCAGAAAAAAAAAAGTGGTTCCTCTTTCTTTTTATTATCTGCATGCCCCTCCCATCCTGGGCTTCCCAACACCTGCTTGTGGTGAAAGAATATAAACAGAATTGCAAGATTCCTCAGCATTAATTGTTGCCTGACAGTCCCAGCTAAACACTGCAAGGTCATCCCATTTTTCCTCTTCGCTGTTTTTTCTTGCTCTCTGCCACACATCCAATGAGCCTCTGCACCATCCTCAGATGGACCTCTGTGTCTTTTTGCACTGCAATGGACTGAAAGTCAGTTGTGTTCACCAGGGTTGAAATTAATCCAGAGTTGTGCATCTCTCATTGCCCACCCCTGTTATGTTACCCTCACACCACGTGGGGGGACATGACTGAGAGCCAAATAAGTCACAGCTGGTGGGTCCACATACTGGCCTGCACTGAAGTATTATCCAGTAGCAACACACTGAGTGGAGGTTTGGGTCAAGACTACGTAAAGATCCATTAATATTTGTAACTTTTGTTAAATTTGTTTATTTAACACTGGAGAGATCCAAGGATACGTTTCAGTGATGCCCAGGGTACAGTCAGCATTCCCCACTGCAGAATTGAAAGCATCATTCTGCAAAGCAACAGTCTCACTAGTGGTTTATTGCTTCCTCATGCTCCTGACTGTCTTGAACTGAGAGAAAGCAATGGCCAACAGGTCAAAGAAAAGGTATCATCTTGGGAAAGCTTTAGGGCTTTTAGATCGTGTTTGGTTTTACACACACACACCCCATTGCTTCTATAAATCATCATTTATACAGCACATACCAAAGATTTTCTGTGCTGTCTTATTCCAACAGTGAAACCAGAGTTCAATTACCTCTCTTCCAAGGTTGGGATTACAAGAACTTTACACCGTCTCACCCTCCTCTCTTGCTGCAGGCACTCCAGTCCAATAAATAAATACTTGGTCAAGTTTTACTGGCCTTTACCCCTTTAACTAAAACCAAATGGCTTCTGCTTTGTTGAAGGAAAGTCATGCCTACTTCTGTTGCTCCAGCCAGCAGTTTCTCAATCAGCTTGGCCTCTCAGGGTCTGATTAATTTTAGTGACTCTGAAACAGTTACCAAACCTTGCTGTGATTGATGTATGAAAAGAAAGTACCATTGTCCAGGGCTTGTAGGGAGAGAAAGTAGCTGGTCATACCCTTTCCCAAGACTACAGATGACCCATCTTCGCTCTCATTTCTCTAATAAAACTGGGATGAAAGTGTTGTGACAGAGGGCAAAGAGATAGGATGGAAGGGTTTGACAAATAAACAGGTGATAGTATTACAGGCTTCTGTTTTAAGGTTATCTATTTCTTTTTTGTTTTCTTTCTTGTGGCCAGTTTATTAAAAATACCTTAGCACTTGGCACCGCTTCTGAAGGGGAGAAAGTGCAGAGCTGCTCATCAGCACTGTTTCAGGGCAGACTTAGAGATGATGCAGCCACAGGCTTGGCTGCTTGTCAGGCTTGGTGCTTACTTCTCATAGGAAAAACAGGGCAAAGCCCTGATAGAGAGGGGCTGCTTGTTGGCAATTGCAGCACTGGTGGGCCAAAATGTGTTTGCCTGGCTTTCCTGGGTGGTCGACTGGTTCACATGCAGCACATGGAAACAGATCTTTTGGAATGTGAAATGCCTTCTGCATTTCTCCCACAAGTATTTTATAGTTTTGACTGGCATGTGCAAAGGAAATGGAGAATAATAGAAGAAAAAACTTATATAACCCTTCAGCTGCGCTTCCTTTCCATACCAAGATTTTGCATTTAAAGTAAAAAGACCAGTCTTGTGTTGTTGCAAAAGTCTTTTTTGAAAGTTTAGTGAAGAGTTTTTTGGTAAATAAGTAAAGAGGTGTTTTGTTTTGTTTTTTTTTTCTCCTGAAACTCATCTCCAGTTTAGGTAGTGGATACGCTCAGAAAAATGGAATCTGACTCCTGGTTTTACAGAAATAGGTAATAGGTTGTGAAGGGACCTTGAGTGTTTGGAGATTTTTTTTGCTATTCTTTCCTGTTTGGTAAAGATGTTATAAACCAGTAAGTATCCAGGCTTTTGTAAGTCTCACACATGAGGAGAAGGATGTTCTCTCAGTGTGGCTGCCATCTACTTACTAGCTCTGTGGTCATGGCTCTCAACAGTTGGTGTAATGTAGAAGTAGCCTATCTTTTAGATAGGTGCTTGCCAGCAGGACTCCGCTCTCCCTCAGGTTCAGCTGAACAGCATGGAGAAGACAGAACGCAGATGTAGAAGTTGTCCTCTCCGAGTCCATGGAAGATCCAGCTTTGGTCCAACTGTGAATTAGCCACTCAAGGCTGAGGATCCTTTGTACTGCCAGAGAAGTTGCCTCTCTATAACAAACTAAAGGATCTTTGCCTTGGAAGTGGGAGTTTAAAAATACACAAACACACGGAAGGGGCACTGCAGCAGTACATATGTTAACAGCAGTAGTGCAGGAGTATGGGGGGGTGAATGAGCATGTGTGAGTAAAATAGAAATGCTTGCTTTTCCTCCAGTTCTGCCTTTGGAGGTAGCTTCGTTCTCTAAGGACATGGTCCTGTTTTTGTGAGGAATGCCTGAGGGCTCAAGTCACTCAGCTTCTGAACTTTGTAAATCTAGGTATAAGTGTTCTGTTGTTTGCAAGGTGCTTTGCAATTCTCTGGTGGTGTAAAACGTGTAAAAAGTATACATGTAAAAAGTACCCCTGCCTTTGCAGTGGCTTTCAGATTAAAGATTTGCTTTGTTAACTCGATGGCTCGTTAGCCTGCTTTGTCAGCACTGAGCATGCAATGAGATGCTTCCCAGTGGTTTACAGCTCTTGGTTTTATCCAGCAAGAGCAATCTATAATGCAGGGCTGTACAGATAGGTGAGCTCTTTAGAGGTTTGTGGAAAAGGAATGATGCATTCAGCATGATACTTGGAGAAGGTGAATATTCTGACAGTTTCCCATTGTGTCATGCTATTCCGTTTTGAAAATTGTGCCTTCCAGTTATCGTCTCAGTAGAACAAGGCACTTCTCTTGGGCTCTTGGAGGAGCCCAAGAAGTGTACATTTAATTGCTTTATGAATGATGTGAAGTCTTAGAATGCAGTCTAGCTGTTGCTCGTTAACCAGCCGAATCTATTAAACCTGGACAGAAAGCAGGACTGAGTCGTCCACCCTTGATTGCAGGCAGCTAATGGAGCTGTGGGAGCAAGCTGTGACTGCGGAGTGGAATTGGCAGTAGACTCCCAGCAACCCTCCTTGTTCTGAACTTGTCCTACACTCCATTTAGACTTCTGGCTTTGAGACAGATGATTTCAGAGCAGCGAGGAGGGGGGAAGGCGGAGCATGGAAAGCATTGTCTTCCCGGCTATGTTAGCTTTGATCAGAAGTTAAAAACAGACCAGAATTCGAATGGCACTGGTAATTTGACATTCAAACCTGCAAAAGCAGAGAGATTTGTCAACTGGCCATAGTTGGCCTTGATTATTGATTGGTACACATGCAGATGGTTCCATTACACAATACCAAACAAAAAAAATTGCCCAAACAATGTGACTTGGCATCTCCTCGGTGTTTCTTAGTTCTGAGGGAATCAGCTGATCTTACAAAGCCCATATAGAGGTGGTTGGGAACCCATGAAGCACATCCTGTCTTGAAAAAGAGCATGGTGGCACTTTCTTCCATCTTGACACCACTCTAGCAGCACAGGAGAAAACAAAAATTAATAAATGTTGAGATTTTGGTGGGGGATTTTTTTGTAGTAGCTTGAAATAAAATGAAGATAGTTGGGATTTGCCCAGGAAACTTGAAGTAAACTGTTTAACCTTCTAAACAAAAAAGTGTTTAACCTCTTAAGCATCTCCTCCACTGGAGATGGATACAGCACTGGCTATGTAGTGTTTACCTCTAGAGCACTCTTGGCACTGTGCTGGAGCATTGTTTCAGATGAGCTTGTGCTGCTGTCTGAATCGCCAGGATCTCATCCTTCAGCACTCACATGCCTCCCATCCAGTTGTACTTTGTGCCCAGCCTTATTTACCTTGTGGGTTTTGCCAAGATCACAGCTTGGTGGTGTGGCTTTGGGCCCAGTCAGACCATCTGTCAAGAAGAAAGGGAGGAGAAGGTAGTGGTTTTGACATGTTGCTTGAAGAAGCACATGTCTAAATGTGCTTTGAAATCTTTGTTCTACTTGCTTGTTCAATACTTTCAAGGTGCTGTGTGTTATGGAATATTTTTCTGTTGTACTGCCTTACGTTCCCTGTTGTGGAGAGATCGTTTCATTTCTAGTCTGGATTCGTACATTTTGTTTGTGCTGCTGGCAGATCCTATCAACACCCACTTTTCACTGATATTTAAACTTTAAAAGATAAAATAAAAATCTTTGGTGTCATGGAACACTGACTTGCTTGTAAAATAGTTCTATATACTGGAGATGCTATTTAAAAATATTGTAGGAGTCTAGTAATACATTAGCATTTTATGCATTTCACTCTGAGCAGTCCCCAAGTGCTTAAACTGTAGTGCACATATGCAGGCCTGTGGAGATGCACTTCCCAGCACAGGGGCTGTAAACCTGGATGGTTTGGGTTGGGCGCAAGCAGCTTAAAGCAAAGCAGCCGCAATAAACTGCCTTCTGGAGGAAAATGCCATGTCTAGGTGTACGACCCCCAGGAGTTCAGCTCGGGATGCTGTCAGAGTTGCCCACTTTAGGATCGTGAAGCCATGTGTGGACCGGGACCCCCTTAGGCTGAGTTGCCCTGGGTTTTGTCACAGCCCCAGGTACAGCCCCCAACCAGCACTTGAGGCTGGATGTTTGATGGGGTAGCCATTGAACAAGTGGCCTCATGGACTCTGTGTTAAGAACTTGTTGCCTTTAGCACTCCTCACTGGCCTAACAGCAAGTAACTCTTTTGTTTGTGAGCAGCTGCAAATGGGGCCACGCTCTGTGCTGTGGGCTGGGCTGGGCCTGGTTGGCCTGCGGAGGCTGTGCATGGGGAGCAGGGTGTGGGCAGGCTGCTGCCACGTGTGCTGTGCTGGCTGATGATTCCTTACACGACGCCAAAGTGGTTGTGTCCCTATGTGTGCTAAACATGTTTCTCTGCGTCATCCTGGGTGTCCTTCAGCCCATTTTATCTTTGTGTCCCTTAGAAACCAATGTGCGAGTTGATCTCAGATTAGCTATTCTAGACATAGCTCAGCAGAGGGGAGATGTAGAGCTGTAGTGTGAGGACAGAAAAAAACATTTTCAGATGATTTTGAGACAGCAGTTACATCATTCTGGGAAATTCAGCCTTGCAGAATCTAATAAAAGCTAAAATTCATGCTCTTATAAAGTTTAGCAGAACTAATACCACAGTGTGTTTTCTGGTTATCATTTCAAAACCTCTGTGGCATTTTCTCTGAATGTTCCCATACAGGCGCAGTTATTCACGTGTGAGAATCTCAGGAGCAGCTGGGTGTGGGGGGAACAGCAACCTCGCTGGTGTGTAAGAGAGCTCCATCTTCCAAAAAGAATTACATTGTGGCCAGTTGTGATGTCCTGGTTCAGTGAGTTGTCAGGGTTCAGAGCAGCCTCTGGTGTTTCTAACCAAGCAGCATAGCAGCCTGTGCTCCTTTTTCACTCTTGTAAGAAAATGAACCAATTAATTTAAAATACAACATGTCTAAAACACAGAAAGGAAAAAAGGAAAAAACCCCACTTTTATTTTCATTTGACATCACTCTGTTAGGCAGAAAGAACCTTTCAATATATTGAGTTTGGAAGTAATTAATCTTGGGGAATATGAGATGGTTTATGATCTTAATGTCATTTTAACATTACTAAAATAGGATAATTTTGTCCTTTGACAATCCATGTAAATCCCTTTGAGTTAACAGTGTTTTATGGATGAAAATAAGAAATGCTGCAGCCTATATTTTGGGTTCTCCCTGCCTACAGTGTAAAAGCTTACAGTGCTCATTGTTTGATGAAGCAGCCATCCCTCTTGTATACTAGAACACACTACCAAGTGCTGGCACAAGCTAGAGCATTACTGCAGCTGCTGCTTTTTTCAGATGTAGCAGGTGAAGCACAAACCTTGTCATTTCTCTAGATTCAGCAGAATATGTGTAGTACAATTTGTCAGTGTGTTTATAGCAAAAAGACTAACAGCAGTAAATATTTCTAGGGATAGTGAAACCTGCTTTAAAAGAAACCGCGAGGCTTTAAAAGCTTATCCAGATCTTGAAAAGCACAAAAGGACTGGACCGAACATTGCCATTTCAGTCAAATTTAGAATCTCCACCTACTTAAAGAGGAACACATTTAGGTCAGCGTTTTGTGCTTGGCGAAATCATCTCCTTAATCTCCTTCAGAGCATTTTTGACTGTGATTTAGGTGTAGGGAGGAGGGAAGTGCTTCCAGGCTGAGACTTGTACTAAATTGTCATACAGAGTTAATCTGTTGATTACCACTGAAGTGATGTACATAGATAGGTGCTGAATTCTGAAACCTGCTATTCACTGTCTACTTGCGTGCGGTTATTCATTTGGAAGAATTCAACCAAGGTATCCAAAACCTTCTGGGTTTTAAACCCCTTGCCCAAACCATTGCAGCAAATTCTAGTTGCCTGGCTTGATCTTGCTTTGTTTGTGTGTTTCAGCAAGATTCAGAGAGGTTGTGTCAGTTGATCTGTATGCAGTTTCTTGCATTTGTCAAGTAAGTGGAGCAGAAATACAGTTTCCTCCTTTCTCCACCTCTTCTTGCATTTAATGAAATGGGAAATGTTGAAGCTACTGGAAACCTTGATGTGACATTTCTAAATGCAGTGATGCTGTCTCTTAAATTTGGGTCCTGTAAGCAAGTTGCAAACATCAAGAGCTCATGTATAGCTGGTCTTCAGTGCTGTTACATGAAGTTGATAAGGAATAAGTGGTCAGACTAATACATATTTTAAAACACGATGAAAAGTGCTTTCTTGGCAGATTATGTTAGTGGTAAAGGTGTTGGTAAGTTTCTCCATTACTGTAAGGATCCTGAGTTTGAGCCTGCTACAGAGGACTTGGGAGAATGGGAGATGGCATTGCAATTTAGGATATCTTTACCTGGCATCTTGAGAGCAGAGACTCCAAGACGACTGTAGCTGTGCAGCTGTGATTGCAGTGTGAACGTGGGTGTCTCGTAAGTGAGATGAGTCTCCTGGGAATTAACGTTGGCGCTCTGTCTTCCATGAAAGCCCCATGTGCTCACCCACGTTGATATGTACGGCTGTCGCCTACCTGCTAATGAACAATGAAACAAAAATGTTCTGCAAGGAAGTCTTCCCTTGGCATTCTTCCCCCAAGTACTACTTCTTCTCTCTGCCCAACAGGTGCTGAAATGGAAGGCCAAGAGAGTTACAGAAGTGAAGGAGTTTAACTAAGGCGAAGGTGGCCCTGTGTGCTCCCTAGTGTTCCCACATAGCTCAAAGTTCTTGCTTTTGGGGACAGGGATTGGAGCTCGTTCTTGTTTGAGCTGATGCTTTAGATCTTGCCTTTCCACGCCTACACTTAATAAAATCAAAGCTGAGAACAAACCCAGTCTCGATGGGTTTAATGGCAGTCCATTTAAAACATGCTCCATCAGAGAGGTGTAGTTATCAGGATGTAGAAACAAAATTGCAGCACGGTCATGAACAGAATTGTTGTCTAGCCATTAGGAGGCCAAGCAAAGAAAATCAGGTGTCAAAATACTGAAATTCATAATCAAAGCAAATTAAGCAATATTGTTGTTACTTGGGACAACAGAAGCTAGCTGTCCTCTCGGGAATCTGAGATAGTCATTTCAGTCCCCCTTCAAATTTCTCTTTGCTTCCTCTGAGACCTGCTAGCTACAGATTTTTCAGGCACCTGCCTTTCACTAGTAAAAAACTACATTGGAAGTTCTCTCCTGGAGACTTGGTGTAGGGAGTTAGTGCAGACAGGTGCTGACCATATCCTATGTCCCCTTGCTGATGACTCTTTCTCAGCAGGAGATAACTCCACAGTGTGATGGTCCAGAATGTCTAGGGGTGTTGCTTACATAATTTTAAAGTCTGAATTTGAGCAAGTGGATTCCAGTCTCTTTCTGTTTCAGGTAATTTTTTATGCTCTGTGCTTTCAGAAAAACCCAGTATTTTCTAGGGATAAATGATGTACCAGATAACCATAAATGGCAAAAATTGCATAACTTTTCTCAAAGTTATGCACTGAAACAGTACTTCAACCACCAAATTTTAATCAAACTTGCCTTACATACACCAATAGTAGTAGATACAGCTTTTATGTGTGTATAAGCTAAGACACAAAGTAGTTGCTTGGGATTGTACAAGAAATTTTTAAACACAGCCCAGGTCCTTTGTTTGCTTTCCATAGCTATTTGTTTATTATAGTGTGTTAACATGAAGAAGTGAAATGCAAGTGGTTTGTCTTTTTTAAAGCAAGCTATATATTGGTTGCACTTGCTCAGACTGTATTAATACTACTTGAGAGGTTATTATCTGCAAATATCGTTAAGACATGTCTGGTTCTGGTTTTTATGTTCTTCTGAACGTATCTTCCTTGTCTTCCCTGTTTCTGTCTTCTGTTATGATTAAAAGACTGACATTTATTTCCCAATGTCTTGGAAATAACATTTTTTTGGTCTCATTTTTTAACAAGAAAACTCTCTTTTACCCCAAATTGTGTTTTTTTGTTCTTCCTTCTCCCCACCCCATCTCCCACCACATTTGGCTAGTGCCAAAGATGACACCCTCAATTCAGATGACCTCAGTGCGCTGACCTAATCCATCATCTATCCTGTAGATTTTCAGAGCAATCCCTAACATCCTATTTTGGCTTCTTTGTCTCTTGTTTGGTTTATAGTTACCCACTACAGTTTTGCTCTGGAAAAGTGATTGAGCAAGTCCCAGGTACTGGCCCCCTGGGTTAAATTTCCTTCCTCTATGTGGATTGTCTCCCTGAAAGACTGGGCTTTTTGTAAGGGTGAGCAACTGTTCTTTTCAACACTGCTGGCCCATTTTGGCTATCCCTCGAACCTGACTTTTGAATGTTAGCGATTCAGGTCTGTGGGTTGACCATTCAAGGGTAAAGCCTGCTCTTCCCTTACAGTTTACTCATTGTCAGGTCCAAAAATTACAGTGTCACGTGGGGCCCAAGTGTAGCTAACATCTCTCACGTGAGGTAGTAAAAATTGTTGGCAATAGGGACCTTTCTTTTAATTCTCCATCTGCTGAACCAAATAGCACCGTAAGTGTAGAAGAATATAAGCTAGTTAAGTAGCCAAAAAAAAATTTTATGACATTTTTTTTTCCCAGCTCTGGTAGGTGTTAGGTTTCTGTGTTTCACCATATTTATGGAGTCCTAATGTGAACCTGCCTAAGATTCAGGTGGTGATAACTACTGACATATTACTGTGCTGGGGATGCAGGAGGGAGGCAGTGCAAGATGTCATGCAGAAGAAGGTATGAACAATTTACATCAGCTCTGGAGACAGAACACAGCCGTTTCTGAGATGTAAGATGTGGTTTCTTTTTTAAGCCAGGTATTGAAATGGCTGCTGTTACAGTAAAATGTGAGTACCCGAAATCTTTTCATCTTGCAGCATCCTTATCAAGCAGAATGTAGGTGACAGGAAAACTGCTGCGCTCCTTTAGCAGCTGGCAGTGCATGGCTGCCACTCGAACCTAGAGGCCAAATCAAGGCTCCAGCCGACCTTGCTGAGGGCAAGGTTGTAGAGTCTCATGGCCCAAACTGAACTGGTCAAACATCGTGGTTGTGATGAGAAGCAGTAATACAGCACTCTGTGTTTGGGGTTCAGCTACAGGCAAAGAATCTGTCCTTGGAAAAGAGGCAAATTAGAGGAAGATGGCAAGGTAGCTGTTCCAGCGAAGTACTTGCCAGGTAAATAGCAGATTCTGTCTTGGGTGAAATGATGTGACTTGCTTTGGTGAAAGCTGTGAGCCAGGCAAGCCTCTGAAGAGTTCTTTAGGGAAAGGTTTGGAAAAAAAACTAACCACAGAAAGTAGGTTTCTGGAACAGTGAAATAAAGGCTGCAACAACAAAAGAGATGCAGGTGAAAGAGATGGAGGAATAGAGTAAGTAAAATCCTTTGAGTAAGCAAACTGTCTGTGACCAGGAATTGATGAAGAGCAATCTCAAGAATGAAAACAAAGCTATAATATATTCATGAAGCAAGATGATGATAACTCGGAGGGAGTAGCATTAATTATGACTTCCAAGGCAGAAAAATAGCTTGTAGACTGGAAACCAATTAGTGGTCGATTGCTCTGAACTAGATTTCAAACGCAGTACATGAAATGACAATTATACAGTATTACCAACAGACAACTACTGTGATAAGAGCTGTCAGCAGATTTGGACCAAATTCCATAGCTGACATCTGCCTACTAAAAGGGAGACTTCTTTATTGGGGTTAGGACCAGTGGCAGAACAGAGGAATCAATGGCCAAATGTCTCCAAAGCAATAACATGGGGCCTGGCAGAACTCTGCCTGCTCTCTGGGCTCTTGGTGATGCCTGGACATAGTGTAAAGGTGTCCCCACAGCAGCTGGTGGAATTGTTGTGCTCTGAGTATATTGGAGGCAAACGCAATGTTTGTCTTCAGCACATCTTAGCGTGCAATAGAAGTGATTATTTTTTTGTGGCAATACAAAAAAGAAAAAAGAGAAAAAAGTTCAGGAGAATTAGTAAGAAGAATTAGTAAATTAATTTTACTACTTAAGTAAACATGCCATACATTGCTAAAAATGTAACTGATTTTCAGCTAAGCAATCCCAGATAGTGGGCTTTCCAAGGATGGAAATACCAAAACCAGCACTGGACATTTGATTGCATCCAGCAAAATCAGCAGGAAAATCATTATAAGGACAAGAATAGAGGCCCCAGGACAAATAAAGAAGATAGCCTTGCCCAAAAAGCTGATTTAGTTCCTGAAAAAGCTATTCCCTTTGCTCCACAGGTTCCACCACCCAATAGGCCTGCCTGAAGTTAGCAAGTGAAAGCTATTTAGTGACAGGAGAAGGATGATGATGGTGGGAGGAGCACTGTGACTTTGCCAAAGGAACTGAAAATTCCAATGTCGAGATGCTGTCTCATAGCACAAAGGCTGATGTAAAAAGCTATTTAAAACCACAATTTGGAGTAGCTGCAGGTAGAGACCATTGCTGAAAAATGATTGAATGAGTAGTTACTGAGTTCTTCAAGAAAGACAGGAATATGAAAAAATTAATAATCCAACTGATGCAAAGAATTTGCATTCGGGATAAAGTATTTTAGAAAGGTGATTTGAGTGATTGCAGAAGTTGAAGAGAAGTGCTGTTCCTTTCACTGGTACAAGCATCAAAAACAAAAGAAACACAAACCAAAATGGAAAACTGAGATTCTAATTTTTTCTCTTACAGCTTCAGCTCAGACATTTCAGTTCAGGAGATAAAGCAATGGCCAGATTTTCAGATAGCCTCTGCTATCCAGATTTTGGATAGCCTCCTGCTCCCTGGCTTGAGGCAGATCACCTGCCAGTTTGAAGTGGTTGTTTGTTTGGAGCTCATGGAGAAAATATTTATATTACCTTTTTCAGGAGACTGATCTATTCTTTTCAAGTTTGTATTTATAATGGCTGTGAAGTCACTGACAAGCTCGAGCCATTGAAGCAAGTGGAGGGCTGAGTGAATGGTTCATCATGGATAATGATGGTGTAAAACCAACCTTCATTCTGTCACCTCTTTATGGTTGCTGTTGAGTGGCCAGTGACATGGCCAAGTCACCATAAGAAAAAGTACAGCTGGATGTGGTATAGTGAGCTGTTATATCAGTTAGATCCAGCATCCTGAGCATGGGACATTTAAGTGACAGTTCAAAAAACATGTAAGAAAAGACTGTCTGGCAGTGCAGGGCTAATAATTATTTAGGGAAACAAATCTCAAGAGACCTTTTGCAAATTCCTACTGAAGCACTGTATAAAAAGGCAAAGGAGTACAAGGAATGAGTCAATTTACATGTCTTGGCAGAGACACACCAACCAGGGGGGAAGTCCAAAAGGAAATGTCACCAACTGGCAAGGCAACAGCTGCGTTTACCAACTTAAACAAAATTAGTCATTGAAAATACAAATGTAAAGACCAAACTAGGAGTCTTCCACTCAGATGTTATTTCCATCTTAACATGTGGATGTGAGTATTGGAAACTCACCAGAGGCACAGACGTCTCATGCCTCCAGAGGTAAATACCTGGGGAAAATACTAGGTAACAGACGGAGTGAATGTGTCACAAATGCAAAGATCTGTCACTTCCTCACCAGTGTGTCCCCCAAGTTCTCCAGGGTAAGGGATGGAAACATTGGGTCGTGTGCAGTGAGTGAAGCCAGCAAGCCTGTCTGAGCAGATGGGCTCTCAAGCAGCTGGAGGAACACGCAAATGGTCAGACCAGATATTGCTTGGGAGTGTGAACACTTACTGGCACTCAGTGATGCAGAAAAACTGCAGGGAGCGGCTAAAGATTGGCACAGGCTTTGGAGCCACATTGGCTCCCACAGCAACATCTGCAGGTGCAAGAAGGCTTTGGGGGAAAAACTTACTCTTGGTACCCTCAGGGGAGTAATGGGGGGGAGGGTGTGCTTACATGGGATTTTCTCCTTTAGAGATCTAGACTATTTAAAGTTAGGTTACTGAGAGGAACCAGAGCTTCCCAGTGACAGCATTTCTGGCCCAGGCTGTGAAGACTTGCATTGCATGGACAAGCCAAGAAATCTCTCATCTCTGGGCTAGTGTGCTTTTGCTGTCTGACCTCAAGGAAATCACGCGACCTCACCAGTTCTCCAGAGCTCTCTGGCCACAAGACTGTAAGATTTTAATTAGAAGCAGTGGACAGTACACTGCTTTTTCTAGCTTCTCAAGCTGTCTTGAGGGGCTAGTAGGTGAAGTAAGTTTCTGTGGAAATGGAAAAAAACCCCACGTGTTTCATGCACTGCACAGAGAATAAAGAAGTTGCTTGTAGCTTTATTTATAAATGGCCTAAGATGGTGTAAGTGTAGCTACAGACTGTCCTCAGAGGTGAAGGGGGTAGCCCTTAGCTTTGTACTGTATGTACAAAGTGCATGTATGTTAGACTTAATACAGTTTTGTGAGTTTAGTTCAGCAGGTGTTTTAGATGATGGCAGTTACTAGAGTAAAAAAAAGTGTTTAAGTTCCGCAATTTTAGACCAGTTTGGAGAACACAGGGACAAAAATAACATCCCATGCTATTTTTTAATCAATAGTACAAATAGATATTCAGTTGTTTGTTCTTTATAATTCTGCTTCCTGTATGCAAACCCTGCTTTCTTAGAAAAGTTACCAGACCCTATTAATTCTCCTTGCATTTATCAATGCATCTTAACACCTTGTGTGTCAGGGTTGAAGCAGTTTGCGTCCCTCTCCCTAGGCCAGTTGTGCTACCTCACTTCTGCTGCTTCTCTTTTGGCATCTGCACTGGGAGACAGCTGTCAAATGATTATTCCTAGTGGCAGTGTCACCTGCCTATTGGATGAGAAGCTGATTTTTCAGAGTTGAAAGTTTAAGGCAGAAAAGATTGATTCTATCATCTGCTCATGCTTTTCCAGCCAAACTCTTAATATTTCTCATTCAGCCTAGCTTTGAAAGGTTGAGGTGAGAAGATCCCAGCCCTGTGCCTAGGGAGGCTGTTCTACCACTCAAACCAAAGCTTTCTGCCATGTTTCAGTGAGAATGTCTTCTTCCCAGATTTAAGCTCTTTTTTTGCTTGGACGTGCCTCAAAGGCATTTATAATCATGTACCACAACCAGGTGATATGTAACCAGGTTTAGCCCTTTCAATTCTTCCTTGGTAGTCTTGTATTATAGCTGTGGCTCCCAGGCACTACAAATCTGGGACCAAGCATCTCTTTTGAGGGCTTGCTTTCAGCCTGCCCTGTTTCATGAAGCAGACGCCTCTGCAGCAGCAGGGTGAGTCGTGGCAGTAGGTGCAAACACACCTGTATGCTTCACATGATACCATCTTTTTGTGTCTATAGCCAGGTGACAAAGTACAAAGTCACTTATTTGCCAGGGAGAGCTAAGCTGTGCATTTTGCTTTGAGAAGTGGTAAGCATCACAAGCAGTTCAGTAAAGACACACACAGTGCTTTCCTGAGCTGGTGGTGTGAGTATGCTGCTGTCCTTCTCCAGAGATGCTCAGAAAGCAGTGTCTGACCTTGGGAGCATGATCAAGGATCCCCTTTCCAATCACAGTGAAAGGCAGTCTATCTAAAATGATTCTGCTCCCTTTTGAAAACAGTCTGCTATGCTAAGTGGGGCTGCAGACAGAAAGGGCAGCCACTATCCACGCCAAGGAGCTCATCTGGATTGCATTTAAGGTGGAGTTTCAGATGAGTAAAACCTAAATGAACACAGGATCTGCTGTATTTGAAATTTTGACATCAGCAGACATCAGAATACAGACTGGCAGCAACCCCTGGAGGGTAGGTTGGGATGCAGCAGAGGCCAATTGTCAGAGTTTGGGCCTTGCTGTGGGGGCTGATGTGATTGCCCAAGGGCTTCCTTGGCCAGTGCTCTGCAGAGCCCCAGGAGCATCTGGCAAGGCTTGGTGGTTTCTGCAGGGAGCTTTGCTCACAGGATCTCAGCTGGAATTCTTGCTAAAGTAGTAGCCAGCCTCGTTGGGACTGCTTCCCTTCACCCATGACCCAACGTGGATGTGAGCAGCACTGCCTGCCTAGGCTGGGCTAGATCAAGTCATTTGGGCCCCTCGCAGAAGTGGTTGCAGATACATTCCCAGAACAAAGTCATAATACAAATTGATTGTGGCAGCAGGGATGGAGTTCAGCAGGAATTAGCCTTTGGGGTATTTTATCAAATTTTTGGAGCATGAATTGTTGGTAAACCAGAGCTAACATTCATAATCTGCAGCAAGAAACAATGTAAAGCAGCTGCAGCCCTGCTGCTAGTGCCTGGCATTGTGTTTCTCCTGCCTGTTCTCTACAGACTGGCTGTTGCTGTTGCCATCCTTGCCGGGGGTTTGGGGTGCACTGAGAACCCCAGTCCAGCTGGAGATGGCAAAGCAGCTGAAACGCTGCTGTGAGCGACCTTTGCCCAGGATACCAGACCCAGCTCTCCTGCTGCCAGGCCCCTTTGGGCAGGAGTTTGTCCATGTGCAGGCAGCCACAGTGGAGCTCTTAGTACCTTTCCTAGGCAGCAAGGGGTTCATTCAGTGCCTCAAAGATGGGTACCTGCAGTGGTGTGGCATGTGCTCTGGAAGGGACTGTCACTTTGCGTCAACAGTAAAGGGAATCTGGAGAGTTGACTGTTACAACTGCAAGTTTCTACCTTGCATCTAAATTAGATGGCATTAATCCTGGTGCAAACTGCTGGAGTGGTTGGGCCATAGAAGTAGCCAGATAGTAGACAGCTAATTGGACAATATTTTACTTTGTAAGATGTCTTCTGTATGTGAGTGTAGCAATCAGCAGAGCTGGAGAGGTGAGTTGAAAGGCACAGTAAAACTGAGATTCTTGTCTCTTTAAGTTGTGGTGCTTAATAGTAGTGTTTATGAACTGGCAGAAGCTTAAGCATCTGTGGTGGTCTTTTCACATTTTGACAGAGAAAAGTGTTGTACAAATTAATGGGGATGTTCTCTAAAATACATTAATTTCTACAGGAATATCGTAAGTAGCCTATCATAAGTATCATAAATTCGCACCTATCCATTTCAGGATTCTATCAGGAATAACTGGATCTTCAGTCCAAACTTTTAATTTGAAGGAAGTTATTACAAGCCTCAAGCCATAGGTTTTATCTTCTGCAAAATTCTGTGAAAGTATTGTAAACAAAAATAATACATGTAGCTCTTCATGGCCCCAGCTTGATTTTCATACATTGGTTTACTTACTTCTTGTATTCCTCTTGATGAGGACAGGAGAAAGAGCTTCGAAGATATTTTCCTTTGTGTGAAACAATACCTCTGCTGTGGCTAAGACCATAAGGACTTCTCACTTTCAACTGGTTTCCATGCCTTTTAGTCTCTCATGGCTCCACATGTCTTTCTGCATCATTTCAAACCGATTAGATAAAAAATGAAGTTTAGTTGGAAATTACAAGAAGTACTGAAAAGTGTCATAATCTTTGACTGCCTTGCTTGCAGGAGGCAGTGGGTGGGAAAGAATAAAAGCGTACCTTAATTATACAGTCTCTCTGTTTATTTTCACAGCTGTAGCTTTGCTGAAACGTGCAGCAGACTTCCTAAATCCACCAAGCAGGGTCCCTGTGTGTTGCACCTGCCAGTTCTACAATCTTGGTACCAGTTGGGGATGTGTGTGTGGCTGAACAATGCAGGAAGACTACAAGAGGTTTATCCCATTAGAAATAAATTACAGTGTAGTGTAGCATGAAAATGATGTGTCAGTGAATACAGAACACAGGATTACCTTCTGTCTCTTCCCTTTATCATAGATAACAGCAGCAGTATGGGAAGGAGATTTATACTGCACTTATTTGAAGCTGACCAAGCAATTTAGATGAGATGAAATAGGGATTTTATTTCTGGAGAGAAGAATGTGTTCTTGCTAAAATGCCATTAATTGCTTTATTATTTAAAGCACAAATTATATCCAGCAATTTGTTGGTCTCCTCTTTTTTTCCAGTGAAAATAATTCACCGTGGAAAGATTATTCTGTCAAAAAATTATGATGAACCTACTAACAAATTAAGTTGAAAGAAGCTGAACTTTCAATTCAGCTTCTATTTTCACCCCCCTTCTCTCTCTTAATCACTATGTGCATGTGTAAATTTCAATAAAAACAATAGTGGCTTGGCTAACTATGAAAACCTTAACAGAAATTACAGCAAATACCACTGCAACACTGGAATCATGGGCATTCCCTTGCATGTTGGGAAGCTGCTGTCACGCTGTAGTAGCAGTGGTATGGCACACCCATTACAAGCAGAGCCCTGTTGTGCTGGTCACATGTAGAGCCAAGGATTTTAGGAGAGCTCTCAGCCTCTCCTGGAGGCAGAGACAGTCACCAGGGTGGACCAGTCCCTTTCAGATCCAGTGCTGAACTCTGCTCCTACTCCCCTGCCCTCGTTACAAAAATACCATGTCAGCTTCTTCCACAAGCACTGTCCCTGTTTGTTAAACTTCCCTGCTTTGGCTCTTTCTTGTTGCTTTTTTTTTTAAATCAGTCTCTTTGCGATCTCTTTTTGCTCCTCTTGGTGCAATTTTGCATTTCTTTATTTGGTTCCTCCATTACCCTACCAAAAGCAGGCTGGTGGCCAATCTCCATCACCCAAAGCTATGTTTTTTCTTGTAGGGCTTCATGCCTGGAATTTGCCCTGCCAGTATTAACCCAGTGCTTACCCATGGCTGATTTATTTGCCGTAAAGTTTTGTTATTGCTGTTTTCCTCGTGAGACAGAGTATTGCCCTCTGTCTTGAACAGTGATTAAAGCTGCAGTGAGACCCCTCAATTGCCAGTGATTCTGTATCATTTGTGTCACCATCAATAGAGAAGAATAGCTTTTACAGAAACTATTTTTATTACAGATGTGTAGACTTGAATTTATAGCTTAATCATGCTTCCAAGAGAGCAGCTGTGAAAGTGGGATAGAAAGCTGGATGAAAGAGCTGGCAGGAGGAGTAAAACATAGCAGGGGGACTGCAAGAGGGGATAACACCTGGAAACATCTGTTGGGAGAAGTAAAGCTGGTGAAGGCATGGAGCCACTATACCTCACCAATCCCTGACCAACTACTAGCTTCTTGCCTACTTTTTGTTTTTACTTTGTTTTGGCATTGCCTGGTGTATTTTTCCCCACCCTTACTTGCAACAGACGATTTTTATAAGGTTCGGAAGTGAGCAAGTGCTTTTTCCAGCTCTCTGGTCTCTGTGCCTGCTGGAACATCTGTACACACACACACTTTTCCTGTCTAAAGATAGTTTGAGCTAGTGTGCCCAAAATACAGCTTTAAGCTTGGGTTTGTTGTTGTCTTAGTAAGCATAAAAGTATGTTCTAATATTATGTCACTCCAGTTGTGTGTTTCAGCAGCTGCAGTCTGTCTGTGTCCAGTTTGCTGGGAATGGCTTTGCTTCCTGGAATTTGTTTTTCCATAGCTGGAGTCCTGGGTTACTTAGTTTGACCAGGACAGCGCGTTGCAGTCTTTCTGTGAGTATGATCATTCTTGCCCAGTAGGATAATTCCAGCAGGGTTTTCTGCTGGAATGACATGACCTCCTTTGACTGACCTCACACTCTGCCAGCACTGCTGTTTGAACATCATCCCTTCCCACCCCCACTGCTTCCCCCTATCCCTGCAGACCTTGCTGCAGTTCTTTCTGCAGTGCCATTGCTATGTTGAATATTTCTGCTTTTACTTCTTGGGTCCTCTGGCTTGACCTCTCCACCTCCCTCCATTCCACATGGATGTAGTACCTAATCCCTTTTGTGAATATATATGTTACTGTGGTGTGCATTGAAAAAGTGGGATTTTCTTAATGTAGACCTTTCCTTATTTTTACTTACATTTTATTATATTTAGTTTAACACACTGTAACTTGTGCTGTGTAGTCAGAAGGCATAATTTTACCCTCTCATCATGAATTCCCAGATAGGAGTCTGGGATGGGAGTTTTGTGTAGTCTGGAGATCCAGGGAAAGAAAACTGGTAAATGGCAAGTTGTGTACCAGCTGCACTTCTGGGTTGGCTGGTGCTTGGAAAGCTGGTGAACACTGACAGATTTCAGAGGAGGCTGTTGGGAAGAGTAAAGAGAAGCAGGGAAGTGACCAGGATCAGATAGGTTAGATGTTCAGGTATCTGTAAATGGATATCACAGTCCGTGTATTTGTGTGGAGATGTTAATTTTTGCTGATAAGTTGCAAACTATGCTAGGCACTTGTATACATAAAGCAAAAAGAGGGACGTGATGGTGCGTGTAAAAGCTTTTATACTGCTTATTGCTATAACTTAGGAAATGTGAAGTGGCCAAGTGAATTAATTATGTGAGTCATCTCAAGTGAGTGCCTGTAAAAAATCTTGTGCAGCTCATTGTCTGTTCTCTTTTTAAGGCTTGTTTTATGAAAAGGGAACTTCTGAAACTTGGAAGATTCTGATTTTTATTGGTGATACTCCTCTATCCGTGGAGCAGCGAAGGCAAGCTCTCCTTGCTGCAGGAACCCAGCACACCTGGGCTGAAAGGAAGCTGAAGGTGTCAGAGCTTCATTAGCAGAGCAGACAGGTGTCCCCTCACTGCTGCTGGCTGGCTGGATCCAGGAGAAGGACACAAGGAACCATACTGCTGGCATCCTGCTTACAACTCTTAGTGTCTGCCAAAATTGGTTTAAAATAGCTGTTACTCAGAGAGCAATATTACAGATTTGTATTTGAGCTATTTGGACTTCTCACAAGGGTTGGAATACAAGATGCCAAACAGTGCAGCTTGCTGGTTTTTTAATACAGACTTTCACCTTGTGAAGTTTTTGTCCCAGCAATTTCTATTTCAAGCTTTGGGATATGAGGTGCTTGCTGTAAAGCATGCTGTTGTTGCAGGGCTGAGTGTCTGCCCTTCGCTGGCATTTAGGTTATCCTCATTTATGCTGCAGTGATGCCCAGAGGCTGAGTGAGTCAGGGCCCCGCTGCACTGGGTGCTGGGTGACAGCAGGGTCACCATCCCTGCCCCAGGAGCCAGTAGCCTGGGTCACTGGCTTCAGATGGCCACTGCCACAAGCTGCTTGGGAACATTGGCTGCCAGGCCAGAGCATACTAGGAACAGAAAGCAGGGATAATTCAGAGGAGGCAGCCAAACATGCATTTTAAATGCAGTTTACAGTCAGGACACCAGTAGTGCCTTCTTTGCCGGAATCAGCAGATACAAATTCACAGCTTGTTATTAGTGACTATCCTTATATATTTCAAAGCCTTATAAGCCCCGACCTACAATTTGATCTCTACCAGCACCAGTTCCCACAGGAACACAGGACCACTGTGAAAACAAACAGTTAGAAACAGAGAGATGTATATTCTCCTTCACAATGGGAATCTCTCTGCCATATTCTTCTTCCCTGTGCTCTGTGTGCAGCATCACTGGGTGAAGTACAGGGGATGATGTCCATGGATTCAAGTGAGAGGTTGAACTGTAATAGTGAAATGCTGGGAAACTTTTTCATGTTTATAGTATACCTTAGTCAGAGGCATGTGCAGGTTGGAAAAGAATCATATAATTGTTTAGGTTGGAAAAGGCTTTTAAGATCATCGAGTCGAACTTTTAACTCAGCCCTGCCAAGTCCATCGCCAAGTTGAACAAAAATGCACCATTGGGTGCTTTTTGTGTGTTGTATAGGAGGGTGTGAGGTGGTTTCTGTAGCACATAGTCTCAGCTATTGGTGTGATTCAGTTGTGCCATTGCTACCTAGGACAGGTCTGCAGTTTTTGGGAACTAAAGCTGATGAAGCTTTACCCCAGCTCCCCTCGCCAGGCAGCATGTGTGCTGTACACAGCAGCAGTGTGGGAACAAGCTGAAGGGAAACTTCATTATATTTGACAGTGCCTTTTTAGCTGAAGTACTGCCACGATTGGCATGACAGCAGTGAATCCCAAAATTGGTTGATTGCCGAGAGAGCCTGTGAAGACAGACATGAGGGATAAAAGGAATTAAATGCTTAATTAATAGATTTATACTTCCTATTTCTTGAAGCATGACTATTTTTCCCCTCTCCTGTTTTGTTTACTTTAAGGTGCCATATGTTCCACTTGAAGCTGTATAGAAATCTGCTAAAGAAACCTGCACATCAGGGTTAAGAGATTTCTTAACTAGGTGATCTGCTAGTTTAATATTGGACTTTGGAAATACGAAAATGTTTTGAGCTACCAACATAAAGAGGTTGGCTACTATTTTGTACACTAATGATAGCACCTGTACAACTGAGTAGTAAGAGTAACTACTTATCAAGAGTAACTGCTCTTGATCCTAAGAGACTAAAGCTTTAGCTTGTCATGGCAGAAGTTCTCTCTTGTTTTCATGTGTTCCTGATAACTTTTTTCATTAGAATTCTAGTTGCGGATGTCAACATTTCTTTGGTGTCTCCTTCTGTTAGTTCCTTGCTTCCCACATGCTGTTCCATGTGAAAGTCTTTGTGAATTGCTTAAAGGAGTAAAATCCTTCATGGTAATGGAGATGCTAACATGCATGACAGTTCTTATCCATCCAAAATTGGCAGCAGTTCACTTGTAGTTTTTTTGTAGAAGCTGATTTTTCACTCAGAAAAGTTTTCACTTAGAGAAGGTAGCTATTAATTACTTATCTATCCGTGTTTCAATATGCCACCATCTCGTTAAATAGCTCCCTTGTCTATTTCTTTCTGAAACTATAAAGCACTCTTTTCTGCAGAACAAGCTCAATGACATCTTGACACTTCCCTAATGTTTTCAAATCCTGGTGGGTTTGAGTGAATTACTGGATTTATTTGAACTTCAGATTCAGGGCTTGTAAATATGCACAGATGAAAGGTAAAAAGGTTGACAAGAATGCATTTACAGTTGCAAGTGCTAGGTTTGGCATAGTTATCTTTGGCAACACGAGCCTAAGCAAGTCCAGGAACTCGAGTGATCATAAATCTGTTGTGATGCTGATAGTTGTCTTGTATTACGGTAGTCAGTACTACCTCCTCTATTATTAGATTGGACCCTGGGGAAATGCAAAGGAAAGTGTGAGTCTCACCCACAATGTTTTGGTACTAAGCAAGACAAGCACTTGGAGAAGATCCTTATCTTTGCTTAGCAGATGGAGGGTGAGGTGAGCATATGAGACCAAGTTACTGAAGAGGTCTCGTCTTCCAAATGTTAGTCCAGAGCCTTAATGGGGAATGGCTCTGCTTTCATGGATTGGTACATGGCTGTCCTGTTTCCAAACAGTGATGCTGCTACCCACGGGAGACGTGGGAAGAGGAGTCCACCCAAGCAAGGAGCTTTCAATGGATGGTGTTGTTAAGGATGATTTCAAGAGCTGACTTCTCATATTTCAGGAGTCCAGGTATTTGAAATATCTGTGAAACCCTCCACCATGGATTTAGTTTAATGAAAGAGTTTGGGTAGTGACATTATGTGCATGTAGGTAATCATTAAGCAAAGAGGGGAAGTAGGTGGCACCTCTTTTGCTGCTACTTCTGTCCCTTCTCTTTCTGAGGAGAATGCTTTTTAGTTTAAGGGCTCCTAGCATATCAGCATCTCCTGGTGAGCACTGGTTAGCTGGCTCTGTGCAGGGAATGATTGGATTGGTAGGTGTTTAGTTCATAAGTTTCACCTACTCATCTTGTTTTCTATTAATAACTTTATGTTTTAATCCTGTAAGTATATTGTGCCGTGCATCTGTCTATTTGGGGAGCTAATCCTGTACTGGTAGTCATCTATTTCAGGAGCAGCCCAGACAAAGCACAGCCTATTCGAGTGCCGGCCTCCCTTATTGTGTGTAGTGGGTTAAATTGCCGGTATTAGTGTGGTGTAGGAGTTCAGAAAGGAAAGACGTTATTTGCAGCGTCAACTCATTAAAAATACTCTGTACAGATTTTTCCAAAAGAATAAGCAGCCCAAGCACACTGGGCCCCATGCCAGGGTGTGTAATAGCCTTGCACAGCACCAGTTGAAGCTCCAAGTTGGATAAAAGGCAGCTTTTTCTGGGTTTGTTTAGTATTCCTTTAAAAAAAAAGAAAAAAGGTTTGTGTACAGAAGTAGCAAATTAATTCAGTCCTATCAGAAAGTAGGTCAGTGACTGACCTACCAATAGCATGAGGCAGCAGTTTCAAGCAGAAGTGACAGCTCAGCAGCGTGGACCCTCCGTGTCTCCAGGAAACTTGTTTTGACAAATGTAAACACATTGTATCCTGTATTCCTCTTGCTTTTTTTTTTTTTTTTTTTTGCTGCTGCGTTAGAAACCACATGCTGTCACTCTCCATCCCCTTTCTTCACCCCTTCTGGTCCCCAAAGGGAAATGCCTTGTATCATAGCTAATAATTTTTGCAGAGCTGCGTAATGAGTGAGGCGTTCCAGCAGGGTCAGTGTTTTTTTATGACACACGAAGTTGGGCACTGTAAACCAGACTTGACTAAAATCCAAACCAAAGTCATTGCAATGGTGAGGAAAGTCAGTGGGAAGACAGGAACTGGATTAATTTAGTATCCTTCTGTCCTAGTTTTGCTTTTCTTTGTGCTGAATGAACTTTTTGCATATACCCACGTGCCTCTTCAGTGTTTACGTTGTCAGTGTTGGTGTCCACATTGCTGAACAGACAGAACTTTGAACATGTCTTCACTGCAGCCCAGCCACTCCTGAAACTGGGATGCTTTTGTAATTTTGGGTGAAGTAGCAAAGTGTATATAGATAGGGTTGTGGCTTCTTGAACACCCCATAAAGAATAATTCCCTCAGAAGACGTGGGAATATGTTCATCTTTTCATTGAGTTGTTACTATCAGCAGGTATTAAAGGTGGAGTGTACACTGCTAGTTAACTACTTTGACTTGTACCTTTTCTGCAGTGATTTCTCCTGTAGAAATCACTGTGGATCAAAAGGTCACACAAGGTTTTCAGCTGTCTCCTTCTTCTGACTTGTAACCAGGTTGTACAGACAAGATACTGCCACATGGAATATGTAGAGGAGGATTTCAGAATGTATTAGCCAACATGGCTCAATTTAAACCATTTTGCTAAAGATCTCATAAAGCTTGACATGATTTTCTTCATTACCTAGTTACCTTTCTGGCCTGGGGTGGCTCAAAAATACCCAGAGAATCCTATGGGTATTTATACAGATGCTGTACAAAGAATGATTTTTGCTATGTGATAGATAAACGTTCAGAGCCGTTTAGCTGTACATTGCTGTTTAACTGAATTTTTGAGTTCATTTGCTTAGAAGTAGTACACTACAGTAAAACCTGGATGGCATTGTCTCAGCTAGAAGTAGAGATTTGATTTGGGAGGATGGGAATATATTTGTTAAAAACAAAATGCTTCTGGATTTAATAAAGGTGTGATCTGAAAAGATCCAAATCAAGCAAGAAGTCAGATGGATTTATATAACAAAACTGGCTATGAGAAGCTGGGGAAGAAGAAAGTCCTGTTTAAGTGAATTACATGTTTCTGTGCTAATGCTATAGATAATACTGGCCATGATTATTACATACCATGCAATGGATGTCATGCTAAGAAAGTAGTGAAAAAGATCCTAGTGTATTCAGTTTAAAAAAAACAGGAAAAGGAGAGGAGTGCCCATGTACATGTGTGTGAGTACATTTGTGTGGGGGTGGCAGGCAGTTCCCAATCTGCCTCCTGAGGGGTCTTTGCGCTTCCTTTCTGATGGAACAGCGAAGTGGGACATAGATGCTGGCTTTCAAGTCATTACACCCTCCACGGGGCCACCAAGTTTCCTCTGCTTGAAAGGGCTGGAAGTGCAAGGTGAGCTCCAGGTGAGCTCCAGGTGAAGACAAAGATCTAACACTTTTCCCCACTGTTCCATGCTTTCAGAGATACTGCTCCCCTTTGCTCCCTCCTGCACTGGGGGCAGAGGGTCAGGAAGGAAACAGCATCTTTAGACTTCTAAGGTCATTGAGTTCAACCTTTAAGCCAGGACTGCCAAGTCCACCCCTAAACCATATCCCTAAGCACCATATCTACACATCTTCTAAAGACCTCCAGTATTCCAATACTCAAATCCTTTCATTTCAAGGCAGTTTGAGCATCCCTAAGGTGTAAGAACTGGAAGCACTTTTAAAGTGCCCACACACACACAAGTTGAGAGCTGAAAGGTTTCTTCCCACCCCCAAATGCTCAAAGGAGGTCCTGCCAGGTTGGCCATTTAAGCTGCTTCCCCCTTGCTCGTGGGTGGCAGAGCTCTGTGTAACAGAGGTGACATGGTGACCTTTGCAGTGAGGTGAAGACAGGCGTAGAACAGAGACAGGAAGATTGCCCATGGTGCAGGCAGTCACTGGTGTCACTTGCCTTTGGGCTACTGTCCTGTCTCACTTGTTGGAAAAGCAGTTCCCATGGATTAAGAAAGCTGCAGACCTCCTTTTCTTTTTAATTTCTGGCCAGGGGAGTTTGTTTTACAGTCTGCATCCCATAAAAGCAGTTACTGCCAGTGTGTATTTGGTATATATATTCAATACATGAATGGTGGTTTCTTCACGCTCTCAATTTGGATCCATCAGGATAAAACTTGTCCAAAGTGAACAGATACTTTGTCTCAAAAGAAAAAGAATCCCCCAAACAAACAAAACCAAACAAAAAATGTTACAGAAAAACCCTGGTCACACCTTTTCCTTCATAGTATTCTTAGTTAGATTAGTGGCTTGGATATCTTTGCCTTTTTTTATCCATAAAGTAAGAACTCAGGGAATTTGTTTGTTCCCTTCTATACAGCAAAGTAAAAAAATACAGGAGAAATCATATTTTGTCAGTTGAGATAACTTGCGGTAAAACTTAAGATTTTATTTGTTTTCTTCCAAGGTGGACAATTGTTTTCTTGTCAACTGAAGTTTTTGACTTAGTAGTTGAATTGTCTGTATTTCAACCCTGTTGACTCTTGGACTGAATCCAGTGAAATAATGCATTTCGTGTGATGTACTGAAAGTATTTATAGATTTTTGTTACTTGGGGGAGGAAGGTAGGAGTTGCCACTTTAGTGCTTTTCTGAATGTACAACGATCTGCGCTAATTAAGCATGGATGATTTCATTTCAGTTAACAGCACAAGGCACTGTCCATCCTGACTGAAACGATGTAAATTTCCTTAGATCTGTCTGAGAGTATGTCATCTGTCAGAGTAGCATCTCAGATGATGAAGAAATTCTATACAGGGTATGTGAAGTGGGAGCAAGGGAAGAGCTTGTATGAAATTTCATCCCTCAGTGTTTTGCAGGAGCTCTTTTTGGTTGAAGTAACACGTGAATTTTGTAGAGAAATTAGGTGGGTCATTCTTGCACTGATGCAGGCATAGGGCAGGTTCTACAAGGGTAAAGCGTTTCTTCTCCTCAGGACTTTGGAACCACTCAAAGCGTCTCTACTTTGTACAAGCGTTAAGGGGAGGGAAAGGAGAAAATTAATTCCTTGTATTGCCAAGCTAATTTCCTGAATGAATTTACTCTGCATTCTGTGTGGTCTGTGCTCCGAGATTTGGTGATATTAGGGAGAGCTACTGAAGCAATGGATGTCCAGGCCACTGGTGCACAACGTAAAGCAGGGGCTTTTAAGGGCTCCTCATGAAGCCCATTTGGCAGGCGCTGTGAGTGCTCATTTTGCTCGGCTTTGTTTCTTTCCCTGGATTTAGGCTAGTTAATGTTTCAAGTTTGCATCACCACTGAAACACTGCTCACATCGACTGGCAACACATTTGTGTCCATTACTGATTCCAGAGTGTAAACTAGATTATTTGTCCCGCCCTGAGAAAGAAGAGAAGGAGTGAAAATTTAAGAGCTGGCACTGGTGGGCATGAGCGCTGACTAATACCTACTATCTTGAGTACACGGAAATCAATTTGGACCTTGTCAGATGAATGCCAGTGCTGGAGTTCTTTCTTTTCCATATAGAGCTGCAAATGAGAATCGAGAAATAAATGCGTTCACTTAAGGTAACATTGTGTGACAGCTGAGATCAATTAAAACTCTTACTTGTAGCTGTATTTTTTTCCTTCCTTTCTACAGCAGGGAGGGTGGTGTCTGCAGCTCTGAGGAGTTGATACAGGCTATTTGTCACTGCTGTGGTCTTATCTAGAACAAGTATCCTGCAAGGTTATTTATTTTACAGCCTTTTCTTCTAGTTTTGCACAACACACAGATCTTGGGAGATGGGAAAGGAATTTTTTTTTTCTTACTAGAGTCTTTTTGGCAATAAACACATGCCTAACTGTAAGAGAAAAAACTTTCACAACCAAGCTTGTTTTGTGAAGCCCAAACATTTGTGAAGCTTACAAACCCTCAAACTTTGCATAATGTGCCCATCCCTGGTCTCAAACATGAAGTGGCAGAAGAGGGAAGTGTTACTTTTTTTAACCAACAACTTATGACTGTGTCAACACATGACAATTTGTCAAAGCTTGCTGTAGCGGTACTGTAAATTAATTTTTAGCATCACTTGTGAGTGGTAAACACTTTGTGCAGTGTGAACAGCTCCTAGTACAGTGTGAGTTGTCAGCAGCTTGTGAGCTACCCTAAAAAAAAAAAAAAAAAAAAAAGAAAAAGCATGGAGGGAAGGACGCAAGCTCGTTTACTAGTACAAAAATGGATCTGAGTCTGCAAAAATTCAACATGTGGTGGTATGTCAACCAAACCTTGAAAACTTGCTTTTTTCCATTAGTAATAATCACCTGCAAGGAAATCACAACTTTCCGTTCTGTGCCCCAAGCAGTGCCTGATAGCAAGCAGCTTTCTCAGGCTTGTGACTCATTGAAGTAGAGCCCTCTCCTTGCTCTTGAGTTTTGCCTTTGCTTGCTTGCTTTAAAAGCAGAACATCCTGCAAATACGAGTATGCTCTTTTACATAAAATGCCTGGAAAATTATTAATATGGCAGCCCAAAGAGAAATGGTGGGGGTTGAGTGCTCTCTCCTCCTCACCTGTCCCCTTTCTGTTTCTTCTTGCCTATCCCATCTGCTGTGGTGAAGCTGGCAGTGATGGTTCATACAATAGGAGTTGACATGATGGAAGAAAATTATTTGGTATGAAAAGACAAGGAATATGTATTGTAGAAAACAACTTTTCAGATACAAACCCATTTTAACCTGTCACTTTAGCAGAACAAGCAGTAATAACCTCCCAACCTAACAATGACTGTTAAGTTGAATGTTAATTCGCTCAGTCGTTGAATTGCTAACGTGTCTACAATTTACAAGTGAACACCCACTCAAGAGAGAGAAAATAGAAGTTGGTGCCTGGAATTCCTGGCCTTACTGAAATCACCTACATTCTTTTGGCACTAATTCATCTTGCATTTCCTGCAAATGTTTTAAGTAGAACTAAATGAGAAAAGCAGCTGGGTGCGTTTGTTTGCCACTTTGATGCACTCAGTGTGGGGATTTTTTTCTCAGGCACACTCACTCTTGACTTACACACTGTAGGGTGGCTTTGGCTGCACCTTGGGGCTTGTTCCTGTGAGCAGGCAGCACATGTGAAGCTTGGCATGACAACTATTGAGACATGCTAAAGCTAGTTTTAACCTGGTCATAGTTCTAAAGAGAAAGGTGACTTTATTTGTGTATTTGCTCATAAAGAATTTTGGTTATATTTCCTTTTCTAGATACAACTGTAAGTGCTGCCTGTATGAAAGATCTGAGCCACACCATCCAGTAAACTGTCTAGAGCAGCAGTTGGCTTACTTGGAAATCACTTCCAGGGCTGCGTTGTAAGTAAGTGTTTTTGCAGAAGCATCATCAAATGGTTTCTTCAGTTTTGGGGTGGTTTTGAGATGTTTTGGTTGTGTCTTACAATTTCACAGTTTTACTCTAACATCTAGTAAGACACTAGTAATGCATGTGGGATCTGGAGCACCCCCATATCTGTGCATGACATAAAGCTAAAGCCCTTTCAAGACATTTTGCTGTCTTGCTCTAGAACTCCCCAGCATAGTGTCTGAACATTTCTGAGAACTGACAGCTACATAGAAGGCTAGAAGGAAATTTAACCAAGTATATACTGATCTATTTTGCTGTTAACTCTATGGCATACATGTTTTTTGAGTGTTCATCCCAGCCTGCACTTGAGCATTTTAGCTATGCTGGTGTAGCCCTGCAAGTCACACCTGCTGGTGTGATCTGCCTAACACAGTTTGAAATGATCCATGAGTAGTTGTCCTGTCTGATCCAAAAAGGGCACTGCTTTGTCCCTTTGGCCATGCAGGGGATACAGCTAGGGAACCTCAGTAGGCTGTGAATGGAGGTGAATTTGCATCTGCTTCTGTGATCATGGAATCATAGAATATCCTGAGTTGAAAGGGAACCACAACGATTATCAAGATCATTCTAGTGATGAGTGAGTCTCAATGAAAAGGACCTTATTTCAGGTTACAAGCCAATTGCATTGTACATGGCATTGAGAATGTGCTTGCATTTAGAAATAATAACATCATCCTAGAAAAATTTGAGATGTACACCAAAAAAACCCTTATTATGCTATTTATACAATTTGTTTTGAAAGCGTAATCCATTCAGGGATGTCTGTGACCTGAAATTTTATAACTTTTATTTCATTTTATTTTGCGTTCATTTTCCTGCTGCTGCAGGTTGTAAGAAGTATGATATGAGGAATATTTACGACATAAGTGCATTTCCCTTGAAATGGCCTCTGATAACATGGTTGCTTGAGAGAGCAGTGATGGGAGAGTTGGTGGCTTGGACTTCAAATCACTTAGTTAAGCATATTTATTACACAGGCTGCTCACATTCCTCAGTATATATATATTTTTTTTTAATGCAAATCCTGTTGCCAAATCCTTCAAACCCTGCGGTCAGTTTTTTGCCATAGGTTCCTTTTTTGTGGATCTTTACTCTGTACAGTCAGCTGACACACCTGGGTCACTCTCTAGGTGAGGGAGTGCTGGACATCTTTGGCTTGGCTCTGCCTGCAGTTATCTGCCAGATACAGTGGATGCTATTTTGTTCATGTTCAGTGCCTGCTTGGACTTGTGAGGCACTTAGCCCTATTCTGCATGGGTGAAGTTGAATGAGATGAAAAAAGGACTGGTTGCTGTCAGTGATGGGATATTTCAGCTATGACAAATGTGCAGAGAACAAGTGAGAGAATTGTTTAGGGGAAATCAGGACTTCAAAAAGTCTGAAGTCAAACAGTTTTCCAATTAGAAATTTAAACCAAGGTCTAATGTTTGTTTTCAGCAGCCTGTAAACGGTTCGTCTGCTTCTGGAACTTAAATCCTGACCTAAGCCACCATTGCTTTCATGGAACCATAAAATCATTAAAATTCATAAAAGCAGAGTTGTTAAGGTTGAAAAGTAGGTTCAGGATCATCAAGTCCAACTGCTAACCTAGCACTGGCAAGTCCACCACTAAGCCATGTCCCTAAGTGCCACATCTACATGGTTTTTAAATACCTCCCGGGATGGGGACTCAACCACTTTCCTGGGCAGAGCCTGTTCAATGCTTGACAATCCTTTCTGTGAAGAAATTTTTCCTAATGTCCAATATAAATTTCTCCTGGAGCAACTTGAGACTGCTTCCTCTGATCCTGTCACTTGGGAGAAGAGACCGACCTCTACTGGTCTACAGTCTCCTTTCAGGCAGTTGTAGAAAGTGGTAGGGTCCTCCCTCAGCCTACTTTTCTCCAGCCTAAACAAACCCAGCTCCCTCAGCTGCTCCTCATCAGACTTGTGCTCCAGACCTCTCACCAGTTTCATTGCCCTTCTTTGGACACACTCCAGTACCTCAGTGTCCTTCTCATAGCAAGGGGCACAGACCTGAGCACAAGATTTGAGATGTAGCCTCACCACTGCAGAGTACAGGTGGATGATGGCTGCTGTAGTCCTGCTGGCCACACTTTTAGCGTGGGAAGCAGGACCCTGGCTCCTCTGGGGGTGATGAGCACTTCTGTTCCTTTCTCATGGGGCTCTGCTGCACTTGTTCACAGGAAGCCCTGCTGCCGCTTGGCCTCAGGCACCGTAGAGTTGCCCACAAACCTCTGAGGCTGTTTCAAGGGCAACTGCTTCTCTGTCACTGTTAGTAATGGATTTTCATCCAGTTTATGTCGTGATGTTTGCATTGCTCTGGCACCAGAAGCTAGAGCTGTGCATTCATGTAATTTACTCCACGGTAATTGCTACTTATTTGGTTCAAGCCTGTTGTTGCAGCGTGCACGCTACTGAGGCAATCTCAGTTACACCAGTTCCTTGAAGGATTCCCTCTTCCAGCGTGGTTTTCTGCCTCATGTCCTTCCAGTTTAACTGTATTAGTCTGTTTAATGGTGCCAGAAGGCCACATATTTGCTCTCTGTGAAGCCTGAAACAGGAGATGCATGCTTTTAAATAGTTAAATAAACGTTAATTATGATTCACAAATAGTTTTTCCCCAACTATTAAGTAATATCAAACACTGAATTTTTCAGTCCATAATTGTTTTTCCAGCTGCTGAGTGGGACCAAGTACTCAATATTTTTACAGAGTTATTTTTGCAGCTGGCACAGTGGGCACAAAAAGCCTGTGGTGGGAGTGGAATGATTGCAATCTTCTGATGCACCTTGGTTAAGTGTGGATAGTTTGAGCCTCATCCAGATAAGCTGAAAATAGCATATTGGGCACTTCTAAATGTTTGTGGTTTTTGCAACATTTTCTCACAAAAATGTGAAGTCTTTTTCTTTCTCACTGTGTTAGTTATTACACAGGTGGAAATTAGTTGTTTTTTCCTTTTCAAGATCTTGAGACATTCTGTGAGGGATTCAGCTGGTGTGAATTATTTCATGAAATAGTGGTTTGACTCGTTGCACCTCCTTGAAAATAGTATAATACCAAAGAATTTTGTCTTAGAAGTGCATATTATGTGCCTTGCACAGAAAGATCTTTAAAAATTTTTAAATATCAATTAAACCACAGGTCATGATGATAGGGAAAGAGACATTGTTTTCACCCACCATAATGACTACCCTGGCAGTGAGCACATGGCTCACATTTTCCCAGTGATTCATTAGCCAAGTCAGTAAAACATCCTAGGCAGTCTGACACTGCGGCTTACTGGTAGCTGTTCTTCAGATGATTGCTCATGTTGACATGATGCATAGCAGCATCAGAACATTCACTTTGGAACTTACCTTTTTTGTGCATCTCCTTTCTCTGGTTTTCCCACCAGATCTGCTCTGCTGCCTCACAGCACTGCTGTTCACACAAGCAGTTGCTGTAACTCTGTGAAGCTGCAAATAAGACATCTTCTTCTAAATATCACTGGTGGGTTTTGATGAAGCCACGGTCATGAGCACAGGGTGCACAATGGACACAACACTGAGCACTAGGGAGAGGATGATGTTGGTAGGGGAGAAGACCAACCTGTGAAGAGTAAATTCTGTTTGATGTTCAGTTGCATTGGTTTTTTAAGCCAAAACAGAAAAGAAGCAGGATCAAAAGCCTTCACAAAGCAGAAGTGTGAGTGTAATGAAACGTAGTGACTAGACAAATGAAAAAAAAAAAAAAAAAGTTCATTATAAAACCCACCAAACCTAAAATTCAAAGCCCCAGAAGAAGAGGTGGTCTGTCAGCCACCCAGCTTGGACTGGGCACCCAACTGGAACTTATGGTCTGGGTTCAGTTCCCTGCCTCAGTCACAGGTTTCCTGTGTGTTCTCAGGCAACTTCCTTCATCTGCCCTATGACTGACTTCCTCATTTGTGCAGTGGAGATCATCTTCGTCACATTCATTGTGAGGACAAAACCTACTGATGTTGCTGAAAGACGTGGATGTTGCCATGTGAAGAGCCACCCTGGAGACCAGAGCGAGAGGGGTGTGCTCTCTCACAGGGGATAGTCACCGCTGCTTGCATTTCTGTGTTAAAGAGGAAAGGAAAGTATTTCCAGATCTCAAAAGGGATTATTTTTTTCTTTCCAAGTCTTTCAGGCCTGTTTTTTTTGTGGAGTTTGGCTGCCCTGGTGCAGCAGCAGGCATTTGGAATATTCCCTGTCTCTCACCTTTCTCTGCTCAGTCTGTCTGCTTATGGCTTTGAGTCACTCCTGTCTGCTCAATACGCGCGCCCGGCACAACCCAGTGGGATCAGAAACACAGCTTCTGTCATCTCCCAACTTACGTGGAGATCTCCTAACATGTAAATATGGTTGTTTGTAAGAAAAAAACCAAAGAGTGCTTGAGGCTGGTTGGAGGGGTACCAAATGTGACCCTAGCAGCTGAGGGAGGTGGTGCAAGGCAGTGGAGTGTCACACTCACAGGCTCCTGCTAAGGTGTGCACTGGCACAGTGCGGCTGCTAAAGATGTCCACATAGCCTGTCCACCACCATTGGCCTTCAGCCCCTCTGCTCCTCCACTCAATCCCTGATAAGCAAAAATATTAATTTAAGGGGTTTTTATATACTCTGACTCGGTGCTGATGCTGATTCTGAGTAAGGAATCAGAAATGACAAGTCACATGCCTCTTGATGTGCCCTTTTATCTCCTTTGGGTTGGTAGTTAAACCTCTGGTGTGAGAACTTCTCAGTACAGGAATAGCAATGTCTCATTCCTTCTGAGGCTGGTCAGCTCAGAGTCCCTTGCCATGAGGAAACACGGATGGTTTGAGACGTAGTGCAGTCAAAACTGGACATCCCTTCTCTGCCTGCAGTGCTTGTCCCATTTCCCAACTGGTGGAAGTGGAAATTCAGTCTGTTTGTAGCTCCAAAGGACTAGTGCCTGAAAATGCAGCAACTGCTTAATTGTCCATTGCTGTTTCAAGCCCTTACCCAAGCAACAAATAATGAGTTATTGAGCTAATTTAGTTTTATACAGAAGTGATCTTCGTCTTGCAAATCAGGAAGGCTGTTTAACGCAGTGTAATTGACTTGAGCTGTAAGATTCAATACACTTATCTAGGATTACAGTTCAATAAAATCTAATTGTGCTGAGAGCAACAGGAATTATAGAAACACCTGGGGATTGTTTTCTGCCTTTCCTGTGAGCAAGGTGAGCTGAATGTCTTCTGATCCTTATGGTTTGGGTTACACTGCTGCTTGACCTGCCCGTTGGTGGGAGCAGCTTGAGGTGGCACCGTTTGGCATGGGGAGGTGAAGCCAAGCAGGTGAAATGATGGGTGGCCTCTGTGTGAGTGATGCTCTTGTTTCTGTGTGCCCGGCCAGAGTCAGGCTGGGGGAACGGGAAGTAAGCGATGTCTGGTTTCATTATGATGGGGATGATAATAGGATCCATGAGGTATGTGAGATTAAAAGCCCTATAACATTGCAGGCAAAGTCATTCACAGAGGATGGGGCCTGAAATCAGTTTGTGCCTAAACATCCTTTTCTCTTGCCTCGCCCAGTGTAAAAATAAATATGGGAAAACAAACATTTATTCAGTATTTCCTCTCACTGTTTACCGAGTAGGAAGCTGTGTAAAGCCAATTGCTACATTGAAACATTCACTGGACATTGGCTTTATAACTGTTTGCTGCAATTGTAGAAAGCCTTTTTGCCCAAGTATTCATTAATGAGCTTTTCATCAGCCACTCTGAACAAATGGGAAAGCATTAGATTTAATTTTTCACTTGCAGAGCTGCTGGGAAAAGTACAGACCTTTTAGTGGGATGAGAACACTGACACAGGCAGTGAGTAATTTGGGATGATGGCTGAGCAGACGGTGTGGCAAGTGTCCTTGTGACACACATAAGGTACAAACTTTGTTATTCTCTTGTAGAGAGACATCCCAAACAACAATCCTTGGTCCAAACATAAGCTTGTGTAGTTAGGAGTGCTTACCTAACACCATACTTATTTTCTCCATTATTTCTCCCAGTTATTAATTATCCTGTTGCAAGCAGGAAAGGAAAAATGTACTTTCAGACCAAAGTAACAGATTTGTCTGATTCCAGTACACTGACTTCATGAGCAATAAAATATATAACATTGCTTGCTATGGCACATGCTGTACTAATCATTCTCTATGCAACTGCCTACTTTTTACATCATTTTAAACAAATGCCAGGACTATGGGGAGTAATAAAACAAGATAATAACGGCAGAACAGGTAGGTTTTGTCATACAAGTTAAAAACAAAACAAAAAAAACATCTCCAAAAGCCATGAGAACTATAGAAAGAGGCTCTTTTCACCTGACAAACTTAAGCTGTAATTACTGAGTGCAGAGAATATCTTTCTTACAGGAACAAGCAGTGAGAATGGATCATGCAGGATGTCCCTGAAGCTGCTGCAGTCACATTTTAAGAGCAGAGAAGAGAGATTGAAAACAAAATAATTACTTTTTTTCTGGTTATGGAGTTGGCTTTGCTTGTGGCCTAATGATTGTTGGTTCTTACTACTGCTTTGGGTGATCGTTAACTGGGATGGTGAAAATACTGATATTAAATTTCTCTTTTCAGTTGACATGAAACTGAAGAAGAAATTCATGTCATGCCTAAGTTTTTACTTTGAGTTGAGCTGTCAGGGAGAACTAGATAGACATTTGAAAAACAGTCTTTGCTGTTTTGGTTAACTTTATGAGGTGATAAACCCTGCTTCACTTTGTTTCCCACGCCTTTATTTTTTTCATCAGGACATTCAAGAGTTGGTGTAAAATGAACTGAAAGGCAAATACAGGGGGCACTTCAAAATTTGTCCACTTTTCATGTATTGAAGTACTAATGTAAGCTTGTGCATGACCTGTTGGTATGCAGCAGCAGATGGCAAATTGTTTGTTAGTATTGGCAATGCTCTCACGAAGCCAAATACAATTCTTACACTTGCTGGCTTGACAGTCCAAAGTGCTTTTCATTCCTATCCAGTTTTTTTCTGCTTCCTCTGTCTTCATATTGCCATCCTTTGACCTTAGAATAGTAAAATGAAACTTGAAAGAGTTTATGAAAGTCACGGTTGAAAACATGTTATCTTAGATCAGGCAGATGAAACCAGTGCTAAGTCCAGTCTCTTCTCAAATCTGGCCAAAATAATGTTTCAACTCACATTTTTGGAGTGTGGCAGTCCATTTCTCTCTAAAATAGCTTAAGTTGATATAAGTGTTGTTCAGAAAAACACAGAATTCCCCTAGATGTTGCAATGTTGATTATACTTATCGGACTCTGCTGAGCAGAGATAAATCTCTATGCTTCTGGACACCATTTCTCAAACACAGGTGAGATTTTGTCTTGTTTGGTATTGTCATAGGTTTGTTTCATAAGTGTAGCTCTGCAGTAATTCCTTATTTCAAAGAAATTCCTTGTCTGAAGCTTTTTTAAAAGACTTTCATTTAAATCCAGTTCCACTCCATTCAAAAGAGTACAATATTTTCCAGATATGTCTGATATTAGTTTAATGTCCAGTTGCCTGCCACAGTTAGGGAAATAAAATCTAATGACATCTTCAGCCAGTAGATAATTTTCTCTTCCCTTTTTATGCCATTTGTTTTATCTTTTCTTTTCCTCCACAGCTTTGGATTTTGTCTGTCTTCTTGTTTTAAAATCTGCTGTTCTATTACTCTCAGTACCCAGTGTTTAGATGGGTACTCCTTCATCTTCTCCAAAGTATACCAAGGTTCTCCTCCTATCTTATGCCTTGCGTTTAAGAATTAGTGGCATGATGTGTAATCCATGAGTTACTGATACATGCTGAGAGTTGTGCCTCCAGCAGTGCTGGTGATGTACTCCAGCTGCTGGTGGGTGCTCAATCTGCAGCACCAGGCTGGAGCTATAGCCAGATAAAATACAAAAATTGGGCATCATATCAGCAACATGGTTCCAGTGGAGTGGTTTAGGTCTAAGGGTAAAAGCTAATATAGACATGGCTATTAATTTCTCACCCGTCCTGGGGTGTACTTCTAATTAAGATCATTTATACATTATTGAATGTTTCCAGTACTGTCCCCTTAATGTATAAGTTATTGGTCCATTTAACAGGGCTCTGCATACAGTCCCAACTCAGACACCTGGCTGGTACCCATTGATCCTCGTCCTCCTGCTGCAGTCATCTCCTCTTTATTTACTTGCAAATGGAATATCCTGCTCTTTCTGTTATAGTCTCACATTGTTTCTCTAATTGGCTTATTTTTGCTTTTGTTGTAATAATTTTGCTATTCTAGGGCAGATTCCCTGGCAGAAGACTCACAGTATGGCAGTGTAACATCATCCTTATCCTGGTAGTAGCACCCACCCTGTTTTGTGTCACCTTTTCTTCAGAAAACACCGCTAGAGGCAGTTGCAACCCCAGTTGATCTTTCCCTATGTAGAAGATGTGAAAATACCTAATGAATCATGTTGGGGAGGTGTGACCTGCGGGATGCAGACGTGTGGGAGTGTTTATTTGTTGAAAGCATCAGAAGGGGAATCACTCCGTTATCCGAATACCATGTCAAAAGGTGGGAAAGCGGCATGCTCTGAAGTGTCACTCTACCTTGATTCTTCTCCTATCTGTCTCTTCCTGGAAGGTAATTAATTTTGGAAACGCGCACAGAGAGGAGAAAAGCAGCATGTAAATTCCCAGGATTTCCTTTGGGGGAGAGATCCCGCAGGGGAAGGAGGGAACTCTTTTAATAATCTTTGCATCATTTAATCCCAAGAAAGTGAAATAAAATCATTGCTTCCACTGAGAGTTGGCAGTGTATTTTTTCTATAACAAGACCAAGTTTCTTTGTAGTACAGTCTGATTAAGACTGTATCGAGTTGATTGAGGAGAGCAAAATCTGGTTTTGACAGATGTTTCCCACGAACTGAGGAATACAAACACTCCTGCAACATGACAGACAGCTTGTTTACATAATAATTTTTTTTTTAATTAAAAAAAAGAAAAACCAACAAACATACAAACACAAAGCAGCATTTGGATCAGTCATTCTGATCAAGGCAGTGTCAATTATTAGGCTGTAAAGGGAACTGATGACTCAACTTAAGCACAGCGCTGCGGCGATCTCCGATTTTCGGTTTCATAACAGATTCTTTTCAGGAATGCTTTTCATTCATACCTGATGTTTAAATGTGTCTCTGGGAGCGTGTATCACTTTGTGATAGGGATGTGAGAGACTGGTGTCAGCATGCTCCAGGCGGTTGGGCAGAATTCAGGAGGCATTCCTGTGCCTTGGTGGGACGCCCAGTGGGAGAAGGGTCCTCTGACCCATCGTGTTGTGCACTCGTACCTGCACATCACCAGTGTTGTTACCATGGTAAATTTTACAGATAAATTCACATCAGTAAAATTGGAAAGCACTTTGATTCAGAAAGTGAAATGTTTTGATGAGATCCCATGCTTAGTAATTCCAGCGAGTGCGCTTGTTAAAGCGGGTGAGTCAGAAATGGAAATGCAAAGCATTTCTCTGAACAGTGGCCGGAAATTAGCTTAGAAAACTGAAACAAAGCCCCAACCGCAGTTTTATCTATTTACCTAACAATTTTAGATCTGTGAAAATCCCTTTGTCTTTGGGACCCATTTCGATTCCTCTCTTGTAGTGCTGGTGCGATCCTTAGGCTGGATAATCAACTACATCAGGACTACCTTAGTGTGTCTTATTTTTTTGGATTAAAAATCTGAGTGTCCTGTTAGTGGCTTCATTGCCTCTGGTGCTGCCATATTCTGTCATGGCTTGTGGTGGAAGTTGGTGGAAATGTAAGTCAGGATGGGATGTTGTAATAGTTGAGTTAATGTGCTACTGACGAAGAAAACCAGGGAAATTGAGTGGAGTCACTCAGCTGCTTATTACCCAATGCATATGTTGTGTGTGTATATATATATATATATATATATATATGTACATATATATATAGCACACAGGGCTATCTCACTGCTCTGGCACAAAAAACTCCTTGATTTGGGGCTGGTTGCTCCCCAGTTTAGCATGGAGAGGTTTCAGTGGTCACAAGCCCCTGTGTTTGTCAGGACATAGCCCTCCATCTGTAGGAAGAGGGCAGAAGGGCGTCCTGAGTGTTTTCGTGTTCGTAATGGTTGTCTTGCTGCAAAAAAACTTTAAAATCAGCGTATTGGGTGATAGCTAGCAACATGCTTTTCCTCATCCTGCACCTTTCTTCTCTGCTGACATCTTTGTACCTCTTGCTTATCCTTGAGAGTGAGTCTGGGTGCTTTGGACTTGTGACTCGGCCTCAGACAGCATAAGGACTAGGTGTTTTTCTGGCAGCTGGAGTATGGTCGGAGGCCCATCAATGTAAATCATGGTGGAGGAGGACAAAGTAATAGATGTGTTTAAGGGACTTGCAATTCCCACGGCAAGGCTGGTAAAGTAGAGCTCATTTCAAAGAGAAGGCGGTTTGGTGTTTTTTCTTAATTACTGTTTACCTAAATAAATAAATAATGCATATTCATGGCCTTAACTAGAGTAAGTCGTGTTGAAATGTTTACCTCTCCCGAGGATAATTATTAAGGGCGGGGTGTGGGGTGCAGCAATTAATAATAAAACATTTAGATGAGATTACAGAATGTTCTGATTGGAATAGTAAACATTATGCTAGAAATAAAAGCAAATAAACAAAGCTGTCTTGAATTAAAAAAAGAATAACTACTATGCTATCTGAAGAAACATGCTGAACAGAAGCAGTTTGGGTGAAGGGGCTGTGCCTTTGGAGCACTTCAGTATCACAGGGAGGCTTCTTTAGTCTAAAAAGCATCCTTGTGGAAGAAAACCCCTCATTTCCAGTCTGGAAAAAAAGATGATACAAATATTGGTATCCACACAGATTAGTGTGGCAGATGTAACACCTGTCAGCACCGCTTTGAGGCTGGGGTCCATTGATTCTTTAACCATGCAAGAGAGAGTATTTCACCTACTTATATCTGTAGTAATAAAACCTTCATTTGCATTGTGCACCTTCTCCCTCCTCATTTTGCACATTCCTTTGAATGAAATTCTTTGCTCAGCTGAGAATTTGAAATTTGGACTCATCCTTTCATATCTTTTGGCTGTGGTTCCCTATCTGGTTAATCAGATCAAAGAGAGCCAGTGATGTGTTCAAAGATTCTTGTGACAGCTGTGTACCATTAGGCTGAATGATTAAAAAACCCCATAATTGTTGTTTAGCACAGTAAATACAGATTGGTCTTTCAGTTTAACATACGGTAGCAGGCGAAATGAGCCTTTGACAAAAGACCTGCTGCTTTAACCCGATGCAGACAAAGCTGGTTTGGCCCCAGCCCCACCTGCCTCCAGCTGTTTTGGGCCAGCAGAGGAGTGTGATCAAGCAATGGGTGTGTCTGTCCTGTTGCACTAAGTCTGGGATGAAAACAAAAAAAGGGGATGGGCAGAAAGTAGGTAGGGAGCATCAAGGTAGCCTGTGGGGACCAATAGCATCAAAGCTCCTTGTGCAACTGGGGTGGGCTCTCTTTTCTCATCGAGCTGTCCTTTGCAAGCTGCTGTCCTTTCTGAGCCATTTCCTAACTTGGGCATCTTTTGGGGATGAAGGCTTCCAGACCCCCTCATCTAGACCAAATTAAAGTAGCTCCACAAGTGCTAGGATGCTCGCTGGCACCTAGCACTCCCAGCGTGCTGCTGGCATGTCTCCTGGACTCCCTCTCATCTAGAAACTGAAAAGCGGCTTCTCTTTGACTGGAAGTGCGGTCTGACTGTTAATTGTGGTGGAGTCTTGGCTTATGTCAATCACTAGTGCAAGTCCCTGGCTGTCTCGGAAACAGAGCAAGATGTCGAGGAATAAGCACTGCCAGATGGGCAGTCTTGTTTCCAGCACAAGTGGAGGGAATGTCCTGTTGACTTTAGTCCTTGTGAGGCATCTTCACAGCTGGTTCTTTCTGGCTGATAAATTTCCTCCAACCACATTTTGTTTCTCACTTCAGTGGATAAACCTTTTCCCTGACCCATCTACCTGCTCTGCAGGATCTATAAGTGGTGTCTGTATCCCAGAAGACGAGGGTGCTAATGGTGGCACAAGGTATTCTGCAGCGAAGGGATGTGGTTTTATAAACCTGGTGCATTTTCTCCATTGAAAGAATCCTTCTGGGCTACAGACAAGATTTCTGTGGAGCAGAAATGCCCATTTCCATGTTCACCTCTTTTTTTCCTGAGAGTTTCTGGGAGTTCCAGCTGCACGCCTTGTGGCAAAGCCAGTGGCAGCAAGGCAGCCAGAGCCTCGCGTGGGGCTTTGCAGGTTGCGAACATGTTGCACACACGGAGTGCACAGCACAGTAAACCTGGTATCAGCTCGCAACTAATTATCTCTGTATAAAAATTCCCCTGCTCACCATTTTGCCGTTAGAGGCTTGCTGGTAAGATTTATGACTCTGGCTAAAATGAAGTACCATTTCCTTTTTCTCAGCATTACTGTGCATAGCCTCTCTGGCTTTTCTTGTTATAAAGACCTGAGTTCACCCAAGAGGGAACATAGTTTTGAAGCTCTTTCTCATCACCATTCTACCTTTCTCTTTTTATATTTTTAACAACCACTGAAGATTACCCACAAAACAGTTTCAGGTCTTTTGACTTTCCCCTGCTTGGAGTGAGGGTGGAGACAGAGAAGCTAAGAGGCAGCTCCTTCATGGGAGATACAGCACTTGCCCACTTTCAGCTCTACCGCAGTTTGCACAGGCTTATGGTAGATGTGAACATCCATCAACATGGGCTCCCTCTACATAGTTTGATGAGCAGCTATTGCATCCAGGATTTACATGAGCTAAAGGATAATTTCCTCACTTCGTGCTGTAACGTGGGGACCCAGCTGTACAGCTGGAGAAAACCTGTTTCTCCTGCCCTTATGTTACACATACATGTCCTCACTTCACAGGTTGATGAAAATGAGACCACTGACTGAACTTTCTGAACTTGCAAATGTGTGGCTGACTTCATCCTAAATCACCTTAAAATTAGTTTGTGTGACATTGTAAGACAGTTGGGTTTTTTTTCTGAATACAGAGGAAAAAAAGGGAGCAATGTTGAGCTGCTGCCATCTCTTCCCAGTTGCAGTTAGACGTAGTTATTTTTGTATTAGAGCTTGGAGGAAAACCGGTAGAGATGCCAGATAAACCTTCCCAAAACAAACATTTGTGTTAATACTTAAATATTGTTCATCTTTTGCAGCATTTACTTATCTGTTTCCCACATGCTGAACCTTATGGGAAGTTTTTGTGGTTGACTGTGGCCTGTTCTTTCGTTCTGTATGTTAACTGTTTTTTCAATTTGCAATTTTAAAACAGCAGTAAAAGTCTTACTGTGGTAATCATTCTACATGGGAACATCTTTTTGGCATGGCAGAGGTATGTTTTTGTGGGTCAGGTGTGTTGGATCAGGAGTCCTGGAGCATTAACCCAGTGAGCTGTGTCATTTCATGATGACCTGGGAAGCATCCTTAGCCAAGAGAAGCAGTGCTGGCTAGTCTGGTATTGTCTTCCAGCATGCCAGACTAAGGGACAGCAGTTTCATCCTCATCACTGAACCATCTCATTTTCTCCTGTTTGCATCTGTGTTAACCATAATTTCCAGCTCTTAAGGGGAAACAAGCTAGGTATCTGAATTTTCATCAGATCTGACACAAAGTATTAGGCAGCGGCTTTTGCTGTCTATTGGTTTTACTGCACAGGACACAAATATTCAGCTCGTGTCATCTGATAAGGTTGCTGGGGAGGGGGTTTTTCTCACAGAATATATCAACTTTCCTTTCACACCTAGCCATTCTTTCATGAGTCATAACCCCAAGATAAAATGTTTTCGATGGTGGCTTAAAGTCAAGTATATTCCAATGAGAAAATCATTCAGGTTTTAGATAAAAAGATTTACAAGTTCCTGTGGCAGTACTCCTTAACTACAGCCTTATGCCTTCTCCTAGCCCTGCCTGGGTGATGTGTCACAGACCTAACTGCAACCAGAGGACAAGAAAGGGTGCAAAATTCTCCCTATGCACATTCCCCAGCTCCTCTGAAGGTTTTCTATTTAAGCCTGATTGGTTTTGTTAAGTGTAGGTGGTGAAAATCCAGTTTGCAGACTTGTAGCACTCCCCTGGCCAGTGCAGGGCAGCAGCAGCTGCCTTCCCCTGCAGCCAGCCAGCCAGCCAGCAATGGTTGCCTTGGTGGTTCTTTTGGTGACTTCAGTCATAGTTTCTAGCCAGGATGGTTCCTCACATGATTTTGCCATTATCTGAGGGAACAGCTCAGTCTCATCTCCTGTCACTGTTGACACAGCTCACCCAGATAGGAATGTACTGCGGAGCTGGTCCTCGCAGCCCTGGGATGGGTGGGTGCCTCCCTGTTTCTGGTCCACACCTCCTTGGTTGTGTTGGTTTTCTGCATCCCACCTCTGGACACTGGGGAAGCAGCTGCTGTGCCCTTCTGACTCCTGTTTTCGCTGCCCCTGGTTAAACAGTGCGTATGGGAACAAGCAGGAGTGACGGATGAGCATGTTCTTTCCCTTTGGAAGAACTACACAGGTTATTAAGAGGAAATTAAGTGCACTGAGGGTGAAGCAGACCATGTCTCTTTTGTGACATAGGTATCAATATCATCTTGGGTTTAATTTACAGATTTCAGGGAGAGATCATGCATTAGATGTCAGGAGCACTGCAAATGCCTTCTCAGCCTCAGGCGACCCTTCAAGCTACAAATGTTCCAATGAAACTATTTCAACCAGAAAGAAATTACACACAAAAAAAGGTAAAGAAAATACATTTGCTGATCTGTGATGGTATTGCATGTAACAAAGCAGAATCCTTGACTTCAGTGAGATAAATTTCTACACATATTTGTGTAAGTAGCATCATTGCACTCCACAAAGTGAGGCACTGCTTCAGAAAGCACCAGCTCTGTTTGCACACCTGTGCTCACCTCTCCCGGCTCACAGGTGCACAACGTTCCTTAAATATTTTTTTCTCCTGCCCACATCTGAGAGAAGTTCACCAACTTGTTTCCTTGTGTGGGTCATTTTACTTGGCTCTCATTTTACCCACCCATGCTGAACATCGGGGTAAGCAACCCACTGTGTATTTGTATTTGTTGCTCACTTCCCTCATGGCCCATCTAGCATCTCCAGTTTTCTTGAGCCCGACTACACAATTTTCTGTGTCTGAAACATCTTTCATGATAACTGGAGTAATACCCAGGTACATTCATCATGCCCTTCTCAATTCACCTTTCTTGGTTTGTGTGTTGCAAACAGAAGAAATTGCCAGTTTTCCTCTTAGGCATTAAAGCCCTATTAAAAACAAAAACTCTCCTTTGAATACTCTGTCTGTATAACAGAAATCCAAACTGGAAGGTGTTTTATTGAAGCAAATGGTTTTTCAGCTTCATGCATTCTTCTCCCAGTTAGAGTGTCTGGTGTGTCTTCCTTTAGATTTGCAGTTCTCAGTGCTAATTTCAGCTTCCAGGAAGCCATCAGAAAATGGGAGAAAAAAGGTAACACAGTTCAAAAATGTACAAGAGGTTGCTGAACAATACAAGTTTTATAAAATCAAAGATTGCAAAGTCCAGTTTGAAGTATTGTTATTTTTCTAGATTTCTTTGCAAGCTGTTAAGACAGATGATTCTTTTTAGAATAAATATAAGGTGCTCTTGCAACCTCCAGGACTCCAGGAGCTGGGTCTTCAAGCTGGTGTAGGACAGTGATTTTGTGGCCTCTCATGACCCTGTAACTGATGACCCACATGTACAGGTCTGTGCTGAGAGCTGAGACCTTGATGTGAGCAAGCCTTGGAGGAGGGAGTGCATCTTCCCCTGCCTGAAATCCCACTCTTCCCAATGTTGTAAACCTGGCTGATCAGCATGTTAAACTGCTGAAATTCCTCTTCAGTAGGTGCACCACTGGCTCTTCATCTGAACTCAGTTTTTATGTATTCCTTTAAGTTTGCAGCTGTAGTAACAGCTTTGCCTTTAATAATTTGCCTGTTTCAGGAAAAGTCTTTTGTCGAATGGAAAGCATGAAGAAGCCCTCGTGCTGAGCGTAGGCGCAGGTTAGGTTTCATTCTACCCTAAGCTGACCCCTGGGCAGAGAGATTCCTGCTTTAGTCTTTCAGATCATGTGTAAAACCTGATGCTGGCTGGATTATCCCACATAGGGCAAGAATATCTGGGGAACATGGGGAGAGGTATGGAGTGAGACATTTGCAGAAGGGAATGAAATGTTTGGGATGCAGCCTCATGCTTTCTACAGCAGTGAACATCAATCAGACCTTCTCAGAAAAGCTTCAGTGGTGCTGAAAGTCTTCTTTTCCCTCCCCCTGCCCCCCCCTTTTTTTTGTTGTTTTCCTATTCCCAATTTCTGTTTATTCTTTTTTTTTTTTGATACACTGTGACAAATGCAGTTTTTGCTCAGGAATTTAACTTATCATTGAAAACACAGAACCTTCCCTGGTTTTACTCCTTTGGTGATTGAGTAAGCAACAGTTATTTTTGTTCTACCAGTGATTTATGACTGAGCAGATTTAGAGTTTATATTTTTAGGTTTATAGGCAATTTAGATAATGTATATTTCTGACCATAAATATTTGATACTCTTACAGTCTGTCAATTAATGTTATGCCCAATTGGAGAAAACTGTATAAACTGAAGAGACACAAGCATTGTGTTTCTAGCACAGCCTTATGATTCTTTTCAAATTCCTAATTAGGTAATCCTTAAAGGTAGCAAGAGTTTGAGCATGTGTTGGTAAACCATCTAGGAGGGTGCCGTCCAGAGGAAATAACCTACTTTTCTTAAGTGAACCAATTCTCTGCAAGACTTGGAGTAAAATGCCATAGGATCAGTGCTCAGAAAATACTGAACTTTTTTTACCAATAACGGCATACTTAGAAAAATAGCCACCAAATTTCTCTCATTTGCACTGTGTTTTGGGGATTTTTTTTCACTTTTTTATGGAGTCATAAACAGGCATTAGTCACAAATGGGCATAGTAGACATTGCTTGAGAAACCAGAATTTTTTACTGAAGAGTAAATTTTGCAAGTTTTTAAAAAATAAGAGTAATTTTTTTAAAAATCTAAACTTTAGGGGTTTATTTTCCTCTTCCTCACTTCCCGTTTTATCTAGCTTTAATGTGTGGTAATTCTGCAGACACAACTTTTCCAGTGATCCTGTGAAGGCAGATACATACCACTGCTTGTACTGCTGCTGTCCCCTTCTGTTCAAAAGAAAACCATCTTCCTTTCCACTCCCAGTTGCCAACTTCACTCAAGTAAATAGTAGTTAAGCATTCCAGTGTTTCCTCCAGGAAAACAGTAAAGTGTTGGGCACTGGCAACTCAAAAACCTCAACTTGAGAACCCCTGTAGCTTAAAGCTAATTACTTCTCCTTCCACAAGTATTTCCTCCCCAACCACTTCAGAGCGTGACTGCTTCCTTGATAGATGGGGGAAGCCTTTTCCGGAGTCTGGGATTGGGATTGTGCACACAGTGGGATCTGTGCTGTGTGGCGATGCTGAGACTTGATTGTTGGGGATTTCACCCCCCACCTCCAGCCCCCTGGCCGCAGCCCTGCTCTCACCAGCCATCCCCATCCCAGAGTGCCTTCCCTCCAGGGACTGAGCCCTGAGCCCCATGCACAGAGGTGACAGCACAGTGAATTTTCTGTGGGCGGATGAACATTTCATTCTCCATGCAGTTTTCTTTTGACATGGACTGGCGTGACAGGTAGCTTTGCTTTAGGGTGGCTGCAGGATTATGACACACATCGCATCAACTCAGGGATACCAAACCATGCTGATGGTGTTTCTTCTCTGAAGCTCCCCAGCATAAAGGAGAAAAAAAGGAACAAATTTTGTGTTCCTAACTTAAATTCCTTGATAAAATCAATGGAAAGCTTTGACAAAATCCAGTATTAACTATTATTTAAAACCTACTAGATGAATTTGGTGGTTTTGTTGTAACTCCTTTTTGGTGTGATGTGCAGTTTCAAAGAACCACAGGGTTGCTTTAAGTTGAGCTTTAAAGCTACTCTGGTTCTAATCTGTCTGCTGTGGGCCAGGACATGTATCACTAGACCAGGTTGCTCAAAGCCCCATCCAGCCTTGGCCTAGAACACCCTCAGGAATGGAGCATCCACAGCTTCTCTACACCACCTGCTTCAGTGCCTCACCACCGTCACAGTAAAGAATTCCTTAGTATGTATGCATAACTATTCACATACCTGTGGTCTGATCTGGTAGAATAATCACAGAAATGTTAGTTTATCTGTTCAGTAATTCTTTTCAGGGGCCTCATAATATACAAATGAAAGGGTGATCTTTGTTGGAAGGTATCTACAGCTTAAAGCTTTGAGCAAGTGTGAAATGGGCATGAAGTAATTGTCATGTTTGGCATAAAGACCTTCCATATTTAAGAAAAAGGATGCCCTAGTGTGTTTTTCTAGAATAAGAAGGAAAAAACAAAGAGGTGTTTGTGAAGATTCAGTGCTTGATTTTTTTTTAATTCTTGCCTTTATTTTATTTTAGGTTGCTCCAGCTGAGTTGCCAGAACACTGCCCTACAGAACTTTGGAGGGTCTCTTCTTAATGGATTGCTGCAGCCTCTTAATTTCTCCATTGATCCTGTTCCCTGCATCGTGAGAACATTTTAGCCAGCACAGAACCTAGAAAAGTTACATGTAAGTCATGATTCCAATTCCTTTCTATTTAAAGAAAAAACAAAAGAAAAAAGGGAAAAAAAGATCTTGGGGAGGCAAGGCAGAGGCAGTAAATATCACACTTCAGAAAAACACTGTAAAAGCTGTAATTCAACTGCAAACATTAGGTGGTGAATAAATTGTTATTGAAGTAGTTACTTGCTTTTTTAACCTAAATAGTGATTGTCATTTTGACGGCTTTTCTAAGTGTTCTGCTACTACAGCAAACCATAGTGAGAAGTACTTAAAATAGCTCTGTTCGCCCCATTGCTCTGACTACGCTTTGTTTTTCTCTGCAACTGGCTGCGTGTGTGTACACTTACCTTGGTGTGCAGTGCCAAAGCTGCACGTGCTCCCTGTGAGTTTAGAGGCCATCCTCTGCCCAACAGGACTGCAGGCACCCTTCTGTTTCTCTCATCCTAAAGTCTATATCCTTCTCCTTTCGGGTTCCTGGAATGTTTCCCTTGGAGGAGCCCTGGTGCTGCTTTGTCCTTCAGTCTGTTGCCCCAAAAGAAGTACCTTCATTGCCACCTCCAGCTCCTTCCACATGGAATTAAGTGTTCCCCCTGACTGTAGGAGGGCAAAGAAAGCTGTGCACAGATGTACTGGGGACAGATTGAAGGGACTGCAGACCCCTTCCTATCTTCTCAGCCAGGGCAGTAGTCCCCAGTGCTTGTTGTGCTTTGATTTTTCTCCCAAGATGGGGAGCAGCCTATGGTCCTGTGCACGTATTTCATTGCTGATCCCATGATGGCTGAGTTTTCCTCTGAAACATTCCATAGCACAGCCTGACATAGAATCAGTAGGGACAAAATGGTTTGACCCTTTGCAGTTTGTCAGCAGTTCTAATCCTAATTCTGTGTTGTGAGGTAGAAGAAGCTTCCTGGACCACTATGAGAATGGCATGGATGTGATGGTCTGTGCTCTGTGGAGGGTGGAACACCCCAGAGCTGACAAGTTTGGGAAAAGGCTTGAGCACAACTTAATTTCATTGATTTTTTAAACAAAACCAAATCTCTTTGTGGTTAAGAGGTTTTTGTCTTTGGGAAGGTGGTATAGAGCAGCTTGGCAAAAGGAGGTAATACAGAATTGTGGCTCACAGCGTGGCACTGTGCATGTTACTGCCCTTGTTTGTTCACAGCAGTAATAAATGCTTATGATGCAGTTTAGTCAGAACAGGTCAGTGAAGAAGACCGCAGCACTCCTTTCTGGTCAGTTTTTCTTGAATGCTTACTAACACCATTTTTAATATTAGGAGCTGTTCTGTAATACTACTTATAAAAATAATGTGAGTGTTTTGGAACCAAAGCATTTACATTAGAAATATGCCTTTATTTGAAGTACTTTGCTTATGTGACACTAAAAGATTTATTTAAAACAAGAAAAGTCTATGGCAAAAGAAGGATAGTGTTCTTTAATGCATATGGAAATTCAGTTTTTAAATAGAGGAAATGTTTTTCCTGGTGTGATGAGTATCAGCAAATACAATGGTGAAGTTGTAGGCAGGGTGGTACCAGAATTTACTGTCAAAGAGGCCTTACAAGGTGTGAGTTTGATTTTGTTTTCCAAAAAAGGGAGAGTGTTGCCATTTCCTTGAGGGTTTGGCATTCTCCGGTGCACTTATTAATCAAATCCCCCTTAGCAGGAATCATCTGACTACAGGAAAAATTTGGATCTGGCTTGAAATTTGTTTTTAGTGCTTGTCTTAAGGGAAGAAGACTTGAAAATATGAGTTGTAACAGCTAGGCAGGCAGAAAAAGCTTGTTTTTCATTAGTCCTACTTAGCACTATTCCCATGAGATTTGGAAGCCTTATTCACAGTTTTTTGCAGGCTTTTCTCATGATGTTTGAAAAGCTTATTAGGCATCTTGCAAATTCACTATTAAAAAAAGTCCAGAGGAACTAACTTCAAAAATATCATCCTTGTTGGGGGACTTGAAAAAGCAGACAGAAATGGGAAAAAAAACCCTCTCTCATTCCAAGAAGTGCACAGGAAGTTTTGTCTTGCTCCTTGTTGTGCTACTAATAATCAGATGTCTCCTCTTGAAGGCACAAAATCAGGTCTGAGGACCAAATGAACTTCAAAACCAGTGTGAGGATATAGGAGCCGTCATCAAATATGTGCCTTTCCTTTTTTTTTTTTTTTTAATTTTCTTCTTTCTCTTTTAATTGTGGTTATGTGCTTGTGCTGTGCATCATTTTTAAAGCATGGTATGTACTCTAGCTCCTAGAAAATCCATGCATCACCTCACAGGCTGTTGGCTGGGGTGGCACGTGTCGTGTGTGCAGATCCAGGCCGGCATAGGTAGACATGAGGGCAAGCTGCCCGTTGCTTATTTGATTTCTCTGTGTTTCCCATTGTCTGGCTGTTTTTGATGACAGACTCTGCTTGTAACAATTACCTCATTACAGCAATTTCCATAGAAAGAAGCGGACTTTGACTTGTTAATTAGCCCTGCTAGAAAGAGCAGTTGCACAAGGTTGACCGAGCTGTGACAACAGCGTTCTTGTTGCTTTTCCAAGGGTGTGCAGTGGAATAAACAAGTATGCCTTTCCCCCCTTCCATTTATTATTTTGTTTCTATAATACCACTAGGATGCTGGTTGATAAAATCTCCATAAAAATAGTACTTACTGACGTGTGAGTTCAAAGCAGAAGGTCCCTTCCTTGTTCTGACGGAGCATATTGCAAAACTGTTATGGTGCGTGTGCCAAGATAGTGAAGAAAAACCCCATTTCACCAGGTTCTCTGGGAATTAATCCTGGGTAGGTGAGACTGAGTGTACTGTAATGTGGGAGTACAGCAGTCAGGGAGAAGCTGTGCTCTCTGCTGAGAGGCTCTCTCCGTTTGTTATCCCAAACAGTCATGAATGACAGAGAATGTACAGAGCTGTGCCTTGGAGCAGCTGCTGGGGCAGGGCTGCTGGCATCCTAGTGGAGACAGGTGATTATTCCCAGCAGTGTCCATACTCTGCTCACATTTCTCGCTTTGTTTTAGCCCTGGGTGTTTTCCTTTAAAAGCAGCAAAAATAACATCCCCATCAATGTCCTTCTGCATCTCATAAAAAGACCAGATTTGCACTGCTTGTCCAACGCTGAGAATTCAGCAAGGGCCTATAAGTGCTTTACACAGGATAAAAAAAATAAGGCAACCCACAACTCAGAAACTTCTGTACAGAAATTTCATATTTGCACGGTATGAGTTCTTCGGAGTATTTAAAAAAATTTAGAAAGATTTTTTGAAATCTGTCCTATGCCCATCTCTAGGCAGATGTAAATAATGTAAAATTTTAAATATGCAGATATTGGTGGTTAAATGTCTGTCACCCGCCTACTACCACAGTCTGGGAAAAATGTATCTTTTTTAAAATCTGCACTTAAAGGTCAGATAACTTGACAGAATTCAGAAGAAAAGCAGATTTCTGAAGGCAAAATTGTATCACTTTGGACACTGGCTTACCATACACTGCTAACCATCAGGACCAAACCATCTTCCCAAGTGCCATGGCCATACCTGGGGACATTGTCAGGTTTCTCCTACTGGATGAGAGATGTGGCCATGTCTGCATTCCATGATTTTTCTGGTACATTTTCCTGTTGGAGTGCTGTTTCCATAGGGACGAAGGCACTTACTTACCCATTTTATGGTACTGGCATATCAGGACTCTCTACCTCGTGCCACCAGTGTGTCAGTGTCTCCTGCCTTGGGGACCTTCACAACCTCCCACGGCATCTAGTCCACTGACCACTTCCAGCAGCTCTGTGTCAGCCCCTTGATGAGATCAGGTGCTTCTCAGCACCATCAGTGCCTCTCTACCTCAACCAGGCTGCACCCCCAGCCTGAGTGGCCGGGGACAGCTTTTGATACAAATATGTCTGTTGACTAAATATAATTTAATTATACCTGCAGATGAGTGTGTATGTATAAAAAGAAACATACCTGTTTATAAAAGTTAAGTATATATGTAGGTGTATGATTTTTTTACTAAAATATGTATCTGGACAAATACACAGCCTGAAAAGTGCTGGTGTGGCTTCAGGCAGGACGCCTGCCTGTGCGCACATGTGTAGGTGGTGAGCCAGAGTCCCTTCCTGGAGGTTTGTGACCAAGAGCCTGGTGCTGGAGTCATCCCCATACAGGTGCACGCAATGACCGCGGGCAGTGTGGCCGGGAGGAGCATTCTGCTCGTGTTTAGCTGTTAGCAGCAGCAGAGGACAGCGGAGTTTGTTGCACTGCAGTGTCCCATATGAACCCAGATTACTCTGACACCTTTCTCCTCGTTGCCATTGACCACAGGTTTGTTTGTCCGTCTCCTCAGCAGTGCCATGGGCTGCGTGGGCACGCGGCATCATTGATCTGTTTACTCGGTGTTTCCCGTGTGGCCGCTGTGTTGTCACAAGGACTTTTATTTTTTGCTGTGGCAGGTGACAGCGCGGGTGTGTATGTGTGTGTGCGCCAGCCCAAGGGACTGAGTCACAGCCCTCCCTCTGCCCGGGGCCAACAGCACTTCCCCTTTCCCGGTGCTGTGAGATGCCAGCCCATCTCCACAGGACACCTTACCAGCCCGCACTTTGCTTTTTTTTTTTTTTTTTTAATAGAAAAGCCTGAGAGATGGTGACAGCAAGACCAACTTTCTCTGTAACCCAAACCAGTGAAAAGTAAAATCCATCTCACCACATCAGTTTTGTTTTCACTGCTGGCTCAACCTCTCCTCTCCCTCTGGCAGAGCCCTGTACAGTCATTCAGTGCCCAGCTTGGGGGTGGTGTGGTTGTTAGCTCAGTGGTGTATGACCCATTTATTTTCATAATACTTAGATACCCGCGCTTCTGCGGCATTCAGCACACAGGTCCTGCGACCTAAATCCTCGGCAGAAAAGCACACACCTGATTTCAGCAGCGTGCGTGGAGAGCAGCCGGCTCTGCCCTTGCCTTGTCGGGAGCTGCAGGAAGGTGATGCGCTTTTGGGTCTAGCAGGCAATTGATGAGCTAAGGCAGGTAAAGGTACATTTTTCTGGAGCCAGCACTTCATCTTCGATCATTTAGTTAAATATTGATTGCTAGCTGGTAGGACAGATTTCCTGTTACGATGTACAAGGAGTTGAGACTTAAAAGCCTTGTATTGGATCATTTTCTCACTACAACAACCTGCACTTTCCGCAACAGCAAGATGATTAATGGCACGAGACTGTTCACTCCCATGATCTTCAGACATGGCATCACCCTCCTCTTGGGTCTGGTCTTAAGACGGACCTTTTTTCCTTTATTTCTTTTTTACTCAGTTAGTTTAACTAGTTTTCTGTGTGTTTTCAGATGATAATTAGGTTCACGCTTGTGTTGCTTTCTGTAAATGGAAAGAATCAGGCATAGGACACACAGGAGAGTAAACTGGCATTATAGTAGACCTGAGAGTTTTAGGTATAAAATTAAAGAGTAATTTGCAAAGTGACTTGAAGTAAAGTGGATTTAAACACAATGAAATCATCCTTGACAGCAATTTGTTTGAAGTTCTTCTACTGTTATGAGTGTAAAGGGATTTTTTTTTTAATTGCCAGTTTCTGGGTAGAGTATTCAGCATAATTTCTCACAGGTAAGTGAAGCATTAACTCCTTGCACCTCAGTAGTTTGGGCAGTGGGGGAAGAAACTGAGAGTTAGGGGGAAGCACCTTCTCTGCTTCATCATTTGAAAATCCCTCAGTGGTCATCTAATTTAGAGATGGACTTTACCAGGGACACTGGTATTGGGAAAAATGTATGAAAATCCAGCAGAATCCTGGGCAGTAGATAAGCACAGCATGTGAAAAGTTGTCTTCAGTGTTTAACAGAATATAATGGCACTCGAGATATAAACTGGAAAAAAAGTAACAGCAACTAGCTAGTTTGTTGTTCAGATGAGCCAGGAGTTTTGGGGCTTTTGCATTTATATACTTCTGCTGTAGGTGTTGGAAGTGTGGGTGGCCACGAAAAAGCAGTGGTTACAATAAGATTTTCCATTTATTGCCCTTTGTGTACAACTAAAAATAAGATTCAAATGCTTCAGCATTTGTGGAGCAAGCATAATATTTCTCTTCGCTCTGATGACTGGCTTGCCTGCAGCTTCGGCTCTGTCTGGTGGGTGAGTCCTAGGTTTTAATGCTTGTAAATGGGTCTGTGTTGGAAGGAGAGTCAGAGCTTACTTGTGGTGTGGTCTGGCTGTGTTAATTCATCAGCTTTTTACTGGGAAAAAAAAAAAGAAAAAGTAGTTAGACTTAGTACATACATAAAAGGTGGTGATGAAAGAATTTTGGAAGCAGAATTGTTCTGATGTCTGGAAAAAGCAGCTTTGGAGAGGACTAAAAGATCTTTAAAGTCAAAACTTTCAAAACTTCACTGGTGTACCTTGAATTGTTGATCCAGAATTTCCTGTTCTGGCAAAGAAAAAGCAAAGGAGAAGAAAAAAAAAGAAAATCTATACAAATCTATTGAGCTTGAGAAACAAATTCTCAAGGTTAACTTTTGGCAGATGAAATCCTTTTCGTTTGGTGACTATTGAAATACACTGTCTGATGCTTTTCCAGGTAGTCGCACTGGTTAGGAATCCAGTAAACCAGCTGCAGTGTCTTGAACTACTAAATGTGTTCTGACTACATTAATTGATATGTCAGCTTGTGGCCGAGAGAAGTATTGAAGAGAGATGTCAGTATATGCAGGGAAATTTGTAGCTTCATGGTGTCAGCTTTGGTGCTGTCCCAGCTTCAGTCATTAAGTAGCTGTGGCATTTCCAGAGAATGAGTGTGCCTGTGCGTGTCAGGCCTCTCAGTCTGATGTCATTCTTGTGATGGATGAGAGGAGAAAGCATCTATCCCAAGAGCTGCAGGACCAAAGGTAGAGGCTGAAAACTTGCTTTTCACTGTTTGGCAGCTTAAGCATCGCTGCTTTCTTGTCGCTTCGTGACCTCCCTAGCCTTGCCAGGCTTGGCAGGGTAGCAGAGGTGTTGGTGTTGAGAATCAGGCTTTATAAGACAATAGGTTTTCACTCTGACTAACGCCACGTGGTGCGGAGGATGTGGGGTGCCAGGGACACTTAGATGTACACGTGCTTGTTCCATGGACTAGTCATGCTGTCAATGGTGAGTCTTACATTAGGCAGTATGAAATTGCTTTAAATTAGCTTGGTGTAGTCTTCCCTCTCTTCCTAGGAGAGCTCAGTGCCTGTCATTGCTGCCTGACTTTTTTTGTCTTTTCACTGAAATGTGCCTTTCTGCTTTTACATCTGTGCCTGCTTGTTGGACTGGCTCTTGCCTTGATACAAAGTACAAGTGGCAAGAGACCTGATGCAGTAATCAAGGTTTCAAATATTTCAGGTGGGAACGGGCAAAACTTCAGCAATTACTAGTTTCCCCTACAGTGGTTGCTGCAGGGAATTACATTACCTCTGTTAAAATCACCTGCATGTCTCAGTCCTGTAGGTGCCCAGATGCTGACGAGAGGCGTAATCTTTTGCTGTCATACTTTTCTGTGGAATTTTCCCTTTATCAGTACAGTTGTAGAGGTGGGTTTTTTTCTCCCCACTCACCCTTCTTTTTCTTACTGCTGTGCCTGCTGCAGGTGAGTTCAAACCTGATGACTCTGAAGATAATGACAGCAGAGAGTGCAACATGTGCGTCATGCAGCAGCGGCACTCCTGCGCCGATCACTGCTGCTGCGCTTTCCAGTGGGATGAGACATGCTGGACTCTTCCAGGGGTATCACCACACAGGCTATTTTTAGGGATGGCACATAGGGTGCATTGTGCAACTATCAGTACCCACTGCTGTGCTCTTCATTTTTTCCCTTGTATGGTGATGAGGTTTCTAAGGTGTTTGCCCTTCTCTTGAAGAGGTTGAAGGATCTCTTTTTGATTTTTTTAACTACTTGTAGAGCTGCTCCGGGGAATCCGTGAGGTTGTATTTTCTGTACATAGTTTGAAGGGAACAGTCCTACATGTGGCCACTAAATTAGGATTAGTGCAAGTGACACAAACAATGTGGTTGAGATTTTTGGCTGAAGAGCTCTAACAGCCTTTTGGGTTGCAGAGCAGAACTGCTACCTTGGGAAACCCCCAGCTTGCTTTTGTTGGTTTTTTTTTAACTTTACCGCAGAAAACAAGCTGTGCTCAGGCATTTTTACAGTTGTCATAAACTCTTTCTGTGGCTCTCAGCTTTTCTGGAGTCCTTTGAACAGCCACCTCATGCTGTACTGTGAGACGGTGGCAGCAGCAGATGCTTTGGGATGTGGTGTGGCCTCGCAGTGGTAACAGAGCTGAACACAGGAGTTGGCCAGTGGCTTCTGCCCATCACTGCTGGAGGAGCACAGCTGGCCAGTCACAGGCTCCTTACTGCATTGCTCGAATAATACAAAAACATTAGCAATGGAGATTTGCTGTAATGGTGTATTTTAAGTGCGTCTCTGCTCTGCCAGCTTCACTTTTAATGCACTCGGTTAAGGAATGCTTTGGAGGTTGCTGCTAATGGATGGATCTCGCAGAAAATTGGAATTTTGAAATAAGATTGACACTTTGGAGTGAGAAATATAAATCTAATGAGAGTATTTCAGCAGAGGTTTGTAATTAGGAATGAATGGAGGGAATTTGTACGCGCAGTCTGCAGAAGGGCACAATGGAAGGTGAAATTGCACCCTCCGCGCTGAATGAGGGATGAAAGCCAATGTATCAGTGTCATGGCATGACAGTGTAGAGTATAAATGATACTGTCACTGAGTGCTGCAGAAGGTATCAAGGGAATTCCACTCCAGTAAATTACATTACTTAGACAGACCTGAAGGCATTGTGTCTGAATGATTGGAGGGAAAAAAGATTGTCAGCACAAAGCAGAAGATATTATAGAACAACTGGCTGCAGGCTTGGAAAGCAGTGTTTTTCTGATGTTTATTATGCAGAGCTTTTCAGATACTATTTAAATTTCTTTTTTGGTTAAATTAGAAATGTATTGATGAAGCAAAAGTATTTTTTGAGATGGTATTTAGAATGGATACCAGCCTGCAGCAAAAGGTGTGGGCATGCACAGCTCCCATTTTTCCATTAGGAATCAGGACTTCTTCAGACTTGAGAAAAATCTAGTCATGTGTTCCCAGCTGAAGCAGTGTTTTTTAATGCATTGCTTCATTTCACTGAGGACTTCCTTTTTGGCCTGGATTTTGCTTATGGGGTAATTCTGGCATTGATTTGTGGAGAGATGGGTTGTTAACTGTTCTCACTTGCAGTGAGGGGCTGGACTGTGGGGAGCAGCAGCAGATCACGGGACACAAACCTCAGGGTCTCATTTACAGGCATGGTGAGGTCCATTATGTGGGCAGGTAGGAATATGATGTCGTGGTGACAGTGCAGCAAAAATTCAGAGATTTACCCTTTCAGCATGTGTGCACTAATGCATCATCACTAATGCAGTGTTCCTCACACTGTTCTGCTTTTTGCCCACCAAACCCCACTGCTAATGCCAGACACAGCCACAGTGATGGAATAGTTATTTCTCACTATTCTATTCTCTGTAACGACCTACTGCATCCACCCGCACAGGGACAGTCCCTGAGAGATGGGTTTAACTGCTTCTCTGTCTCTGACCTCACACACAGACAACACCTACAAGCTCCTGTAATTTTCTAGTTTGCTCATGGGTGAGACAGCCCAGCTCCCACAGTTCTCCCAAACTGCTGCTTGATGATAAAACGTCTGTTCCCCGAAGATGCTACATTTCATCCTGTGGTACATAATAAGCTTTGCTTGTCTTGGGGCTTCTTGTAAAACTTCAGCAGTCTTTGTCCTTCTTAAAAACATGTTTTCCCACTTGTCTACTCATAAAAAGCATCACTGAAAGTACATGCTGTAAGTAATGATAACGGAGCAGACTCAGTTCCTCCTTTTCCAAAACTTGATTTTTGGCAAAGCCCACACAAGGCAGGAGGATGGGCGTGCAACACAGTTTTAGGAGTCCGTAGAACAGAGTTCTTCACGTGGAAATGGTGATTCAAGTTGTGGGAGCATTAACCAGGAAATATGGCCAAACTGAAGGGTGCTGAGTCTAGGAAGGTAGCAGTTCAAATGCTCCCGTGGAAAGGATGAGCCCCTACAGCCTGTAGCTGGAAACCAAAGCATCAAACCCATAGTCTGTGTGGAAAAGCAGTCAGGCATCTGTGGAAAAGAAGATGCCCTGTGTGGGATGGGATTCAATAATAGAGCAGTTTAGTAGTATGTCCTGATCATAGCCAAAGGTGAGTGGGAGGAAACAAAGTGCAATTTCTATCTATACCTCCCGCATCAGAACTGGGTTGATGTAGTCCAGGGTGTAGGACTGTCTGTCTGTCTGGATAAAAAAGGGAGTTCAGACATTAGAGATGTAAAGTTTGTCCTCAGACCATCATTGTCATGGGAAACTACTATGCCTGCTTAAGCACCTTTTCGCAGTAGTATTAAATATCTGCTGTCACTCACTTCTGTGGCATTTTGACACATCTGATTTTTTGCATGTTGGGAAAGCAAATGCTATTTTCTTATGTTTAGTGTTATTCCTGTGGTCATGATCAAGCCATGTTTTCAAAATGTGATTCTTTGTAGTCATCCGTCAATCCACAGAAAGTCCATTCGTTCTCACAGCCCTAGCTACTCATATGAGGCCATTTTCTTCTTCCCATGCTTGGTCCTGCAGCATGAATGTTTATAACCAGCACCAGTGAAATCACCAGGGCCACTCAGGAGAGTGATAGGTGCAAAACTGGACTTTAAATGCTGCAGAGTACTGTGATTGCAAGAGCGGAATGGAGCAGGAGAAGGAATGACCAAACTATGCCTTAGGGAAGACTGGGACACTAACCAGTGTTGCTTTAACTGAGAGAGATATTGGGCCTGCTCAGTCAGATCAGTATCCCCTGGCAAATGTATTTTGTTGTGTAAATGGCTCCCTGCAGTCCCTGAAGACTTATCACTATCTCTTCCTATCTTGTACCGTGGATTTCTAAATAATCAATCTTGGTGCAGGAAAGCTGTGGTTTAGTAAGTGTAGCTTGCTAACGAGTCAGTGGTTTAATCTTAATTCTCACTCCTCGTGCTTCTGATAACACAGGGCTATAAAGTTTGACATTGTAGAATCTTCTCTATAAATTCTAATCTGCTTGCCAGAAAATCAGCCTATTATTTTCAATTTCCCTCTTATCATTAGTGTTATTAAACTGACGATTGATGTGTAAAAACTGCCATTTGTATGAAGTTCACAAAACTGCAATAAAAGACACTTTTGTTCTGACTTGGTAAAGAGAGAGGGGGGAAAAAGCAGCTAAATAACACTAGTTCTAACAGCAGAGATGTTCATATAAAGACATGTTCTGAACAATAAGATCGTTTATCCATGTATGACATAAATACATCGGAATTTAAATAATGAGGGATCTTGTGAAATGCAGCAAAACGCACACCACTGGCATTGTGAAGTTTCCCTTCTCTAAAGCCCTGTTCTCAGGGAAAAGCAGCTTTACTTTTGCTTTGAAAATCCATTATCATAAGCCTTTTTTAAAAAAAACGTTTGTCGTAGTGCAATATTAAAGCAATTTTATACCCTAAGAGCAGCTCTTTCGTAAGGTAAAATGCAATCCCATGTGTGCATGTAATTGCGGTTTATAATACTTCTCACAGCCCTAATTTTCCCAAAATTAAGAAAACCACTAACCTTTTTAGGCTTCCCTTTTCCTAATTGTTTTTTGTTCTCCCTGTCTTTGTTCCACAAAATATTCCTGTTTTAAAATCCCTGCTCAGGAGAAAAAAAAAAAAAAAAAAGGCACAGAACGCTCTCTGGATTCATTGCAAAACACTGCTTGAAGGAAGCATTTTAAGAGTTTAGGTTAAAAAGTTTCTGCTTCTTTCAAACTACATGGGTGACACTGCTATTTTGGGAGACCATACCATCTGCTTGTTAACCGAAAAGCAGGGAAGATATTCCTAGTTCTAGTATAGATTTTTGGGTTGATTCCACATAAAATTCCCAACTGATCTCCGCTTGTGTTTGCGCCCTCTATAAGCTAAGGAGAACAAGGCCACTCATCTCTTCTGCCTTCACAGCTTACAAGGTAGAGATGCTCAGCTTGTGGTCCTGAGTAAGATGTTCGCAACAGGCACAGTCCATCGAGATGTGTGAGGTCCCTAATTCTTCCCTGCAGGAGTTCATGTCACAAAAGCTATGACAAGGAGTTAAAGAGCACTATGGTGCCCAGCCCCTGGTGTGCCATGGGAGACTGCTACCTGTGGATGAAGAAAAAGATGTTTGGGGAAGGCTTGGTTGGGTTCTGCTGGAGGAGCTGAGTTTTTGATTGTGTTTGAATAAGAAAGGGGGAGGGCGTGTTATCTGGGATTTTGCTTGCTTTTGAGGGGAAAAAAAGGCAGAAGGACAACGTTTCCTGGCCCACAGATCGGCCATCTACCAGGTAGTGCAGGTGGAAAAAGTGCAGGAGCTAGAGAGGACAGTAAGACTGTCCTTCCCTAGGTGGAGAGGAATGGCAGGACTTGTACTGCAGATGGATTGAAGGAAAAGGCTGACATGAGTAGGAGCAAGGTGGAGTCTATGTATTTTGTCTAGTGAGTCTGTGGAAATGGCACAGGGCAGCATGAAAATGTGAGATGTTACTGTGATTCTCCATAGGTGATGAAGACATTTGTCTGAGACGGGGGAGATTTAAGTCTGTATTATATTGCTGGAGTATCTGCAAATACGTATGTATCATCGTTACAATATCTTCCTGACTGGCAAAATGTTTCCTCCAATCTCTGTTGACAGAAAAGATTGCCTACTGATAATTGCTTTGCTTAAGTGTCTGATAATATGCCAGAAATGAGAGCATTCTCTGTTAGGTCATCTTTAATAATGCATGTACCACCTGTCAGCTTTAAATCTGGAGAAGATTAGTTTTCTCATTGGATTTAGACTAGGGAAGAGAGCCTTCAACAAGAGGACTAGGCTGTTGCAAACAGTGTCTATGGGGGAGTTTCACAAGCAGTCTCCTCATCATCCCTAGTCATGGATACCGCTGTTGGCACATGCGGAAATATTTGAAATATTGCCTAAGCTCGCTGCTGTAGTGATGGGTTTCGCAGGAAGAGGATTTCAGACCATCTGTTGCGTTTTCGAGTTTTCATCTTTCCCCATTTCAAAGGGAGAGGGAGCGCTGAGGTGGGGGAGGACACGTGGCAAGTCATGGCTCCTTTGGCAGTGCTGGGGGGAAATGCCCCCCCAAAAGCCATGTGAGGGGGTTATTCACTTGCCACTGGTGAAAAGCACATATTAAAACTGGTCAGGCCAGTACAGACATGCCAAGCTAATAGGAAATTAAGGGCTCAAAAGACTGAAAAATTATGAGGATGGGTGCTTTGCAGAAAACCTCAACAGGGAGATACAGTAAAGATCTCTGAGGATATTAAATTAATGGGGTTGCCATTACCAAGCCTACTTAGGATATTAAAAATTACATTGGAGAGGAAATTTATCTTTGTACAGAGTGGGGAGGCAGTAATTGTTTGGGAATAGTTGAAGGGTTTTTCAGTTCATGGGAGAATACTAGCTGTTTATTTGGTACAGTAATAGATTTTAGGAATCTCCTTTGTTTTCTGGTGTCCTTGACTCCAAGGCCAGTGTGGTTGGTTGTTCTCTGAAATGTATCATTTGCAGCAGAAAACAGAAAAGGTCTTTGTTAAGCTTCTCACCTGCTTTTGGCAAAAGAGAACATCACTTGCACTGTCAAATGTTGCTCCTGCTGCTCCTTGCCTGTGTATCTGAGTGGCCTGTGCTTCCCCCTCTCTGGGATTTTGGTTTTCCAGCTTCTGTCATCACTGCCTCAGCCTTCTGGAAAGAATTCCTCAGTTACACTGGTTAGCTGACACTGATCGTTTTTCCTGGTAATACCTTTAGCCAGAGCTATTTCTGAAAATCTGGGATTTGGAACAGTAGGTCAATTTGTAAAACAACGAGCGAAGAGGGACAGATGGCTGTGGATACGAGAGCATGTTTCTGTTCATCTCCATTTGGCTTTTGCTGATGCTTCGTTGTTGCGTGAGCATTTGAGGCTGTCGCTTCGCATTGATTAAGTGGTTGTTGCTCCTTTACTTGAAAGACTGGCCTGTGGCACTTGTCATGTCCCCCACTCTGCTCCAGTGGGGCTCCAGGGCAGGCAGCCTCTGCAGAAGCTTGCACTGCCTTTGCACCCAAGGACATGGAAAGGGTTTGCAAGACGAGTAGATTTTCTGCTCGGAAATCTGGCTGTGTTTCTCCTGACCTTTTCTTCCAGGACGTGCACTGGGCGAGGCTTTCCTGATGATTCCTTTGCTCAGGGTAAGGTTGCCAGACTCACCTTTCTTTGTTATTCCTATAAATGATTACTTCTCCATCTTCTGTTGTGCTGCTGGGTTTTGCTCAATTCTTAGACAGATTCTGGTTGATTCGGACTCACTTGCTTCTGTCTCTCTGAGCAGTGGTGCCAGTAGCATCACCTTGATGTAGCAGAATTTTACAGACCTGAAATGGAAAAGCATGGGGGTGTGCCACAACCCTTTTTTCCTTGCTCGTGATTCATTCAGCCCTTCTTTCCACCCTCCTAGCTCATGCTAGAGGGCTCTCCAGTCTTGCAGTGGTCACTGGAAGACATCTCTTTATAAAGACTCCTTCATTAAATACAAGGGTATATACATCCCATTATCCCAGTGCTACTGCTGAGCTGTGCAGCACCGCTGGGCACTGCGGGAGATGTCCTGTTCATTGGTCTGAGGAGCAGCCATACTTAACTGAATGTAGTACTTTGCTTTTGTCTCTGCAAAAGGGGACAACCAGATGAGATTTAAGAATACCCGTAAGAATTGAAATACTCACTTCAAACCATCTGAGCTTTTCTGGCTTGAGAGATGTGGCTTACATAGTCCTCAGGCCATGGCTGGTCCTGGGGGCTCACTCTTGTCCTATATTTACAAATGATAGCTTAAACTACCTAGAGCCATTTTTCTGGAAAACCTTCCTGTCCTTAATCCCAGGATTTCCTGTCTAATGACTACCTCCCACTTTTCTCTCCTGGACTCTTCCCTGGAGCTTGTCCACTGCCTTAGTCACAGGAGGGGCTTCAGCTATCCTCTCCATTTCTCACAGGGACACTCATTTAACAGTTTTCTTGTAACCTTTGGTGTGCTGCTGGTTTTAGGCTTCATGTGTTTTCTCTCCCTTTTCACTCTTTTAGAAACACTACAGTAAAACTCTTCACATGTCAGATTTAGTATCTGCTATAGTAGAGACTTCCTGCAGGATTCATACTTTTCCTTCCACAGCAGTGCAACAGTGCATGGTAGTGAAGCTGGTGAAATTCAGAGTGATGTGTTTACATTGAGCTATCTGACTGTATACACTGCTAATTTTAAGAGGAAGGGGAACCCTTCTTGGGATAATTAGTTTTGCCATGTTTATAGACACGATCTCTTGCTGAAGCATGTTTTTCCTGACTCCGAGGCGGCTGCTGACAGCTGGTATTACAAGAGTTCATTGGGAGTCTCATGGTCCATGTGTCCTTATGTATACACAGCACAGACAAGATGAAGCCAGGGAGAGATAATGAAGGCAGTGATGCTAAACCCTCTAGCAGTGCCCAGTAGAGAAGCATTTGAATGGCCAACGTGAGCCAAATTCTAGCTCCTGACTAGGCTGTAGTGATCAGGAAAATCACCTTGTCCTTTAACAGATTTTACAATTCTGATTGGGCAGCCAAGTCGGGGGAATCATTCCTTCTTACTGCCCTGACAGTGGCAGCACAAGCTCCTAAATCAGAGGGTTTGCCTGTGGCCCACCAGCACACGAGGGTGCTGCCACATGTCCCTGCGTGCCCTTCTGAGGCGTAGGGGCAGAGCAGTGTGTAGGTCATGTAAGTGCCACCGTCAGGTTTTGCGGTCTTTCCACCGCAAGTCAGTTGGCAACACAGTGCTGAAGATCGACGGTAAATATGCACAACCTTCTCGAAAAGTTCAAGTGGGCAATCAGAGCACAGCAAGTGGCTGCTTTTACAGTTTGGTTACAGAGTGATTCTGGAGGGATTTCAAGGAAACCTCTTTGTAGCAGGAAGCTGCTGCTCTCGGCATTCGATGAAGGAGCTGCGCCTGGTGTCTCCTTCCCTGGGCTGCTTGATAAATCTGTGAGTGTGGCCATTATCAACCAAGCTCTGTTTCTTTTGCCTGTGCTAATGTGCTGGTATTTTATGTCACATCAAGTGAGGAGGGAAAGCAGTGATATGAAGCCATTCCTCCCATTCCTTAAATGGGATTGATGACCACAGCTTAACAGCATTCCAAGAAAAAGGCGTTTGATTGAAGGTGGCCAGAGCTTCCCCTGAGATGCTGAATAAGGATGTTCATCCTGGTAATAACTTTCCTTTGCCAGTTTCAGAGCATTTGTTCCTATTGCAAATCCTGCATTTGCTCGCTGCAGTTAAATGTGCGCACACATATCTAAAGGTATCTCTTTGATTTTCCTCCTCTGCCTCCCCCCACCTCCCACACAGACCCAAGGGAGCCCCATCGGCTCATCGGCAGCTCCATCTCGAGGTGGTTCCTCCAACAGCACTGTTGTTGCCCTTTGGTGCCCCTTCAGCCATGGGGGATCTGCTCTGCTGGGCAGAGGAGCATTGGCGAGCTTTCTGCACACCGTGAGCTGGAATTCCCTCTGGGCCACTGCAGTGAATATTGCAAAAAACTGTGCTGAGCAGGGGAGGGCATCGTGCTTTTATGTGCCATGGCTTGCCAGTTTGAATCACATCTGTTGTGTTGCAGAGGGGAATGTTGCTTTGGTTGCAGTGGGTTACTGGAGTACTAGCAAGACTCATTTGTAAGGGGTCCTGCGCTTAAGTCTCATCTCATCTGTCACTGAGAGAAGGAATCCACTCTGACAACTTCTGCAAATGCTGGTTTCAATTTTGTTTATTTGTTCCCCAGCCATGTCCTTTGTTTCTGAAATGGTGTTTACATACCACAGGTTTTTTTGGTGCAAATCAATTAGCTTTAATTTCTTTCTCAGCTACCTGATTCTTAGCCCATTGCTTCACCGGCATGCTGTTGTTAATTCACATGATTATGCAATGTGATATCCCTCCCTGGTTGGCAAAATGTTAGAATAGCTGTTGGCAGCTTCTGGAAGAGTAATTAGCAAATAGGAATTACTCGAAGATGTGCACACTAGCCTAAGTAGGCATTTTCCAGCTGTTTGCAAGTTCAAAAACTCGTAAGCGTTTTTTGGGCTCTAACACAAGATTAATTACTAGATAGTACAAAAGAACATTTACAAAAACATGTAGTGTGCAATCCAGACTACTGTGTTTTGTTACTTAAATTGGAAGTGGACCTCTTTGTCACAAAGAGTAGGATTTTTACAGTGCTTGGCAGTCCTTTTCCTGAGGAGCCGAGGCTTTTCGTTACAAAGGGATGCCACACTCAAAATCAAAACAGTGAGAGCTGCCTAAGGAACTGCTGAGTGCTTAGTGTAGCTGAGTCCTGGTGCCATGTGGTGTAGCTGTTCCTGCGTGGGCACGGCACAGTGCCAGTGCCTTTGTGCTGAGTGCCTGAGCCAGGAGCCACAGCTCCCGAGCCATCCCAGTCTAGCCCAGGACATCAGCGTTTCCTTTCCTTTTGATGTGCAGGAGTTGCTGTCTACGAGGCTTTCTTTAGAAAGCCATTTACACTGCTGTGCCTTGTTTTGCATGAAGAAGCCCTCATAAATCAAATACAGCCACACAGCTGTGCTAAAGGTCTCCTTTTTATCCACGGGCAGCTACTGTCAGCCTGCTTTTATTTCTCCTCATTCCTATTCTGTTGTTCCTTCAGGATCAGCCTGAGGCCAGCGAGATTTTTGTTAGTTCCCTGCAGTAATAAGGTAGTTGATCCCTGATAGTGCAATGGAGAGAGGGGGCAGGCAGAGGGGAAGTGCATAGCTGGTGTATTTGGACTTCTTGACAGTTTTATTTTAAGCTCAGGGTCTTCTTGCCACATCCGAAGCCTCTTCTGTTCCCTACCTTTTGCTTGACATCTCTTGTGCTTAATTCTCTAATCAGCTGGATTATCGTCTCTTGGCACTGTGTCCTCACCCACTCTCTAGCCTCTCACCAGTGATTACCTCTCCCCTCTCATCTCTTCTCCACTCTGACACTTCTCCCTGTTTGCTTCTCTGAGTGCCTGTGACTTTTCTCTCCCCTCACCTCCCAGTATCATCCCACCTCCCAGAGGGAGAACAGACAATTTCCTCGAATCTTCTTTCTCGGCGTTGCCTTCATTCCCAGTGTTCTTTCAAGCTCCTTGGCAGTCATTCCCTCTCTGTTCTGGGCAGTGAAACATCTCTCTCTGCCGCCTGCACCCTCTTTTCTGCTCCCTCCCAACAGCCTTACATACTCACTGTAGTATGCAATGCTTCATCTTCAGCTTCTTCTATTTCTTTTTGCTCACTGGAAACACTGGACAATAGCCACTCTTTCTCACAATTCATTTCCCTGTTCTCACTCCAGCCCCTCTGCCTCCCTGGAAGCAATGGAGCCAGGACTGGGCTCCTGCCTCCTTACTACAGACCCTTCTCCCTGGAAACCTCTCCAGCCATCCCTCCTCCACCTTTCCTTCTGAGCAGCTCTTGATCTATGAGCCGCTAGCCTCTTCAGCAGTCTCTTTCTCCAAGGTAACCCTGGTCCTTTCCCTTCTTTTTTCTTGAATCCTTCCGCATATCCATAACGCAATTCTTAGTATCCTTGTGGATGTCGCTCCTGGCTCTCCCCCATCCTTTCAACTTTTCACCATTGCCTCTGGATTTTCCCATTTTAAAGGTTTTTTTCACATCTCTATCCTCCTTTGTTATTACTGAAAATGTTTGCACAAAGATCTTTTTCAGGATTTTAATTTCTCCTCTTTCTTGTGCTCCTTTTGGAAAAATTCTTGCCGCATCTAGCAAAGAATGCATGTGTGCATATGTACTTCAGGTGAGAAATGCATGGAATAATGACTACAAATAATACTGGGACACCTAATTTGTAGAGTAAAAGGAGCATTTCTTCCTTCATATAAGGATAGGTTGCTCTGTTGATAGGACTCTTAATATAGAGACATGTCATTTTTTAATGTTTGAAAAGCTTGTGCCAGGTGACATGAAACACACAATGATAATAATACATATCTTTTAAGTGATAACAATTAAACATTGTGCATATGTGTGTGTGCATGTATATAGATATATGTATGTGTGTGTGCATGTATGTACATATATATGTGTGGTTACATATACACACACATATATAACTGTTGACACATGCACATGTGTCTGCTTTTAAGACCCTTTATATGAGAATAGTATGCTGTGATGAAATAGCATCATGTCATTCATAATCCAGTGGTGGCTGTCCTGCAATTCATCAAGCAACAGGTATTTATTTAAAGCATTTTAACATTCCCTTGGGCATATAACCAAACTGTCCTGCTACCACTTTAAATTCTTGAGGTAATGGCATGAATTTGTGGATAGACTTACCTGATCTTGACCTCTGATAAATGTAAATTAAGAGCCTATTTCTACAAGACTTGAATTGCCCTAATGGCAGAATCTTCATTTAGTCTGATAGCTCAAAATTGTCTCTTCCTTTCCTGAAGCTGTCTCTTTGTCCTCAAGTTTGTCTAAAAAGGCTGGATTGGGTCCTGCATAACAATCTTTGCATTCTTACGACAGTCCAAGAAACAAAGTTCATTGATTTAGTTAGAAAGACTTGTTTTGTTTTTTTTTTTATTGCAGTTTGCAATATAGGTTAGGTACATTTAGGATAGGCAGAAGTTGAGGGGGAAGAAGTAAGAAAAAAGCATGCTTGTTTTTACATTGCGGACTGTTCTCTTTTACATGAGACAAACTTCCTGGCAAGCACAAGAGTTTGCCATCTAGGCTGCTCCCCTTTTTAGCACAAAAATTGCTGTAGGGGTTTGCAAGCGTGGAGAAGTATTGATTGTCTCGTAGCATGTTGTTTGTATTACATATTCCAGTTAATAATCAGTAATGCTTTTAGATTAGTTTCGTTTGAAATACTAATCAATGAGCTTTATAGATCTCCTGCTTTATACATAAACGTGCCAATCTCCCGTGGAACATAAGTGGGTTTTTTAATCCCAGATTGTTTATACTATATAATTATTAATCTGTAGCTTAATCTCCTTGTCCTCATGCTTTTATGACTTGATCCCGCTTGTTGCAGGCGATCTCAAATCTAATTAAAGGGCATGGATTAATGGTACTCAACACCTTCACAAGTAAGTGCTGGAATGTGCCAGCTATGTCCTGTTGCATGAAGACCTCCTGATGCTTCTTACTCTACATGTGTGGCAGAAACAGGACTGGCTGCCTTGTGTCTTGTAATTTCACTCTATGAAGCCTTATTTTGAACCACAGTAGGTTTTCCAGACTTCTGGTGCACAGTCACAGTTTTCTTGCTGTGATGTTTTCTCAGCCTGTTGCTGGAAAACCACCACCAAAGTGTTTCAGCTGAGGGGGAAATAAAAAGGAAAATAAAGCTTGAAATTATATGTTGATTTCCCAATGTTCAGCTTTTTTTGAGCTCTTCTAAAGCTCTGGTGCCCTCATGCTGTGGAGCAAAGACATGAGATCTCAGCTGGAGAGCGGGCTGGGGATATGCTGCAGCCGTTGCTGGAAATCCATCTGGCCAACCAGAACGTTTACTAAGGAAAGCCCAGGTCAGCTAGTGACTTCTGCTTAATTTTTCCTTGAAAGTCAGGTTTCTGACAAAACAGGAGGACCTGTGCTCTGCTTGCTCCATCTGCATTTGGTGTGGTGTTGCAGACTGCTTGGTTGGGATTTTGCATATCAGTGATGGTCAGCCAGTTCTGCTTGGGAAGCAGGAATCTCTTGGCTCCTACCCTCATCCTCACCCTCATGGGCTCGGGGGTCAGGTTACACAATGGCACCTTCAGTTTGTTTAAAGCAAAGAAATTATGCACAAAAGCTGTTAAAAGAATATAAGGTTGTCAAGTCAAGTGAGAAATGTTATAACATCGCCTGCTCAGCCTTCAATTGAATCCTGCGTGCATGCAAATTTGACAGTCTTTAATTGCATGTCTCCAAGATCTGTGGAGAATATAGCTTCTCAATTCACATCAGAAAAATCATACAGACTTTTTTCTTCTCAGAAAAAAAAAGCATTCTCTCTTAAAGATTGTCCAGACTGTAGGTATGGGTGTACATTTCATCAGCCAGGCAAAGCTTCCATAGGTCACAGCTGCCCAAAACACAGCCCTGAGCAAACCTGCCATGGTCCTGAAGGTAGTGTGGCAGTGGTGATTGCCACTGTGCAGACAAGGACCTCGGTAATTTCTTTTGTGTTGTACTCAGATATGGTATGGCCAAGGTGTCCTGGAGTGTCTGTCCCTTCATGAATGGAGAGGAAAGGGAGAAAGTAGCAGCAGGTGGCACTCACCATGCTGCTGAGGGTGGAGAAAGCTTGGGATTTTGTGGGTCTCCGAGCTAAGGTCTGCAGAGACTGTGGGGAATGTCTGGTTTCGGTGGCCTCTTTCTCTATCAACCATACATTCCCCTTGAAGGCAAATGAGCAGACGGGGCTGTAAATAACCATAGAAGGAGAGAGTGACATCAGTGAATACCCAACCACATAAACCAGCCTTACGTAAGTCTGGTGTAACTCTAAACCAGGATATGTAAGTCTAAACCATTAAGATTGCACAAAAATCAAATTATTTGATATTGTATTAGCCAGATTTCTAGCATTATGGGAGAGGCATTGGAGAGAGTGATACATGAGCAGGAATCAAAAATACTTTCAGTTGGAGTGGTTCTCTTACAAAAAAATGGACTGGAAAATACAAGTTTGCGACTTGTTGAATGAGAAAATGAAGCAAGAAGGGAAGCAATTTGTCAAACAGTAGTATTTGTGGACAGTCTTAAATAACATGAGTCTCGGGGTCTCAAATCCTGTACAGTGACCTTGTGCAATCAGAGTGCATCTTCTACTAGGAGATCATGAATTTATGCATGCGCTGTGCTCAGAATTGAAAAAGATGTTTTCCAAAGTTAGAATCTGTTGTGTTGGCATAACATTGCATTTAAAGTAAAAAGCGTTGAACGCACTGGGAATTGTTGAAGAATATTCTGCCAGCTCTCAAAATTATGATTTTACACTGCTATCAATAACAAAAAAGTTACTCTAATGAGAAGCCATTCTGGTTAAATGAAGAAATACAAGTTGTGATAAAACATGTATTAGTTCAATATCCAAAAAGGGAAAATAGAAAAGGTAGAAGTGTTCCCCAGGTGTTTTTTGTATTTGAGACTGTGGAAGAGGATGTGTCCATCCTGTACAGTAATATGGAAAGAAGAGAAAGTTAGCTGCTTATAACAAAGGAGGATCTGAGAGGCAGGAGTGGTTGAAATTAAACATTCTCACATCCTACTAACTTTTACATCCAGGAATTTTAAAGGAAGTAGCTGAAAAGCTCTCTTAAGGGGCTGGTAATTTATAATAAACCTTGGGAAATAGGAAATTCCAGAAAATTGGAGGGCTGCCAACTGTATTTCCGATATTTCAAAAAGATAAAAGGGATGTCCCAGGGAACTGATGGCTGGTTTAGCTTGACGTCAGTCCAGGGTAAAATAGTGGAACAGCTATTTCAGAATCTGTCAAGAGAGATCTTGGAGGCTAAAGGTAGAGATAATTCCAGTAACAGTTGAAGAGAGAGCCTGTCAAAAAAAACTCGCTGGATTTCTTTGCTCTGTCAGGATTGCAAGTCTGTGTGATAAAGGCAGCTGTTGATTTGCCTTTAGGAGGCCAGAGTAGGTGGTCCTTTCTGCCTTTCGGGTTTGTGAACCATATAAGGAATGCCCAGAGATTAAAACTCCCATGACAGAGTTTCAAACAGAAATTATCAAGCCACTCTGTTTCCCTGGGATAAAGCATGGCTTAGTTTTGGGTTTGGGGTGTTAATCTCCTATTTGATTTGATTTGATTTGATGGCTTTTGTGGCTTTTAGTGTGTTTGAGTACATTGTCGTTCTGGGGGGGTAAAGATAAAACAAGCTTCAAAAAGCTTCATGAAAAGCTCAACAAATAATGCAAGTATTCACAAACAAAGATAAAATCCAAGTTCTTATAGCAGTCTTTGTAGCTTTAATCTCTTATTCTTTACCATGGCAAAGAAGATTTCATAAGCTCCTCTGGATTTTACAGGAGAAGGAAAGCTTCTGCTGTCTTTGCAGTCCTGTAAGAAACTACAGATGCAGATGCTATGTTGGCTTTACATACCCTCAGAACGAGTACTCAAATGCATCAAATCTTTTCTTTTTCTCTGGGCCTTTTCAGACTGCAGTTGCACTGAGTCCAAGTGCCCATTTCTGTCTCATATCCTCTTCTTACTTTGGCTGTTGTCTGGTAGGTGCTGGCAGCAGAATTGATTGCTTTCCGTGCACTTTTCTCCATGGGATGATTTATAGTCTACAACAGGAAAGGCAGTCAAGTTCCAGAACAAGGGCCAGTCCACGGATAAAAGGACTTTAAATAGGCATCCAGGCAAATGTCAGACTCTGAGAATAGTATGAAGGCTTGCAACTACTGCTTAAACCTTCTGATAACAAAATGGCAATTCTCAAATCTTTGCAGGATCAAAACCACAATCAGAATCCCTTGGTGTAATCCAGGTATCCCCTTGACACTTGCTCTGAGTTTCTAAAAAGTCATTTCAGTGATCTTCTGATAATTTGATCATTAGAAAAACATGTGAAAATTACATTTTTGCATGTATTGATAGTACTTTCAAAATTCAGATGTGTGAATCTGTGGATCCTAATGCAGTAGTCACTAGAATATATTTATTTATTTGTTTGTTTAGTTACTTAGTTATAGATTAGTCAAAATCTATGATCTAGCCGTAACGAAACATTTTTCCTTCAGTTTTCAAAGGAGAACATTACAGTGGGTATCTCTTTGGCTGTGGAAAACACTGCACAGACAGATAGTGGCCTACTCTTCAAGGAGAATGCAATACCTGTATTCTTTCCCGAGAGCAGAAGGTGCAAAGTTTCACCCTACGCAAATCTGTCCCAAATTTAACCCAGTGACCTACTGCATGCATCCCTGCTCTTCACACATTAATCACAACAGACACGTTCCAAAGGACATGCCAGTTTGTGTCCCAAGGAAGGATGAAGGATGTGTTGACCACCTGCTAACTTGCAGGAAAGATGAAAAGCTTGCATTTTCGGGGGTAAAAAAAAGAGAGCAGATTTTTCCCATAACAACTATGCAGTATGACAGGAGGAAATGGGGTTGGGTTGCTTTCTCAGTCTCTGCAATCTGTGTAGTCAAAGATGTTCACAGTGGTTTTGGCCGTAGCCTCTTAAGCAGATAGAACTGCTTCCACCAGTTCTGCAGATATGCTGGAAAAGCAGTAATTAGTACAGCTTAGTGAAAAAACCCACAATTTTGAGAGAGGACTTTCCTGTTTGCTTTTTTTGTGGGTTGGTTTTTTTTTTCTTTTTTTAAAAAGTAAAAACAATATTCATTTGACAGCAACCAAAATTTCAAGTACAGAGGTTCAGCACTGAATTCCACTGGAGCTATAAAGTTGAGAATAGAACATAAAGGAAATTAATAACTTTTATTCAGATAACTTGTTAGCATAATCTTTGACATTCAAAGGGTGCTAAAAGGAGCTGCACAGTGTTGTTGTTCATAATTTGTAGCTTCCAAACTTGGGTGGCATTAGGGCAATATCAGCTGGGCCTTTGTTCTCATAGTCATATTAACAAAAGAGATGTCAAGTACAGAGGCACCTTATTTACTGTCCTGAAGTATTGTCATACTGGCAAGTGACCTGGGATATTTGACAAACCATTTGTATTTCAGCAGTTCCATCATTACAGATGGCATTTCTGCAGTGCAAGTTATACATATGTACATACATGTACATGTATGCCCACACAGGTACACATGAATTATTTAAAGGTGTAGGAAAAAGGAGGAATCCATAACACTGTATCACTCCTCAAGCAAAACCCCAAATACTCATTTAAAGCAAGGAAAGCAGTGGGCCTTTGTCAGAATTTCCAGCCCCTGTTTTTGTGGAGACCTTAAACTTTTTCAGTGAGCTTACCAAGCTGGAAGGCAAAATATAAACAAATCACTACTTCATATTTCCCTCTCAGATTCTTTAATCTGGCAATCCAGCTCACCCAAGAACAATCCAAAAGGTTGTGTCTTTTACCCAAGGTCCTGAAACCACTGACTACTTCAAAAGAACATAATATGTTGTTTGTTGTGCTTGGTGGTTTCCTGGCAGTGTTTCAGTGTTGGGCATTCCCCATTCTGCTTTGAATAAGCTATTTTGAGTAGCAGACTTAGTTCCGGTCCCCTTCACCATAGCCAACTACTGTAAAGAGCAATGTGAAAGCTGTGGGAAGAGATTTTATAAGGAAAGAGTTCTGTGTTTCTTACTTTCCATGTTCATACATGTTAGTTAAGTAGCTTCTGAGAAATAAGGATAGAGGACAGTTTTTCTGTTGTTCCTTCTGTTTTCTTACCTGGTCTATGTGGAAGATGTCCCTGCCCATGGCACGGGGGTTGGAACTGGATGTTTCTTAAGGTCTCTTTTAATCCAAACCGTTCTATGAATCTGTCTTCCCACAGGCATCTACCATGCCTCTTTCCTGAGGGCATCATCCGTTTATTTACAGAACACTGAAAATGCATGCTAAACTAAGCCTGACTCACTCAGTGTAGGAAAATTAGTAGTATAATTATATAATTTTTACTGAGTCATAAAAATATTCATGTGTATACTTTGCCTAGTAGGCCTGTATAGAATGTATATGTCAATGCATGTACTGTGTGTAAACATTATTTGCATGTTAACTAAAGTCCCAAAAGAATGTGAGCTCTCATTACCTTGTTCATCTGGGTTAGTCTCTCAAGAAACAATAACAACACAACCCTCTGAAGTCAAGAAATAGGTTTTATCTCTATATGGAACATAAATCTGTTTGGACTCTTCAAAGCAAGCTCCAGTGGGAATCCCTGACTCCTTATGGTACCAATCTCTGAACAACCTGAAGCACAATTTCTTTAGAGTAGACACCTGAGGTTTAAATAAACATTCATCACGGAGACTGCAGACTGCGGGTGTCCTGACAATACTTAAAAAAAAAAAAGATTCATTGTAGAAATGAAGCTGTGGTACATTTTTGCTAATGTGTGCATTCTGCCAATAGCAAAATCATTGTGAATAACTAAAATGCTACAGATTAAAGTTACATTCAGCACTTCTGTTTAAACATCTGCAGGATCAGAGTCCCTCTTTTTTATTCTTTTTTTTTTACCCAGTTTCTATCCAGTTGTGTTGTAGGATCTAGGTCCAGTATAAGAAAACCAGTGAGTTACTTTGCAGTGGGACTTACTTCCAACATCAAAGCCTCTGCACTGTGATGACAAATGAGCTGTTCAAAAACAGCCATTCCACAGTCTGCAGGATACATTCCTGTTCCTGTCAGTTTAGCTAAGGATGGAATTCCCAGTATTCTCATCTCCATTTGGAATCCATGTGAAGCTTGCTATACAGAAATGGGGCTCATGGCCCAGCCCTGCAGCCTGCCTAGGCACTGATGCTTCTGCTCGCTGCCTATGATGTAACTCATGGGGGACTCGTTTGTGGCCCTTCAACCACGTGCAGCTGTTCAGCAGTTCCAAGAGTGCTCCCTGGGCTGTGGACACTCAGTGTGTTGCAGCCATGCGGCCTCCTCAGCGACAGGAATTCTGGCCTTTAGGAGATGTTAGCAAATGTCTGCAGGGCCCTGCTGTGTGCCCAGCCAGACCTGCCTGTCTAGAAGGCCCGTGGTTAATTCTCCCTTGGGTTTCCCCCTTCCCACTCACAGTCCAGTGAAGGTCCTTCTTCAAGGCACCACGGTCAGGAGCACCAGCCATCACTCTCAAGCAGGAACACGTCTGCAGCTGCTGGCCAGGAGTGCTCTACAGTGTCTTTTCCAGTTGTCCATGTATCTTCTGCTTTACAGCGGAAACTACTTGATCAATGTGAAAAGCTCATTTCTTAAGACAATCTTGCTAATGGCCCTGGCACCCACAGTATGTTTGGCAGAAGGAACGTCCGTGTAGCCTGGCAGCCTGCGAGTCTATTTTCAATTATCTGGGGTGCTCAGAGAAGAAGACATTAATATTGCTGAGGATGACATAGCAAATTACTACTGCTCCCTAACCTTTTTAAATTGCTAACACTGTTGTAATCTGTAATTACAGAAATCAGTGTGAGAATTGTGGCACAGTATAATTATCTTTCCTGATACTTTATTGCTGTATGAATTATTAATCAAAATCAGTCTTGTATAATATTTGCGGCAACTAAAAAGAATAATCTATAATTAAATTTCGTTGTTTCTATTTTTGTGATGGTGTTTTATGATGTTGTAATTGATAATTAATTGGTTAAAAATTCACACGATTCTTGGGAGTTTCATATGACTATGACTGCTCAGTATTCAGCATTTATTAATTGAATAATGGGCTCACTGAAGAGACCTTTGTATATAGTCTGCTGTCATTACAATGAGCTCTCAAAAATGGTGAATTAATCATTAGGCCTTTCAATAGTTTCTTTTTAAAGGAAAGCAGTGACAGTATAATCATATCCTTTGTTGTTATAGCTATAATTGAGAGATCATAATAACCAATTATAAGCATGGTCATTTTAGGAGCTCTGAAGTGTCAGTTATTGATAACTTTCTTTAAAAACAGAGTGTTGATTACACAGAAGGAGTCTTTTCATAGAAAAAATATTAGGAGATGGGGAAGGAAACCTGGAAAATTATTTTCCTCCCACTTGCCACTTAAAAACAGTGCATGTTTATCCCCAAAAACTGTCAAGTCTGATGTACTTCTGCTGCCATTTGTCAGAAGTACAAGTTGCTCTCAACTTTTTTTTCATTATTTTATCATCATTCTCCCCATTTTTTCTGAGTACTTCTTGCTAAATTGTTAGGAGGAAAAAAATAATAGAAAATGTCAGAACAAAAGAGCATTTTTTCACAGTCTCTGCCTGATTCCTGTTGAACAGAAATCCTGTGGGACGTTTACGTGCAAATCTGTAATGCAGACTCCAGCTACTGCTGACCAAAGAGCCTTAGATGCATTCAAGCTGGCCACTTCAAACTATTCCTAAGATTCTTTCTTCTACGGTTAGTGGGGGTGATTGAAAGAATGTGAACTGGAACTAAAAATATTCACAGTTCAGTATCGATCTGCTCTTAACACAATAAGGAGAAAGTTCGGAGTCACCTTGCGCAGCAGGATATAAAATGTGATCTCCAGCTTATGCTTCCAAGCAAAACCTGTGGTTCATTTTACACCAGGTCAGATACTGTAATTCCTAAATGAGGAATCACAGTACTGTGTAGCACCATATGGCTTCTAATGTCCTAAAGCAGCTTCTCTGCTGGAGCCAGTGGGAGGGGGAGTCCCTGGTGTCAGTGACACCCACCACATGTAACCTTTGGACAGATGTTCTCTACTGCTTGCCTTCAACAACTTGGTCCCACACAACTTCAGTTCCTGTTTGAGAGAGGGAAACACCAGGCAGCATGTCCACTGGTGTCTCCCACAGCTGGGGACACGGGGGGTGAAGAGGTCTAGGAAGCAGTAGATTTTGGGGTTTCATCTGTGTTGACATCCATCAAATAATTTGTTTCTTTGTTTTGCAGTGGTTAGTAGGTCAGGAAGGATGGATAGTACAAGCACATTTGAGGTTGGATAGTGGAATATTGGATAGTGGAATATACATGCTACAGCATGTAAATACTCATCCTATGTAAATTTGTACTCTCAGTAATGTAGCTCTGGATATTTTTATTAGGAGTAACTAATCCTTTTACATATGCAGTGAGTTCTTTGCCCGGTAACATACAGCAGTGGTCAGTTGTACATATGCTTTATTGCAGTGACTGTGAAATCTCTCAAGGAAGAACTAAACAACCATCCTGTTGTGAGCATGGTCTATTTTGGCTCATTTCAATGGTCAGGTATCACAGCCTCTCCAGGCAACCTGTTCCTCAGTTTTTCCTTATGTTCAGTCTAAACCTCTGTTGTTTCAAATTGTTCCCAGCGTCTGGCTTGATCTTGTCAATGCCCTTGCAGGAGGAGTGGCAGGCTGCTGTGAGAGCCCTGTATGTACATCCGGGCAGTCTGCCATCCAAGAATTAAGTGTGCCCAACCTTGCTGTAGCTCCAGAGATCAGAGAAGCTTGGGTGTGTTGAACAGCATGACCATAGCCAGATGTAAGCCAGTTTCTGGAGAAATTTCACTGCTAACCTGCTGAAAATTGTCCCTGCATTCCTCCTCTGTTGAATACCGTTTATCCGAAGTGATTTCCAGTCTGATGCAACTTCTCAGCTTATGACAACTGAGTTTCTCTAACAGCCATTTCTAGATTGTCAAAGAATTTCTGAAAGTCAACACTAATTACACGTGCCAGTGTTCCTCACTGCTAATTTGACACACTTCAGGAATTCTAATAGAGCCCATCAGAGACATGACTTTCCCTTGCAGAAGCCATGCTGCTTTGTCACGATGATAATTTGCCTGGTTAAGTGCTCTGCAGCTCTGCTATGATAGAGGTTTACCTTTTCACATAATTAGCCCAGTTCTGATGCAGGACTTCCTTGATAAGATTTTCTCTCCCCTCATGTTTCCCTTTAAAAACAGACACCACATTGCCTGTGCTCCAGTCTTGTGAGGCAGGAGCTGTTTTTTTGTGATAGGTAATGTACTTTTGGTAGCAGCTCAGTCAGTGTGTTTATGAGTTCCTGGAGAGTTTTGGATGAGTGCCAGCCAGTACAGACAATGTGCTGCAAACCAGAGTGATTTGGATGTTCCATGAGCAACATTTTTGGTCTCCTGAGGTTTTGTATGCTTTCTCCATGCTGCCCATGCAGAAGGGTTTGGTGGGATCTTCCACCCCTCACTATGGAAGGAACGTGTAAACAGCCTTTCAGTTCACTTCACCGCAGTTACTGGCCTTTACCAGCAACTTTTTTGGCTAGGTTTCAATGGTGCTTTCCTTGCCCACAATAGTTCATGCCAGTTTCTGGAAACTTTTGTTTCACAGAGGCTTTTTCTGGCAGCATGGTGACCTATATGCAAACAAATGCACAGCATGTTCTTTTGAGCCAGAGAAAGGCTTGCTAAGACATTCCCTTTTTGGTTTGAAGAAATACCAAGTGTGTAGCAATGATTTCCATGAATAAGGTTCTGCAAGCTCAGCATAATACTGAATTCAGCAAAAAATGATGCAGTTTGAATTAACACTGTGTAAAAGGCTTGCAGCCCAGCTTGCCTCAGAGTTCAGACATAATACCAGATCCCTGGGTCTTTTTATTCCAATGAGACGGGGAAAAAAAGAGTTGAATTCTGCTAATTTTCGTGCTACTACATGCCAAAGTCCTACAGTGACCTTTTCTCTTTGCCTTCTAAACCCTTTCCCTGTGAAAATGAACAATATACTTCCCAGTGAAGGGTTTCACCATCTTGCGCCTTTCCTGCAGGATAAAGCCCTCTTGGAGAGGAAACGCCTCGTGTCTGGAGGTCATTTGGTCGATGGCAGATCGTGGAAAAGGAAAGACTGTAAATCACTTGTGTTGAAACATTAAAAGCTGATAAATAGGTGGTCCTGAGCTGTAGCCCAGCCCTGGTTTCCCTGTGCGCAATGCAGGGCTTGGGGTGCTTCCTAGAGCAGCCAGGGGCATGGTCAGGGGGAAGTCTGTGGAAGGCTGAGATTGCAGCTGCTGGACAGGGCATCCACATGGATTCTCAGTGGCTGTGGGAAGGCGAATGGCATGGATCCACCTTCAGGAAACCCCTGGAGTCACAACAGTAGCCTTGGGAAAATACAATGATAGAAGCAGCTGGGTGGAGGTCCTTCCCAAGAGCGCATGGTGCAGTTTACAGCCCCAGCCCCTCAAGACTGCACCAGTCAGGTTTCCTAGCAGAGAAGGCAGGCTTGCTCACCAGTGGGGAAATACACCATGGTATTTTCAGCACTTCACAGCACATGCAGCAAATTTTTTGAAAAAATACACTTGATGAGAGCTGTAGTTAAAAAGTGAGAAATTACTAATTAGTAACCAAGTAATTCGGGGTTTGATTCACACAAATTGCACTATTACTGTAAGAGAGGATTGCAATTTCAGGCTAGCTGGGGTTTGGTGGGTTTTTTCTAAGGCACTGAAAATATAATTGATGTTCTGTTCATTATCTGCCAGGTTTCAGGTTTCTTGTCCTTTTTTTCGTCATCTGAGATATTACAGGCACAAGACATGCCTGGAAAATAAAGGGAAAAAAAAGCTTACTGCTTTCCCCTTTGCACTGTCATTTGCAACTCTCAGGTTTTCCCACTAGATTGTTCTTGTAAACTCTTTCATTTCATAGCACGCAAGAGTGACCACTTAGAACATCATTATGGCGCTATCGTTAGCATCAGAGTTTAGTTATACAGAAAGCTGTGAGATGAGCTAAGTGTCATTTTCTCTTTTACCTTGGTGGAGTGCTAATAACATGATTGCTGTCAATTCTTCTCATTAGTCTCAATTTATACAGAGGGAAAAAAATGTATTTTTTTTTTTGCTTATGAAATCCAGCTGGTATAACTCTCCCCCCCAAAGTGTCTCCCTCCCCTGCCTGCATGCAGATCAATTAGCAGCTATGTCTCTTCTCTCTAGATGCTAAGTTGTTGAAGGGCTTATCTGTGTTGGTTGTGGGCTTTTTTTCTGTTCATGTAAGCATTTCAGCTGAGTGCTCAAAAGTGTAGCATGAGTCAGCATAAAGATTGAAAATACCAGTAAAAGAGAATCCGTAAGCATTCCATTAAGACTTCCAGTAATACTACAGTTTTGCACTGTTGGCAAAAATGCCTATTTTGTACGGAGTCATCATAGCCACTGGCTTAAAAATACTCATAATAAAGGTGGGAAGATGTAGTTACCATTGAGAAGTATAGGAAATATAAGTAACAAGTGTGTCCTCTGAAGTGCATTCTTGTCTAGATGATTAGTGTCTTTCAAGTGGCACTTTAGGAAAATGGTAACCTAGTTTGAACTCACAGCAAGAGAAATAGTTTGAAGTCATGTTGTGTCTAGTGATGTGCCTGTATGCTGCAACAATCCACACTAAAAAGTAGCAGAGGAGGAATTTTGCTTTTACTTGATACATTAATGAGATATTTATGGTGCAGCAGTACTGTACCAAAATACCATCATCTGTACCAAAATACCATCATCTTACCCTTAGCCCTTGATGCCTCTGGATTTTACCTCTCAGACGGCAATTGTTCTCAATAAGGAAAAATAATTTCTTAAAAATACTGCAGGTTTGTGCATTTGCACAACTTTCCCTTCAACAGCAGATAGAGTAATACTTACAAATAATCCTTTTCCTCATGTAAGCCTGAAAACAAGCAGGTTTGGTTTTGAAACAGTGTGTTCAGTCACAGCACAGGCTTTTACACCTTCCTACTCAGAGAAGTTGAAATTGGAAAATAATGCCAAGTGGATTCAGTCTAATGCTGGGGAAGATGTTTTGGGTAAATTCATTACTTCAATGTGTCCAAGTGCAAAGGGGATTCATGCAGTGTGGGGTATTGGGGGGAACTGTTTCCTTTCACCATCATCACCACGAATCCAGTCCCCATATTCAGAGCTCTTTGCCAGTTCCACATGTGTCAGAAACTGCAGAACATTAGGCAGAGAATTTCCCTGACTCAGACAGTTGTAATGGGTGTGTAATGGGTGTCTGACGTCATTCCAACTTCTCCTCTGCTGTCAGAGGGGGGAGACCTGCAGGCAGGAGTAGCCCCAGCACCCATGTGCTGCCTGGGTCCAGACATCCATACAGGTGAAGGGATTTTCTTGGGTCTGTGGGTGTGGAATTTGGGAAGATCTACTCCTCTGTAAATGGCATTAAGCTACTGATGAAGGTGCATTGCTTTAGCCATACATGGAAACAGATTTCTTCTGGAGCTGCTAAGTATCTTTATCTCCCTCTTAAGGCTTAAAATTCTGATTGAGAAATTAAGTTGCTGTAGTTAGTGGCTTGTCTTTGTCAGGTACAGTTCCACCTTGCCTTTTACTTGAGTCAAGGTCTTCAGTAAGAATGTGTAATGCTGCCTGTCTACTGGAGAATAGACTTGGGGGTTTGAGGGGTTTTTCCCTTTGATCTGAAAATATCAGAAGCAAGCGGAAAGCCCTTTTTTTTCACCATTAGAAAACCCAAGTCACTCTAGCTTTATTTTTCTAAAAATCTTCTAAAATTTCCAGTGTCCCCATGTTATTGCCATTACTAAGTTGGAAATTGGAGATGCATAGTAGGTGGTTGAAGAAAAGCGCTTTGCAGTCTGTCTATACCCTATTTTGGTTTTGAGGGGGAAAGTTGGTGGGGCAAGTAGGTAATCCAAGCATGACAGGGTGAAGTCTGGTGGCATCATACTAGTATCAATCACAGTATCTTTCCCTAGGAACTTTCTTGGATTTAAGCATTAATGGGTTGCTTGGCTGTGGTCTTGAGGTATCCAGATACAGGGCTGAATCTCACCATACTGCCACATTCACCCAGGGACCATGCTGCTTCTCACCACCTTATTTGTGCTTTCTTCTCCCTTGTCCCCTGCAGGGTGTGAACGGCATGTCTGTGGATGAGAAGACTGACTCCCCCATGTATGTGTATGAGTCAACGGTGCACTGTACCAATATTCTCCTCTGCTTAAATGACCAGCGGAAGCAGGACATTCTCTGTGACGTGACGCTGATCGTGGAGGGGAAGGAGTTCCGCGCCCACCGGGCTGTGCTGGCTGCCTGCAGCGAGTACTTCTTGCAGGCCTTGGTGGGGCAGACGGAAAATGACCTGGTGGTCAGCCTGCCGGAAGAGGTACAGTATGTCACCGTGCCCCCACCACAACAACGCGCCCTTTCCTCCCGTGGGGTGAGGAAAAACCTCTGCTGTCTGCTGGGGTGGCCAAAGGGAGTGTGGCACAGGTGCCAGTGGCTGCCCCAGCACGGCTCAGCTTGAGCTTTTTGTGTTTGGGTGGGTTGCAAATCACTGAAGGATGGGCATGTTCACACCATGCCCTGTTCTGGAGGCAAAGCTTTAAGATGCTTCAGCTCGCCTTGGTCACTGCTGCTAAAGGAATTGTACCCAAACGTTTAATTAGCATAGCCTCGTTCAGGGAAGTATTAGGACTCTGATATTCCTCTGCTCTTCTAGATAGGAAATTTGAAAGGAGTGATGTGACAGCTACATGGCAGGTTATTGTTGAAGAATCATTTGAGCTGTCATGTTGTTGGGAGCTTCATTGCTGTCCACCCCTCTCTGGCAGCTCGTATCTTTATTCCACTTCTTTCCTCTCTCCTGCACCTCATTCAGACTGGCTTTCTCACACCTCCCCTCATAAAGAGTGTGGAGTTTAACTGTGTTTTCCACCAAGAAACCATGAACACAGTCTGTCAGAAAGCAGTTTTGTCATGCAGCGTGGCTCTCACAGCAGGAAGCCCAGGGACGTAGAAAACACATACCTCACTGGAAAGTTCACTTTATTTTATCACAGAATCTCACTGGCTGACTTCCACCCCCACTGTAATTTCCTCACAGCCGTACAGCTGTGACATCACAGCTATCATAGGACATGCTGGTGGCTTTACTGCCCACGGAGGGGAGGTGCACACCTGATGGCCAGGGCTGCCATTACCTGCTACCTTGCCACTGCCTGCCCCGTGTCTCTGGCTGGGAAGGGTGGCATGAGAAGAGTGGAAAAGGCACAGCACAGAAGTTGCTCAGTAGGAAGGTACTCTGGCGTACTACATAAAATGATGTTTTTCACCATCATTTGTTTAATGCCCTTGAAAGAGGCATGGTGTGTTTTTAAATGATGACAGGTCCCAAAGTGTCACACATCATTTTTCCTCCTCTGGTTTAGTCCTCCAGAGACTTCAGCAGCGTTGTGATGTTGTCACAGCACAAGTTGGAGAGCATTAGAAGTAGGTCACTGGCTGTGACTTCATGAGTCCTGACACTGAGTATTACTCATGAAGACACTTCAGCCCAGGCATTTTGCATAGGAGCTCAGAGGTATCGCAGGGGACGCGCTAGGATGCACACTTTGATTCTGCAGTGTCCACTAATAATTTCCAGTGGAAGACTCGAGTCTCAATCAGTGTCACACGGCTTTCTCACCACAAAGCAAGGGTAGGAGCAGAGAGGTGACAAAACATGCCCAAGGCTGCACAGGTATGAAATGGCAGGAGATTATCAGTGCTCTTCTACAAAGCTTTAGTGAAACCTTTGTGTATAATTCAGGTCCTGTTACATAAAGAAAAGTAATTGAAATTCAAATAAGTGTGTAGAAGAGTGACTGAGATGTTCAGCAGAATGAGCCTGGGCTACAGGAGGAGAAGAAAGGACCATGGCAGGTTTGTACTGCTGGTGTGACCACTGAGATGTGCTGCAGATCTAGTTAGGCAGAGGAGCTGAAACAGCTGAGATGAGGAATTTTTCTTTGATGCTAAAAGACACAGTTAACTCAAGCATTGATTGGTTTCAACTGGCTTTCAGTAAAAGTAGGCTGGAAATTAGAAGATTTCTAATTCCAGCAGCAGTGAGCTGCTGAGCTGCAGGCCAGGGGAGGGGTCATGATGTGCCTGCACTTTGTCACCCAGTCCTATGTTAATATCACACTAAAGATTTAAGATACAAAGGTTTCTCTTTCTATGTGTTTTATATGAGATGCCAGAAAGAAAAAAAGAAGGAAAAACATTTCTAAGCACCTCAGGACTGCACCGGTCCTGAGAAAAGAAGAAAGTAGAAGAAAAAAATCCTCCAGTTCAACCATAAATTATTTCTAATTAAGTGAATTGCCTTTGAATAAATGAAGTATTAGAGTTTCACATTTTAGAATGTATCTCAACGAAAGATCAAAAGATTTTAGTGACTTAGGGTTACACTGACTGCTCTTACGGCTCCAGTGAAGCTCATGGAGTTGCAGAAGTAGCAAATCCAGTTCCTAAGGTTTTTCCAATAACTCTGAAATTGTCATGTCTCACCTAAGACCACCACTGTTACTTTGCTATGTGCTTCTGTTAGTAGTGGAGCACTAGAGCTTTGACTTTCTTATCCTGGAAAATAACTCTCTTGGCCTTTTAAAAAAAGATAATGACGGTTACTAGTATTTACTTGTACAGATATTTTCCACATGCAAATTAATTACTGCTAAATGCATTGAATCTTCATTTTCCTGGTGGCTGCTTTACTTGAATAGCTTTGTGTGAGGTGATCAACTAAATAATTTCCTCACAAAAGCTAGTCACTTGGTATAAGGCGAGCTGCCTGATGCACCTCACTATTTCTCAGTTATTCCTTGGTTAAGATGCACATCTCTGCTTCTGGCTTCACAGCACTGGGCGCTTCGGTAGGTGCCTGTGCAGAGATATGTGAAGTGCCTCCAACAGCGTCAGAGTTCCCTGCAAGAGGAACTGAAAACTCCTGGTTTTTAGGATCTGATAAAGCAGAGGAAACACCATCTTAGCTATATTGTATTTAAAGAAGTTAGCAGAGTCATCTTCGGTTCACAAGCTAAGGACGCTTCCCAAGGCTACTGTTTTCAGTCTGTGGTCTGCAGAACTCTGGCAGCAGTGAGTTATTTCTTAAGGTATCTGTGAAAACTGACTTACTCTGTCATGTGGGGTGTTACTCCTCTGGTGGAAAAATTTCAAACAAAAGTTGAAAGTGAATATCCTGAGCAAATACTTTTTTCCTGCTTAGAGACAATTTATGTTGGTGTATAATATTATAGAAAAACAGATACTGAAAATAATTTTTAAATATAGTCTTCCGTGTTCAAGACTTATCCGAGGGTGACAATTGCTCATAAATTCATAGAGTTATTTTTAAGTCAACCACACAAACACTGTATTTTAAATTCGAGCACAGTTTGAAAACTGCTGAAGTAGGTTGTGGAGAAACGGCATTGTTGTTACTATTATTTCTCAAAGGTTTGGTGTTGCAGCTGGATAAAGCTTTATACATAAAGCCTTTGCATTCACATTATATTGGTGTGAGGAAGCTTAATATCAAAGAAAAGAATGTATTTCTGATTATTCAAAGCAGTAAATCTGCCTCTGAAGTCTAAACTGCAGACTTTTTCTTTTACTCCATAGCATGTTGGGGTCATTTTGTTAATCTGGCATCCAGACATTGTTAACTGTTGTCTAGCTAAACAGAGAACAGATGTTTTTTACATTATTTCTTGTTTATATCCAGTTACAAGTGAGAGCAAGTCTTTATGATGCACCAGTCATTTCAGTAGGGAGACATTGTGCACACACAGAATTGGGACTAGTTGGATTTAGAGGGTTTTAAACCACTGCAAAACCTTGCGTTGGACATTTCAGGTTAGTTCAAGCATGTCTTAATATGCCTCAGTTCAAAACTTTCCTTAATCAACTTAAACAAAGTCAGTATGGAGCTAATTCTGCACTGATTGAAGAGTTTCCATAAACCCTTTTGTGCTGGCCTTGGTAATTTGATTTCGTACGACACCTTTTGTTTAGGCAACATATTTCAGTGTGTAGACAAGCTGCACAGAACAGCTGCATAATAGCAAGGGCTCAGATGTGGCTGTGGTGTGTGAACTACCAGCCCTCAGAGCAAGTTAGAGGAATGAGCGTTTCAGCTGCCTGCAGCTAATAAAAGAGGGCCCCCTTAGCTCTTATCTTCTAAGTCTTTTTCTTCATTTGCAGTTTTACCAAACAACTAGAACCTTGCCTGCTTTTACCCAGGGTGTTTTTCAAGAGTTACGCAGTTTTCCTCTAGCAGGTGCTGTTAAAGGCAACCCAGAATTAGTACTTTCAAAGAACTGAGTTTGAAGCTGTAAAGTTATTCACTCCATACCCCTAACTGTTGTTTTGTTTTATTTAATCACAAAAACTGGTCTTCCTTCCTCTAACAAGGCACTTAATTAAGTTTTTAATTTATGATAAGAAGTTAAATGGCACTTATGAGGGTTTTTTAATGGTTTCCACTTCCCATCCAGATTACAAAAAAAAGGTGTGATGGAGAGAGACAAGGCTGTCAGCCAGGGGTATTGTAGGTCATGCCAATATTAGCTGGCAGCAGGCCGTTATCCAATTAACATTGCTTCATCGCTGCAAGTAATAGCTCTCGAGTAGATGATTGAGTCATTCATGCTGTAGTGGTACTCACTTTACTTGAGAAGGAGCCAGTGCTTCATCGAATGGGCTTTTTATTTGCTATTATTACCTGCCTAACTGTGCTAATGCAAGTGCATAGCAAGTCTGCATGGGCAAGCTGAAAGCTGGGCACTGGACAGGGGAGCATCATCTGTGCAAACACCTTATTCACTCGGTTTTTTGAAAGCTGAGGATGCAGTTAAATGGTGAAAAGACAGACACAGCAACAAGTAAAACTCCTCAGTGGCATTAGATTCCTACAGGTTAGAAACAGAGATTCTCAACCTTGCTCGCATTTTTTTGATTTGGGGGCTTACATTTGTGAAAAGCTTTACCATCCATGAGAGCACCAAATGCCTTCCTCTCAGGTGAAGCTAAACAAAGGTCTTCTGAAACAGGAGACCAAGCTTTCTTTAGCACCGGTCTGATACCACACTTCCTGTTCTCTTTGAAACTTGCTTCTCCAGTAGGTTGGTAAGTTTTACCTGTAGCCTTCGAATTTCTTGAACCTGTTCCAGAGTGGTGACCTTTTTTAGTGCAATGGACTGTCTGCTGGAAATGTTTTCTTCCAAAAGGATTAAACTGAGCTATCTATGGTGTCCAAGTCTTCCAAGGGAAGCATCTCTTTTAGGATGAGGTTGTGGGTTTTATCAACACAGCTCTTTCCTTTGCTGTTAAAAGAATGGTGTTCAAAGTAGATGTAAGCACACACAAAAGGCTGAATTCCTCCACGTTCCCTCTCCTTTACTGCTGCGAAACCTGCCTTTTCCCCACAGGGTCTAGTCCTGTGAAATTTGTCATCTGCTTCTTCGGTTGGAACAGGTTAACTCCCTCACATGGTTGGTTAAGCTTTTCAGGGAGAAAGGCAGGACAGGACTTCGTATTTGGGATTCAGGGCTGGCAAAAGCTGAGTACGTTGGAAGGCGAAGGCATGCAGCAGCACTCTGGGTGGGACTGAGCCAGGCATCTAACATTAGCATGGATCGTAGCTGACAGGGAGGAGAAATACTGGCAGCTGCTAACCATCCATGCCAACCTGCCAGCCTGAGGGAAAAATGCTGGGAATTAGCCAACAAGAGATGATTGTGATGAGGAGAAAATCAAAGGCAGGATGCAGGGGGTCAACTATTATATACCCTGCTGGATAAAGCCACTTACTAGTCCTTTTTATCTCTATAGAAATAAACAATGTTCTCTTACTTTGTCTTTATCCTTTCTTTGTATTCCCTATATGTGTAAATATAATATCTTTGAAGAGTGTAGGGACTGAGCTGGGAGCGCTCTGCACAGGAGCATAGAGTGAAAGAGGTGATAAATGTGGAAAGGAGGAGCAAGGGGGCAAGAAGTTTCTTTCCCAGCTGGAGGGATGTTTAACACAGTAGGGAACAACAAAAGACCCTTTTTCATTGGCACCCTGGAGATATATTAGGAGTAGCTAAGGTTAGCTCTTAGAGAATGGAAAGCAGTAATGTGATTTTCTCTTTACATGACTGTATTGGCCATTGATGTTCCTCACAGATTGCACCACTGGCCAGAATTATTTCTGCTTTGGCTCAGGAGGTGGCAAGAACCTGAAAGCCATTATTCCCTGCATCTGCAGAGCTTTTTGTAGTGGCAAAGGGTTATATCCATCAGACTTCTAATAAAGTCAGGCTTCAAACTTACGCTTTAGCCTTACCTCAGTAGTGCCACTTCAGTCAATCCATATGGATAAAAGGTTGGGCCTTTGGTTTTCTAAATTCCTCCTAGGGAATATGTTATTTTTCATGCTGCCCCACAGTGCCAACACTGGCCGTACAGAAGGATGACTGGAGGTTGTAGCTCTGTAGTGAGAGTAAAACTGAGCATTTGGGTACTCTTTGAAGTCTGCCATGACAGGACACTAATTCAGGAGAAACTGTGAGACAGAATTGGATGTTATTATAAGTGTGTTACTTACATAGCACAGTACAAGGTGCAAACGATGTACTTTGTTTCTAGCAGGTGAGCAATAAAACAGAAATGAGATCTTCAAGATGTGTTATGAAATTCTATCCATGTATCACTGCAAAAGCTTCCAGCACTGCTTGATTTTTCATGCCTCAGATGTGATGAAGAAACTAGCCACATACTTTTCATTTCACGTAGTATAACTTCCATTATTTTCTGATGAGGGCTGTCTTGATATTCATAACATTCTCTGATCTTTTCAGGTGGAGAAAAGCAAAATACGTCTATGTTATGGTGAGAGCTAGGCTTCAAAAAGCAAAACAGAAGTCATGTATACATGCATGTTAAGTAGAGAAAATCTTGCAATAGCTCCTTTCCCTCCCTTTGGCAGTAGTTGTACAATTTATTTATTTATTCGAGTAGGCATACAAAAGTGTACTGTCAGAGTGGATAGGGAGATGAATGCACAGAACAAAATTCACCATTTCAATAAGTGGACTCAATTTTGTTGCCTTTGTTAGATTCCTTCCTGCAATTACTGTTCAATTGGGCTGATTGACTGTGATTGCACTTGCTAGTGAAAAGGCAGTTTGCAGTGTGGAAACTTTTTTAGTCAAATATAACAAACATGATCTAAAATGTAAAAGATATCTTTAATAGTCAGTCCTATGTTAAGTGCATAAGAAGTAGCAATAAGGATGTGTAACAGGAGATGGGTTGGTTTTGTTTGTTGTGTTTGTGGTTTTTTTAGTTGTTTGTTTTTATTTGCTGTGTTCAAATACCTATGAAAGAAAATGAAATGGCTGAGCCATGACTGTGCCTCAGCTCTCTGAGCACTCTGGCCCTGCAGACTGAAAGATTTCAACCTTTCCTCTCCCTCCAATTACAATTCTCTTACCTTTGCTTTATCTCTTACCTAAAAATCGTTTTCAGTTTCTTTAATGACTTCAAACCAGGTGTCTGCTCTTTTAAGAGTCCAGAAATACAGGCTGGGCATTTCACTAAACAGACAGGTAAGGTCCAGTGAAGACACCTGTCAGCTTCACAGCATCAGGCACCACAACCTTTAAGGTACTTTCTGATTGCAGTACCAAGTTTTTTTCCCAAGACACCAAAAAGAAGAATTTAATCTTCATACAGCACTTTCTGGCAAGGATTCCCTGGTGAATATTGTCAGACTGACTGTTTTTCTCAGCTACTAGTGAAACTGAGCATGTTATGGGGTGGAATATGCTATGTATTCAAATGATGCATCAGTCAACAAACATTAAGCCTAGGAAGCATGGTTCAATTTGGAAGTGAAGTACGGGTTTTAGGTGAGCAGAAGGCAATTGAGTCGTACTAGGAGTTGGGAATGAGATGCTTTTTGTGAGTTTTACAGGGTTGAGGTTTTTTTAGAGGAAGAAGTAGACACAAACATTCTGTTAAATTTGATGCAGACTCTGAAGAGCAAAATGACTGGTTTATTTCAGGATTTTTGTGCTGTAATGAATTTTCATCTGTCCCATTTTGATGAGACAGCCAGCAAACACCTCTGAGTCCCAGTGCAGTCTAACACTACTAAAAGCTTTGTCTTTGGGCACTTTATTTACTTTAATAAAATAAATAAATAGGAGCAGCTGTAGTTGGTCAAACTACAGATCTAGCCCAGGCTTGGTTTGTTTAAAAAACTAAGTTTTAATTTCTCTGAAAGAGCTTGTGAGGAGGCTTGTGTGGTTGTTTAAAGACTTAAATGAAAAGAAAGTATCAGGCGTATCTCTAGGAAGCATGTTGTAATTTACTGGGGAAAGATGTCAAGAGAGCCACTGGCAATTGTTTTGAAGCCAGATTAAAATCAATTGAAAAATTTGGCATGGGTTTTTAGCAATGAACTGTTCGATGATATTTGTATGACTGCACATTGTTTCATAACTGCAAGGCAAATGGCCTTTGAGAGTGACAAAATTCAAACACCCCTTTAAGAAATTTGGTGCTCAGTACCGGTGTAGTTCAGTGGAATTCAATATCCTAAAAGAAGATAGATCAGATTTGCTAATCAACCTTTCTGTCTCTCACTTTGTTTAATCTGACCTTCTGAGAGTTGATGGCATCAAAGTGTGCATTTAACTGTAACTGTCTGTTTCCCTGCACTCAAAAGTAGTTGGAATGTTTTCTTTTTTTTTAATTTAGAAGCCTTTAAAAGACATTGCAGAGAAAGTTGCCTTGCAATTGAAATGGTACTCTGCTGCTTACTGAGAGTCCACAGTCAAAATAACCATAGCTGAACTGAGAACGGCAGAAAACTGCAATGCTAAAACTTTTGGTAAAACCAATATATAAACAAGGTGTCACTAAACAGCTGGAATTGAGAGGTATCAGCTCTGAAGTTAAATAATGGTAATATAAAACCTTCAACAGTAGATTTCTGAAGTCTCTTGTGATCAAATAAAATACTGTCATCACCTCTCTGCACATGCTGGAGTGGAAGTCGATGCATCAGATGGGAATTACAGCACAGGTCTGTGTAACAGGTCAGTGGTGATTAAATCACCTTGTGTGAACCACTCAGCAATGTTTACCTCTCTCTAAATGCTCTGGTTTACGTTACCTCACATGGAGGTGAACAGACTCACCCACAGCTGGCACAGCTGCTGGACTCAGACCAGCCTACATACCTGACCCAGAGCTTCCAGCTTATCAGTACTGAGCCAGTTTCAGTCTCATTTTCTTCCCTCTGTAAAAGGCATTGTTGGACTAGCTGCAGCATTTCTCAGGATGATCAGGATAGGATGGAGCTGCTCACCTTGTCTGGGTTACTGGTCCTGGGTGACAGATGGATCTACCCTGTGTCCTCTGCCTGTTCTTGCATCACTCCTGAGGTTCTGTGCACTGCCATTGACAACAACTGCTGAAACAACCACATCCAAGAGGAAAATAGATTTGGAGGCATGGAGCAGATCAGAAAGAGCCTGTGAATTGCTACAGGCTTCCTGTCCTTCACCAACAGACTGGGGCACTTTGAGGATGCTTAATTAGGAGATTTTGTTTAAGTGACAGCAGTTGCAGACTATCCCACATATCCCAAACAATAGGTGAGCAGGTTCCTAGCAAGATCTAGTCTCTTCCAAAGAGAGCTAATCATTCTTGGCAAATGGGAGCTGTAAGTTTTCAGGACATCAAAAACGGGGCATCTTTCTTTTAGAGTTGAAGGAACCATATTTAGTTAAGTATATATTGCACCTGGTCTGCATCATTCCCTGCAGCAGCTGCTCATCATTTCAGAAGAGCACTTCAGAGAAATGGAAGTGTACAGACTTACTGTAAGGATAGCAGAGAGATTTGGCAAGTGTGAGCCAGGATGGATTCATGGGTGCTCTTGTGTTCTCAGCACTTCCTTCTGTTCCTGCAATGTCAGATGTACTTCCCAAAGCCAGGGCTGAGGTGGGTTTATGGAGGTAGTAAAAGAGAAAGGAGACCATCTAAATAAATAAATTGGCCCAGAAAGGGACTTGAACAGGGCTAATAGTTCAAAGACATGTGGGCATCCAGTGTATTGTACTTCAAACACATGGTAGTACTGTGCTTGAAATTTGCTTGCTTTGAATTGTGATAGGACCAAATTCCCTCATTGCTGCTTATAGCTCTTGCTTTATGTTCCCAGAATGGATGGGAATGCAGTCTGGGTTAATTTTTCAGGGTTTAGAAAGTAGGTCAAAAGAATAAAGGATTGTCCATTCGAGCTTTACCAATACAATTCTTAGTTTCTGGAAAAAATACTTTTGAGCAAGTGGTCCTGGATTTTTGAGACTGTCATCCGGGAGGCTGAGACTACATTTCTGACTGCGTAAAGAAAACCTTTGCTTCTGAGAAATGTCTTGGGTATTTGCTTACCTTTGAAATTCAGAGCTGTGATTCTCTGTTTCAAGGGCCTGCAGCTAATAAGAAACAAGTCTTAAACAACTCTGAAAGCAGAATACCTTTCCATCTCTGACCACACAGCAGTGGTACAACATGCCTAGCCACCTCTCTCCCCAGATACACAGGCAGCCTTCAGAGAAAATTTGCCTGTCAGAGGATTCCTGGTCAAGTGAAAACAGTAAGTTCAAGTTGTTTCCTGTTTCCTTCAAAGAACGATGTTGGAGCCAGTAACCTTTCAAGACAGGAAAAAGCTGTGGAGAGACAAAACCGGACAACTTCCCTTCTGATCTCCATAGAGGACCTAGTGCTCATTTCTGTTTCTGGAAGGGGAAGCTGGACTTGAGGTGGATAGGTCTGCAGCCATTCTATCTGCCTGTTGAATTAAACTATTTTTTAACCTTATTTTTGTCTGACTGCAGATTTTCTTATACCATGGATGGCTTTCTGCATATGGCACTTTTGTTTGGACATAAAGCCAAATCAAGCAACTTCTGTCTATTGCTTGAATTTGCTAGTTTTCAGGAGACTGAACACATCAAACCATGTTTTAATGGGTATGTTTTAAATGTCGGAATTGATTTGTCAAATGCAAGGCACAAAAAATGGAGAGTTCCCTGTCTTTTGTAAGAGCCATTTCTCTTGTCATTTTTGCCCAGTTTTTATATAAGCAGTAGCCATTGAGGTCACATTATATCTATACCATTGTCCAAGGAAGTGAAGAATGAAGAGATGTCCCTAAGATATATAAGCACTGGGGCATTCTGCAAAGAAACTTGTTCACATTTACAAAGTCATCACTGCATTCAAAAAGCAGAAAGAATTGCTTTCAGTAGTGGCAGAAGCCTTTAAATCACTAACTCCTTTACTTCTTCCCCTGTCTTTAGTGTATCTTGCAGTTGGAGGACTGAGAAGAGCACCCAGTAAGGGCTACTCAGGCTTGGTTTAGTTTTTCTTCCTTTTCAAAGATGAGTATAATCCTTCCCTTAACAGGTTTTATTTCACTATTATGCATGGTCTCCAATTGGAAAACTCAGTTGAGAGGGCATATACAGGTAAATTGTTAAAGACAAGCATTTGATGACGTTTCTGGCCTTTGTGTTCAGCTGGTGGTACACAGCCTTGGTAATCCTAGCAGGAGCTGTGCTGGACATCTGCGAGCAGCTCTGTAGGCACTGCACACATAAACTGCTCTTCAGGGTGTTTCAAGTCAATCCCAGCCTCAGAGAACCAGACTGTTTGCAGCATCTGCTCTTGCACTCTCATCTTAGCTCTCAGATGTGGTTTTAATCTGAATTATTTGACCAAGTTACAGTTTGGTTTTATAATTGCTTTTCTGCAGAGGACTTGCTTAGCTAAAAAGCTGTGAGAATTTATGGTCTCTTCTTGTCACTGTGCTTTCAACCTCTTGGTTGAATGATAAGGTGGTAGTAAAGACCTCTCTAAATATTCTCTTTCAGGGATGGATGTTTTACTCATATCTAGGCTTTTCTTTTCCCAAACTGCTCTGATTATGGGTAAAGGAAAAGGTCAGGTGTCATATGTGTTCTCAAGAGACTTCAAAGGCGTCTTTGCTATTGTAAAAAACAGAAGAAATCAAAATGGTTGTAACTATTTGACCAAATTGTTTTCCTTCCAATACTACTATTTTCTTAAAGCAAAGGTTTTCGTGAGGCCTTTCTGTAATTAGTTGTCTGTGCTATCATTTTTTTTTTTAATTTAAGGGAGAAAGTAATTCCATTTGCAGATTGCAGCTCTTGTCCATCTGTCAGATGGGTGTGTATTTACAAGATGAACGCCTGTTTCTGATTTCTCCCGTTAGAACAAAGGTTACTCTGTCATTGTCCTCAGAAAGCTTTTGGACTAGCTTGCTTTGGTGTGTGCGTGCCCTTTTTTTGGTACCATGCCGAATACCCTGTTGGGACTCTAGTAGTGACCAAAGGAACAGAAGGAGATTTGGGGATAAACCCCATTCACATGGCTAAAACTCTGTAAAACCACCATATTGATTTGCTGGAGAGTGATGGAGGGCTGGGCTCTATGCTGTGTGCTCCCCATGCCCGTCCCTGCTGAGGTGAGCCAGCTGCTGCCCTCCCACCTCTGAATATGGGGTTCTCCAGCACCAAATGTGGGAAGGCATTGGGAAAGCAGCAGCCCCTGGGCAGGCTGGCATTTCCACACCCTCTTTGTGCACATAGTACTGGCACGTATATCCTCTTGCTCAATCCTATCAGCTGCATATCATTCTATTCTGGGGAAGGTGAGAGCAGTGCTGGAAATGACTCAGCTCCAAAAGGTATCAGCTTCACTCCTTTTATCCCCCAGAGTTGTTCCTTGCTTTAGGTTTGTGTGGTAGCTGCCATACAAGAGGCAAACATCACTTTTTTAGAAAACAGCGATGAGAAATGCCATGACTGCCCGTCAAGTGAAAGCATTTGTCCTTTGGAGTTGATATGGCTGATGAGTTCTCTGCACTTCAGCAGTACTCTGTTTTGCCAGGGCTTTTTAAAGGTCCCTGAGAAGCCTCTACAGCAAATGAAGGAGCCTTGGCAAGATCCTGCATTACACCATGCCCTGCCCAGCATTCCTGTAGTTCTTACCATTTCCTGCCTCTTACAACATGGCTGTGGCTTTGGACAGCAAGCACATTCTGTATTTCCCAAACCAATGTTTTAAATGTCTTTATCTGTGGGGGTTTTACAGTGTGCAGTGCATTTGCAGAGGGGCAGGGGGATTTTTGGTTTGTGTGATTATGTGCTGTTTTGTGACTGTTCTGTTTCCTCTTACATCCTCCTTCCTGTCTCCTGTACCTGAAACATTAAATTAAATCTAGCAGTACTTTCAGACAGAGGCGACACTTGGCTGTGCCAGTTCCCCTGTGGCTTTAAACTGCTGGCTGCAATACTGCAAACACATTCAGACCCTGACTTGGCCAGCAGTTCCCCCCAGCTATCTGCATGTTTGCTCTCCAGGTTTTATTTTACCTACATTATTGGAGACTCTGGAGTCACAGCCTATGTCTCATTGTTATGCATGGATGGGAAATATTCCTGTACTTATTTGCATTCATTAGCTGTTGGGAGCTCCTCTGTTGAGGTCTCTAGCCTTGTTTTTACAGTGCTTTTGGCAGTGTTTCTGCACTTGGTGTGCGAATTTTTATGATCTGTTGCATGTTATTCATGCAATTTCCTGCCCTGTAATGGTATCAGTTTTCCAGACACAGAGGAATACAAACGAAAACCCAGGAGCCTGCATTAGCATAAAATGTCCCAGTTCTGTCAGTTTGATTAATTTGTCTCTTTGTCTCCACTCTATATGATAAGTGCTATTAATGGTTGCAACACTTCATATGTCAAAGTCTTTCTTCCTAATGACTTGAAAATGTGGTTTATTTCCCCCTTTTTTGTATTATTTTTCTCATTTAGCATTCCACTCAAGTATAGATTTATGCCATGCTCTTTCATTATCTTACTGGTTGCAGCACTGGAGTGATTACATATGGTGTAGGGTATGAGCAAAGATGCGATCCCAGGGGCAGCAGCTGCTGATGCAAGCTGAAAATAGATCCAGCGTATGCTCAGCACTTTTCCCAGAGGTCTTTTATTTATTAGGAACAGTCTTGGTACAGGACAGCTCGGACCCTCATTTAGCAGGATGACTTTCTGCCTTTCAAGAACAGCGCGGTGACTTTGCTCTATTTACTGACTGCTGCGTAATTTTTTTTTGCCATCTCCTATGGAAGCAGAGACTTTACCTAACATAAATTGTAATATAATCCTGATTTATAATGAAGTCAAGAAATGACAGGCTCCATTTGAAGTAATGGAACTTGACAGATCTAAGGTTTAAATTAAATAATCCTATTTGTAAGACAGCATTTGTACATGGTACACTGATTTAAAATGAACTTCAGTTCTTCTTCAACGAATCCTTTACCATTCTCTGTGTTTTACCTTCCATAGAGGCTTTTTGGGGGACAAAGTTCATCTGAAGAGAACAATTTTTTCTTTGAAAACATATATGGAACAATACATTGTTTTCTTTCCCAAAATTCTTACAAATTGTTTCACAGAATAAAATTTTAATTACAGAGGAAAAATTAATGTTGGTCACTTATTCAGGGCAAGCCACAGCTAACCTGCTTCGGTGGCCAGAAGAGGCCAATTGCTGAGAATGAAGAGAGGGAGGATGCTGGAGGGAAAATAGTGAAGAGGGCTGTGGCTTGACTCTTCCCCTCATGGGAGTGGAGGTTCATTCTCGCAGTGATTTCTATGAAGGGAGAAGGTCACCTCCTCCTGGCTGTCCTTCCCTCACAGCTGGCAGAGGGAGCCACTCAAAGATGATGTTTCCTCCTGCCTCTGCACCCCACTTTTCTTCATCTGTCACTGTCCTACCAATGCAGGCAAGGAGAGCCCTGGGGTGCACACATGGAAAGGTGGTCCCGCCCTGGCTGCTGGAAGCTGGCAGTAAGCACTGGAATGGGGGTTGGTGGAACAAAAGGCTTGCAGAAGAGAAAAAAAGACCAGGCAGGGACTGTGAAATGCTGCAGAAATGATCAAAAAAGGCAGTGGGATAAAAACACTAAAGGTACAGTGCATGATTTTTTTTGGCTTAGATTGAGGGAAGCTGTTTTAGAAAGTGTCCCCTTCTCTTTTCTCTCACTCAGCAGTGTGGTTTTGCCTTCCTTTCTAGCTGTATTTAGTTGCAGCTGCCCTCTCCAGCATCTTTCTAGTTTTCCTTCATACCTGGCAGGGATGTGGCCCTTTCCCCAGGAGTCTGACATATGCTGTCACCCTGGACTGGCCTCCCATGCTCAGGCAGAAAGGTCCCAGTGTGCGTGTTCAGGTCAGTAAAGTGCCTGTTGTTCCTGTGTCACCCTGCCACCATCAATCACCCTTCTTTCCTGGGATGACATGGAAGGTGTTAAGAGGGCAGGGTGGGCACTGACCCACAGGGTCCCGCTCAGAGGAGGGCAGCCTCTTCTGCCCTGGGGCCATGAGAACCATCTGACTGGGCTGGAGCTTCAGCACTGTGTCTGCCCCACGACCAGTGGTTTCAGGACCAAGCAGCTTCTTTCTCCTCTTTGTGGTGAGTTCCAGCAAACAGCAGTGAAGAAGATGAGATGGCTGCTAAGGAGGGTGTTGCTGGGGCTGGAGCCCAGCCTGGGGACATGGCGTGAGAGGTTCCGCTCACATGTCCTGCTCTCTATGCGATTAAGAACTTCTTTCCCCAGTGCTTGCAGGGAATTAATAATTTCTATTAATTAGAAACCAAACCAAATCTCCCCAGTGCATTCAGGAAAGAGCAGGACTGAAGAATGTCACTGAGGAATGGGAGGGAAAACTAGCTCACAAAGCTAAAGTGGTGCAGGCAAGTGGAAAAAATGAAGGCAAGGAGTATCCATGCAGCAAACACAGCATTGACATCGTGTGGGCCCTTGCTCCTCATCTAGGAAAAAAACAGCGAGATCCAAGAGTAAAAATCCATCAAGGTTTTAAAGTTGCTGCTGGTAGCTTGCACACTGCCCATCTCCCTCCTCCAACAGATGTGTGCATGGCTGCAGGCATGGCTTTCTGTTCACTTGGAATTAATGGGATTATATACAGCGGGAAAGGAGGCGGGGTACACTGAATTCTGTGAATACTGAGCTTCAGCCTGTGCTGCTTGATTTTTAGAAAAATATAAGTTAAACAAAAAGTAGCAAGAGCCAATTCCAGAGTGCTTCAGCATGCACATAAACTGGTTTTCATTGCTCACAGCACACATAAATGTGCACTGGTGACTGAGGCAGCAGAGTAACACTTTGCTATTCGTTATTTTATCAGACAGTGATAATTGTAGTTAATATTTTCTTAGTAGTGTCTCTGAGAGTTTATTTATGGTGTTAATAATCTGAGCAGCTGTAATGATGCTGGCTGCCAGAGCTGTAGCCTTTTAGAATCACTCCAGTGGGGCAATGATATGATGGTAATAGAAATCCAAGGGAAAAACGATCTTTTCAGAGCAGATGGGGCTAATTCAATCCCTTTCGCACACGTTCACGTTATCTAGTCTCTTTCTCACACTAGCATGCGTGGGTGCACGTGAGCATATGTAGTCACACACACACACACACACAAATAGCTGTGTAGTCCCACCTTCCACCCGCTGAGGAAGTCAAGCTGGAAATGCCATAATTTTTCTATGTGAAGAGTCTTTCTGGGGCTTCTAGGGTACATGGCATTTTCTACCCCTCAGTTTCTGGGTAGATCATAAAAATATCATGTATGAAGCAGAAAGGGGAAAGTCATTTCCTTGAGGACAGCCCAGAGCTGGGCACAAGGCTGTGTCTGCACTGGGATGCTGTTGCCCAACCTTCTCATCCTTCCCTGCCTTTGACCTCTTTAGTATGGGTCACTCCTGCTAAGCCTGTGCTTCTTTAGGGACTGAAAGAGCCATTTGCCTTTTAGCAGACATGAAATCTCAGCAAGAAGGCAAATACCTACATTTTTTTCTGGTGGGATTTAGAGAACCGAGTTAACCTTTTTGGCCACCGAGAGAAGAGTTAACTGCTCCTCGTGGAGGATGGGAGGGAAGCAACTTTGCCAGCTCAGCAGTGGCTGGTTCTCCTTGCAAACCTGCATTGCTGAGCTGAGCAGACGTCATTGATGAAATGTGAACACCAAGCAGTGGAACAAAAGCCACCGTAATCCTCAGATCTGCTGTAGCCATGCAAGAACAAAAACAAGGTGATGGCAGAAGAATTGCACATCCAAATACCAGAAATAAAATGGCAAGGCAGGGGAAGAGAAGGAAAAATTGGAACAAATGCAGCATTTGGCAGGTTTTGTTTTAAAAATAAGATGCTTGTAGGAAGCTGGGTCACTTTTACAGGATTTCAGCCTACCAGTTAATAGTTGTAATTGCTTGGTTACCTCATGAAGTGCACTAGTAAAGTCTTACATTCAGTTCCACCCACAGCCCAGCAAGAGCGTCTCTGGATTTGAAATGTTATGGTATTTGCTGGGCAGCACTGTCTGCTGCCTGAGTGTAAGGATGCCAGTGATTTTATGTGCTGTGCTGTGCCAGCACACAGTGACAGGCAGTGCCAGAAGCATGGGTGTTGTTAGCCCCATGGAAACCTCGACAAAGCATCCACGAGCTGCTTCGTATGTTACCCAGCCCCGTCTCCTGAGCCTACTTCTCCTCCAGCTCCTTTGTCTTCTGATTTAGTGCTCTTCCTCAGAGTGCAGCCTTTTGGTTTCCTAAATCATATCTGACAGAGCCTGCTTCTTCCTCTCCTACACTGCATGGAGTGTAATAGTAGGGCTTGTAGTGAGGTGGCTTGCTGTGAAGTACTCCTTGTTTTTATAAAGTAATTACAGTGTATTTAATGCACTGTATATTTAATACACTATTACATAGTTCATGTGCATAAATGCATTCTGCCATGCCTGGGAAAGAGGAGTATTGGTGAATTTACAAGTCTTGGTAATTTTTCAGTGTTGTGGTGTTTACTTGTATATTAATTACAGCTTTGGAAACTCTGAACCACTCCTCTAAGCACCCTCTGAATTAGCAAATTTCTACATGCATCTGCATTTTCTGCCTATTTTGATATTTCCTAATGTAATTTGGAGGCTTCTAGAGATTCTTTCTTTATTCTAAAAGTTCTTAAACTGCTTTTGTTTTTTCTTTTTCTACCCACTTTGGCTCATGTTATGCACCTAAACAGATCTTTCACAGACTCCTCTCTCACAATTTATATTCTGTGAAAGCTTTCCCACTCCTTCCTCACCCCTCCTTACTGCTAACACTTTCTCTTTTTTTTCTTTTTTAATCTTGGGGTCAGTTTAATTTTCCTTGTGCAAAAATGTGGGACTAATTTTAATTTTAAATTACAGTTGCACTTGATTCTGATGATGCTTTTCAGTTAAAATCTGTTTATTTCTCCTTGTTTCTTCCCCACTGGTTTCAGCATGGCTTGCACAGGCACCCATGGGGTGAAGGCAGCATTTCTGCTGAGCCACCTTCTTGTGTCATCCTTCTTTACTGTGTTCCAGGTTTGTTAAGATGCACATCGCACTGGAAAACACAAAAGTATTTGAAACAGCCAGATATCACTGCCATGTTTCCCTTTGCTTTATCTTTCAGTTCATGCCTGACTATTTAAACTCCTAATTAGTGCCACTGGTTTTTGCGTGCACTTTGTTGATTGAGTAGTGTTGTGGTCATGTTATTCCTTTGGAGAAACTGTTGTTTGAAACATCCTCATCTCTAATTTTCTTTTTAACACCTTCATTTAGAGTCTTACCTCAGCAGCCTCAAAGTTCTCCTCCCAAAGCCTTTTCACCTTGGCTTGCCTGCAGTTACTTTCTTGGCCTTAACTTGGAGTTTTCTGTGTTCTTGTTATGCTGTGGACAACCTCTGGCATCAACAGCATACCCCAAGCCACAGGATTAGTAAGAAAAAAATAATAAAATGGTATTTGACTTCAAAACAGGTTACTGAGTGGGATTTTAAAATAAGGGCTCTGGCAGGTATCATGTGGCGGGTTTGCTTGCAGGGGTTTAAGAAGTTTCTCCCTCAGTCCAAGGGCTGTTTTGCTGAAGGTGTTGTGCTCCTGCGAGGTGGCAGAGGGAGATGCAACACAGACCTGCCTCCCTGAGCTGCCCAGCTTCTCATGATAAAGCTCCTGTGTAGTCCAGAGGAGCAGCCACGCAGGCAAATGTCCCTTCTTGCTCAGAAGACTGCTGTGGATGGTAAAACTGAGGGCTGCCCAATGGGTATGTCTGGCAGGGACCAGTGTTTAGAGTAGATATGATGCAGGCAGTGCATTCCTGCTGTGGTAGAGCACTGCATCTTCCCATCCTATAGCCTTTCCATTTTCCAAGTGTCTTCATCGATGTTTGGTAAGATGCCTTCTGTTTCCTGCAGTGAGATGTGTCTGCAGCAAAGTATTGAGGCTTGTGTGTATGATTTCTACCTTGCTTCTCAACAAACAGTGTATTTTCCGAAAGGTGTGGCAAGTTCAACAAATTGCTTTTTCCTCAGAATTTTCAGAGATACTGAAAGTGTGCAGGGATACTGTCACAATTTCCAAAAGTAAATTCTTTGCTTTAATTTGAAACTAGTCTCACTTTTGAAAGGTTGAAAGAATTTCAATTTGGCTTCAGTAACTCTGAGAGGAAATAAAACTAGAAGTTGTGGATTAAAATAAGCATTGCAGTTGGATCAGAGACTATTTTTACTTTTACTACACTCTAGCTTATTTTTTTTGATTTCCTAGACGTCTTCTGGATTTCTCTTCCCCTTGGTTCCTCTGACATTTTTGGCCCCAGACTTAAGGCCTAGGGTTTTTGAGAGTGCTTCAAAACTGGGGCCATTGCCGCAGTGAATTTGATTCAGACAAACCCAAGTATGTGGGTGCCTCAACTCTTACTCTCCACGCGTGAGTCATGTGCGGTGGAACGCTGACATAACCAATAACATGGTCATCGATCCAGCGGCTGTTTACGCCATCTTTGCGCTTGGCAATCAATTCCAAGCCACTTGCCCCGCCGTCAGCACTGACGCACTTCTCACGGAGCAGTGGACACAGTTTGCAATTATTGCTTCCCATCCTCGAGGCGAGTCTAGCGTGAATGACTTCTCCTTCCTCCCTGTCTCACCTCCTGCAGTCACACCTGCCACGCTGGAATGCTCTGCGGGCACTGAGGGATATTGGTCTCCCCTTTTGGCTGCCGAGGGAGGAGGCTCTTTGAAGTGCCCCTGGATATGTTCATTATGCCAGAGAGAGGAAAATGACTAGTCACTTGGTTTCCCTCTACTGTCACACAGGCAGTCAGGGCTTGTAGAATAAATTTGTTGTCTGGCCAACAGCTGGGATTTCAGGGGCGTAGGTTGAAGAGGGCACTTGTAGGGTTTTTTCGTTTGAAAGCACAAAATTGGAAGCTAGACAAGCACTGCCAATGTGGTGTCATCTGCAAAACCACTAAGGGCAGTTAAGCATCTTCTTGAAGCTCTCAGTCTGACAACCTCAAGAGTCTGCTGTGGAGGATGCACTGGAAAGATACCAGGATACCCCTTAGACTATTCAGGGTGTGGCTTTGCAGATGGCAGTTTTTCCAGGGGTACTTTTGAAATTAATAATTAGGTAATGGACCTCCTAAAGAAAGGAGCTGTGTGTACAGTTTCTCTGCTCCCCTGGTGTGGGTTCATGCCCAGGGAGTGCATGGTGATGGTGTGGTGGCCTCCCACCCCTGCCATGTGATGCAGTGTGGGAGGGGCCACACGCTCACTTGGACTTCAGGTTACTCTTCTGCACAAAATTTGTATGCACTATCAGAAGAGGCAGAATGTTAAACTGGGGCTGGCACGGTATCTCCTTAATTTATAAAACATTTTTAGACTGAAAACAAAGTCCTCTCTTTGTTAGTCTTCTCCATCAGCAACTTGTACGCTCCTTTGTTGTTTAAAAGCTTACATAATGCAAATACCAGCATCTGATGCTTCTCATCCAAGTGGAATTTTTAAAGAGTGTTCACTCATTTTAGGAGCTCCACAGCCTTATAAGCAAAAAAAGGGAAATACATCTGCAAGCTGCTGGTGAGAGAACATTTAAATGCTGTTAAATTAAAGAGGGGAAATGCAGTAAAATACTGGTGTGGCACTGGCTTACAAAAGTACTCTGCTGTTTATCATCTCTTCTGATTTCTTCCTGCCTCCTGCATGTTCCCACCTTATGTAAAAGGATCATGGTTTCAAAACAATTCCTGCCTGTGTGCATATATAGGAACAAACCATGATGTCTTAACACCGCTGGTTTTGCACATGTGACTGACCTGTTTGAGCCTAGTAATGTACTTAAATCGTTCAGAGAGTTTTCCAAAACCAAATAAGCTCAAGCTAGAAAAAAGCCAGGCTTCACCATCCCAGGTAAAAATAACCAAGTAAATAACCAGGAAGTCTCTTAATTCTTAATGGAATAACAGCTTTGGTGACTGATTTTGGTTATCAGATTACACTCTGAAAATAACTTCTGTGCTATACTTGCAATTGGCTGTAGAAGAAAAAGAATACACTGTGTGCTAATTTTAGCAAATAAGATTAGAGTTAATATTTAATCCCAGAGACCTTCTTCAGGCTGTGGAAAAAAAAATAGCAGCAGTTAACTGTCACTAATCGTATCTCCTATTTTTCTAGCATGTGTTTGATTATATAACTTGTAGTGCTAGGAACATGCTGGCTGAGTGAGAAGTTGGTAGTTTGTTAGCTACATGCTTGGGTATATTAGACAACATCAGGGCTGAGATGGATTAAAAAGGTCTACATGTGCCTTTAGACTACAGTAGCAATGTTGCAAGGCCTGTAAAACAGGTACAACAGTAGACCTGCTATGAAAAAGTATTTGAATAACTGATTCATTTGGAGTTCTGCAAGAAACAGGTACTTTCCTGTCAAGATGTTTTGAATAATACTTAGTTTGAGATTTGATATTCAGCATGTGAGGTTTGATTCAATTTTCCTTTCTTCCTTCCCCACAAAATGTCTTAATTGAACTGATGATTGGAAATTAGAGATGAGGGCGTTCTAAGGTGCCTGATGATGAATTTTACCTGAAAATCAAAATACTAAAAATATAAACCATTAACCTACAAGCAGCTTGCATGCTTCACGACAAACCTATCAGTGCTCCTATTGAGTTTCAATAAGTCTGCTCAAATGTGCAAAGATAATAACACGCGCCTGCGCTGCTCTGTCAGGACTTGTGCGTTCTCAGTGGGTCTGAAGGTCTCACCACCTAAATTACCCCCAATTCAATAGGATTTAGCAACTAATGTTCTGCAGATTTCATTGTATCCGTGGAGGGGAGGAGAGGGCTCTGCCCTCTCACACCACCACCAATGAGCTGGTTCTTTGCATGTGCCCCAGGTATGCTTTATTTGGAAAGGAACAATTGCATGTGCATTTGCTGTTGAACTTTATAGCTCTTTTCCAGCGGATCATTGGCACTGTGCCCTCATTAACACAGAAATTAGCCCTGGAAAAGTCTACTAAATTAAAGCCCAGCTCTCCAGAACAAGATTGTGCTTTGTTAGTTTTCCTTTGCAGTACTCAGACATAAAGTATCCATCATCTTCCCTGGAAAGCCTTCCAAGATCGCTCTGAATTGACTGTTAGGTTAAGAGTCAGGGGAAAAAATCCCTACATTTTAATTTCTCCTCGCTGCAAATGCCAATAGTACCCCATAACAAACTAGACAGTTCTTCTCTGTTCTTGATGTTAGTTTGCATCAGATTACTGTAAACATTCCCTTGCTCCATTTTAGATACTGCCTTGCCAAGTTTTACATTCCTACATGTTTACAGTGATCTTTTCTTGCCCTTAATCACTTTCCCCCTCTTTAAATTGAAGTCAGACTTTGCTGGCATTTTGCAGGGGTTGACCTTCCCTGCTCCAGATGCAGCTTTTCATACAGATGCCATTCCAAGCGGGGTTACCAGACATCCATGTTTCCTTTGGAAATAACCTTCCCTCCCACCCCCCATAAGAAGTATGTCTGTGCAGAATTGGAGGATTTTGTCTATTTGTCTGGGATTTTGAGACATCTGGAAGTCTGGGCAGCTCGCTAATGAGCATGCACTGATGAACTCTGCGGCGCACAGTGAGTCCGCCCCATCCGCAGAAATGTCAGCCCTGTGTGTGTGCTCCGAGGCCACGTCCCGTGTGTCCAGAACAGCACGGAGGCCTCCGTGGCCTGCCTGGTCAACCCTCATGGAGAACACGGATACCATGGGGAGCCAGAGTGAGTTCACCCACAGTGCTGTGTCTCCCACGGTGCCTGTGTGTGTACAGCTACATTTAAAATAGAATTTCTGACCCCTTAAAAAAGATGATATTCCCAAAGTGGAAGCGAGCTAACCCTCGTCCTAATTTTAGAATAGTACAGGCCCAGAACTAGAAGAATGCTTTGCTATAAATGCTCTATTTGCATCTATAATGCTGCCTCCTTTACTAGCATTTATTGCTGGCTGTCTTCTCAGCTTCTCATTCTCCCATCCAACAGTGATCAATATTCTTTTCCTTGAATTAGCCAGTTTTTCGTTAATGGCCAACCAAAAATGGTAAACAGAGAGTCTAAGAACAATACAACTATTTCTCAAAAAGGAAAAAGCATTACCCAGAATGCATCAAGGAAATATAATGAAAGATGATGGAGGAAAATAAGGGAAATATTTCCTCACAGGGAGGTTTTAAGTAGAGTCTGGCAATGATCTCCCAAAGGAAGTAGTGGAAGTCTGGTCACTTAAATCAATTAGGACTAACCAGAGCATCGCACTCCACAGGACTCTGTAAGGAGAAAAGCAGTGTTGAAGTGAGCTAAAATAGACTTTGCGTGCTTATTTTCTGCAGGGCTGCTGTCTGTGTTTTGCTGGTAAATTCAATATGGCTAACGCTGATTAACATCTCTTGATGGTGATCATATCATTGCATTGTTTCCAGCCTGTTCCTCAATAGCACAAACTCCCAAGGGCATGGCCATACAAAACACGTCCTCCAGCTCAGCTAGCTCAGTCTGAAAGACAAGAGGCAGATAAAGGGCAGGAGAAGTTGTTTTCTCTCACCTTAACAGTGGTCAGGCTTGTTATCACCACAATGCTGAATTGACAGAGACCTCCCTACTGCACTCTGAGCATGGTGTACCTGTGGCAGCATAGCAGAGGCAGGAGCTGCATGTGGACTTGGATTGCCGTAGAGCAAGGAGGTGTGTCAGGTGCCTTAGGCAAGGCGGCAGTACCCATGTCCTCTGTGCACTAGACAGGTTTTAATGCTTACAAGACCAGCTGGGGACAGAAGCATGACAAATACATTGCTTTATCCTTCATCTTAGTGGGCTGTTTGGCATGCACCAAGTACACAGGAGAAGTCCTGTCCTACCCTGCCTTGAAACGTAAGGGAAAGAAATCAAACCTCCGGGAAGGGGGATCTTTGCTTTGCTTTTCTCTGTGTGGGCATTGTTGTTTTATATGTATAGTTTACCTTTTCTCTGCCTGGTTTTCTGGTAGCCAGGCAATTCCATTTAAACAATAGAAGTGGGCAGAAATAGGAATAGGGCAAAGGATTGAAAGGCAGGGAAGTAGTTACTTGGCACACAAGCTTGGACAGGGTGCCCAGTGGGGGTTCCCACAAACTGACCTGCCTGCTTAAACATTAATTTACACAGAAAATAAGGTTTAAAAGCAAACAACTCTTGGGCATCTTATTTTCAATAGAGAAAAAAAGAAACCCTGGGACTGTTGCTGGAATGGGTTTTACCCATCCAACAAATGTCTCTCTCACATGTAAATAAAGACTGTTATATCAGAGAAATTATCTGTTTCCTTCAGCAATTGTAGATCAACTTGTTTTCACTAACTTTTTTCACTGGAATGCATCAGTCAGATCAAATAATTTTAAAAGACTGTTCTTATCTCTTCCTAGAGAAATGCCTGTGTGATGGTAGTACATGAAGCTTCAAAGCCTTTTCTTTCCCAATGTGCGGTGTTCATAGTCACGCTCCAGCGGCTCGATTCCAGCCTTCCTGCCAGAATGCATCAGATGCAAGCAGTCCCAAAACTGGTGGGGCCAAGGCAGGGAACCTGCCACGGGAGCCGAATCAATATTTAGACAGCTTCAGGCGGCAGAGCTCGCACTGGCTTTCACACTTGGCAGCAGCTTTGCACCCGTTTGTTTCCAAAGTTATTGTTTGTGCAGTTTCAAGAATTGGCACTAGAGAGATTTCTGCCTGAGGGCAATGACAAGCGCCGGGTGCTTGAAAAGAAACTTTCCCCCTTTGGATCTGAAGATTGTGAGAGTGAAGGTTGTGTCACTGGGTAATATCTCCTCAGGAAGTCAAGGCACACATTTGCTTGGAGTTTTTACCATCCTTCACGTGAGGCATCTGCTGGGCATTGCGGGGAGCCCACGGCACAGTCTCAGGCTCTGCTTCCAATACATCCAGTGCAGAGCAGCTCTAACATCTGCCTTGCTGCTGTGTGTTTTCGTGGTGATTTACCTGGAGCAAAAGCCTGTGTCAGCCTGGGAGACAGTCTTGCTGTGGGGTTGTATGAGTCAGCCTGAGGCTGTGCAGAGAGCCTATGCTGGGGCGGCAGGCAGGCAGGTGAAACCCTGGCCCAGCACAGAAAAGTATTTTAATTTGCTTTCCAGCCATTCCACCTAGTGGCCAAATGACACCACTGCCAGGAGAGCTGGGTTTGTGCTCCTGAGTCCCTGCAGACCCACGCTGCTGCGGAGCTTACAAGATATGCAGCAATATGTAAGCCCCCACACTGAAGATCTTACCATCAGCCTGCAAGTAGCTCATTAAGTTCCCAAGCAATTTTGTTAATCATGCTGCATAGATAAAATGCAGATAGGCCTTTAGTGAGCTGATAATCTAACAAATAGGCAGAAAGTGTAACACTGATAAAGCAGAGATTGGTTTAATAGCCAGCTGTAAATCTTAGCAATTCTGTACCAGAGGCGCATTGTAAAACAGGAACGTGCAAGTGTGTAAGTATGTGCATGAAAATGCACTGCTTCTTAAAATAGCAGATAGAGCAGTAATATTATGGATGGAATAGCTATTGGGAGCAATTTTAGAGGTGTTTTAAAATATTTTTCTCCCCATCAAAATCTGCACCACTTGTGGTGTCTTTATAATCCACCATCATAAGTACAGATCTGTGAATCACAAAAGCTTGTTTCTGGAAGTCAGGATTTTCTACAAAAATCTGTGAACTCTACCACTGGTCCTGAGGCAGTATAGGGATTCATAGGCTTTTCATTAAGATGAATCAAATTATTCACTCAGATACACACTAGTCACGAGTTAGACCTTCACAAATTCATGGCCTGATGGCTCACCAGCCTCTTGAACAGCTTCTTTGCTTGGTGGCATTCATTCAATTAAAAGTATAGTAAGGGGATCTCGCCTTCAGGGTATCCCATACCATCCCAAATACACCTTTCTGAGGAGCTAGCAAATGGGAGTTTCAATCCCCACAGCCTGGGGAAGGAACCTGGTCTCCTGTTCTCTAGGTTCCCCTTATGTCTTTAGGCCATTTCACAAAAAAAGGATACAGCAGAGCTTCCTCTTCTTGTTTGTTTTAAAAGAAGAAACTGAGCTGGAGATGCCTACCAGAGACATCTGCATCCAGAGGGAGTTTACAGGCTGTGCATCCCAACTTCACACAGGCATGCAGGTGTTGGCTATGCTGAATCCCATCTGGAGGCCTTTGTCTGGTGTGCAAAGCACAGGGAATTCAGATAAATGAGTGCTACTTGCGAGAAAGGCAAGATGTCTCAGTAAATTGAGACTGAAGGGACTTACCAGGGTCATGTAGTCGGTGGTTGGTGCAATGGGAAATTGAGTTGTGATCTTCCAAATCTCAACCTTGTGGCCAAGCCACTGAATTTTCTTGTGCAGAAACCTTAATCCTTGATGGTAAGTTCTGGTTCTGAAGCAGCCTCTTGCTGCTTTATGAAGACTACAGAGTTTTTTCAACCCCTTTGTTTCATGCCCATTGGAAGAAAAAAATTAACAAAAGTTAGTGGCAATGCATTTTTGTCAAAAACAGACAATATCTAAAGTTTACCATGTGGTTTAGCAACTTATTTGATAGCTGTATGTAAAGAGATCACTGTAAAAAATGGGTAGTGGGGGGAACAGTGTGTATTTTTTAATATATGGTATATTAATGTAAAACATAGATGGTATAGTAAGAAAACAGGATGAGTAGTGGTGCATAACTCAGACCTGGAACAGCTGATTAGAGATCACTCTCCTGGAAACAGTTTTTACGCTTTCTACAAAGAAAATGGGGGAAAATTAAGTACTGAGGTGGGACTCAGCGTAATTTCTATAATTTGAACTATAAATATTAATTTCTTTTCTGCTAGCTGTACCTCAGGCTCACTAAAATCAGGAACAGTATTAGGGGAATAATCTCCATGGATTGGAGGAAAGCTATGCAGTTAGTACTTACCTATTAGGTATTCAGCAATGGCTTGCAAAAAAATTTGAGAAGAAAAAAAGGAAGTGGTTTGCTTTTGAAAGAGGCAGATATATGCTTTCTGTTGAATTTTGCTATAAAACTGTTTCCTTCCCAGAATACTTTTTGGATTTAAGTGGTATCTTAAGCTTGAAACCACTGTTCACTGGGCCTTCCAAAAGGGCAGAAGAATCAAAATTGAATTGCTGCTTTCATTTTAGGGGGCTGTAGCACAATTAAAATGAGACCCATGTAAGGCTTAGCAGTGTCCACACCAGGCTGGTTTTGTCAGTCTTTTATTAGGGCAGGGATTTAGTTCATAGGTGTTCAAGATACTTGGGGAAAACAGTGCTCAGTTTAGCCTGTGCAGTGATGTACAGGAGCATCATAAAGGGAGCAGTGCTAGTTCCTGGATGTAGCATCGTTGCTGGTGTGACAGAAGAACAGCTGGTGCTGAGCAGTATGTATTTCTGAATGGCAGATCTCTTAGTTTATCTAACCACATGGTGAAGGACTTGGGATGATAGGAAGAGCTGCTGTTAATGCTGGCAATTTCCCTCTCTCTCTTTGCAGGTCACCGTCAGGGGATTTGGTCCATTGTTACAGTTCGCCTACACTGCTAAGCTGTTACTCAGCAGAGAAAACATCCAGGAGGTCATCCACTGCGCTGAGTTCCTGCGCATGCACAACCTGGAGGACTCCTGCTTCAGCTTCCTTCAGACACAACTGCTGAACAATGAAGATGGCCTGTTCCTGTGCAAGAAAGATACCACCTGCCAGCGCATGCATGATGAGGAGAACTCCGATGGAGACGAGGAGGAGACAATGGAATCAGAGACGTCAAAAATATCTTGCCCAAGGGAGAGGATGCACCAAGAGCCCTTCAATTTTGAAACCACTGTTGCTGGAGCAGACAAAGGCGAAGGGATGCTGCCTGACTCTGACATGCTGAGAGATAGCAAGGACAATTTGGATAAAGATGCAGTAACACGGTACCCCAGATACAAGAAATACCAGCTTGCTTGTACCAAGAATGTCTACAACACATCACACATCAGTACCTCAGGTTTTGCAAGCACATTCAGCGAAGAGAGCTCTGGAAATGGCCTCAAATCAGGACTTGCTATGGGGCAGATAAAAAGTGAGCCTCAGAATGAAGAGAACGATGAAGAAAGCATCACACTTTGCCTGTCCGGAGATGAACCTGACATCAGGGATAAAGAAGGGGATGTTGAAATGGACAGGAAACAGCCAAGCCCCACTTGTGTTGACAGGCCAAAAAGTGGGTCTTCTCCTTCTTGCTTGCGGTCTTTCTTCAACAGAACAAAAAGCATAGATTTGGTTGGCTTCCCCAGCACTTCCCAACAGCACTTTGGCAGGAGTCCAGCATGCCCTTTTGAAAAAGGGACAACTCAGGGTGACCACAAAACTGATTATGTCCCGTTCACAGGGAACTATGGACAGTCCCATGCCATGCAGAAGGATGCTTCCAACTTCACAGTGGGATCGCCACTCAGGGGGCCCGGCTTTGAAACACTCTGTAAGCAAGAAGGTGAACTGGACAGGAGGAGTGTTATATTCTCTTCAAATGCTTGTGACCAAGTAAACACTTCGGTGCATTCATATTCTGGTGTGAGCAGCTTGGACAAAGACCTCACTGAGACTGTGCCAAAGGGTCTGTGGGCTGGCGGTAGCCAGTCTCTCCCCAGCTCCCAGACCTATTCGCACAGCGGACTGACAGCTGACCACTTGCCGGGAAGGATGCGGCCAAACACCAGCTGTCCGGTGCCAATTAAAGTTTGCCCTCGCTCTCCTCCTCTGGAAACCAGAACCAGGACCTCCAGCTCGTGCTCTTCCTACTCGTACGCAGAGGACGGCAGCGGCGGCTCTCCCTGCAGTCTGCGTCTTTGCGAGCTCTCCTCTTCCCCTTGCTCCCAAGGCCCCCGATTCCTGGCGCCTGAGCACCAGGAGCCCGGCGTGGTGGGGGATGGATTGTACAACCCGGTCCGAGCCCAGATTAAATGTGAGCCATCCTATGGAACAAACTCCAGCGATGAGTCTGGGTCATTCTCAGAAGCAGACAGTGAATCATGTCCTGTGCAAGACAGAGGGCATGAGGTAGGGATTTAAGATAAGTACATATATCACAGTTGTTGTGACCAAATTAATCGCTCCTTGATTCTCTCAAATGACTTTGCGTTTCCCCAGCACTTTTTTTGTTTATAGAGGCAAAGAGTAACTTCTGGTTATTCCCTCATCAGCTGAGTGCACATGGTTGGCTTTGTATTAATAGGTCTGCTTGACCTCTGAGGTGTTCAGCACTTCTAAAAATTTGGTCATGGGAAAGTAGCAAACAGCTGAATGATGAGAGTGTGTTGATGTGCTTGGGAGTCTGCAAGCAGTGTCCTGTCTTCCTCCCTCCCTCACCCACTTCCGTGGCACAAAGCACTATTCCTTATTCTTAATTTGCCGAGGTGGTTCCAGCTCCACTTGTTATTGCTGCGGGTGTGTTTGAGCAATCTTAAGCTGTGCCTTTCCTGACATCAAGGGTCAGGCAGCCTGCTTGAAGAGCCAGTGCTGCATGTTGCCAGCAGAGGTGTGGAATTACTTAATCAATTGCATAGCTGGCCACCCTGTGCTGTGGGAATTGCATTCAAGTCATCTGTGTGTGTGTGTGTGTGCGTGCATGTGTGTTGCACGTTCAGGTTCTGGGTTTTGCCTCTATTATGTGACAGCTTGAGATCATGTTCCCTGCCTGTGACATTGTGTTTGGTGGTGAGCTCTAGCAGCCATGGCACAAATGATTTCAGAGAGAAGTTACCCTTTAATTTCCAGGACTGTTAAGGGAAGGGCAAGGGAATGATCTGGGGCTGAAGAGCAAGCTGTCAATTTCCATATAGTTCTCCTAGGAGAGGGAGGAGAAAGAGGGGCCATCTCTAAAACTAGAGATGGGCCAGCTGAAGATGCTGCAGTGGTAACTGGCTAACCATGACCAAATAAACTGTGTGAAGTCACTAGTTTGAGGGCAAACTTAAATCAAGGAGATGTGTTGTGGAGGCCAGAAAGTGGAAAGGACTGGATGTTTATTCATAGAGTTTCATTCACCCAGTTTCATCTGGGTGAAATCATGTATCAGCTTCCTCTAGTACTGCTGAAAAACTCCACTGAGAGCTTGTGCTTCACTGTGGGGAGCAATGAGGGCAACTTTGGGGGATTTGTGTGCTGAGAGCACCCAGTTCAGAACCATGTGGGCTTATTTATGGAGTGGGGATGAAAAGAGTCAATTTCATTCTTTCCCTCAGTCTTTGTTGCAGCTACATCCCAGGCTTTATTTTTCAGACAGATGTGGGTACTTCCTTTAGTTGGCTGCTTAGCTTTAAGGAAGGGCTGAAGAGCCTGGGGAGCTTCTGGTATCCTAACCCCTGGTCACACTGGACCAGTGATTCTGAGAGGACATTCTTCATCCCCCTGTCGTAAGCAGGGGGCAATGCTGAAGGGAGAGGAGTCTCTTTTGGAGGCTGCCTGGAATACTGTGCAGGAGATCTCATTTGGGAAGCCCTACAGCAGCTCTGTTTGGCCACAGCTGGATTACTTAGTGTAGTCCTGCCTTTACAAGGTGCTGAGGGCAGCAGGGACCAGGGACCATCCATTTCCACCCATGTGTGCTGCTTGCTCAGCATGAGGCAGTGCAGAGGGCAGAGGTTAGCCTTTTGAGGTTTGATAATTAATTAGCTGTCATAATTACCTAATTGTGTGGAAATATGCTGCGGCAAAAATGAGCCTGGAAGAGTGAAATTAGAAGGTTACCGGGGTCTGGTGGTGGTTTCTCAGAAAAAGGTATGTGAATATGTGCAGGAGACCATGGATGAGAGGAGGGACACACAAGGAGCAAACAGGCAGGAGTTTAATTAGGAGGCCATCTGAGTGTGCTGCTGGCAGGCAGACATCTGAGACAGTGCTAGGAAGGTTTGTTCCACTCCTGGTTTTGCTGCTGGTTTCCTCTGGGGAAGATTTTCTGAACTGTGCTGAGCAAGTTTTCTCCCTGGGACTGCTGATAAGGCTTTTTTTTTTTTTTTTTTTACCCAGGGCATTTTGATTAGGACTGCTAGGCATTAAAAATGTGGTGAGGAAATTAATGCTTTGTGAGGTTGCACTGCACTATCCTGAACAAGCTAAGGGTAAACAGGTCACACCAGTGCTTTGGTAGAGATTTTGTCTCAAAAATGATGTTTTGAAGGTTGTTACCAATACAAGAATAGATTTTGCAGCCTCAGTGAACAATACTGTATTTATACAGTGACTTAGGGTGTGTATCCTGCAATCCTGCAAGATCTGCTGCTGTGGAAACCTCAATGAAGGGTACCTTAAACCATACAGTAGAAAATATGTAACAGCAGCAGGAAGTTCTTGTATAAGTTGCTCTATCCACTTTCAGCAGTTTGGCTTGATTAAAACAGCAGGAGAGACTCACAGCTGTCTGAAATGAACAGCTTTCTGTTCTTCATGTCCCTGCAAGCTGCATGGGAATCTTTCTCCATTCCTGAAATTGTTGCTTTGCCCTTCCTGTCCCGATGACTTCACAGAGGTCCCTTTCCCCATCCATATCAGAACACACAGCGTTTTCTGGGCTTCTATTCAAAAAGCACCTGATAAGATACCTGGGGGTGACACACTTGCCCTTCTGGAGAGTGGCCATGCAGGTTCTTCTGCTGCAGATCAGCTTTCATTGGGGTGGGATGGCCTGATGGGAATAAGCCTGGTGGACTCTGACCATTAGTTTTCTCACAGGGCTCCTCAGTTCCCCTGGAATTCGGACCTAGTTGGTCTTAATTTGGCTCCCAGAGTGCTGTCGCTGCCAGAATTAATGTTGCAAAACATTTGCTGGTGTATTGATTGTGTGGGAAGTAGGTGAAACACTTCTCTCTGCTTTTTGCGGGCATTCTGGTTTCCCACAGACAGATGCCATTCAGGAGCACATGGCCAAAGGTGTTTGGTGCCAGAAATGGGGTGCTAGGGCTTAGCATGATGCCATGTGGGTGAAGGTGACCCCACCTTGTGATGAGCCTCTGTCTTATTGGGGGTGCAGATGGCAGTCACAACTGTCAGAGGAGGTGGCAGTCCTTGGAACACCACTGGCAGATCTTCTCCAGGATGTCCTTGCATATTGCTTCCCTTCCTGGAGCCACCAAGACTCTTCTGCGATCTCCCTTTGTTAAGGCTTCCTGACAGAAACAGCAAATGCAGTGTGAGGTGTACCCATGGTACAGAGTTGCATGAACAGGGCTGTTACTTGAGCTACTGGGACTTAACAGAAATATTTAATAGTTTGTGTTGTTCTTTTCACTCACCTCTCTCAGGCCTCCACAGGTTGGGAAAAATCAATTACTGAGGTATAATACTAGAGAGAAGACTAAAAGCTCAGTGCTTACAGGCAGGTTCTGACAATCCTGCTTAAAATAGCAACAACAAAACAATAAGCCCTGAAATAATGAATTGTTGAGAAGGAAGTAGTCTGTCAATCTGTTAACCTACTTAGGAACAGAAACTTCTGCGCTACCTACTTGTCTTGGTATTCCTGTTCTTCAGCAAGTACTTAAGAGGTTTTTTTTCTACTAGAAAATTTGTAAAAAAAATTGTACTACTAAACCAGTTAAAAAGAAATCTCAGCTCAGTCTAATTTGATGAGTGAGTTTTCTGAGGAAAAAAATAAACAAGAGTAAGAGGAGGTAAAAGGTGGAGTTTTCCAAGAACTGTTACTATCTAGAGAATTGCATTCAATGTCTTTTCATGTGTATTTCAAAAGAATTTCCCGCCTGCGTTAGTGACTCACTTTTCAAAGGAAATTTTCATAAAGGCAAAGCTAATGCAATTAGACCTTTGAGGATATTGTAGGTAAATAACCTTCAGCAAGAGTCGAAACCCCTCCATGTCAAATGACAGGCAGCCACCCTTTCTCTGTTCATCTGCTGGTGCTTAGCAAAGTACTGCAAGTCAGAGCCCCAGAAAAGAGGAGTAAACCAAAGTTGCTCTACCAGAAGGCTACTGGAACTGTGCTGAGTTACCTAATCTGAGTCTGCTTCACTGCTTAATATTCCTACTCAGTGAAGAATGTTATGTGGAAAGAAGGGCAACCAAGAAAAATACATGTGAAGGTTTTAACTTGCTGTGGTATGTGATACCTCTCCAGAATTTGATGACCAGTCACCCCAGCCTTCCTGATTTTACTAGGTTTGCAAATTTGAAAATGAGAAAAGTTAATCTCCAGATAGTTTTCTGGTAGATGTTCTCCTGGCTAGGATGGCATCAGCAGAGCACTGGGAATTGTTTCTCAGTGTCTGTTTAAATGGGGACAAACATCAGTCTTGTAAGATAAGCTTCATGGGAGTTTTGTTTTCTTTCTTCTCTTCAGTAGGAATGGTCTCCGTACTGGTAGCAAAGAATTGCTGGATTAAAACAACACCGAGAGTTTGACATTTCAGGAGGGTCCTTTTAAATACTGTATTATTTCATGGAGCCCTATGACCAGTTCTTTTATACACTGATCTGAACACCTTGCACAAGCTCTTGAAGGACTCCAGTTCTTGAGCTGCAAAAGCAACTCTTTCAGAGAAATACTGTACTTTGTCTCCTCTCGTTTCACTGCCTAATCTTCCATTCTTAAGGGCACCTGTGGCTTCTGTCTGTGTCTCTGTGCTATCCCTGGTCTCAGAGAAGCCTATTAAAGGGCAGGAGTATCGTAGTGTTGTGCCCTTTGAAGGGCTGGAACCTGGGGACACTGCAAGCATTGAATGGGAAGAGGTCAGCCTAGCATTCTGAGCACCAGCAGTGTGTGGTCTGAGTCCAAGTCATGGGCTAAAGGATGAGAACCCCATCCACATCTCCTGATTGCTGGGTTTAAGTGCTCAGCCATGGGATTAGCCTGGTCCCCCACTTTGGTGAGGCAGGTGACAGATCAAAAGGTTACCCAGGCTCCCTCCACTCTGTCCACAGCAGTGCCCTCTCAGGCAGCATTTGCTGACCCAATGACCTCTCATGGCCCTCACAAGGTGAGGCTGGATTTGACCCCACACCACTACAGGGCCATCAGCTGTCTTGTGTCAGGTGGAACACACTGTCTGCAGTGGGAGCTGCTGATCTGAAATGGGACAATTTAGACCCTGGTTTGTTGACACGATGGTAGATCTTCACTGCCTGGGCTCACCATTCCTATTTTTCAGTCCTCTGTCATCTTGGTGTAGTTGACACCTGGAAAAAGGAGGTGTTTTGAAGGCTTTACCTGTGCCAGTAGATATCAGGATGAGAAAATGGGTGAGAGTGCATCTTGGCTATCCCTTACATAAAGTAGGGCTCAGTGCCTCTGTGTTTCTTAGACAGCCTCTGTCCAAGTGAAATCAGGACAGGAATAGGTCCCTAGTCTGTAGGACCACAAGCGGTGCCTGAAATGCCCTGTAGACAGTTGAACCCCTAACGCAGGTGGACATAGCTCCTGTCCTGGAATGAATTTCTTCCTGAGTGTTTGTGGAAGACTGATTTGCATGCTCAGGAGGATACTTGGAAAAACAACATTAATGTCTTGGACTCTTTTGTGTGAAGCAAAGAAGCCATATCTGCATTTAAAAAAGTCCATTAATATGGTTAAGCCCCTGTGCTGGATTGCTTGGGTGAGTCCTGAGAGCCTTCCAAGGACTCAGCAATTTTAAGTGTCAGAGGCTTTCAGGATTTGAGGGCACTAAGGCAGCAGGTTTTTTTCTTACAGCTCTGGAGCAACTGACCAACTGGTACAATGAGTTCCACGTTCCTGTGCCCACTACATGATGGTAGCTTTTTCTTATGGATAATATATTTGTCCTTTTAGTTGCTGTGATGTTCAAGTCTGACTTAGGAAGTTCATTGCCTTTACTAGCACTTGGCTAGGGTGACATGATGTCTTAAGTTAGATATGAAGAGAGAATGAAAAAGCAAAGGTTACCCATAGGATAAAGAAATTCCCAAAAGCTGACATTTATGTTTTAATGTGAGTGAATACAGGCCCTTGGTCCTTTCCTTTATTCCAGATGAAAAAGAGAGGAGGGAGAGCAGCAGCAGTAACTAGTACGGTAGATGAGCAGAACAGCAGTAACTGACATATGATCCAAGCTGGCACTAACTAGTGAAGCTTGAAGGAATTAATTGGTTATATATGGGCCTTGCATGTGCTGAGTCAGTCGCTGTCCCTGTCTGTCTACATCACTTCTCTGACTTAGCCTCTCAAAGCATTGACATTTTCACCGGCATCCCAATGCCAATGGGGGGGAAATGCCACGAAATCCTAACCAGGTTTCCTTTTTGTCCAGGGTGGATTGGCTGTCCTCAGCCAGAGTCGGGGCAATAGAGTCTGCAGTGGTGGTAGAAGGTGCCAGTTTATTTGTTTGTGGTGGAAAACAAGCTTCTGCTGCTGGTGTAAAAATGCAGGGAAAGAGTAATTGTGCTGATAAGGGAAGATTTTGGAGCTCTGTGAGGTTAGCTCTGGCTGGAGTAACTCCTGGAAGGAGAAGGGATCCCACTTACATTTTTAATTTGAAATAGTTTGAACCAAAAAAATCATAGTTATTAGAAGGAAAACGTTCTGAGAAAGCATACTCGCTGGGGTTTTCTTTCATATCTTAAAAAAGATTGACTGTCTTTCTCAGACATCTCAGGTAAGGTTTCTCTCACCTCCTATAGATACTGTAAGATGCAGAATATTTTCTGAGTCTTAAGTCCACTCCCAGAAGGAGGGAGAAGCTATGCAGGATGCATTGCCATCTGGAGGGACCCGGACACTAGGTAGTCCCAACCCATCCTTTCAAGCAGCTCTGTGTGAGTCAGATGAATCCCACCCACTGCACAGTTGCAGGCTCTAGCAAAATGACTCACCACTCTGTTATGATAAATAGCAGCTGAGAGTCTTGCCCTGTGCAGATGTAAAACACTTTAGCCTCTCGCTGCAGCGACACCCCGGTGCAGTTATTCACTGTGTCCGTGCCAAAGGCTTCGTGGGTTGGTGTTTTTTTTTCAGTTGACAGCTGATTTCGAAGAGAGAGACAGGCAATAAAATTGCTGTGAATGGTGAAGGAAATGAGTCTGACTCACTTCCACTTTCCCTTTCACGTTTTTAATCCTGTGCAGTGCTGCCTGTGACAGGAGTGGGATTATGCTGGGATTACTGATAGCAGTCTCTGGTCTGCTGTGTAGATGGTTTTATTTTCAATTCTTTTTTTTTTTTTTTTTTAATGAATCTGTTTTTATTTATTTTCCCGTTTTCCCTCGGCAACTTCTACCTGACACATTTAAATTGCTTCTCTTCCATTCCCATTCCAGCTGCAAGCACATTTCCTTGCACGCAAATATGTTTAGAAAGGGAGAGGTAGGGAGAAATAAAGTTAACATTGCTTTCTGTTTTGGTCTTAAAAAAATAAGGAAATCTTGAAACATGAAACGGCTGGTTTTGCAGTGAAACTGTGTTGTCTTTCAGAGGAAAGCACTGGCTGTTTTCATTTTCAGACACTTGTTGAAGCATGAGAGAAAAGCAGTTGACACTGAGTTTATGTTGACCATCCAAAGGCTCGGGAGGGGAGATCAAACAGGTTTCATGTCATTAGCTGGCAGTCTGTAAACAAGGTAGTCCACATCACTGTGCCAAATGTCAGCCTTTGTGTGTACAAGCAAGAATTTGGGAGGGTTTGGGCAGTGTTTGGTATTCTTTGCTGCTTTAAATTAACAGTCAAGTAGTGTGCTATGAAGCAGTGCCTGGACACGTGGGGCAGAGGGACATGAGAACATCCAGGGCATAGAAGCCATTTGAAAGACTGTGGTAGGTGTTTGCACGGAACTTCGTGTACCCCAGGCTTGGTGATGCACAGAGCAATGGTAGCAGGGTACAAGAAAACACCCAAGAACACTCCTAACCGGGGTGAGGAGCTGGTTACTGGCAGGTTCAGGTGCCTGGTGAGGGTCCATGACTGTTGATGCCAGAGGCTACTGCTGTGTGTTGGTGTACATGTGTCCTCAGAAAACTGTTCTGTTTGAACAACTCTGCTCTCTGATGAAGATAACTTGCTTCTAATCCATGTTGTTACTTTCTTTATCTCCAAATAATTTAAAAGTGCACCATTTGAAGACAACACATGTTTTAAACATCAAAGGGGTGTTTTCAAGCCATATCTTTCATTTGGCTGGAGCAACTTACCTTTTTTGATATTCTGTGTGCAGAATAGTCTCCTTGTTCCAGAGGTGCGATCGTACCAAAGAGGGACAGAAACATAAATATTTACTGCCATCTTTTGGGCAATGTGGGTATGACCCAAAAAAAGAAGGGGTCATTTGAATTACTCTGCATCTCCTTCAGCTTTGTCAGCTGATTCCTCTTTGACCACCAAGTACAACAGTTGGCCGAGAAACATCAGTTTTTTGGTAGTTACCAGTCAGAGGCTCTAAGTGAAGCAAGGTTCTCAAGGAGAGGTGCTTACTTTGATTTGAGCAAGTTGATAGATTTTGGGGAAAGAAACGAAAAGGCTTTGAGCACATCTGCCATTCTCCAGCTTTTGACACTGTGTGTGTTCATTGCTTCAGACTGTTGGGAGCTTTGTGTTTTGCTCTGCTTTAAAAGCATAATCAGTAGGATTCTTGAAGTCAGATCCTGACGTTTTCAAGAAATACAATTTCAGTGCTCTTTAATCTGCAAGAATACTAGAGTGTCAACATATTTAGGTTTATTTTTAAGTGTATATATTTTAGCAGGGTAGGATAGGTTGCATCACACTCCTCTGACCCTTTCTTCTTACATAGTGTACTGCTCAGTTGAAATGCTGATTAGGTGACCTTTCCTAATTGCAATACAGTACTTTTTATCCACTTGAGGTGTCAGGTTGCATTTTTAACCGGACACTAAATCAAACTTTCAGTCCTGCAGTCCAAGCAGAGACATGTTTCCTGCTGTGGTAATAGCCCCTTCCTTGACACTAGTTTGAATTTAATAGCAGCAAGGTACTTCACTCTTTCCAAAAGGCTATGTCTCTTAGTGGACAGAACCTTCTTTTAATGCAATGAAATCATTTATTAAGGCTTTGTAGAAACATGAAAATTTTTCTGGGATTCATATGTGTTGCTGATTTAAGTACCATTATCATCTTATCCTTACCTGGACCTCCACAATGTGCCACAAGGGAGTGTTAAGAACTTGCTCAATGTAAAACTTGGTTTGTTGTTTATTGAGGGGGTGGCAGCAAAGATAATTGTCCTTCCGCTCACTGTTGTTCAGCTTACATTGAGAAAGCAAAATATGACTCTTTGCTCTTGTCTTGTGTTTGTTTCTTTTAGGTGAAACTTCCTTTTCCTGTTGATCAAATCACAGATCTTCCAAGGAATGATTTCCAGATGATGATAAAGATGCACAAGCTAACCTCAGAGCAGCTCGAGTTCATCCACGATGTCCGCCGGCGCAGCAAGAACCGCATTGCAGCTCAGCGCTGCCGCAAGAGGAAACTGGACTGTATTCAGAACCTCGAATGTGAAATCCGCAAGTTGGTGAGTTCTGTGCTCCTGCCACAGCTCAGCTCCCCCTCGCACTGCAGCCTGCAGGGCACCAACAGCAATTCCAGCCCAGAATTCAGTGTGTTCAGTCAGTTTGTACATCCATAAGCAGAATGTAGAGTAGACAGTGCCGCCACATTTTAATCTAAGGGAGTGAGGTGACTGGAGTGAGGCCAAGTGGCTGCTCAGAAAATCTCTCTTTCAGTCATGGTATGGACACCTCAGGTGGGGTATGTTGTGCTTCATTTTGCTTTGTTCTCTGCTCAAGCTGTAGCAAACATAGTGTGAAAGACGCAGGGATCTGTTGGAAGAAGCTGAGTTACCATCACCTCACAAATGGCAGAAAGCTGCATGACTTTGAGTTACTCACTTGCTGCCTGTGCCTGTCTGCTTCCCGTCTGTAACAGAGAGGTGACACTGACCTCACAAGCTGGTTGGGAGGTTTAAATCATCAAGGCTTGTGAAGCCTTCAGATGCTGTGCTGCTGAAGCCCTGGGGGGAAAAAAAGAAAAATCAAAACATTGTTCAGAGTAGTGTTCCACTGATGCAAAACAAACAACACAACAAAGATAAACAAAATAGTGAGCAACTGCTTCCTGCACTGAGTATAATTCACAGTGTGTAGAGGGTGAGTCAGAGGTTCTGCACAGTGAAAGAGTGGATGGATCCTCATCAGGTTGTCAGAAGAAGCAGGTCAAGTCTTGGCTGCACATGCCTGTCCCTTTGCACTGAGCTGGTGATGGGGAGGAGTTCCTGTCCCTCACTGCAGAGCCCCAGGAGCACCACTCTGAGGACTGGACTAGCAGCAAGGGGTGATTCAGACTTTTATACTTGTAGCCTTCACTTGAAGATTAATTTGAGTTCATTGATTTCATGCAATCCTGTGACATTGCCATTATTGTCTGATGTAATCAACTGTGGATAGACAAAATAAAAATTTTAAGTCCTCATCCCAGCACAAATGCACATCTCAGGAGAATGAATGAATGAATGGCATATGAGTGGCCTTGTGGGCCTGATCCCTGCTCAATTTGAGGAATCAAGAACCACTTGAGGTGCAGGATTCTTCCCAAAAAAACGTTGACATTTCTATTTAGCAAAAGGCACGTGAATATGTGGCAATATGCGGTGAGTGAGCCAAGTAGGGAAAGCGCCCCAATGGAGCTGTTTGCAAACAGTGAAGGGCTGGTGGGTGAAGTGGTGGCTGGAGGCCTTCTCGGCCACAGGGATCACAAAATGATGGAATTCTTGGTTGTTGGAGAGCTAAGGAGGAGGTTCAGCAGAGCTGCCACCTTGGACTTCCAGAATGCAGACATTAGCATGTTTAGAAGACTGGTTGGAAAAATCCCTTAGGAGGCAGTACTGAAGGGCAGAGGAGTCCAGGAAGGCTGGACATACTTCAAGAAGTAAATCTTACAGGGACAGAAGCAGTCTGACCCCATGTGCCAAAAGATGAGCCATTGGGGAAGAGCAGTCTAGCTGAACACAGGGTTTTGGCTGGAACTCAAGGAAAAAAATGAGTTTATTATCTTGGGAAGAAGGTACAGCAACTCAGGAGGACTACAAGGATGTCATGAAGTTATGCAGGGAGAAAATTAGAAGGGTAAAAGTCCAACTAGAACTTAATCTGGCTACTACTGTAAAAGACAATAAAAAATATTTTTAAAAACAGACCAGCAATGAAAGGAAGGCCAAGGAGAATCTCCATCCTTTAGTGAATGCAGGAAAAGCCTAGTGATAAAGAAGGAGGAAAAGGCTGAGGTACTTAACACCTACTTTGCCTCAGTTTTACTCAATAGTAAGACTGGTTGTTCTCCAGGTACCTAGCCCCCTGAGCTGGAAGACTGGGACAGGGAGAGGAAGAAATACACAAGGAAATTCCTTTGTTATCTTCTGTCCACTTTGTGATCAGCAGTTTCCAGTCTCCTGAATTACATAATGGTGCTGTGGTTTAAGGGTTTTTCATTTGGTTGGGTCTTTTTTATGAAAGACCCCTTTTCCCCCTGTAGTTACTTACTGTAAGTCACCCATCTTCTTGACACAGATGGTTTCACAGCAGACAGTGAGTGAAATGGTTGTATCCTCAGAGTTTGATAGGTAATTTTTTTTGCCTGCTTTCTCTCACTCATTCATCTACCCACTCAGATTCCCTTTTTTCCTTGCAAACTCGCAGCATATTCTCCTCCATAATTCATCATCTCAAGATGTACTTGAGCATCTGTTTATTTTTTTATTATTTTTATGCTTTCTTGATAGATTTATCAATATTTTAGCAGTTCGTTCTTTTCATGTGCACTGCTTTCTTTCACATTCATACAGCTGTATGCTTCCAGTGTGGGCTCTGGACCCAGGGCAATACTCAGCTGTCAACAACCACCCATAGTTGGATTATCTGAGCTGTGGAGCTTTCACACCTCAGATGCCGAGACATCTTGGTTTTAGCAGTGTTACTAGGTGAGATACGTGGCTGCGCTGCTTTTGGGGCCAGCTCAGCTCTGGAAATAGTTCTGGTACTCTACAAAATCTCATCTACACTCTTAAGCTGTGTGCCCACCTGCCTGAGACAGAAGGAGATGCAGCAGGACCATCCCAGTCAGTCTACACTGAGTCAACACTGTTTTTTAGAGGTGAAACTCAAGACTGGGTTCATAGAAATATCTATATTAGATCAAGCCCAAACCATTAAGCACCAGGACATAAGAAAACAAGCCATGGTGCAGGCCACAGAGATCCTCTCTTCTGAATAAACTCATCTCTCTCAGTGGTAATGGGGCTCCATGGGGTGCACCCAGCCTAAGCAGCCAACCCGACACTTTAAGGGTGAACTAAACATTGGCTGCTTATCCTCACTTCAAGAATTAACCCCTATTTTCTTAATAATTAGATGGGAAGTGGCACTTCTCCACCAAAATGTTTTGTTCAGAGTTCTTTTTTATCATCTGTCAGGCAGCCTTAGTTTATAAAGGGAACAGTTCTTTGGGAATAACTTGTGGTTCTAACCTCTTCCAGTTCAAATGTTTTTCTCCAGATGTTTCTCAAACTACTGTGCACACAGATCTCGTGGTGGTCAAATACTTAATGTCTTTGTGACTTTTCCTCTGGCCATATGAAAACAACTGTGACATGTTGGTGTTCTTGGGGACTGCTGCATACTTACCCAAAGTGAGCAGGCAGTGGATGTCCCTTCGTCAGCCTAAGATGCCTTCTTTCTTTTTCAGGTGTGTGAGAAAGAGAAGTTACTCTCAGAAAGGAACCAGCTGAAAGCAAGCATGGGAGAATTGTTAGACAACTTCTCGTGTCTTTCCCAAGAAGTGTGTAGAGACATGCAGAGCCCGGAACAGATCCAAGCTCTCCACCGATACTGCCCCGTTCTCAGACCCATGGATCTACAGCCGGTCACCACCATCAGCCCCACCCCAGCTGGTGTGGAGCAGAGCCTGGCAACCTCCCAGTGTGTTGGGGAGAGCATGCAATGCTGCTCGGAGCAAGGCTCAGTGCAGCTGGGAGCACCCTGGCTGCCCAACAACATCTCGGAGAATTGTTCGGCTGGCGCGGGGTTGGATGGAGCCGACGCAGGTACTTACCCCGAGAGAGAGCTTCCACCAGAGCAGAGCAGCCAAACGGTCACGGTAGACTTCTGTCAGGAAATGACTGATAAATGTACAACAGATGAACAACCTAGAAAAGATTACACCTAGTGACTCGTAACCTTAACGTTACACCTGGTCAGGTGTTCTTCAGTCAGCCAGTGGCAGTGTTCATTTGTTGTCTAGAAGAACGTATTTGGTGCACACTACAGTGGTCTTAGCAGCAATACTGTTTTTAAGTATTCCCTCCTCTCTACAAGCAGGAGTTCTCTTCACAATGGTGCTATCCCTTGCTCAGGCAGGGAACGAAGCAGTGGCAACACTGTCTGTTTTTGTATGTTGATTTCAATCTTAACAGGGATGGACATAACACCTCTGAGGACCCAACCGCAGCTTTTTTCTCAGTGGCCCATGTCACAAAACCCTAACTCAGGAATTTCCTCTGAATGTTCAATTTTTCATTGAAGACAGCTTCTTTACACATCAAAGTTTTATAGCTAAACTGTACATATTATATATAATATATATAAAATATATATATCCATATGCAAGAGTCCCTGCATGCCTCAATTTTTCTCATCCTACAAACTGGAAGCTTTCATTTCTATTGTATAAACAAGTTCCAACATTCCTTTTTGTCTTTGATGCTAGAACTAGTTTGGTAACTTGTTACACGATAATTTTTTCCTCAGTTCGCAGTTCAGCAATAGCATTCAATTTGTACTTATTTATAAAACTTTAATGTTGGAAACTTATTTGAGATTTTATTATAGACAATTTTTTGGCACTGCCATTTCGTGCCACTTGAGCAATGTGGAGTTATTTTATTTTCTTGCAGATACTGTACAGTAATGGTCAACTTTGCCACTTGCACTGAGTTTCTGGTCAAACCTCTTTTCATAAATGAAGTCAAGACTTCAGAATAACTTGAGTATATGGTTTTCTTTGCTTTATGGCTTAAAGGAAATAGAAAATTTTTATCTAATAGACAAACACTCAGGAGCTCATTATGTAGTAAAAATGGTCTTGCCAAATACTGAATTCACTATACAATTTGTAAAGAGAATCTGCTTGAATTATTTTTATATTTAGACTTCTTTCTGTTTCACAAACCAAGTTTAAGTGCTGTTAATGATGCTTTTGGAGTCTTACAGGGGAAAGTATATTTCAGTCTTTAGAGAAAAGTGTATTTGACAACTGGATCAATTAATCACATGTTCCACGAAGTAAAGCAAACAGAGATCACATCAATATACTTGGGGTCGTTTTCTCCAGCCCCACTCTGCATCCTTTACTCATGGAAGCAACTGCTGCTCCGGCTAGTCCCCAGAGCCTGACCTCAGCTGTCCTCAGACATTACCTGTTCTCCCCACCAGACCCCAGTTGCAGAGGTGGGTCTGGTGAAGTCAGTGACCCTGCCTAGGTAGGCGGAGTTGCAGGATCACACCCCTAGTTGTTGACTTTGGCTTCCTTACGGAAGTCCAGCTAGCACTGTATCCTCTAAGAGCAAAACGTACGTTTGCAAACACCCGATTTGGTCACTTATCCATCAAATTCTTGTGTTCCAGGATCCTCTCATCCTGCAGCATTGCCCTCAGCACAAACTGCAGCTAAAAGAGCGCTGTCTCAAAAGAGACTACTCAGTGAATTGGCCTAGTTGTAACTGTATTGGACTTGTATCCTTATGTTGACTCATGTTATGACTGTGTGAGACAGCAGCTTTCCAAGCATAACATCTGTATGTACAGTGTAGACAGAAGAACAACCTCCTATGCTTTTTTAATAATTATTACTATTCTAAGTGTACTGAGTTTTTATTTTGTGGTTCCTTGCCCTATGTGTGCCAGGTTGTGTGGCTTTATCGACGACAACTGTCATGTGCTTTATTGGCTGATATTGTTTGTTCTCGCTGAAAAAAAAATGACCAGCTCTTCACACCTGTTAAAAAAAAAGTGCGGGGAAGCAGCTTCTCAGAAGCACTAATAATATGGTCTGATCAGACCACTGATAATGTGGTCTTCTGTGCTAACGTTTACACTAGAGGTGTGCGCTGGTGGTTTTTTGAGGCACTCAAGTAGATCAGCATCTTGAACCCTGGAGGAGGAATCAGCTCCCTCTCTCCACTTTCTTCCATCTTCAGACTGTGCTCATGGACTGTCGCCCACTCGCCACAAAGTCTTGCTTTTATCCTCTTCATCCAAACTATTGTAGCCAAGCTACTGAGGAGGAAATGCATATAGCATGTGCCATGTTTGTTGAAAATACTTTTTTTCCCCGCATGTACAAAGAAAAACTCGTATATAATGTAGGAGAATATTTATGTTTAAGTATTAATCATTACTGTACAAAATCCTTACCTTTAAATGTTCAAAAGTATACGAATGCCATAAACTCCTAGTTCACACGGTTGAAAAAGGGGGAGGAGTTGTCCTTTCTTTTTAAAAGAGCTTAACCTAAAAATATCTGAAGCCCCTCCCAGCCATCCTTTGCAGGTAACTTCAATGAGAAGCTCTTTGGCGGGGGGGTGGGATTTGATTTTCCTTTGAATTTGTTGACGTTGCAAAGCAGTTCTGTGCTTCGCAGAGAAGTTTTGTTTCTATGAGACCATGGTGAAAGCTAGAATTTAAAACTAAATGTGAATCACATTATAGAGTCATAGCTACTTGGGGGGGTTGGGGGCGGGTGGGAGGGAAGGGTTAACTGACACAGTATTTTAAAGATGTTTTTCTGTTGCCTTTTTTATTTTTAAGTGACCTCCTATATATATGAATAGATAGAATGTTTTATGAGTATAAAACCAAGTTTTAACTTGCTTCCTGACATGAAGATTTACTCTACTAACAACTCATGTGCAACTGGTACTCTTGACCTCATTCCGACGGTTTAAAAAACCCACCCACACAACCCATTGCGCTGCAGCTCTTAGGTTTGACCTGGCCTCATACTGGTGCTGGGTCTCTTGATTTCCTCTACCTTGGGAACTGATATTTAAAACCACTGCTCAAATAAGTGTCTCTTCCTCAACCTTCCTCTCATCTTTCTCTTTCCCTTCCCTGCAAGCTTTTCTGGATGTTTGATTTCATTCTTTCCCATTAGAAGTGGCTGATTTTGTGTCATTGCTTCCTATATTTACATGTATCATGGTTTTTCAGTGGGGTTTTTTTGGTGGTGGTGCTGGTGGTTGTTTTTTGTTTCTATTTTGTTTTGAGGTTTTTTTGCTATTCTGAACCATGTGGCTTTCAAAGCAGTTACTGGGCTAACATTAAAGGAAAATACTGGGAGAATTAGTTTCAGACCTGGACGCCAGTTTACATACCCAGCCGTTCCTGTCTCACAAGGTCAAACCAAATGACCACAAAATGCCATTGGAAAGAGCGGAAAAAAAAGTAAAATCTGACTGCAGATTTTTAAGAGTGGGCACTGTGATCTTAAGAATCTCTTTGCATTTGTCAAAGAGGATGCATGCAACATCTGTCCTGCTGGGTGATGCTTGGGAATGGCGTGGTGAGAGCCCATCTCCCCACCGAGCACTGCACCGCTCCCACGGGCACGTGAGTCCTTGGAGCTCTGTCCAGTCTGTACCTAGTCCTCCTTTTCCTCTGCCATTGCTATACTTGTATTGCCAGGAAACCTCATTTCATTTAGGCTTGTTATGCTTTGTCAGGTGAGTACTACACTATATAATGTGTTTGTTTATCTGCGTTCTCTGGGGGTGCCTTGAACACAATTAAAGCTCATTGCAAGCTGATTCTGGAACAAAAAGGTAGTGAAAAAATAAATTTAAAAAAAAAGAAAAAAGAGGGAGTGAAAATGGAAAACAAGCAAATCAAAAGCAAAAAATGTTGGCTGTGTTATCAGGAGATCCCAGTATTTATATCACTGACTTCCTAACGTGATGACTCAGGCGTCAAGAGTTTGATGCTGCAGTATAAAACTATTATTTTATATATTGTACAAGTAATTTATTAAATGTCTTTCTAAGGGTATATGCTGCTTTTAAGATGCACTATATTTTTGGATCTAATCCCTGTATTATTTTTTTCCCAAGGAAGTAAAATGTGCTGCAAAAGCAAGCCACAGTGATTAGTATGCTAACTGCTACTTCTCTTTAAAAAGGAGAGTGGGAATGAGATACGTAACTTTGCTAAGTGGATTAACTCCTGCCAGAGAAATGATTAATGCTGATACTGTGGTTGTTAATCTGGAGTGCAACACTTCATCATGTCTGTATCCTAAAGAGTGCTTAAATAGAGGTTAAAATGCCTAGATATATAGCTAATTTTTTTAATATGTGACTTCATGATTGCCTAGTAAATAAAATAAATCTGCATGCTGGAATCACTATAATCCTGTAATAAAATGAAAACTGATCCACTAGGAGAAAGCATGGTGAAGTGTTGCAATTCCAGAATTAACACCACATCCTCACCTGTGTCTTGTAACCACTGCTGTGGTGGTGAAGAGAGAGCAAGGGGTGTGTTCGCAGAACAGGAGACCCACAGTGAATTTTGCAGTGAGACGAAGTGAACATCTGCCAGGTTTCCACAGGCTCACATTTTGCTCCACTCCACATCCTCCACCATTGCAACAAGGAGTGCTGCTTCCACCTTTTTTTTTCCCCCTGATCTGAGATGCTTTTGAAGTTGCCTCTGGGTGAATGTTGTAGCTCATGGCTACAGCATTTTAAAAGTCTCTATTTTAGGGCTGCCTTGAGAAGTTTTAGCTCAGTATGAGCAGCGGCTTTGCATAAGGAGGGGATCTGCTAAGTATGGAGCAGTTTTATTTTTGTCAGAAGTGAGGTGAAACTCAAACTATTAACATAAAGAATTTCTGCTCTCTTTCCTGCTAAAAATCTTCTCAACAGATTTTTACTTCATTTCAGTTTTGTCTCTGCCAACACAGTCCAAGTTAATTTCGCATCCATATATAAAATACGTGTATGTATGTATACATACATCTATAATTCTAGTCACAGTGTGTGTTTGTGTATTTTCCTGTTTATAATACATATATGTATATTTATAATACTCCCTGGAGTATTTTATGACTCAGGCATCAGGTCTGATGCTGTAGAATACAATATATGTGTATATGCATATGTTCAAATACTGTGTGTATATTTAAAAGATCTATTGTTGGTGGTCTGTAGAATGGTTATTCCCTTCACTCTCAAAATTTTAATGGCATTACTTGCAAAGGCTAAGTGTACAGTATTTTCCTACACTCCACCAAGATAGATATTATTTATATCAAAGTCAATTATTGATATGCATTTTAAGGTATTACACAGATAATATTGCCATTATTGCAAACAAAATCACTTTTTGGCAGGAAGGAATGCTAAAAATATCTTTTTATAAGCTCATTACCCCAACCAAAAGACGGCTAAAAAGCCAGTTAGATGACTCCTGTTCTTGTACAAACTTAAATGAGTGTGGGCAGAGCCTTTGCCATAAGTGAAAGTCACTGTGTGGTTCACGCAGTGCCATTGTTGTCCCTTTTGGCTAATTAAGGGCATGCAGAAAGAAACTAGCATCCCAAAATAGAAATGGCAACTGGCAGTGTTTGATTTTATTGATTGCTTAGAAGCAGAGATGATCCCAGGCTACAAACCCAAATGATGCCCCCCTGTTTTGGAGGGAGCCAAGTGGGGGCTGCAGTCGACGGTGGGCTCATCCCTGCAGCCAGAGGATCCCACACTCCGGGATGTGGGCAGAGAAGGGAGCAGCTGCCCCGTGCTGGGGGTTGTGGCTGGCACTCCCTGCCCAGGCTGGTGGCACCCTGCATCTGTGATACACCCAAGAGAAACATGCATGGTTTCAGTGCTGTTCTCACTGCTGCGTTCACTCTGCCTGAAGCTCTCCGGATCCCTCAGACCAGCAGCAATGATACTAAACACGTTGGTGATATTCGGTGCGTGGTTGTTTACTCAAAGTTCCAAGCATCACCTTTGATTTCAAGGGTGGGGATGCCCTAAGAGTTTGTTCCAGAACCAGTTGGTTACAAGTGCACCTCTTATATATGCCTTACAAACTTCAGAGGCCATATTCAAAACAGGGTTTTATCAGTGTATGCAAGGGGGTGCAACCCCTCTTCTCTTCCTCCCCAGGTCAAACAGTATGGACAGTTTTCACACATATCTACCTGTATAACCCTCTGTACCTCTCATAACTGGTCAATGACTGTAACAGGTTACATCAGGTGTTTTTTCTACATACTTTTTACACAAATTCTATGCGATTAATGTAACTTAATTCAATGCATCATTTTATTGTACTAGTTCTTAAGCTTGTCTTTATTTTTTTTTCTAGGTGACTGTGGTTTCTTGTGATTTTTATTGTATAAATAAATGAGGTGGCTGTTGATGCTTACTCTCTGTTACTAAGAATTTTTACCTTTTTGGAAGAAAGCATTGCTATGAACTAATGAATTTAAAATGTCATTTACTCATTGTAAATACAGTATTGTGCAAAAAAACAAAAATGAAAAAAAATCACCCAAACCCTTTTCATTCATTTGAATTGCTAGTGTTAACTGAATTTTGTCTAGACACCATTTCTGTTGATGAAATAAAGACATATCATTATGTATTGTAAATGGTCTCATCTTGACTCTGAAGTCAATGTTGCAGGGCTGCGTTGACACGTGGGTTGTAGGTGAGGTACAGGAGGGTGAGTTGGATGCAGTTGTTACTGCCAGGTGAATCTCTGCACTGATGAAGAGACTTCTACTCGCATGGTCCCACTGCTAATTCACCAGTAGTCTTTGATCCAGGGATCCAGTTGCCTTTGATCTGCAGGAACAGCCCAGAGTGTTCCGTTGCAAACATGAAATAAGTTTTTTTGCAAGATCAAATAAGCTGTATCTGTACCCATTCCCGCAGTGCATGACTTAAGGCGATTCTGCTCAGTCTTTGTTTTGGTTTTCTGAAGCGCCAGTGTACTTGTTGGAAGGTAAGGGAAGAGGCTGAGGTTTGTTTCCCCTTCAAGGAAAACCTGAGAGAAACAGAGAGAGGTTTCTGTAGAAACAAAACAGCTGAAAAATCTCTGTAGTATTCCTCTCTGAAAGGGGGAACTTGTGCCATGGACCATTAGCAGGAAAGCCAGAAAGGAAAGAAGAAATTACAACAGCTTTAGATGCTATTACCACAAGCAGGATGCGGGGTCTGGAGGGGGTGTTTGTGCTGTGGGAGTCCCACATCAACCACCTCTCTCCTTGTGTGGGACGGAAGCTGGGAGCCTGCTCAGCAGGTTGGCAGGAGGAGACGCAGGGAGGGGGGAATGGTGGGACCAGTTGTCCTACCCTGGCCCCCACACTCGCTGGGATGATACTCTGTGGACTGGGGAGGAGGGCAGGCTGCTAGAGGGAGGTCCACAGGCTTCTTTATCACTAGACAGGAGACCATAGATCATGTTCCCTGGGCCACCAACCTTAGAGATGCAAGCTGCATTCTCCTCCATCTGCAGCAGTGACCGTTGCCTGCCATGTTTCAATAAAAATTCTCATGGAAGAATATCAAATAATATTTTCCCGTTGCTTTACTCAGTTTTCTGAATCTTCCTGTTGAGCATATATGAAGAAGGCTTCCCACCCCATCAAATCTGTCAGATGTTGCATCTATCACATGTACACAGCCTGGCAGTAGACAAAAGTCCTTTAGCAAAGCTGTTTCTCCATCCCTCAGTTGTTGCTGGCATTTAATGGCTACCATTTCAAGGTTTTGTTTTTTTGGTTTGTTGTTTTTTTTTTTTTTTTCTTTTTGTTTGTTTGGTTGATTTGGTTTGGTTTTGTTTTGTTTTCCATAAAACGCTGAACAAATGCACAGGCAAATTGTCAATGAGTTTCTAGTGAGGCAGACTATGAATGTAAATCGTGCACTTGGGAAAAACCAAAATACTGCAATCTTTATGCTTGAGGTATTTTCCTGCAGTCCTGCTTTCTTCTAGCCTTGCCCTTTGAGCTGTCAAGTCATGGAGGATTTTTATGCTTAGGGAAAGCTGCATAAGCAAACAAACTTGTTCCAAGCATCGCTCCCCACTGAGGTGATAGCAAATGTGAACTGTGATAAGCTTGACAAAAAAACAGTTTAAGGTATGTGACAGGAGCAGGATCAGGGACAGTCAGAAGAAGGTGCTTTATTTTCCAGGTACACAAGTGGAAGAGCTACTTCCTTGGGCTGCTTCCTTGGGCTACATACAACCCAGAAAGCCAAGCCCCCAGAGCTGTACTAGCCAACTGAAATCAGCTCTTTTTGGCTTTGCTTGTCTTTTCGTTCTTCTGTATAAATTAATGAGAATGTGAAGCAAATACAGTTTTCATGGCCACGATGTGATCTTCTCAAACAGAAAACTGGAAAGTATAGATGTTTTGCACTCAAAGTAAATTGTCTGATAGCGCTTAATTTCGATTTTGAATCTAAAACATTAGCTATGAGGAGGCTACATTAGCATGGAGAGGCTCTATCAGAGTTTGAGGATTGCATTAGCACAAGCAGACAAGCAGCAGATACTCTTCAGCTGTTTTTTTCTCTCTTTAATTTTCTGTCCTTTCAGATTCCATGGGTGTTTCCTCTGTCTTTTTATTCATTGGCTGAAGTCTGGAGAGATAGAGGCCACGTAGCCTTCCAGGTTACTTTCAAATCAAACTATTCCTTTCTTGTCGGTGCCTTGGGTCTTAGGCTAGCTTGAAGGTCTGTGGATCAGGCTGGTTTCTGATATGAACACCACTAGCATGCACAACAAGTTGTAAATCTCAAAATGCTCCCCAAAGACACAAGGCTGTTTCTGCAGTGGCAGCACACACTGACAAGATCCAACTCAGTCTACGTGAGAGAAATCTTGAGTTGTAGAGTGAGCTACCCATTAACACCAGCAGTCAGAGGACAGTACAGCTGGGTTTGGCATGAAATGGAGGAACAAAGTGTTTGCTTTTTAAAACTGTATTATCAATTTAACATTACAACAATGGGAGGGGGGAACATAACAACAGAAAAATCTGCTTTTCATCTCTCTGCTGAAGGCAGTTTGTGCTCAGTCCCTCAGTTTATTTCTTCTCCTTAGAATGTCCTTACTTTTTCATAATGGATGATAGTTCTAGGAGCATGCTCTGAAACACAAGAGAAAGAAAGCACAAAACTGAATTGGCTTAAAGGAGAAAAAGAAATGCTATCATAGTAATTAACCCCAGCACATGCATAATTAAGGGAATCTGGTGTTTAGCTGACAACATACTTACCTTGTAGGGCTTTGTTCAATGCTAAGGGGAGGGTGGGAAGAGGGGAAGCGCTTTGATTTTAAACCAAAATAAATACATGAATGCATTGGTGTGACCAGCAGGCTGAGGGAGATGATTTTCCTCTCTACTCGGCTCCTCTGAGACCTCTCCTGGAGTGTTTCATCCAGCTCTGGGACCCCAATATAAGAATGTCATGGACCTGCTGGAGCAAGTCCAGAGAAGGGCCATGAAGATGGTCAGAGGGGCTGGGACACCTCTCCTATGAAGACAGGCTGAGTTGGGGTTGTTCAGCCTGGAGAAGAGGAGGTTTCAGGGAGGCCTTAGAGCACCTTCCGGTATCTAAAGAGGGCTTGCAAGAGCAGTAGAGGGACTGTTAGCAAGGGCATGTAGTGAGGGGACAAAGGGTAATGGCTTCAAACTGAAAGAGAGTAGGTTTAGATTGGGTATTCAGAAGAAATTCTTTACTGTGAGGATGGCGAGGCACTGAAACTGGTTGCCCTGAGCAGTTGTGGATACACCATCCCTGGAAATGTTCAAGGCCAGGCTGGATGGGGCTTTGAGCAATATTGTCTAGTGGAAGGTGTCCCTGCCTGTGGGTGTGGGTGTTGGAAATAGATGATCTTTAAGGTCCTTTTAAAGCCAAACCATTCTGATTCTGTAATTCTGTGGTTTAGTAATTTGTTTTATATCAGTGAACCCATCCTAGAGCTCTTCCTATACCCCAGTAAGGGGATTTGTGTATTTTTTAATTCCTCAAAACCTTACAAAGATGGACCCAATTAAATAAGTTCCACTTTTTAAAATCCAGCTTATTTTTTTTTTTGTTGCTGCACAAATCCTCAGATTTAGTGTTCAACTTCTGGTGACACTCAAAGTTTATCTGTGTTTGTGCAAGTGAACAGTTACCTTTGGGTGGCCAAGTGGCTTTTGCAGGATAATTGGTACACTTGCTGTCATCACCAGAAGTTTCTTCTGAGTGCCCCAGGGCAGAATAAAATACAAGTACTGTGGGGTTTATTCATTTTTTAAAGAGCTGTTTAGACCGAAAAACTGTACAGAACCAGCAGCAGTTACCAGTAGGTGTAAATGTGAATACCTTTAAGGAGTCCCAAAAACGCAAGAGGAACACAGGGCTTTGCCAGTCCCTTACCCCACCTGTAGATTTTCCTGGTGGAGTTCAGCTGTATAAATAAGTCCTCTGTGGTTATCAGGTTTGTTATTTCAATGTACATTCACCCTTATCAAGCTGTTGCAGCCCCAGAAGCAAGAGCAGGTGAGCAGCTGGTTAAATGAGTGGGTATTTATTCCTTACACGTTTTTGAAAGGTTGAGTAAACATGCCCTGTTCTGAAGATGATGGCAAGCACTCAGGCTGAACAGCAGCTTTCTCTTCCCTATCCTACTCACTGTGGAGTGTTTTCCCAGTGGGTCAGAGGCTCAAAGCTGAATGGAGAGTTGAGAAGCAGGAAAAATTGAGCAGCATAGGGGAATAAAAGCAGTGCAATGAGGGAAACTGAACCTAGTGAATTGTAAAATTTTCCCAACTTTGACAGAACCAGGATTTCAGCCCCAGAGACTTTCTTTTCTGCAAACAAATAAAATCAGGAACCCTATCTCAGACCAATTCTACAATCTGAGAGTATCAGTGTCACCACCAGCTTCATTGTTGGTTTTATCCCCTTCATTCACCATGAGAAGGGAGCCTTGCTTTTAAAGATACATTGGTGTCTTTGTAACCAAAAACACAGACAGAAAAAGGATGCTGTGAAAACACAAGGTGCTCTGGCAGAGAGGATGGGGAAGATGCAGCACTTCTTGAAAAACAAAAATGTGGAGTGCCTAAAATTCCTAATTCTTTATGGAAATCTTGATCTAGTAATTTTGGTTGCTAAGAACATGATGCATCTTCCAATGATTTCCAATTTCGTTTTTTGATTTAGGAATTTATCAGGGCTTCATGAAGAAACACAAACATTAGACAATGTCAAGCCCCCCATCTTCTTGGAATACCTTTGGGCGCTCTAGCAAGAGCACAAGCACAGTAGTTCTCTTAATACATGTTCAGGCATGGGTTGCAAATGTGATAATCAGTTCCAAGTCATCTGAATGTTGGTGCCTTTGTGAAGGGAGCTGCCAATCCAGTGTAAATATTCCCAACCCCAGTTAACCAAATTAAAATTCCTAGGTTTTAGAGCACACCATAGAATTCTTTAGAAAACTATCATATAGATAAAGACCAAAAAGAATTGATGCTGGACATCATGCTCAGGTAGCACGGAACTGCAATCCTCTCCTTTAGAAAGGCAGGAAACAAGGCTAGTAAAGACATCAAATGCAGCAGGCAATGAAGTATCAGACAGCCTCCAGCTTTTGTAGAAATGCTTGCATTCAGCTATTGAGTTGGGACAACACTGTGACACTCTGAAGATGGAACATCAGGCTGTGGTCATCTCAGCTGAGCTTTCTGATCATTCTGCAGTCATTCCCTGATTTGCAGAAAATAGGTGAGGAGGAAGACTGCTTGATTCCAGCAAATGGTGCCTTTGGAAGTATAGCTGCCATCTTCTCTAACTGTTCCTGTGGAGTGCTCAGATCTGTTTTTCATGCCCCAAAAGATAAGAAGAGAGTTATTTGATGGTCCTAATGGCTTCACACAGTCTTGTATGCAGAGGTTGTGAGACAGCACCCCTCAGTGCAATGCCCCATGGGCCAGGTGCCTATCCTGGGCTGTAATTCCTGGCCCTGCCTATTTTCAAGAGAGCACAGTTTGTATCTGTACTCGTTATATACCACCCTTTGACTGCACCAGTCTATTAATCTTATCAGGCTTAAGCATGTATAATCCACCAGTCAGGACCCTGACTGGTGCAAATTATGAGCGTTTTTTTCTCGTAATATCATTCATGCACAGAGTCCTATTGACAGCAGCATAATTCCTACACACCTTTGTGGATCCAGCTCCCAGCTGTCAGCTATGATTATGGATATACTGAATTCAGTGGAGCTTTTTTCACTCAGCTGTGTGTGAAAAGCTGCCATTTAAGGCCTGTTTCGCCAACGGAGTCTGGCAGCCTGGGACCATGCAGAAGATGGCCTTTTGCTTTATAGCTTCATCTCCCCTTAAATAAAAGTTAAAATAGGGTGAGAGATGCAAACCTTAGGGCAGAACTATGTGTGTGCCCACAATATCTCTTAGAAGATAAGATACTGCATATTCTCTAAGATGTATCCTTTAAGAGAGCCTTGAAAATTATTATCCTGGGGACACTTATCAGTGAAAAAATTGTTTTCTGTCACTTCAAAGCATGGTGACTGTGGTCCTCAGGACCAAGGTTTAGGAGACTTGCAGATAGTCTGACTTCAGCTCTACACAGTACTGGATTCCCCTGTCAATGTAGAGTTTTGTAACTTTATATTGAGATTAGCTCCTCTGTATAGTCAGCAATGCTCTTGTCATTGTGTTTAGGTGGAATGAAATCAGTTAGAAAAAACCCTCATGTCATGCATTGACTCTCCACCTTTGCTTTGCTATGTGCTCGAAGGTACAGTTTTGGTGGTCTGTCCTCAGAATCTAATAAACCTAAAGCTTGACCAGCAGTGGTTCAAAAGAAGGCTATTTTTTTCCCAATGGATCTTTAGCCAAGTAAGTTTTTTAGGTTTTTTGTCTCTCTCACTTTGGCTTCCTGGTCTGAATAATGATTAACTTTGAACAATGTAACGTGAAAGAAATGGAATAGAACATGAAGAGTGAGGGGTTTGGGTGTAAAACTAAACAGTTGCAATGCAAATATTTTGACAGGGGTTTATGCTGCAGTTCGATGTGAAATGACAAAATGGCCCTTCATCTCCACCAGTTCCAGATGAGGAAGTTCTAAACAGCCTTCTAGTCTGCATTGTGGCCAAACATGGTTGGTCTGTATAAATCCTAACAATGGGAAGGGCATTTTTTCTTTTTTATATATAGAGCTGGTCTGGTCTGAACTAAAGTTAGAAAAAGTTGAGCAATCCTGATAGCCAAACATGCATTTTGCATTCAATATCCTACTGCACTGCTTCATAAGGGTTTTCAGTGAAGAATTAAATGCATTCTCTCCTAAGGGTCCAGAGTGTCTTTTCCTTCAAAGAGGAAGTCCTAAGAAGAACTTTCTGTTCTCTTTGAGAGATATAGTTCTGTACTTATGAAAAAAAATCCCATGATCTGACCTGGCCAGTTGCTATCCACCACCTGTTCTTCATAGTTTGATCCAACGGATGCAATACATAATGAGAGGTAACTTTTAAAACATTTATTTGTCCCTAATGATTATTATTTACTTGTAAAAGATTCAGTTTTGGTGTGGAAATGGCATTGATAATACTGGTCAGGAAAAAGCTGATCACTGGTTGAAAGTCAAGCATTCATAAAGTGTACCATTAGACTTGCTCGGTGCTTTCAATGCCACATCTCACAGACTGCAGTTGACTTCTCTGAAGACTCTTGCAGTATGGATTGATTTTGTGTAGCTTTGAGGTTTTCTTTCAGCTAAGAAGAAAACTATGGTGTTTGTGGGCAGCTGCAGGTGTTCTGCTGTCTCAGCACAGAACACGGGCATGTATTTTGTTGCTAGAGTGGTTATTGAGCTATAGAATGTGATGTTTTCAATGTCGAGTTGTTACTTTTCTCTCATTGAACCTAAGACAAAGAATACAGACAAATTCTGGCAGAATGGTGTGGATGAAGGGAAAAAGAAAAACTTTGAACCAGTATAGAACTAAAGATGATAGCTTGGGAAAGTTATCAAAGAAAATAGAAGAACAGCATCAACTCTGCTGTTAGGCTACCCAGCTTAAGTTAGTAAGATCCAGGTTAGAACAGACTGTATTTTGGCTGTTTAGAGTATGTTTGTGCATGTGGGTTCACTGCTATATTAAAAAGTGTCTGTGCTTTCTCTGCATTAATGCTGCAAGTCACTGTTAATGAGAGATGGCAGTAGGTTATGTTTTTGTATGCTTCATTTGGAATTTTTTAATACAATTACTTTTAAGTACCTATTTTTTTAAATGCAATCAGTAGATTTTGAATGCCCTCATCACACAGATAAATCATACACATTTTTCTTTTAGCTAAACATTACCTGTCCTATGAGGAAAGGCTGAGAGAACTGAGGCTGTTCAGCCTGGACAAGGCTTCAAGGTGACTTTATAGTGGCCTTCCAGTAAGTAAAAGGGAGCCTACAAGAGAGCTGGAGAGGGACTGTTTGCAAGGGCCTGTAGTGATAGGACAAGGGGGAATGGCTTTAAACTGAAAGAGAGTAGGTTTAGTAGGAAGAAATTCTTTACTGTGGGGGTGGTGAGGCACTGGAACAGTCTGCCCAGAGAAGCTGTGAATGCCCCATCCGTGGAAGTGTTCAAGGCCAGGCTGGATGGGGCTTTGTGCAACTTGATCTTGTGGAAGGTGTCCCTTGACAGGGTGAGGACTGGAACTAGATGATCTTTAAGATCCCTTCCAACCCAAATCATTCTATAATTCTATCATTAATACATGATGATTGTCTTCTGAAAATCAAGTTAAAACAAATCAAACCAATGCTGAGTGCCTTGGACCAAATTAATTAGTTAATATAGGAATTGGGGAATACAGACTGGAAGAGTATTCAACTCTTAATGCCCAGGTTCATTATATTTATGATGAACCAGCATGTTTGTGTACTGAAATAAGTATTCGTAAAAATACTGCAGCAGTGCCAGTATAAAGTGCATTTGCCAAAATCTTCCCTCAATTGTATTAAGAAGTACATGTACTTTTAAATGTTGCATGCTGTAATTGGGAAGCACCAGGTAGCATACCTACAACAGACACAATTTAAAATGCTAGCAATAAGTCCTATACATAATGATCTCCAAAGACAGCATGCTGGAAGAGTTACTTCCAAGAGTAATGACATTGTTTTGCTGACTGACTGTATTTCTCTGAAGATCTCTGGAAAAGCTGCCAAGCAACTTCTGTGAGTTCTCAACAAGGTGCTACTGAAATTGTGTCTTGCTTTGAATAACTTTCTGCACTTCACCTTTTTAAAGAGCCTTCTATCTGAGTATCAAAACCCAGCAGATCAACAGATGAGGCTCTAGGCCCTCTCCCTCTGTTAGAAAGCTTGAAGCACAAAGTGGTGAAATTGCACCTAAGTGACAATTTAACATGGTTTATAGTGACTGGCTTACTGTAGGAGCTGTAACCCCATGAAAACTGGAACTCAGAAAGAGTTTTTGGATGAGCAATGTAACAGTGTGTTTCTTACCACAAAAGGTTTGAAGTTGGTTGGTTGGTCGGTTGGTTAGTTTTGTTTGTTTTGTATATAGGAAAAAAGCAGGGGGAGTGTTTAGGAAGAACGAGCAAAAAAACTGAACAGAATCTATGACTTTAAACGTTGTGTGAAGTAATCTTGTTTATTACATGCTCTATAAAAAGGTATTTATGGGCTTGCTACTGCAAGTGATTGCAAAGGAGCCTCTGTGTTCTCAAAGAACAAAACCTGTGATGTGAGGCAACCAGAATTCACATCACTTTTAAGAAAGCCTTGTTGATTCTTGAATGTAAGCACTATATCTTATCAACTTTATGACTGTAAGCAAGCCTAGAGCATGTGGCCAAAGAAAAGGAAGAGATGCTGAAAAAGCAATTCTGTAGTCGTTTGCTCTGGCATTGCAATTATTTGGTGGGGGTTTTTATGTGTAGATCTTTCGATTTATTCATTGAACAATTGTTCAACTCAGAGGCCACCTCTGGGACAAACCTGAAACTGAGAGAAGTCGTGTCATTGAACTCAATGCATTCAAGGCTTCTCTTTCTTACAGTGGCTGGAGCTGAAGAAGTTTTCCATGGGACAATCCTCGTCGAGTTGATTGGGATGATGGAATGAGTACAAAGAAGCTGGGATTCGGTGACTTAGAGCTCCTCGGGACTCAGCAATTCGCTGCTGTTGCTGCTTTCACCGCAGAAGGAGGCAGGGAGTTCGGGAGCTTGGCTTTGTCCGGGGGGCCGCGAGGCGCTGGGGCTGTGCTGGAAGTCCTGCCCGGGCCTTCCTGCCCCCTGGCTCGCCCCCTCCTCCCCAGGGCCGGCACGGTCTGCCGGGGCCCCCCGCCGCCCCCCTCCCGCGGGCTGCCCCGGGCGCTACTTGCCATGGACACGCGGCGTCCCGAGGCGGCGGGCGGCGGGCTCAGCGCGCCCTCCGAGCGGCGCTTCCCCTCCGAGCCGGAGCCGGAGCCGGAGCCGGGGCCGAGCCCGAGGCCGGGGCCGGAGCCGCCGCGGGAGGCGGTGCTGTCGCTGTCGCTGCCCGCCCGGCTCCCGGTGAGGACGCGGGACAGGAAGCTGGACTTGCGGGTGCCCGGGCAGTGCCCGCTGTCCGGGGAGTCGCCGCGCTCCTCGTCCAGATCCCGGCAGGCGCTCACCCGGCTGGGCCTGCGGGGCTCCCGGCGGGAGGAGGCGGCCGCCCCCGCCCCGCCGCCCGCCGGGGGGGCCCGCGGCGCCTCCTCGCTGCTGGAGGAGGGCGGCTGGTGCTGTCCGTGGTGCCGGCGGCGCGGCGGCGGCGTCCCCCGGAGCTGCCCGCGGTGCTGCCGGGCCGGGCCCGGGGCGGGGGCGGCGGGCGCGGGCGGCGGCGGCGGCGGCGGGAGCGGAGCGGGCGCGGGGCGCGGCGGGGACGCGTTGCTGGCCAGGCAGGGCGGCGGCGGCACCACCGAGCTCTTCTTGGAGTTGTACAGGCTGGGCTCCTCCTCGGAGGGGCCCGTCGGCCACTGCGGCTGCCCGCAGAGGCTCTTCTGGATCTTCTTGATGCCCAGGTGGGCGATTTCGAGGATGTTGAGGAAGAGGGAGACGGCGGCGATGCTGTTCATGAAAACCATAAAGATGGTTTTCTCTGTGGGTCGGGACACAAAACAATCCACCGTGTTAGGGCAAGGGGACCGAGTGCATTTGTAAAGGGGGGACATGTGAAACCCGTATAAAAGATACTGACCTATCATAAAGCCCACTTCAAGCACTGACCGGGTCAGGATATGTAGGACATAGGTGCGCAGCAGGGACCCCCTCAGGGGTGCCTTGTGCACTTTCTTCTGTTCCTCCAGCTTACGCAGTTCTCTCTCCACTCTCCTGTATTCCTCGAGCATGGGCTCCAGGTCCTCAAGCTGAGCCCGTAGGTGGGATTTCCTGTTCTGCCGCTCTTTCTCCAGCGCCCTTAACCTGTACAGCGCGTGGCCCATGTACACTAAGGACGGGGAGGAGACAAATATGATCTGCAGTACCCAGTATCTGATCAAAGAGATCGGGAAGGCTTTGTCGTAACAGATGTTGTTGCAGCCAGGTTGCTCTGTGTTGCAGATGAATTCGGACTGCTCATCATCCCAGACATCTTCAGCAGCTACTCCCAGCACCAGCATCCGGAATATGAACAGGATTGTGAGCCAGATTTTGCCAACGATGGTGGAGTGGATGTGCACTTCTTCAAGGATGCTGCCCAACAAGTTCCAGTCCCCCATGGTCAGAAGTTCATTTCTGGAAAACAAAAAGTTACCTTCCTGCAATGATGGATTTCTTTTGGAAATGGCCATTTTTGGTTTAGTTTTTGTTTTATTTTTTTTTTTTTAATTTTAATGAATGTGTTTCAGATACATTCTTCTGGTATCTGCAGAGCTCTTAGAAGTTCGTCATTATTTTCTACTTACTGAGTCTTTAAATGAATTCAAAATTCATGATTACTGGTCAAAGATGCAAATGTGAGATTATTTAAAGATTAACAGAGATTGATTTCAGCTGTAAGCCACAGTACTTCTTATCTGCCCATAGTTTTATATTATTTTCTTCCAACTTGAAATGAAGACGACTTTTTTCCCACTTTGCAAATACTTTGCCAACTACAGTTTAATTCTACACCCACTCCATTCCATTCCACTATGGATTTGCCATAGTTTTGCCATAATAGATAATGTTCTTGGCTTTAATTTGTTTGATAAAGTTTTGAGAAGTGTCCTATAACTGTGATTAAAAACAGTTTCATTTTTTACCCCAAGGTAGTAGCAATATTAATGCCATCCATCCAATATTTTCCCATCTACCTGGGTAGCAATTCACAAGTTTTTCTCTTGGTTTACTAAAACTACAAACATGTAGCTAATTTACACATAGCTCAACATTTGCAGTCTCAGTTCTAGGATAATATCAATAAACTGAGAGCTCTTAGGGTTAATACCTTTATTTTTATGCATCAAGTTTTACTGCATCTTAATTATAAATTTCAACATATGAGATGATGAAATCAGGGATTACATAATGGGGCGATGTGGAGGTTTTTAACAGTGAGTGTGTGAAAATCTTTTAACTACCTTTTTCCTAAAAACTGTTCGATTCACAAGCAAATTGGTCTATGTTCTGCTTGATTTACAAGCTGCTTCTTTTGAAGCTTTATTTTGGAGCTTCAGCTAATGTGTGGAATTGAAATGTAAGATTTTTGACTGTTTATTTGTGAATGAACTGCATGTTTAGTGTTGTGTCCCTAGAACTTTTTCTACTAATATGGCAATATTGAAAGCAACTGGGATCATATCTACCTCAGGGTGCACACTTGAATTTTTTTATGCTACAATATTTTCAAAACATCCCAAATTCCACTACGCCACAACCTTTAGTAAAGTGCAATTTCTGAGCTTTTTTTTTTTTTTTTTGAAACTAGCCAGCTGATGTGCTCAAAATCTTGTTTATATTTAAATGATAGCGTAGCTGGGTGATACCACCATTATTAATATGGATTGGTTCATGACATGATCACATGTAATTTTTGCTTCAAAGCTGTATTTATCCACACTGCAAATAAAAATTTTCAGTTGTAACCAACAGTGAAGTCATTCTCAGCACAGGCATTCTACAGACTTTATTATTACATTTCTGGGACTGGTTTTTGCCTGCAAATTTGAATTTTCACACATGGAACTTGCTAAGGAAACACATCTAGTCAAGCAATTTCTTAGTTGCTGTTATGCACCCAGAATATTTTGTTTCCCCACTCCTTCCCTCCCACGCATATCACTGCAATGAGCCACACGAGGAAAACAGAAAGTCAGCAATAATTATTGTAGTCCAATGCAACACTTAAGCCAAGGAGCTTTAGGTGTATTCACTGCCTTGAAAATGGCTGATAGGCTCAGCAAAAAATCTCAACCAAACAACAAAACTCCAAGTGTGATGCTACAATGTAAATTCAGGAAAAAGTATGTTTTAATCCCAAAGTTGAAATGGTAGCATTCTCTAGCAGTAGAATCTGTCATTGTCTGTTCTGGAATGTAACTATTCAGGGCAAGAGAGGTGTATAAACAGATCCCTCTGGCTCTACAGAGTTTTGTTTCTTAAGTTGTTTCTACCAGTATTTGAATAATTCTATCCTCACCTTTGCATTATGAAAGCCAACAGAGGAGAGTAATGTAATTGTAGGAATTGTATAATTCACCCTCTAAGTGAGCCTTTGATACCAGGACACTTCCCCTCAGCTCTGCACTGGTGGAACTGCAGTATAAATATTGACACAGTGAATGTTGTGTACAAAATAAAGAAGTTAGTTTAGAGCCACAAAAGCCAGCGTTTCTAAGAAATCAGCCCAAACTACTTCACAACCCTGCAATAGCAATGTGCTTCTAATTTTTCCATTTTTTCCCCTTCCCTGAGTTCTGTGCAACAGAGTAATTTCAGTTAACTCTAAGAGAGCAATCTCAAATATCAATGATATCATTATTTCCAGTTTACTAGTAGACTAGAAACTCTAGTAGCACAGCCTGTTCTATACTGCTAGCATTGTAGACTAGAAATATACAATTTTTAGTACAGAAAGTACATACCTGAGACATTTCTCATTATACCATCTAACTTTTTGTCTGCCCAAGTATTATTATATGCTTATTTCAAACAATAAAAATTCATGCATATAATCAGTTAGAACCAGATGGAAATCCACCATTTCTCTTGGAGGAAGTTCTCTTTATTTTTTGCTTTTGTTACTTCTTTTAAAATCATCTTGTCATTTGCCACTATTCAAATCACTTCTATGTTATATTTATGCCAGGTTTTCATCAGTTGAGGTATGAAAAAACAGCATTAAACTTTAAATTTCTTGTCAGAAGAAGTTAAATGTTAAGATGCAATACTCATGGATTTAATTTACATTGCTTCAAGTCTGGCAGACACCTGCCTGATCCATACTGCCCTAGGAAGAATTATTTTTCTGCCACTTACCTCAGGAGAAAGCCCTTGGTTAGTCTCTTAGAGCATTGCAGAAGGAGCATGCAGAACTCCTTGTTGTTATTTCTCAGAGACCTCTCTTTGAGAGTGCTAGGACATCTCTTTTTTTTTTTCTTTTTTTTCTTTTCCCCAAGAGCCAAAGCATAGACGTGGTACACTGGACAGGCTTCTCAGTTCTGTGTAGTCAGATGCCAAGATTGCTCTGTCTAAACTATTCATGCACGGTTTAAAAATCATCAGATGATAGGATGGTGCCTCTAGCCAAAATTATCATGCAATTATTTTAGTCAGTGGTGTCTAACAAAGCCATTCCCTCAAGGCTTAATCTGTACGGCAGCAGTTTGTTAAGTCCCTATGCCTTGTTTTAGTCAGTTCTTCAAACTTTACACCACCACCCAGCTCCCAAATGAAGTTTTATTTAGAAAAATGGCTAAATAGGTAGCCTTTACAGTACAATACAGTCTTTAATTTTCTTTACATTCCATTAGTTTCGCTTTGAATCAATGCTCGAGGATCGATCGGTCATGTCCGATTTCATACTCTGCTGCCTGGTGAGTTAATTTAGGATGTGTTAGACTGAACCTTTGAAAATGGAGGCCACAGGAACTGAGACTCGAGTCTTGAGTTAGAAACACAGCTTTCAGCACAGTAACCCTTCCTCAGCTGGGTTGAATAGTCACCCTCAATACCATTTGGAACTGATATCTGTGAGAGAAAAGGTTTAAAAAAGGCAAGCTGTCAAAATGGTATTTTGTGAGAAATGGGAGCCACCAGAACTGAGTTGCTGATACCAAAACCTTCTACGACCCAGTCCAGCCCAGGCCCAAGCTTAAATTTCATGGAAATCCCAAATATTCATTTTTTCCTCTCTTGTTGTGGAACTTCTGACCCTTTTCTTCCATTTTATAAAGCACAAGTATGATTTCTATTTCAGACTCTTCTCCCAAAAGATATTCCCACTAACCAGTGGCCAGTTCTCAAATGACAGTAGCCCCACTCCTTCAGAATTGGTCTCTGATTATGTACCACTGTATCCTTCTCTCTCACACAAGTCATATGTGTCTCCCTGAAGGTCCTGTTTGATTATGCCTTCGGAGCCTTGCCCTGCAGCACCTTTCCTCCAGCCTCAGCCTAACACAGCAGATGTAGGTTTATGCACACATTACAAACAAGCGCTTCAGGGGCAGTAGGGCTACCTGTTTCCCTCCCAAGAGATGCGTTAGTATTCATCCAAACCACCCAGATCTCCACAGGCCTTTCTCATCCATATACTCTCACGTACCTGTCATTGCCATTTCATTTTTGTGTCTCTTCTTTCCAAATCTCATCACCAAGTCCCTAAGGCTTTTCCATGCTACTTCAGCTGTCTAAGACCTTTGGCCCAGGCTGGGTCCTCTGTGCTGCCTCATCAGATGTTGTTGACCTGTGTCTAAGTGTTTCTCAGGATCACCCTCTTTACCTCTGCTGGCTGTGAAAACTTGAGAAAAGAGCAAGAGCATCCCTGTGATGTGTCCATGCTGTCAGAGAATGAGCTCTGCTGTTCACTGCAGAAGCAGCTCGTTCTGGGCCCAACACATTTCAGTCCCCATTCCATTTGCCCCTTGGCAGATCCAGAACCACAGGCTGCCTACCTCACTCTGCCCTCAGAGAAACCTGGTTTAAGGTTTTCATTTTCTCAGGGGACAGGGCTGTTCAGGGACAATTTGTTGCATTTCTGCTTTAGCAGCAGAATAATTAATGTTGTTAAAGGACTGCTCATACAAGCTTGTTAATGGACCATATAATTAATTGTCCATGAAAGGGAAGCAGGGTGGGAGGGTGTTTGCATTTGGAGAGAAGTAAGAATCCGTGGTGCCTCAGGACACTCCCTTGCTGTAAGTATCTGCCATAGATGGAATCAGCTTACAGTGTGAATGACAGCAGGCTGTGTGAGGATGTGTTGGGAGGGACTACATCCTGCAGGCCAGAGAGATGGGACCTTGGCCAGTGGTGACTGGAACAGGCAACTGTGAGAAGCAGCACAGTGGGAACCAGCACATCTTCATGTGTGATCTTCCTGGACCAGCAGTGACCTCCCTGCTGGGAAGCAGAGACCCAAGTGCTGGGGCAGGAGCTGATCACAACCAAGGAGGGTGAAAGGTCTGGTCCTACCCCAGTATCCAAACCCAGTACAAGGCATTTACTCTGTCTTGTGTGTGACAGCAGGATTCTGCACCCAGGATGGGGCAACCCTGGATGTATGCACAAACTGGGAAATGAGATGCTGGAAAGCAGAGCCACAGAAAGGGTCCTGGTCAATGGCAAGTGGGATATGAGTCAGCAGTGCCCTGGCCAGCCCTGTCCTGGGGGGCATCAGGCACAGCATCACCAGCTGGGCAACAGACGGGATTGTCCTGCTCTGCTCTGCACCGGGGCAGCCTCACCTCAAGTGCTGGGGGAAGCAAGAAAGACATTCAGCTATTAGAGAACATCCAAAGGAAGGCAACAAAGATGGTGAAGGGCCTCGAGGGGGAGCTGTCTGAGGTTACTTGGTCTGTTCAGTCTGGAGGAGACCTCATTGCAATCTACAAGTTCATGAGGGGAAGAGGAGGGGTAGATGTTGATCTCCTCTCTCTGGTGCCTAATGACAGGATGCAAGGAAATGGCCTGAAGTTCTGTCAGGGAAGGTTTAGGTTGGTGTATTGGGTCTGACTGGAGTAAAGCTCACAGCCCTTACAGTGCTGTACTTTGCTTTGGTAGCTGGTGTTGGTAACAGAGCAGTGTTTTGGCTACTGCCAAGCTGTGCTGTCCCTGTGACATTCCTTCCCCCACTGAAGGGGATGGGGGTGGGCAAAATCCTGGGAGGGGACACCAGCAGGCCAGCTGACCCCAGTCAGCCAAAGGGATATTCCATACCATATGACATCAGCTCAGATATATAAGGGAAGGAAGAGAGGAGGAGGAGGCACTCAGGGCTGATCCATGTTTGCCTCCTCGAGCAACCATCACGTGTGCTGGAGCCCTGCTTCCCAGAAAGTGTCCGGACATCGCTACTGATGGGAAGTAGAGATTGATTGTGTTTCTCCTCAGCTCTTGCATGTACTCTCTGCTTGCTTGCTCTATTTTTCCCACTGTAATAAAACTGCCTTATCTTACCCTGGTAGTCTTTTTTCCATATTATTCTCTCCCCTCTCCCAGTGGGAGAGGGAGCGATAGTGACTGGCACCTAGCCGGGGTTAACCCACAACAGCTGGATATCAGAAAAAGGTTCGTTGTTCAGATGGTGGTTGAGCACTGCAACAGGCTCCCCAGGGAAGTGGTCACAGCACCAGCCTGACAGAGTTCAAGAAGCATTTGGACACCGCTCTCAGGCAGATGGTGGGATTCTTGGGGCTGTCCCATGCAGGGCTAGGAGTTGGATCCTTGTAGGTCCCTTCCAACTCAGGGTATTTTTTGATTCTAAATTAGAAGTGTCAGCTAGAACAAACTAAGTTCTTCAAGTATTAGGTTCAAATACTCTTTTTATAGCACTGCAGCTTTTGATATTCTTGTCAGGGACTCACACATTTGAAAAACAGAAAAGGATATATGCAGGAACTAATAGTCTTACCTTCTTATAACAGCAGCATTTCTTTGTACTAATACTTTACAATTCTGACACAACAAAGCAAACAGTACAAGTCAAAACCAAAGTGCACATGCTTTCTGCTGTCTCACCAAACGCATCACAAAACTCTGAAGCTGATGGATGGGAACAGTTAGCTGGACAACAGGCTGCAGCCAAAGCAATTCAGCTATGGACATAACGAAATGCAAAGATGAGACTACAGAATTTTAGCTTTAGCCTAAGCCACTAACCTGGTACAGTGCACCCTCACTATCTAGAAACCCCCTGGCTTATTAAAAAAGTAACTTAACTTGAACTTGTTTTTCCATTTACTACAGATGAACATTACCATTACTACTGGTACTAACTCGCTGCTTCTGGAGCAAGTTACCTTTCACAGGAGCCAGCCAGCCACCCCTGAAACTTTATCCATCTTTCCTAGCAAAGCCAATTCTGCTCCCGAAATGCCTCGACTGATTTCATTCTAAGAAATCCTTAAGCCTGTTCCTTGGCATGCTTTATTACTGCTGCCTCCCTCCATGAAGACAAATTGCTAATTATTCTGCATCTGGTTTTAGAGTGAATACAATTAGAGGAAAGCCTTAATGGAAGTAGCTATGTGCTGCTGGACTGACATCTAAGAGAAGTGCCCTGAGTTAAGACAAGTGTCGTATGTACACCTTTACCTTTCGCCTTATAGAGAATCCCTCAAAATTCAATGCCCAATGCTCTATGATTTCACTATCATGCCCATCTCCTTAAACCGCACTCTCTGAATTTCAACTCTGGAAAACTTTTGAATACTCACACCCATGAAACAGAATCCTGTAAAAATGTGTGCTGGATAGAAGTAGACCTATTCTTCAGCAGCAAGTTGGAGTAACACTCTTGAAGGGCCACCAGCTATACTCTTCCACTGAAAGGTCTTGGACACAAGACTCCTTTGCAATATTCCACTCAACACTAACCCTATATTTACAGAAAAAAGATTAAAGTTGTAGGTCCTGTTTCACAAGTGGCTTAAGGGTTTTATATAGTTTGTGGAATTCTCCAATTTCCAGTCACATCCACTAAGAAATAAGCATCAGATACTCAGAGCAGCGATTACAGCAGAGCAGCAGCCGACAACTTCCATGTTTATTGGCCAGAACATCAATATAGCTACTCACTTATACAAACTAACAAGTAAACTTTAAGGCTTCTTCACAGCATGTGTAGTTGTCAAGCCATTAACCAACAGTTCTAGAAAATATTTTGATTTACCTGAGGTTCCACAAAGAAGACTGTAGAATTACATACAGTACATCTGGCATATACGTTTCAAAGTTCTTGTTGGAGAAATAAATTACAAACAATGGTACAAAACCACTCCAAGCCAACCTTTGTTCAACAAGAACATGTGTGTGAGTTTTACAGTTTTATTTTTTGTATTGCTCTTACAGTAAGCAAACTATTTAGTTTATACAAAATAAACCTGTAGTTTTATATAGTTAAAAAATCATCTTTGGCTAAAGAAAGCTCTTTCTATTTTTATACATATATTTATATATATACAAACATCAGATATTTTACAAGACCACATAGGAACCTGTACACATAGATACAATAGAGAGAACATTAACCAAGTTTCACACTTTACAAAAAAGGAATCCAAGTCAGATTCAAAACAGTCAAACCCTGCCCCCATCACCTATACAGATATAGAAGTAAACACAGATAAGGAACAAACAACTTTGTAATAAAATACTGCCTGCCTGTTGTAATGCAGAGGGGAAGCACTTAAGCGGAGAGAAGTGACTTCCCTCAGTGCCTTCAGTACTGTGCACATGTTGATCTCTAAGGATATGGTTAAAAGTATACTCTTAGTAGAGTCTGATTTTTCCACACACATGAACACTTCTCTGCAAACTGACTATTCCGGAAATGGTTTAAGTTAGATTTAAATCTCCAACAAATTAACAATTGTCACAAATGTTTGCTAAGAACAAGAACGGGTTGGTGCACCAATACCCCACTGAAATCACCAGGCACTGCCAGCATAGCATGGAAGGTGAGATTTGATCATTAAAAGCAAACATTTCAGAAGCAAGCACCTAAGATGGAAGACTGCCAGAACTGACATCATCACCTACTCAAGTCATTCCTTGTAATGGTTTCCAGAGCAGCGCCTAAAACAAGGACAACGCACTGTTTGGCAGCACGACAATCCATTCCATAGGTCACATGTACAATACTCCAAAGGGGTCAGTGACAACATCACTGACAAATTATCTGATGGTCTATTAGAAAGAGAAGTCTGTCCCATTAGCAGGAGAGGGAACAAAAATGCATGCTGACATTGAGTCATTGGACTCTGAAAAAGAGCCAATTCAATCCAAGTTGAAAGGCAATGCACTTAGGTGGGGCTATTAAATGAAGTCTAACCGAACTCAGCAGATGCTCTGACTGAATAAAGACTACAGCAATTCCGATCCTCCATAGGGAGTAAAACCTCAAAAATCAATGAATTCATTAAACAAAACCCCTTGCAACTCCCAGGGACGTTTCTCAGAGAGAAGAAAAAAAACCTTTTTAGAAATTTGGGATAAAACAGCAGTATGTATGACATGTGTGTGTAAAAAAATATATATATCCACACATATATATACACACACACTCTTTTAGGTATGCTCTATTAAAACTGGAAACAGTTATAACAGGTTTTTTAAAATAGAACATAATGAATTTCTAATGCACTGAACGATTTGTAAACATAGATGCAATTGCTGTCAAAACATGCCAAGTTGACAAGCTTTTGAAAACTGCTTGTTTTTACAGAAAAGTTTTGCTTCTGGTTAGTAATTACAAAGTCACATTTTATAAAACTGTAAAGGACTGTTTCTAAATTAATTTAAAAGAAAATAAGTTCTCAACAGTTTTTTTTTAACAAAACAGAATGTTTATTGTGTTGAAGACCTAAATGAAGTACTTTTTCCAGATGTAATTTGGAACAGAAAAACATAATGCTTTGCAGAGTAGTGTTCATGTAAAGTAACATTTATGCTACCCTGCACACTGACTATTCTGAAAACAGGTTCTGTTAGATTTACATCTCTAGTAAGTAAACAATTGTCACAAATGTTTGTTAAGAACAAGCCACAAAATCCACCTATTCCTGAGCAACAGAATTCAATTACTAGATAAGCAACTTCCGGAATCATTGATATCATTGCCCTGCCTTATTTTAAGAGAAAAAGACCTCACTTTCTTAAAATATGCTCCACAGTCACCAAGATGACCCACCTGTCATTTTCCAGGATTATCTACCAACTGGATTCCAAAGCACTCTTAGTTTTTAACATCAGTTTGCCATCAGCACACGCAGAACTTCCGAGAAGCAAAGCAGGAGCCACCACTCCCACTCGACTGCTCGCCCTTGTCGCCACTCACAGAACACCTTTAACTAACAGGAGATGACCCCCTTGAAATGATACTGCCCTGTGTGCAGTATCAAAGCCCTTTCTTTCCTAGCCACTTGGTTTGTGAAGTTCCCTCTGTGTTACTCTGTTAAACTTCAGAGGAAATGCAGACAAGTAAATAACTAACAAACACTTACAAACAGATTTACCAAACTCAGTATTCTGACTTGGATAGCTCCCCATAATCCCATTATATGAATGCAGTGGCTCCAGTCCATCCCTGCAGGTAACAGCTAAGCCCTGTAATCTTGAAGCAACTTTGTTTGAGTCTACTTGCACTTTGATTTCTTGAACAGCTTCATTAACTGCTTGAATCTCTCTGAAACCTAATGGAGGACAAAAAAAAAAAAGAAGACATATTAAGGCCCCAGACTTCCATATCTACCAAGACAGATTGATCTGACATCAAGTTGTTTTAAGACCACCATGATTTGCTTCCAAGAAATTTTAGGAGCACCATTAGCAGATTAACTGGATCTAGGAAGTCTTCCTACACCTTTCAAATTTGAAAAAGCTTCCAGGTTAATCAAAGAAAGCTAGAGCCAACACAGGTTTAACACAGGTTTCCCTACAGGAACGGGGAAAAAACGAAGGCTTCAAAGCCAATTAGCCTTGAATTTACCACACATAACCATGAGTAAGATGTAAATATAAAGACAAAAGCTTATTTTGTACTACACAAAAACTACTGTTTATTGGTTATTTTCTACCCTCTTGTATAATTGTTGCTTCAGGTATTTTTGGCTCATCATGGAGAAATCTGCTTGCCAGTCTGTAGCTTAGATTAAAAAATCTTTTTGCTGAACATAGCTACAGCTGACAGTGACCTCATTCAGCTCAAACTAGTACTTTCTATTGCTGTATACATATTGCTATAGCATATTGATGATCCACCAAACTGGGAAGAGAGGCATAAACGCACAGATAACATCATTTTACCCAAGCAGCCACCCCAACAGCTTCTAAACCCCACAAAGATCCTACACTACATCCTAAAAGCCAAATTCCAATCATGCAGGATTTCCTAACGGAGTCAAATGTTTCTCCCTTTCTAGATTCACAGGATACAGATTAAGAGAACAATTCAACTCCAGTATAAAGCTACATGCAAACCTCTGGAAATATTCCACAGTAACTTAGTATCTGTATCTTTTGAAACTTTTTAATTAAAAAATGAAAGAAAAACCATCTTCATTAAAAGTGTTCTTTCTGCACAATCACGGTACTGTTTTCAGCTCTAAATTTAATCTTTTTCTAATTTATTAAAGGTGTACAAAGGTTTCAGGCCTCTCTAAGCGCTGATCCAACACCAGAACAATCCTGTTGTACCTGGATTATGAGTGGAGCAGTTTCAATGTACCAATCAAACAGGTACTGAGGAATCCCCATAATACTTCTATAATGTGTATTTTTAAGAACTAACAACTGGCAGAATCTAAGATTCTTTTTTTTTTTCAAGAATCCCCCAAAAAAGACATAAAAAACTACAGATTTGCAGAAGTTCTCTAAAGATTTTTGTTCAACTGCAATTGTAAATGTAGGAATATTGCTGTAAGTAAATATAAGAATGATCATCACCTACCTGACTGGGGCTTTTGCTCAGCCTAGTGGCCAAGGAAACAAAGGTTTTGCTTGATGGTCCTTTTCTCTGACATTCCAGTAAAATTTCTCGGTCATCATTTCTACAGCAAAAATGCATTTTAAAAATATTAATACATACAGTTGTGTACATGTACACAAGCAAAATGATACATACAGGCACATATAAAATTCATAGTATTTCCAAACTACAGAACATGAGCTCAAACAGCAGCAATGAATTTGTGGAGGATCCTTTCTTCTGCCAGCACAGAGTAACTAGTCAGTACAAACAAGTGGTAGTGGAGATTATGTTCCCCTACTAGGAAGGGCAGGACTGTTACAATAGAGTTAGCCCCAAACCAAAGTCAAAGAGTTTTAAGCTTCTAAATCAGATATTTAAACTTGAATTGAAAGGAACTCAGATTCAACAGGGGTCAGCAGTTTCAGCCTCAGGTTGCATGGCTGAACAGCAGCTTTGACCTAAGGCCCACTGATGTTCAAAGATAAACCAGGGAGGTGTTTGACTTATCTAAGTGGCTTAATATAACAAACATACTCAGAGCACATCTACTGCTCACATGAGAATAAAAACAAGGAGTCTATTCTGAAGTGTGTCATCAATTTTCTGTTTTTCTCATCAATGAATTTAGGCAAAATGTATATATACAGCAATTTTATTTCGTTGAAACCTGTCATACTTCAATAAATTATATTTATTTTCTTCAATTTTAAAGGAAAATGTAATTGCTAGTTATTTAAATAAATGTCTTCTGTAAGTCTCTTTCTACCTTGTTGGTTTGCACATTAAAAAAAAAAATCACATTACCTTTTGCTGTCTTTTTCTATGAAGGTATTTATTTTCTTTTAAAATGCTACCTAGAAACTTTATATCTGAACTGTAGTTTAGAAAGGTCTGTCCTTGAAAATTTTAGAAGCCCTTTTATAGAGTGTTGATTGCATCAAGTTATAGGAAGAATAGCAAAACCTGCCAACTTTAGTTTCTTAAAAATAAGAATATACAACAATGATTTTGCATGTATTACTGACATGTACAGCCATCTCATTTGTCACCCACATCCTGCAAATTGGAATACAGGAGTTGAATGGCTGACTGGTACATTTCCACAGATTAAGCAGCTCAGACACGAAAACAACTGTTTGCTCTCATGCCTTCCCTCAGAGGGGGAAATCTTTAGCTGTTTTTCACCAGTCACCAATGCCTCATAGGAACATCAAGGACCTCCATCCCCTACCAAGCCTGGCTGGAATTTTTGGACGGACAAAATAAACCGGGCATGGGAAATAATAAGAACAGACAGTGCATTACAGTAGGTCTCATTACCTCAGCGCATAATCTTTCAAAACAAAAGCCAAGAGGACTCTTGCTTTGCGAGATGTGGATAAGGGATGGATATCAATCTCCCAGAGCAATCCTGCACTGGTAAAAGGAAGCCCCCAGTCACCTTTTTAGAGAAGGATGTGGAACTTTGGTCATCAGCTAAATAACCTTTTCTTCCCTCTTTTCAGTGCATCACGTAGTTTAAAAAACGCCTAAAGCAATCAAGCAGATCAAATCAGAAATTACCTTGTCCAGGAAACTACTACTTCTCCTTTCTTTTTAATGATGTTCTTGGCATAGAGGCTAGGTGATGATGGAGATGAAGCCAAGGGAGAAGAGTCTTTGTTCTGCTGTAGCTCCTTGTTCTTATTGGAACATTGTTTGGGTGATGAATTTCTATCTTCAGACCTGATATTACTTTCATCACTCTCCTCACCTGCTGATTCTGTTCCTTTTCGTTGCCTTTTTGAATTGGAATTCTCTTTGACAATCTCTTTTTTCCTCTTTTTATTGGTTTTATCATCAGTACTTATCTGGCACCCTCCATTAGTCTTTGAACTGGGTTTTGTTTCAAGATCACATTCACCTGCTACAGTCTCATTAGAAAGCTCTTCTGTTAAGTCTATAGACGCATCACAGCACTCTTCCAGTTCTTCCTTTTTATCATTGACTTCAGAGTTTCCTGTTGAAGTTTCCCAAGCCCCGTTATCTGCTCTGGATTCCATTGCATGACATGAAGTTCCACTAACAATACCATCTGTTATGTATGACTTCATACTGCATCCAGCAGGAAAAGAAGCTTGAGACCTAACAGGAATTTCATTTATGTTTTCAGATACTTGCAGTTTCTGTGCCTCAGATTGCTCAGAGCCTTTATCTGGGCTTTCAGTGTTGTGGCTCTCTTTGTCTGAAGATTTTCTACAGGTTCCAAGCAAGCCACTAGTTTCTTCCTTTCCAATACTATTGTGTGACTCCTTCAGAGACTGAGCTAAGGTAGGATTTTGTTCTTGTTCAGTGCTGATGTGAGGCAAGTGATCCATCTTAACCAGATCTGGTTTGACATTTTCTTTCACGGTGGCACTCTGGCTGTCCCTTTCTTTTCCCCTAGTTCTCATTTCTCCTTTCCCAGTCTTGGCTGAGGATGCCTGTGCTTCCTTCACTGGAGCCATCTGATCAGATGCTGGTGAGGCAGATGGCACTGCACGCCGAATCTTTACAATAAAATGATCATTGGATTTCTCCATGATTACTGCTTGCATTGGTAGGCTGGGGCGACACTGAAATCCGGGAGCAACAGTCCGACCTGTCCACGACGATGAACAACTTGATTTACTGCTTGAGTTATCAGATTCTAAAGCCAAATGAATGTCTTGCTCAGTGGCATCCTCCTCTCCAAGAAGTGCATCTTCGCTGTAATGTGCACTAACAACACCCTCTGGAGCAGAGCTAGAATTATTCTCAGGTTTTAGGAAGCTGAGGTGAGCATCTGATTTCAAAGGTGATGGAATCGTTAGAGAAACAGCCAAATCTTCAATGAGGATAGAAGAAACACACGATTTACCCTTCTGTAAATTGCATTCATCTTCTTTGCACGAAGCTGAGTTTGTGGAAACCTCAAACATACAGCTCTCATCCAGCACATCTGGATCAACAGGCATCTGAGGCCTAGATGCTAATGAGGGAGCTCTTACAGGTGAAACAATAGTCCAACTAATATCCTCTTCCAGTCCACAATCCATGCATGCCTCCTTTGGAGCAATGTCTTGCTCCAGTTCAGCAGCGTTATCCCTGCATTTATGATTGTCTAAAAACTGTTTTTCTGGAGTCCTGAATTCACACTCATTTCTGTTCATATTGCCACCATTTTTTTCCAAGAGATCAGAACCTTGCAATAAGCTTTTGAAAATTTCACCCATTTGAGCATCACTTACAAGATTAAATGTAAGACTGGATGCTTGTTGTTCTGTGAGAAGCTCGTAACTAAGATCAGACTTGTTAGCATCTCTGGACAGCTGGAGTCCTTCCTTTTCATATTTAACACCCTTCAGTGGAGTAAGAGTGTTTTGTAAATTGTTCTCTTTAGAGACGTGAACTTTTGTTTGGGAATTTCTTGTGTTATCAATGGAATTAAGACATTTTGTAAAGGCAGTTTTTGGTGCACCTGTCTTATTTTTCTCATGCTGACACTTAGGTTGTTGATAATCCACAGTTTGCTTTGAAATATATTCTTCAGGCTTTTGAGAACTATCTTTCAGGGACTTTTTTCTAGACCTCTGCACATCATTTTTATGACTGATCTTGTGGTTTTGCTTTCCGGCCTTTTCGAACTTCCCCTCCTCACCCTCATTTCCCACATGACATAGCTTTATTATAATTCTCCTTATCTTTTCAAATAAGTAATCAAGCTGTTCATCTACAAATTTCCACAACTGTTTTTTCATATCTGACACTTGCTGGTCAAAAAGACGGTCCACTATTGCATTCTTTTTAACTTGTTTAAGTTTTGACTCTATAATATCACAGATATTCAATTTTAATGTATCACCTAATGCACACATCTTGGAAAAGTTCAAGTATCTTATTAATGCTGTAAAATTTATGATCCCAGATTCTATAATTCTGTGAAAATGCTGAACTGGGAAGTGTACTTTGAACTTCATATAACTTTTCCTCATCTGTTTTCGTATAGCTCTGAGCATCTGCATGATTTCTTGTATATTTGAAGGTTCAACAATAACATGAACTATTTTTTCAAGACAAGCAATGCTTACAGTTTTGTTTTCCCTCATATTCTTTGAAGATCTGAAGGTCTGATTTTTATGCCTCTCTCTGTTCTTTTGTGCGCTTACTTGCACAGAAACAAATTTTCCATTATCTTCATTGCAGTGCACAGTTTTGCTGTTTTGATTCTGTGGGCTGCTGCTCAAATTCCGTGTCTCAGAAGAAGCTTTCGGTCTTGACTTTTTTGTATTTTCAGAGCCTCTCTCTGGTTTAGATTTTTCTTTATCTTCATCGCTACTTACAATTTCGCCTTCTTCTATTTCATCTGAAGATGTGCTTAGCCGGGACTCCATCTCCAGGTGTTCATCAGACATGCTAACTGGCTTTTGATTTTCTTTGTTTACCTCCTTGGACAAGTTCTTTGAGGGACAGATGACAACAGTACTTTCAGGAATTAAATCTATAAAAAAGAAAGTTTGCTAATCACCATAAAGAACACCATTATAAGCAGATATTTTCAAGACTCTCTTCTGTAAACTGATATTCAGAATTGTTTTCTTGAACTCAGGAAGCCTGAGCTAAAATAAATAAAGGTGTTTTGCTCCAGGAGCTGCTATAAGGGCAAATTGAGCTTTATTTTGAGCAAATGTTGAGCTTTAAGGGGCCTCAATATTTCACCAAACACATGTGAACTATCTCACAAACACATCAACTGGAAAGAGAAAAATATAGCAGTTTTCATCAGTTCCAAATTTCTGTCCATTTACTTTAACAAGTTTTCTGATTACTGTACCAGCTAAATTACAACTGTCACATCATTATGAACTAACATTTACATACAATAGGCAGCTTTTCTTTTAACAATTTCAAAACTAAAACAAATTGAGAACAAATGACCCACTGATGTTTTAGTAATCCCGTAAAGAGTTATGCTCTGAAATATAAAAAAAACAGATTTCAATGCCACTTTTCTAGTAAGAAATCTGAACTTCCAAGAATTTTTGTTTAATTGCAGCAGGACATTACAAGGAAACTTAAATTCACAAATACTTGAAAGAATATGATCCTACGTAACTTTTACTTCCACAATTTCAGAGAAAAACCTAAAGAGATCTATGCAAAACTAGCCACAATTAAGAAACGTGTATGGATTTTTTTAGTAAGTTAACACAAAACTCTTATTTCAACCAGTCTTCTGTCAGTAGTGACCAACTCCGATTTTTAGAGCACTAATATTCAAATGACTAGAATCTTGGCTGCAACATTAAATGCTTCCACTACTAACAAAAAGGACCACTGAGACATATACAGCTTAAGAAGACACAATTTGTATTTTTCAGAAAGCAATTTCTGCTTTCCATGAGCGGATCTTCTAAGCTTTATGTCAAAAAGAAATTAAAATATACAAATACCTTTGTTGTAAGTCTTCACAAGGCCTTTACAGGGACTTTCCACCTTCAGTGCTTTAGCCAAAGGACGCACTGGACTGTTCAGTGGGCTGATTGCCTTTGGAATATACCTCAAGTGATTGAGATCAATGCTCAGTATTGAGCTGTCATCATCAACAGAAACTGGGTTAGTTTCTCTCTCTTTAGTTATAGGACACATCTCACCACTGGGAGAAGATGCTGTTGCAGTACTGTTATCAGTTAGGTCTGGCCCCAGGTCACAAGTATTCTGGTCAACTAGTGGTTCATCCTTATCAGTTATCATATTTCTGTCCAGTGAATGAGATGTATTTATTTCACATATACTCTTTTCCTCAGTGGGAGAGTCAACATTTTCTCCAGCCAGATGATCATCACCCCTCACTACTTCCATTGAAGAGTCTGGTTTTGTTTCACTGGCATCTGCAGTATCAGAGGACTCCAGGTGACCAGAACTTCTGGCTTCTGAGTCATCTAAGACAACATTTTGAGAGCCACACTGATCTCCAGAGCTTTTTACATCAGCAGCCAGCCATATTTTATCTTCCTCTTTCTTCTCTGCTGCTGACTCTAGAAGGTCTCCCACACATGCACTTGCAGGTTCAGGTTGTGCCACTTCTGCTGCTGGTACATTATCATCCTGCATCTCACCCCCTGTCACAGGCAACTCCTCACACTCTGCCACACTCCCTGTCACCTCCAGGGGCAAAGATTCAGGGTGGTTCAGACCCATCACTGCTGCTGTTTTTACTGAGGCTTCCAATTCAACCGGATCACAAGCTTCTGCTGCTTCTGACGGCATTTCAGCCTCCATCTCATCAGGAACCAGCACCTTTGCCGCTTCTGGCAAGGCTTGGGACTGTACCTGACCCCCTTCTGCTTCTGGTAAGGTTTCTGGGCTTGGTGCCTCAGCTGCGACTGCTTCAGACTGTGCTGGGCCTGCTGCTGCTACTTTCAAGGCACCATTTTCAGAACTGACAGAAACAGGAAGTGCTGGTTCCATGCTGCTCTGAGCTGCAGTGTCCAGAACTTGTAGTGTTGAATGGCTGTGCTCTGTGGGACCACAGTCCACAGGGAGGGCAGAATCTAAGAGTTCTGCTTGCAGTGTGAGCTCTGTACCTCCCTCATCAGCAGCCTTTTGGGAAGGCGTTCCAAGTCCTACCACTGCAGAGAGACATTGCTTCTTATTAGGAGAAAGAGTTAAATTTAGCTTTTCCATAAAGCTCAGTTTTAAGTCTTTGCTTTTTGGCCCAGTGTGATTACCTTTAGTTTTGGGAACCTTATCTTTTAAGCTATCCACTACTCTGGATGTTTCTTCCAGCTTGCAGGATTTGTTTTTCTCACTTTTTGTAACATGCGTACCTTTCTTGGAGTCTTTTACAGATTGGTGAGAAAATTCTTTTGCAACTTTTTTTTCATTTCTAAAATGTCTATTTTCATCCTGATCCTCTCTTTCCCTTTTCCTTTTTTCCTCAGTTCTGTGTCTTTCTGATTTGGAATGTGCTGTTTCCCATTCATGTCTACTACTACTTTCCTTCAAGCGTGCATATTTATGCTCTCTGCTGTTGGAATTAGAAGGTGAAGTCCTTCCTTCTCGAGAGGTATGATCATCTGTTCCCCTGTCTCTCTTGCAGTCAATGTGTTTTACTTTTCTAGACTCTTCCACACGACATTTACGTGATTCATGAAGACTTTTTGAATGCTCATTCTTGGAGTGTGGACTGCTTCCCCTACCAGGCCTCCTTGGTTGTTCTTGCAGCTTTTCATTCGGTTTACTTTTTTGGCCAGCATGTTTTTCACCTTTATCATGTGTTTTAATGTCTTTTTTAAATACATTTTGTAATTTCTCATCAGCATACAATTCACCTCTTGTTTGAAATCTGTCTTTACCAGCTGTCTGTTTCTCCCAGGAAGAAACACCCCTTTCTACTCTTCTTTCTACACTTGGACTGCATTTGAGTTTCATGCTCTGACTTTTTTGCTCCAAGTCATTGAGTTTCATGCTCTGACTTTTTTGCTGCAAGTCATTTTTACTAGCCTTCTCTGAATGAGTTTTCAGCTTCAGTTGAGGATCTGGATTCCCCTCCTCACTGTCACCATCATTTCCAGTGCTCTGATGTACTTCTCTTTTGTATTTGTTGACATTACCCCTATTGTGCTGTTCATTACTTTTAGTTTCTTTTCTTTCCTTCTTGTTATCCTTGTTGGAAGTATGGTCATAGCTCAGTGCACCAGTGTGAGTACCATCATTGCAGAGCTCTTCAGGAGGGTACCTCAGCAAAAACGGAGTGCTCCTTTTCTCAGAGCCAGACTTCCCACTGTCCGTGTTATGAGATGAGTAACTGTGGTATGCATCTTTTGAACAGTCATTTTTCATTCTATGCTCCACCTTCATATTGTCACCTAAATCAGAAGGTCTGAATTTGGAATCTTTTGTTTTAGTTGCTCCTGGAAGGTATGTTCTGGTGAAAATACTTCGATGGTTGGGAAATTCTGAAAGCCTGTTTATAAAAAGCAAGAAGTTATGTTATTTTTAAATTTATTTAAACATAACTGAAGCTGAACTGCAATGAATCCATGTATCTGTAAAAATTGTTAACACTTTCTTTCATTTTCAATCTGAAAAAAAGTGGGCAATATAAAAAAGTTCATTGATTTCCATAATTTCCATCACCACAAAACAAAGGAATACAATTTATATACATATTTTCCGAAGGAAATTCATCTAAAGAAAAATCAAGATGCGTGAAAAAATACTGTATTGACCCTAGTTAAAAATTTCAGTAATTCAAATTAGTATTTCATTGTCCAGCAATAATAAGAACTTTCCCCCAGGGGGAAAAAAAAGAGTTGCTCTTTACAGCATTAGTGATTTAAAATAATAATAATAATTAAAAAACCATCAATAAACAAATAAACTACATTTGGGAGTTGTTGCAAGCTCCAGAAAACAAGTAGTACATTATGTCAACCAAGACTCATCAAGGCAACATGTTGTTGCCGAGAAGCCATCATATTAAAAATAATTTTTAAAAAATCAAATCAAAAAGGGTATACATGTGTGATTAATGTAATTGTATCCAAGCTGTGTTTGTTTGGTTTTGTGGTTTTATAGTTGAGGGGTTTTTTTTTGAGATAAACACTAACAATTCCCTGAGAGATATTAACTTTTAAATGATCTTTACACATAGATGCATTGCTTAAGATAAGCTTATTTACTGTAAACCACGCAGCAGACAAGGCATGTTCCTAAGATTTCAAAGTGCCAATTTACCCACAATTTTCCATGATGGATGCCTCCAAAACACCTAGATCAAATACCTTGTTCACAAACTTTCACCACCATCAGATGGTACTGCAATGGAACTTGTAAAGTATTTAATGAACTCAAATATTCAAAACAAAAAAATATTTTTTAAACAATTTTATTTAAAACTAAGAATACTGCACTCAAAGGTGTGAAAATGACAGCTGTTGTGTGAAAGCTGACCAGCTGAAAGAAGAACACATGTCAAAACCTCTTGACCTCCATCAGATTGTGCCTGGTAAACATCATCAGACAAAAAGCGTGTTTTCAGTCCCACTGCCTATTTGTACCTTTGATGCAGATGACTGATTTCTTCATCCTTACGGTTAATTTCCACTCTTGCTGTTTTGATAAGGGCTGAAATGTTCTTTTTGAGAGCCTGGTTTTCATTCTGTAGCATGATATTCTATTTTAAATATATATAAAACAGCAAGAGAGAGAGAGGGAGAGAAAAAAAAGAATTAACTTGGGTATCCAAACATGTAATGAAAAATAGTGCAAGACAATCACTATAAAATGGCCCATCAATGGCAAAAGGGACAGTAAAACATTATATTATAAACTCTTTTGACGTAATGAGAATTATTGAGATTGAAAGAAATTGGGTGTTTTGGTTTCTTTTTTTGTAACATCACTTACATTTATGCTCCTGGTAATTATTTCAAACATTTCAAGCATGTAATTTAGTAAAACTAAAACATGCCATAAAACAAGTGAGCTAAAAAATTATAATCCACCTCTTTGCTTAAATTTTTCACTCAATTTATTGCCTTCTTGGTCACAGCATCAAACGAAAGATGTAGCTCTTGAGCACTTCCAGAGAAAAAGGGTAACTGTATTTCTTTCAAGGTATCAAAACCAACTTTGGGTGTTCTATCATTCTAACATTTCTAGGCGTGATATTCTAGAACCCTGTCAATTGTAGAAATAGTCCCTTCTGTGGATAATTGTCCTCAGCAAAGCCTGCTCAGAAAGGCAGACAGGTTTTGCAGAGAACAATACAGGAGGTGTCACAAGGCAGCAGCTGCTTACCACAGCAAACCTTAGAACCTTTGGGAATTATGTGCAATGTGCAGTAGAGCACACTGCAGAATTGCCCCAAATAATCCAGCTCTACCCAATGGCACAGCAAGGGAACACTAGCTCGAGTTGAAGAGCAGCTCAGACTTATCAGAATGGCACTGTGCTCATAGCAACACAGACATCTGCTTCCAGTTCTAATGACAGCTCAGGTACCTTTACAGCCCTGTCCCTAGTGCATTAAAAAAACAAGAGTATTGGATACTTTTCTGATAACTATTCATTTGACATGTTTACTTTCTAATTAAGAAGACAGAAGACAGCTTTTAACCAAATGAAGTCTTACTGCATACAACATTGTGAAATAAATGAATGTACCTACTGATCTTGGCAGTAGGCTATCCCAGCAGCCATCCTAGGCAGACCAAGGTCCTAGCATCCACAGGGGTGCTTTACAAACCATCCATGCAATAGATCAAGTCAGGAAAGCATAGGAAATTGCTCTCTCAAAGCAATATTCAATTTACTCTGCATGATCTTGACAACATTTCCATTTGAACTACAATACCTGTGCCTGTATTTCTTTAAATTTCTTCATCAACTCTTTAATTTGCTGCTGACATTTTCCATATTCTGCCTGCAACTGTCAAAGAGAGAAGAATTCACAGCACAGAAGTGGACTTAATTATACAGAAGAGTTACTTCTCTAGATTTAAAGCTAGTTAACACACTAATGTATACTACAAACCTCTGTTTTTTCCCCCAAAGAAACATATTAAAGCCATATTGAAACAAAAGGCTTCAATATGCTCCAACTGGTATACAGGTCTCTAAAACAACACACTCAGGTAAGAGGAAATCTGTGTGTGCTTGCCTCACTGTAATAGGTTAAGAATAACAGGAAGCCATATTATTGTGAAATTAAAGACACAATTACCAAGGAGCAGGAGTGCTGAGAGTCAAATAGATGGGGTCTCTTTTTTGCAAATTTTGTGTAACACAAATCAGGTAAGGAAAAACACAACAAAAAGTTACTACAAACAAACTTGGACAGCAAAAAGAGACTGCAAAGGACATGATCCTGCTGAGATCACAAAGTTAAGTACAATAGATTTGTCATGAGCTCTTCTTAAAAGATGGATAATGACAAAGCTTTCACAGGAGAATGGACAACTTCCATTCAAACAAACAGTCAACAAGGCTCAAACCTGCAAAGTGACATTTTCATCACTCAATGGGAGTCCTGGAGGTTCAGCTTCTGCTGCTTCTAACATCTGTGGATGTCTGTCTCTTTCACACCATTTAAATGTGTCTTACAGGCCAGAACTGGTGATGCTACTTAAGTGAGTGCTGTGATGAGTTGCTAAAAGCAGTCACCTACTGCATGGCCACCTTCAGTATCAAGGACAGAATTTAACAACACATAAGATAGGCCATGGATTTATCTGCTTTACCCTGGGAAAATTTGTTGGGAGAAATGTCAAGACTAGCTTTGTATCAGATGTCTGACCAGATCCTTGACTACAGGGGAACCACAGTACATTTTCCCATAACGCAGCTGATAAATGAACTGCATGTGAAGGATGAGAAATGGGAACAGATCATGTCACAGAGTGACAGATTCACTTTTTCAGGTGAACTTGCTGTTCTAAGAGCTTATTAGCACACTCTTGTTTTTACTTATTTAAAAATAGCCTGTTTTTCCAACAGCATGCTGACAACATTTTCTGTACTTTAATTTTTACACAAGGAAACCTGGGAGAAAACCCCCTCAAAACACCAGAAATTTTTCTCCTATATTAATACATACCTCATCATAGGATGCTTTCTTTGCAGTCCCTTCTTCAATTAATATCTCATCAAATAAATTTAAGCTGCTTCTAGATGGTGTAGAATTTGGAGCAAAATTGTCTATACAAAAAAAAGCAATTATATGAGGAAAAAGGTATTTTACTAGCCATATTGCATTGTGTACACTTCTATACTGTCTGTGCATTTTGGTTTTACTTCTTCTTCTTACAAGGTAACAACACACTAAATAAAGAATTATTACATGCTCATGACACATCACGTTGCAATAAGGTACAGAGATTTCTTGAAATAGCCATCTCTAAGTGAAATGAAAGTGAAACGAAAAAAAAAAACAAACAAAAAAAAAAAACCAAAGAACCAAAACTAACTGACGAGCCAACACCCAAACACCCAAATTATTTAATGACAGTGCTTTTCCCTAAAATCAGCATGGGTGCTCTGTCCACCAAATACACCTAACTGACAGGACCTGGCTTATGACACCCCTGAAATACAGATCCATTTGCAGATAAATAAATGAAGTCAGCTATTAAAGCTGTGCTTCCATTCTGTGGACAATACCCTAATGCAAGAAGTATTACTAACATAACGCAGGAGGACATACAAATAACATCTTATGTGTAAAGAGCAAAGATCTCACCAGTCCTCTCTTCAAATTAAAAAAACCAAGGTCCCTCAAAACTGGACTATATAAAATGTTCTCACTGCACTGTTATTCCTCCTTGTACCTTTGAGGTTTACTAAACAATGCATCTCTGTATGTGAAATATGAATTTAGGAAATACAAAATCAGAAAAAATACATAGATGCTTTATGTCTGTAGGATGTAGTACAGCCCTTCCTTAAAAATTCAATGGTCTAACAGCAGTAAGATAAGGAGAGAAATAATTGCTTAAATACTAGAAACAGCATTTCATTAAATGGTACCCTAAGGCTCACAAAAAAGAACATGTGATGGATCACTTTATTTCTCACCTTCAAAGAAGTTAAAAGAGGAAATAAGTTTACATTATCATGTCCAGTTATTTGGAAAGTAACGAAAAGGTTAAAATAATCCTGAATATCCTGTATCACATATAAAGTACGTTTTGGATCTCTCACTAAACAGATCAGTGACTGTTGGATCTGGTTCTGAAGCTTACAAAAACACAAAATAAAGGTGTTTTTCCCATGGTAAAATGTCCTATATCAAGGCACAGATAAAATAGCTAAAGTTTCTCTGTACCTCTTTAAATGCCCAAGTCCCTTCAAATAGCCAATATCAAAGGAAAACTGTCTTTCATTCACTCAGCTAATAGACTTAAGAATTCTCTGCTGCATTTATACTGCCTAACATATATGCCTTGAATTTAAACAAGTTGCTTACTGAAGCATAGGTTACGCCAGCTAAATGTAAACTTTAAAACTAAATATTGTTTTATTTGAAATCAGCCTAAGAAGCAGAGACTATCAAATTCCAAGCCAAGCAGTGAGACACACTTAACCTACCAGAAACTGACAAACTGCAGTCCAAGCCATCATAAATATCCACCGAGCTCTCATCTCCTTCCCTGAAGGGGGAAGCTTCAGCTATAGCAAAAAAAAAAAAAAAAAAAAAAAAAAAAAAAAAAAAAAAAAAAAGCGCCAAAGTAACCATTTAGTAAACTGCAAACTCTACCTTTGCTATAAAGTAAGTGTAGCTGTGATCCTATACCAACAGAAAATAACAGAAGTAATAGTACAGACCAGTAAAACACAGGGGAATTTTATCCAGGAAGCTACTGCTACCATGGAGAAAAGATCCTGAGTCACCAGGGAGCAAAGACAGTCTTGTAAGATCAGTTTGTAAATACTACAAGAATTGTGTGTAAAGCAAATTATATGGCAAATAGACTTAAAAATGATAAATTAAGTAAACTTGATCTAACTTTTCAACTGTTTTCTAGAACACACTGAATACAAAATGTATGCAACTCAAAAACAAAAACAAAAGATTTGGTACAAGAAAACCACTACTGTTGAAAGGAACATTTCTTGCTAAAAATAAAGCATTGTAGCAGTCTGTATCATAATACAATTTGCTTCAGTATTGCCATCTACTCTCACATTAACTGGTTCTGTAAATGTATTTTAATTTAAATCTCCTCAGTCTCTTTTCATGTCTTTTTCCAATGCCTCTTATGACTCTCATCTCCTCTATGTGAACCTCTCCAGTTCTGCAACAAGTATTATTTCTATTAAAAAAAACATCAATATCCACAATCCTTCTGAGGCTGGGAATCTATCAACTATGTGTCAAGTAAACCAACTGTGGAGCTGGAAATAGAGTACCTTAATTATGGGTACTGTGGCAGTTGATAGTACATTGGCTCTTACAAACAGCAAACAAAGGAGCAGTGCCCCTAACTGTTCAAATGCTAGCTTCATTAAGATACAGCTGAAGGTTAAATTATACACCATGAAAGACAGGTGATGGAACAGCTCTGGACACTCCCTCAAACCATTCCAGAAATCCTAAGTACACGGGTATGGTTTTAAATACAAACTTACTAATGGGATGTGGCTTACAATGATACTGTGCAACAGCCATTTAATTACAGTTAAAGCTCATCAGTATTTGTCACAACCTCAAATTTGCTTTTTAAGTTATTTTTGGACCTATTTATTCGCGTAAGACTGTTTGCATTAATCCCCCACAGAGCACACAGTAATCTATGCTTACCGCTGTAGCGGATATCATACAGTCCCAGTTCATCCTCATCCGCTGCCATGATACAAACTCCCTATGGCTTCCCCATCTACGAGCAAAATATCACAGCAAAGAGAACCAATTAATTGACAACTTCGGAACAGCAACAGAAAGCAGCAGCATCTTCAAGAATGTCAATTACACCCGAGCTACCGGTGGCCCGTGTTCTTCAATAAAATACAGCACTACAATGAGAAAACTCTCCGATCAAGGAACAAAATGAGTTTTCAAGAAACGTAAGAAATTCTCTCTTACTTGAATAAGTATCCTGAAGATCTTTAGCAGCCACTTACAGATTCTATAAGGAAATTTTGATACCAAAATCAGCACTGCATTCCATGAACAGGTTATCTGAACATGCATCTTACCCAGTTAAAATAATCTGATTTGATAATTCTGGTTTCTTCCCTACTGACAACTTAAGAGCAACTTCCCCTTGTCTGATGCCACCAGTCAAACCAGTACGGAGCAGGGGGGCTGGCAGTGGCTCAGGCTGGGGGGCAGTCAGGGGGGGATGCACAGGCACCGAGCAGCGCTGAAGCAGCGGCCCTTCCCCACTGCCCAGGCCTTCCCTGCACAGGCGGGAAGGGGCTCCCGCCCGCCCCAATTCCTGCCACGGCGGAAGAGCTCGGGACCTCTCGGGGGTCAGGGCAGGAGCAGCACCGCTCGGGGCTCCCAGGGCCGGGGCCGGGCAGGCCGTGCCCGTGGTTGCGGTGCCGTGTGCGCGGTGCGGTGCCGGGGTGCGGTGCGGCGGGACCCGCGCAGGGCCGGAGCGCTCACCGGCCGCCGCCGCGCTGCCGCAGGCCGGGCCGGGGGGCGGGGCCAGCGCCGCGCCAGCCAACGGCCGCAGCCGCACGGCGCATCCGCCGCCGTGACGCCACCAAGCCCCGCCCCCGGCCGCGAGCAGTTGGCGCCAAAGTGAGGCGCGCGGGGCGGCCGCGCCCCGCCCCCTCCGCCGTGGCCCCGCCCCCTCGCCCCTTCCCGGCCGCGGGCCCCGGCCCGGCCCGGCCCCGAGCGCGGGAAATGGCGCGCTGCTCCCGGCGCCACGAGCCGGCAGCCTCCCGCCTGCCCCGGCCCGCAGCTCACGGCAGTCGCTGGTAGCGCCGGCCGGGGCCGCGGCCGCGGGGGCTGCGCCGCACGACACACGCGCGCTCACCTGGTGCCGTTCCCCGCGGCTGTGGCGGTACACCCGGGAATCCCAAGGTTCAATCCCGGCGGCTGCGGCTGTCGGCGGTCCCGCTGCCAAACCCCTGCAGGGACATCGTTACCGCCCGACAGCCGCGCTCGGCCTCCGCGAGCCGCCGCCGTCGGGGGCGTAACGCTCCTGCCGCCCGAGCCGGGGCCACCCGCTGCCGCGTCCGTCACCACCCGCCTCAGCCGCCTCCCTGACCCAGATTTAAAGGGCTCGCGGGCAGGCGAGTCCCGCGGCGGCAGCGGCAGATGGCTCTCCGGGAAGCAGGGAGCGGGGGAGGCCGAGGTCGCGGCAAACGCAGCCCCACAGGCGCGGGCTCTCAGCGCCCCGAGCCAGCAGCAGAGCCTCGCTCCGCTCCCGGACGGCGCCCGCGGCGGGAGAGGGGCGGCGCGGGGCACGCCGGGAGCTGTAGTCCGGCAGGGCGGAGGGCGGGGCGGCGGCCGCGCTTCCCGTGACGGCGGCGGAGCGGAAGTTGCTGGTGCGGCGTCCGGCGCGCGCTGCACGTGCTGCGCAGCCTGCGCCCCTCCCGGCGCGCTGCCCGGGAACAGCGGGAGCAGCAGCGGGAGCAGCAGCAGCGGGATGGCGGCCGACCTGCGGTTCCGCCTGGCCGAGTCGCTGCAGCTGGTGGCGCGCAAGAACGAGAAGAGCGGCGTGGAGCTGAGCCGATTCCTGGCGAAGCAGGTGGGAAGCGGGCGGCGCTCGGCGGCAGCCCCCGGGCGTCCGTCCTGCCTCCAGCCCGGCGCGTCTCGCAGGGGCCGCTGTGGAGCGGAGGGAGCGCTCCGCTCTGCCTCCCCCGTGCCGCCATCTCCTCCCGGCACCTCTGTGTGTGCTCGACCCCCCCGTCAGGCGGCCGGCGGGAGCTAATCCCCGCTCTCTCCCGCTCTCCTCCCTTCTCCCTCTTCCCCTCTTTTTCTCTCCCCCTCCCTGCTGCTGTTCCTTGCTTTCCTCGCCCCTTTCAGGGATGCGGGGGTGCAGCCCATGAGGAAGGTCCTGTATCCTGGTACCCTTCCTATTTCGCTTCGCCCCGCAGTTGAAATCTTCGGTATCTTCCATGCCACCTAAGGTGACTCTGGAAGGGTGACAGCGAGAGGTGGCATTCTGTTATCAAACACTGAGACAGTAACTAGTCCCTCCCCTGATGCTGTTTTGCGTGTCTTTAATTATCTTAAAAAGGTATATGGGATAAAAAGAGGCATGGATTTTCTCGGCTTTGCTTTGAGTGGTTTTTTTAATCACAGTCTCACAGGTTGTAGTGGTGCTGGAAACATGGTCCTATAGTCACTTTCATGCTTAGGCTGCCTTAAATCAGAAAAGTACACCTGGTTTCTAGGAGAGTTAAGCCGATCTCCTTTCTCTCTCCGATATGCTTGAGGACATATAGTAACATGATATCAGCACATCAGATATTGTTTTATTAACACTTTTCATGATAGAGCTTTTGAAGTCCCTAAGATGTGTGCGCATTTTGGGGCTCAGAGTCTCTATTTCTCTTTGAGTGTCTAGGGGATTGTCCCAGTTGTTTGAAGATGAAAAGTCTAAAGTATCATGTTTTTTCGGAATATTCGCGTCCAGTCTGAGTTGCTGTCTCAGTTATGGTTGGGGAAGGCTTTCATACTGGTAGTCAAGGTTCTCTGTTGGTAGACAGATGGCTCTTTCCTCTGTCGCTGCAAATCACGGGGTCAAAGTAAAATTGACGTGAATATACATTCCTGAGTTGAAGCTAACTGGTGGACAGCAGTGATGAAGAGTTGCTTTTCAAGGGAGGGAAGCTGCTGAGAGATAGAGACGGAGATGATGTGGATATAAGTTGTAGCAGATAGATGGATCAGCGAACCAGAAGTGAGTCACCGAGATCTGAGATTGGCAAAGACACTGTGCCCTATCCCTTTTTGTGACATTTTGGAGATCTGCTTCAGGTTTAAAAGTCTTGCTAGGTGGAAATTCCTGAAGAGTGATTGTATAGAGGGAATCTGGAGCAGCGTATTACTTAACAACGACACATCCTTTTGAAAACTGAATTGCTGTTTCCAGGCTTGGAAGCTACAGCTCTAGGATTATTTTAAACTTTTCTTGCCAGTAAACAAACTCCGCCTCTAAACGTCATACCTGATTCCCTACAATTCGCTTGTATGTAACCTAGGAAGCATGCATTCTGGAAATGTAGAGCTGTCTTTGCTCTTCAGCTTTGTTGTGTCTTTCTGGCAACTTATTTCTTCAGTATTCCGTAAAGGAATGAAACTTGCCCACAACTGCTAAGTAAGGAGCAGTCTTCTGATGTTCATAGTATGGCACAGTTCATGTGGTGATGGAAGGTTTGTTCCCTGTATTTGGGTATATAATAGAATGAGAGCCATTTCTGTAAATTATGTTTATATACCGTGAACTCTGCAAAGATACAGCAAATTTCTGTGCTCTTAATGAGGAAGATGGGATGAAAAGCTCTCTGAACCAGTCTTTGTTTCCCAGCTTTACATTTTTGAATAATTTAAGCAAACTGTAGAAGCAGTAGCTTTCCACAAACTGCTGGAATGTGCTTTTGGCTCTGAGTTACCAAGGATCTGCCAGAAAGTCTTCCTGCATAGAATTCCAGATGTGAATTTTGTGCAAATGTATATATTTTGGTTGCCTGTGATCATGTAATTTCAGTAGAGAAGTTCATTACTGTGAAGGTTAAAACACTCCTAGGAATGGAACTTTAATGCAAAAACACCCTTACTTGTTTCTGTCCTTTGCATCTACTGCTGTGCTTATATGGAAAGATATATATCAAAGAACCTAATCCCTTTGGGTATTTGTTCTATTTAGTCTATGCAACCATCCTAAGTGGACAGGAGTTCTTGAGCACACCATTCTTGATTTTTGTTTTTAATTTGTTGGTGATTTATCTTTGCATCATTCATTTTGCATTTCATTTTTCTGTGTAGCAGTGAAAGTTGTTTTAATAATAATTCCAAGCTCTTATTTAGAGTCCTTCAGTCTTAGCATTTTATGTTGAGAAATGCCTTCATTCCTTTATATTAATAAACGTAGGAAAAAAGGAGGTGACCTGGTGGTCTCAAATTCACAGTTACCCATTGTCTGTCAGAAAAATGTCCTGACCCTATGGCAAGTAAGGCAGAGGTATTTTCATAATGAAATATGACTTCAGCATTTTATTTGAAATATAGTTGGACTTTGCATCATGTAGCATTAGAAACAAGGGAAGGTGTGTTGCACTTTGGCTTTCATCTTGGGCTGTGTTGTCATCTCTTGCTGGTTTTTGAAGAGCTGTGATTTTTGGCACACTGCACGTTAATGATACAAAGTCAACAAGAAACTTCCTGCTTGCATTCTCTCTTGTGGGGGAGAGATCTGTCCAACTCTGTCAAAGTTGTGTTGGAGGAGGTTTAGGAAGTTCCAGCTTGTGCTCTCTGTAAGACTGCATATCACCCCTGCTTTTTTTTCCCCCCTGAACTGCGTGGGTTATAGGAAGAATGTGGGCTCATGTTTTGGTTTATCTTGCTAAACTGAACAGCTGCCAAAAAGAGTGGTGCTGCTCTGTTTTCTTTTAGCCCTTCCCAAGGCCAAGCCCCACGGTTGTGTTGCTTCTCTTATCCTGAACCCAGTAAGCGTGCTGATTCGGAAAATCCATTCAACTTTCCCACCCAGTGTAATTAAGACTTTTTAAGAGGGATTAGTTTGGATCATCTTGCTAAGTTGATTGTTGCTCAGTCATACAGTGGTAGAGCTGTTGCATGAGGGAACAGAGACAAGAACATGATGGAGGGAAGAAAGATTTCCCATGAGTGGCCTTTATGCCCTTCAGCTCCTTAGGAGTATCCCAGTGTTAAATCTGTGTCTGTTGTAACCTGTAAGTCAGGAGCAGAAATGTGAATTTCATGTGGAACCACATTGCTCATTGCTGTGATCCTTTCTTATATTAATTTAGGGTTTGGATTAAGCTAGGTATTATTAAAGATTTCTGTACCTTTTGTGCACTGAGTAAACATACTCTGCAAGTTGGGAAGGAGATATGCATCCTGCTGCTAGAGCAGCAGCTCGGATTGTGTCTCAGTCCTAGCTCTGTCTGCTTCATGTGTCTCATTATATGTCTCTGTGTGTGTATGTGTTGTGTTTGGAGGCACAGAGTTTTGTGATGCTGTCTTAAAGCAGCTGTTTGGAACCACCCGTGCAGATTTACTGTCCCAGACTTGAACACTTTCAGATCAGCTGTCTATTGCTATTGGTTGAGAAAGCTGGTATTTCATAAAGCTATGTTTAGTTAAAAACCCCTCTGACAGTATTCTGCTTTTCCATAAAATTTTTCATTTGGGTTCTGAAATCAGACAGACAGTCTCTTTGTAGAATGAGAATGTTGCCACTGTGATTTTTTAACACTTTTGTATGTCGTAAGGGTACTGCACACAGTGATTAAAAAACTGTGTTCTCTCATGAAATCTCTAACGGCATGAATTTGTTGTGCAGTAGACCTGTAAATACAGAATTTTACTGAATCAGTAAAATTTATTTACTATTTTATTGTTAGCTGTTATTTACTATTTTATTGTTAGCTGGCTTTATTTGATATTCAAAGCTCTGTTTAATAAAATAAGCACCCTGTTGTGCCTTGTTTGCATAGCCAAAGATGTAATTGATTTAAAAACTGGAGACCTTTAATTTTTTCCAGGGGAGTTTATTTCTGGTTCTTTTGAGCCATTCTCCCTTTGAACAGCTTATCAATCATTTTGCCACTCAAAATCTGATTCCCTTTAATGAACAGGGCATTGCTCCGTTTTTAAAATTATTTTTGACGCTGCTGTAATAGATGAGAGGCAGATAAACTTATGTTTTGCAAAACCAAATGTGAGACCTATAAGAAACTGTTTGCAATTAATGTGATGGGTTTGATATCTGTAGTGTACATACCTCAGTTTCCCTGGCTTCTTAATGCTGTATGGGGATGAATGTCTTTTCAAATTCAGGAGACCGAGGAACTTGCACAGGTCTGTGTGTGTTCTAGAAGGGTGTGGACTGTGGGATAATCAAGGGACCACTGCACTTTTGAAACAAGGAAACCATCCCATCTGTGGAACCACGAACAGGTCTAACCCGAGTAACAAAAGCCTAGGAGAAGCAGAAATTGGCTGAAACAAAACACTGCCTGAATTAGAGAATATTTCTGTCTTGAATAGAATAAGGGTTCACTCAGTAAGGGAGGGGAGCCTGGAGCATCCGAGTTAAGAGCAAAACTGCTGCAGTGCAATTTCATGATCCTGATTTTCAAAATTACTTATACTGCATTATGTGTTAAATATCGTGGAGGTGGAGAGATGCTTGGGTAGTAACATGAGCTCAAAAACCAGAGAAATTTAAGGGTAAGACACAAGAAATGGGTTTTTCTTCAGTCACAAAGTTAAGAGGGCTGGGGGGACTAGGCAGGGGAGATGTAAGGCTAAGGTGTGTTGGTTTGTTGTTTTTTTTCTTTCTTCTAGAAGATGTGAATGTGTTTTCCTTGTATTTTAAAGCACTGAATGACCATTTTTGTAGAACAGTATAAAAAGAAAAATAATTTCAACTTCAAAACTACAGTTACAAGCTGCTTCTTGATAAGAGCATTGCTCGCTGTAATTCCTGTCAGAACTATGGAAGTAAGGCTGTGATCATGACTGATTCAACGCTACTTTTTTGCAAAGAGGTGGTGAACATGAAGCAACTTAAACTTAAGAACTCAAATTCTTAAATGTTTTGTGGCTCTCATGAGACCAAGCTGTTAAGATCAATAGAAATTCTAGGAAGAAAGACGTATTAGTTGTTAAAACATTTTCCCAATCTTTTCCTTTAAAAAAATATTACAAATTGTTTGATTTATCTTTCAGTTGTAAAGTACGATTCTGGATTTTGGGACCACTTTGTAATTCCAATTTAGCGTATCATTCTGCATCTTACTCATTCTGTATTACAATTTTCTTTTAATACAGGGAACTGTGTCAATTGAGTACTTGCTTTCGGATTTTGGACTTTCTTCTGGTTTTAAACTATTTGTTCATATAAAATTCACTCTGTCTCCTGCACGAATAGTTCTGAAGTTAAAAGTCAAAAACATTTTCCATTAAACCTGTTTTTACTTCCCATTCCTTTAGGTTTGGTCTCAGCAGGATCGTCAGGGCATCCTCAATACTTTGGCGCAGTTATTGCTGGATAAAGAATGCACTCTATTGATCGGCCGCCAGGTTCGGCCCATCCTGCTGGATTTGTTGGAAAGAAATGCAGAAGCTATCAAAGCTGGTGGCCAAATCAACCATGATCGGCACGAAAGGCTGTGTGTAGCAATGAGCAAGCTGGTTGCTGACCACCCTGATGTTTTGCCGTGAGTAATGAGGGGTCGATGTTTGAACTTAGGAAGTGTTACAACCCGCCCCTGGAGGCAAGGGTAACTCAGGCTCTTGTTAATAGATCCCTTGGGGTGGATTACAGAGAAGAACACTCACTGACTGGTGTTTATATATATATATATCTGTTGTTTATTTTAGAACAATCTGGATGCAATGGAAAGGAGATGTGTAGCTGTTTTGGTTGTTATCTGTAGGAATATAGCAATATATAAGCATAAAAGAATAACACTTAAGAAAATGTATAAGGGAAAATAAAGAAAGAGGGTAAGAATGGAAAGCTATCACTACCCATGGATCCAGCTGCAAGGCTTGGTTGTTGCAGTTCCAGTTTCCATTGTTCTAAGTGATGGTCCAAGTGTTGATCCAGCAGGAGGTGGGGGAAGCCCATGAACACAAAATTTGTTGGGTTAACAAACGCTCAGGTTCAGGTGGGAACGCCCAGGTACCTCTCCTGGTGGGGGAAGTTTTACACTGTGTTATAACTGTGGGTCATGACCGGTTCTCTGGTGGAAGCTCCTAAAAGTGGGTCTGGGGCACTTGGTGGATCTTTGATTCATGACTCCTAAGACATGACAGTTGTCTCTGTTGTAGTTTGAGCCAGTTATGCCCCATCAGAAGGGTGTGAATTCAGTGTGAATGTCCCGGTACTTCCCCGAGGGCAGTTTTCACACCTGAGCCAGTTTTTGTCATTGTCATGACAAAAAGCATTATCCCACCTTGCAGGATTTGCTTGTGGCTCAAATACCAGCTTGTAGCCCGTGGCGGTGGGTGCTCAATCCCTTTGCCCCTGGGCTGTGACCTTGCACATCCTCAGCAAAGCACTGCTGCTTTTGCAAATGTACCATTGTTTGAGTCATTAAACATTAACATTACGGTTAACATTCCATCCGGGCAGTAGGTGCTTGTCAAGTGTTCCCTGGTGAAAAGAGATGGTGTCAGGATTTGAATTGTCTCCCACAATAACAAATGCCTTTTGAACAGAAAGAACTATTTAGTAAACACAAGCCTTAAAGACAGTTTATTTTAATTAAATCGTGTTGTGAGATGCAATTTAACTTTCATCTGTGGTGTACAGAAAAGCAGAACAGCTGCCATGAAAATACTTCACAACCAAAATCTCTGAATTTCATGTTAGACCTCTAGGCCGGTAGAATATGAAGTTACATTAGTAGGAATCAGTATTACTTTTTCAGTAAACAAGAGCAATCAAAGGGTTTTCAGCAAAGGCAGAACGGTTTTCCCTTGATAATTAAGTAATGATTTCTAATAAGGCAAAGTGTCTGTTGTCAGCTGATTGCTGAAGTGGTTGTCTTTCCCACGTGTGGACAAAGTTAATTATGGGCCTTAGTTCTTAGTACCATCAATTACTGTCTCGGGTAGGACCTGTGCCCTGGCATTTTTATCAGTGTTTGTTTTTCTTCCTTCTGACTCACATGTCTGTATTCCATATCTTTCTCTTTTCTGAAGATTCGCTTTGAGGTACTTTAAAACTACATCACCAGTTTTCCAGAGGCTTTTCCTGGAGAGCTCAGATGCAAACACAGTCCGGTATGGGCGTAGACGGATGAAGTTACGGGATCTCATGGAGGCAGCCTACAGATTTTTACAGAAGGAGCCATCAGTTTTCCGGGAACTGTGGGACTGGAGTGTGTGTATTCCACTCCTGAGGAGTCATGACACTTTAGTCCGTTGGTGAGTTAAAACCTCCAGATCTTCTTCACTGAATAGCTGTATCTGTATAGTGAGTTGTTATTAACAATGTTCACATGCAATAGAAAGCATCTTCAAATAATGCCAGGAATCCTTGCCAATGGTATCTGTATTTGTACTTCTTAACTGACCTTTTCAAAGCTGTAGTGATCTACCACAAAGTGAATTTTAGGCTAGCTCTTAGTAGTGCTTAAAACTATGGTCTAGAGAATCATTCCAGATAACTTCAGTTTACACAAGTTGGGTTTTTTTCCTGTTGTGTCTGCATAGATTTCTCAGCGGCTGTAAAACTTGGCTTATTTAAGCTGCGCTTTGTGTTGGCCTTGTTCCAGGCTTCATGTGGGATTTTGGTCAGATGTTTCGTGTTCGGTGTCTGCCTGCAGGGCTTCAACCTAATCACATGCTCTACCTTATTTATGTCAGTGGTAATATTGATAGTGCCTTTTATTTTAAGAATTATGTTTAATAGTTTTCACTTTTTAAAACATAATTCAGAATTGTGTTAGTAACACATAATTTATGTAAGAAGTATAATTTAGGAAGGGTAGAACCAAGAGTGTCGTCAGATTTATCAGTCATTTATGAAGCTCTTCAAAATGACATACTTAGTGTCAGAAAAAGAGAGAGAACTTGTAATTCATTGACTAGAATTGGTTTGCCTGGTATTCCACCAATAGCCTTAAGTCAGTGAATGATCTGACTTTTAAACTTTTGTCCTGAAACAGTTCTTCTGCCTACTCTTCCTTACCTCCATCACACTCTTGTTCTTGGAGGTTAAAAGCAGCATTCTAATGAATGAAAACTGGTTTATGATTTATATTAAATGTTTCTTTGTTACAAGACATCTTTATGTAGTCACGACTAGGCAGTTGTTGGCTTTTTTAGGCACTCAGAATTGATTTCATTGCATTAAGTTTACTTCAGAAATAGCATGAGATGCAATTTTGGAAGGGAAATGATAGGAGAAAAAAATTGGGCAAAGATGACCTCATTTTCCTTGTCTCATATGTTAACCTTCATTTACTTAGGAAAGTGCATTCTGTTATTATATTTCTGCTGATAATTCAGTTCCTCAGAGAAATGTTAGCTAATTGGTGTATAAATTAAAACTGTGCCATGACAGAATTGCTTTCCTCAGTTCTGAGATTTGGCTAATCTGAAAGAATGTTAAGCATAGTGCTAAAATAAGTGCTATGAATAAAGTTTTCTGCAGGTTTTGCCAAATTTGGTGTTTTGGTATGCAATTGACAGTTGTCAAACTACATTTCTTAAGGCTGTTCTGACATATTTTGTTCTAAATATAATTTTTAGGTATACTTCAAACTGTCTTGCTCTGGTTACATGCATGAACGATGAGCATAAATTATCTTTCCGGAAGAAGATATTCAATCCTGAGGAGCTGATACATTTCAGACTAAAGTAAGGACTTTAAAAATATTGAGCACTTTGTTTTTCTTGATGGCTTTCAGCTGAGTTAATAAACATGGGTTTCACAGGTTGCTAGAAGAATCTCAGCTGCAGAATGTGGAGCAAGCCCTAGTTTTGGCTAACCCAGACTCCTCGTTTTGGGAAAAGGAGAAAGAACTGCACTATACACAAGGACATGTTGTGTCGCGCGACCTCTCTGCACGTGTGGTAGCTGTCTGTGGCATTGTGCTGCCCAGACTACAGCATGTTTCTGAGCAGCAGGTATGTAATCCACAGTTAAATCACTACATTTTTGTTTTAGGGATTTCTAAGTACAGTGAACTGACTTTATTTCCTGATTAGATGGTATTGGGATACTACGGGTAATGTGTGTATCTTTATCTTTCTCAGTGTGTAAGCTAGTGTTGCATAATAGAGACACCACAAAGAAGCTCTGCAGTGGAATGAAGCAGTGAAGGAGCAAAAGTGCTGTTCATTTTACCTTCATGTAGCAGTTTGTACAAACATACACAAAAGAATATTCAGCCTTACGTAGTCACTCCAGTCTCAGTCAGGGTGACAGCCCATAGCTGACTAAAGCCAGGAACTGGGACAGTTGCTCTTGTCTGCATGGCATAGGTTTTCTTGTGCTGTACAGGCATCTTCTATGCAGCCTTTCTCCAAACATATGCTCAGTTCTTCTCTGAAAAGAAAACCAGGCTGCTATTTCACCTCTTCAAAAGGCAGAGAAAAGGGAAAGGAAGTGAACAAGAATTTTCTGTCACCACGTGAGAAAGTGTAATGGAGACTATAGTGCCTTACAGTTTTGAGAAGCCCATCGAGGCATAAATGTTTTTAAACAAACAGTATTGAACCTTTTTTCTTCTAAATTGCTGTTTAACTTAAGCTGTTCTGATCCATCTTTGTAGCTGCAGCCAGTATTCCTGACTCTTTTTCTCCTTTACATGCCAGTTTTAGCTCTTAGCTGAGTTTGTTTAATTCTGTGACCGTTATCTACAACAGGACAAAGAAATGAAGTCTACCAGTGTCCAGAATAGTTTGAGTAGCAGAAGCAAGGAAAGAGGATTTTTCCTCCAAATTCCTCTTCCCTCCCCCCGTTTTTCTCCCCACTTCTGTTTTTCAATTCACTGTTTTCTAGCCTTTTGGGATTTTTTTATAGGATTGAGAGAGTGGGTTTGAAATTCACTGTAGCAGAGCTGTTTAAGAAGGTTCTTATTCCCATGGCAGCATCCCTGCTGCTGCAGCTGTGCTGAAGCCAGGCCATGCTATAAACTGGATTACTGAAAGAATGCTCTTTATGAGGGTGGAGAGAACTGCCCTGAAAGGAATACTTTTATTTTTTGTAATAGCCACAGGTATTCCACTGATCTGGTCTACAGTGTAGTTCCAGTTACAATAGGGAGGTTCCAGTGGCAGCTTAGGAGGTCTGATGAAGATGTAGGAGCAAGCTGTGAGGGGAAGCAGTTTCTCTTGTTTCCAGAGAAGTACATCAAGCTAAAACTGAATAAAAGGTCAGACTTAAATACAAGGAACTTGTTTCAATGCTCTGATTTCTTTCCTCTGAGCTTTTTGGCACAAAGTACTAATTTTTGTGCCATATACTGATAAGTAAGTGACTGTAAGAGTCAGAATATTTGGAGACTATCTGTAGCACTGATTAATTGCCATTCAATAAACTGCATTAATTTAGTTTTGAGTAAAATGTTATTGAATATACTTCTTTTTTTCATTTACTGAGTTTAATGATCTTGTGCTTTGGTCTCTACGGAAGGAACTAAATACTCATTTTCATTTGTTTAATACTCATGTTTGCATCATTTGAATGCAACTGCTATTTGATTTGTACTGTGATTTGGAGCCATTCTGGTGACTGAATTTCACTTATATTGCAAATTGTATTTGATTGGCATGAGTTATTATTGGTTACTATGCCTGTACTCACAATTTAGTGTGAATTCCCCCTGGGATCAAATTGTATGTATACTTTTCATTAAATGTTTCACCTATAATAGATTTTGGGTGAAATCTGTTTTAATATCTGTCAATAAATACATCTTTAGAGTCCTTTATTTTATTTGATAGGAAGATCTGCAGACCAAAATTTTTCTTGTTGTTAGACTCACTTTCCTAATTGTTCTGTTGTACAACTGTAAGAAAAGTAATTTCAGTGTAGTAACCCAAATTTTATGTTTGAACAGGAAAACAACACCAGTAGTTTTGTTTTGGTTGAATCTGCCTTCACAAATCTTCAAAACCTTGCTATTGCTGTAGCAAATCAGACTCCTGTTTTATTAGAAGGACCAATAGGATGTGGCAAAACTTCTTTAATTGAATATTTAGCAGCTGTTACAGGAAGAGCAAAACCTCCTCATATATTGAAAGTTCAGCTTGGAGATCAAACTGATAGTAAGGTAACTGATGGATTTGTTTTATATTTGGATCATGAGACATAACTTCTACTTAAAGCATGTACTTAATTTTCTAATAACATGATGTTTTTACTCAAGGGCCTTACAGTGCCCAACTTTTTAGTACTGGTCTTACTATTGATGAGAATGAATAAATAAACACGAAAAATAACAGTTATTTTTCAGTAGGTTTTAAATTCTTAGCATAATTGTGCTGAACCTGTGTCATTCAAATTATGTTTTACCAGGGTTTTTCTATGTGGAAAAGCTCTATTGATTTTTTTTTTTAATTAAAAAATTGATTTGTATTGGAAAAAGCAGAATTATGGTGCCAGAGGTTGTATGAACACTTTTATTTCAGTATAAGTGAGCTAATGTCAGTTTAATCTGATGCCTTTTTTGTGATAAAGGTGAGATAAAGATACTGGGATGTTGAGGTGACTTGCAGTTACATAATAATGATTAAGCTTTATCTGTAGATAATTTCATGTACTTTTTGTTTTGCATATGGAATTTTGGAGCTTGAGTTGATTTATATTGTTTGGCACAATTTATTTTTAGTTTTCAAAGGTGGTTAGTATCTATCAGAAGTTATCAGCAGGTTTTTATTAGCATGCATAAGCACCTTCTCTGCTTGCATGGAACACCTGGTTTCACCATCTCACAACTATATTTTCTCATATACAAGACTAAGACCACCATATTTAAGAAAAAGTGATGAAAATCAAGGTATAAAATACGCAGTAGTAAAACTACAAACTCAAATTTTTAAGCAATGATTAAATATTGAAGTTACAGTTTGAGAGAAGAGCAAAGCTTTGACTGGATTTTACCTTTGAATAACTTGCTTTATGGTTCTGTTTACTACCTTAGTCACAGACTTTTCAAAAACATAAGATAAAGTTCAGTGTGACCCCAGTTAGTTTTCTGTGTTACTTTAGATTGTTTGTAAATTAGGGTGGCACAGCTCATAAATTCACTTCCAGTTACCTGGTTTGTTTAATTATTAAGCTTCAGTTAAATTGCTGCTGGAGGGGGGGAAATTTTTGTCTTAATTAAAAGAAGTGCAATGCTGGGCACAGATTGCCAAACAGATTGTTTAGTGAGGTGGAGGCTGAGTGTCACTTCTGTCTCCACTTTGGTGGTATTTGCCATCCTTTTCTGTGGGGAGGTGCTGCCCAGGTCTCTGATGTGCCCATTGTTTCTGTCACAGACGCTGCTGGGGATGTATCGCTGCACAGATGTGCCAGGGGAGTTTGTGTGGCAACCTGGCACCTTGACTCAAGCTGTTACCAAAGGTCACTGGATCCTTCTGGAGGATATTGATTATGCTCCTCTGGATGTGGTATGTAGCTCTATGTTTGCTTTAAGGTGCTGGTATTGATGCCCATGATGGCAGTTTTGGGAGTCTGATCACCAGGGTTCTGTAGCAGCCGGCTGAAAATGCTACTCCTTTAGAAGGGGTTAGAAAGAATTCACCTTTGTTCACATATTTGCACAACCTCGTTAGTTTTTGTCTTTGTTACAGAGTAGTGATGGCCCTGCCACTGATGCCAGATTTCACTCTGAAAACTGGAATTGACACTGATAATGTGTCTGATAATGTGTCTATTTAATAATGTTTTGGTGTTTGAAACCAAATGTGGCCCTAAGCATCACAGAATGTTAATATATGAGGCTAGTGCTCTTAATAAGATTTTTTTTGGTGTTTTGTTGTGTGGGGCTTTTTTTTTCCTTCCACATATTTTTTCTTATGCATTTCTTGCATATTAAAAATGTGCTGTTGCACTAAGCATTATAAGTTTTAGCAGATTTCCTGTTTTTTGGCTCCACAAAAATTAATTAGGCAGTCATCCTTGCCTCTTGAAATAATGGCTTCTGAAAACAAGTAATTTGCAAGAATGGTGTGATAGAGATGCTTTGCTGCATAGGTCTGCTGGACGTTCTGCTGCTTCTTTCCTTTCATATCTGTTCCATGAAGCATCCTTTGTGTGGACTGAATAAACTCTCAGTTTGTTTATTAGGTTCTAGGCTTCTGATACTAGAAATAGAAACAGAAAATTTATAGGAAAGCAAACAAATACTGCTTGTATGTGCAGATAGTTCACTGCTAGGGGATCATGCACTTGTTTGCTTCTGTGGACTCAAGTCATTGCACTCATGGTAAGCATTCATCAAATCCCTTTCTTCAGGTCCTCCCTGCAGGCATTCTGTCTGCTTTCTCCATATCAAAGGATCTCTGTGTGCCTCCCTCTGTGCTGAGGGTCTGCTCATACCTCTCTTCTTGCTTTCCACCACCATTACTGTCCTTCTCCAGGGAAGGGTGGATTCTTTAGATAGATACCAAACTCTCCTGGGGGTAGCAGTGTGTACACTGAAAAAGGTTGATGCTTGAGAATGACATTGAGACACAGGCAATCTTTTTTCAGGCAGATAAACAAACTTTCTGATCTGAATGTGTCTAAGAAGTCATTTGATAATTTAAAAATAAATAGTTTTGATTTGGACTTGCAATGTAAATTCCATTTGGACTTGCAATGTAATTTCTATTTTCTTATCATTAAATTTGAATACAGGAGAAAAGAAGGTAAGTAAACATTACACCTGTGCCTTCCACTGCTGATTAAAATTGCTAGGGACTCTGCAGTTCCTGTTAGCATCACCTGGAAGTGCAATCTGTGGGAATGGTAGTTGCTGGCAATGTAATGGTGCTCAGTGGCATTGCTCCAGCATCTCAAGTGTGAAATAAATGTGGATGGTTGTGCTGTCTGTTAGTATCACAAAAAAAAAAATTCTGTAATTTTTCTTTTTCTCACCAGATCTCTGTGCTGATTCCTCTTTTGGAGAAGAGGGAGTTACTGATTCCTGGTCGTGGTGATTGTTTAAAAGTAGCACCAGGATTCCAATTTTTTGCAACCAGGAGGTAGGTTTGTAAACTTCAATGAGATTGAGATGGTGGATATTCTGTTCTTAAGTACAAGGTACTTCTTAGTACAAGGTACTTGTGTAGAAGTATTTTAACGATTTCCAATTAACAAGCAATAGAAGTCATAGAAGGTGTGAAATCTTTTTTTCACTTGAAAGCAGCCTTAGGGTGAATCCCAGTCTTTCTATGGAAAAGTCGCTTTGACAAGGCTGAAGGAATGAACCTTGGTGGGAGGAACCTTGCAAAACCAACCAATCGCCAAGATAAAATACCACTCTTAGGAATTACTGTGTGAAAAAGGTTTACTGTTGCTATTTATGGAAGTCTTGTGTCAATATAGGTATTTGTAATGTTTTCTAACTAGAAAAATGTATAATGTACTCTGCCTGATGGTTTCACTGTAGTAGTGGCTCGTGCCTCAGATGTCAAAGTGATTTTTTTGTATAGAAGACATAATATTGTGTCAAGGTTAAAGATTAAGAGGGTCTGTATGGGGAATGGCAGTTGCGTGGTTTTGAAATATTTTGTAGTTTATTTCAAGCCCTTTAACCAATTTTCCTGCTTTTGTCTTCCTTCTATAAATTTGTTCTTTTCTTCTGACTGATCTGTTTTTTCTGGAGTTGTGTCTTTTGTATTCAACTCTTTTGGTTGCCTCATTTCCTGAGAATTTTTATTTCTGTATGCATGGTTGTCATGGTTTAACCTCAGTCAGCAACTAAACACCACACAGGCTCTGGCTCACTCCCCTGCAGTAGGGTGGGGGAGAGAGTTGGAAGAGTAAAAGTGGGAAAAATCATGGGTTGAGATAGAGTTTAGGTAGAGCTAAAGATTTCCACACAAAAAGACAAACTCTATCACTCTGAGCATCCCCACCCTTCCTTCTTCTTCCCACAGCTTTATATGCTGGGCATGACCCCATCTGATATGGAATATCCTTGTGGGCAGTTGGGATCAGCTCTACCTTCTCAACTCCCTGTGTACCCTCACCCTCCTCTCTGCTGGGGTGGGCTGAGAAGCAGAAAATGCCTTGACTCTGTGGAAGCCTTGCTTGGGGGGTCACTAAGACATCCCTGTGTTATCAGCACTGTTTTGGTCACAAATGCAAAGCACAGCCCCAACAGCAGCTGCTGTGAAGAAATTTAACTCTACCTCAGCCAAAACCAGCACATCAGTGAACAGTTTGTATAGCAGCAAATTATAGCTTTCACTGGTCTAGTTAGAGTCCGTAAATCTGTTGCAGTTCACAGCTGGGAAATAGTATTTAACAATTGAAACCAAACACAATACAGCAAAGAAGAGAAAATTGACAGAAACCCACCAGAAAACAAAAGCCAAACCACAACCTCAAATATAATGCTTTACATGTGCAAGGCTCCTTCTACAATGGATAAAAACACATGGCTGAATAGTTATTTCTGCAGTAAAAGAACAAAGGGAATGAAATGTGTGATGGAAAGAGCTGAGTCTGGAGGACAAGGAAGAATAATTGTGAAACACTGTGGAGGGGACAAGGCTGGAGATGCTTTTCCTGCATCTCTGCAATAGGATCACAAATCCTTTAAGGTATTTCACAGGCCATTTCTGTCATGTTTCTCCCTTTACAAGGGATTCTTTATGTTGCTTCTGATAGACAACTGACAGTAAGTTAAGTCTTTCAGAAAGTATCTCTATGGAGATTTTGCCATATAGGGAGAAAAACACTGTGATAATGGGTAATTTGGAAAGCATGGATAGGCAAGGTGACAATACAGTGACAAACAGTGTCATTTATGCCTGTTGCATTATGCTGTAGCAGCTCTATGTAACATGTTCTTTGATGCACAGAGATGCACTGAAAATGCTGAGTTCTTCAGCCACGCTCACCGTGCTGTGTTTCTTCATGTTCTGATTTAGGATATTCAGCTGTGGTGGAGGTTGGTACAGGCAGCAAAGCAGCCATGCTGCTCTTCTGGACAAATACTGGACCAAAATACATCTGGATAACATGAGCAAAGGAGAACTCAAGGAGGTATGGAGTGTGTTGCTGCATTGTGGCATGTGAATAATTGTTTCAATTTAGGGTAATAAATGTTTTTCAGTAGTTAATTGAATCCTTGTTTTTATCTTCAAGTTCCACAATAGACCCGTACAATTTCAGCTTTGTGCTGCCAATTTTGAAGTAAACAGGCATTTTGTCAGGAAAATTTGAAGTGAATTGAACAAAGATTCCTGGAACTTGCCTTGACAGACACAATTCTGCTTTGTGTGGGTCTAAGAATCAAGTTACTTTGATGCTTATTAGCCCACAGAGACTTGAAAGCAGAGAGAAATAGCAAAAAAGAAAATTGAGTTTAGTTTAATTCTGAGTTCTAAGCTTTGAGCTGAAAAACAGTTGCTCAGTTACCAGTTAAACATAGTTGTTTCTATTAACATCTTTCTTTTGTTAGCATCTCTGGGAAGTGTTTGCTTTGTGTTGTTCTTCAGAAAATTAAAGCAGCTGAGCGCTCATATGAAAACAGAATTCTCTGGGGATTTTCCTTGTGATACAGAGCTCAGAACAGATCTGATTCTAAAAGACCCTTGGCTGAGGGAAAAGGTAGTGAATAGTATCTGGCAGAAGAGTTGAGGAGAAAGTTCTGAATTTTCTAGAATGGAGAAGATACTTGTTCAGTAGAATTCATTCACTCCTTTGGACTTGTTCAGCAGCCAGCACAGTTACAGGTGGCCTTAATATCTGTGTGATTTTTTTCCTTGTCACTTGTCAGATAATTGTTAGGAACGGGGCAAGAACATCTATCAAAATCTTACGAAAAAACAAAACTTGAGTGCTAGATGTTTCACTTTTACCACTAGGTTCTTTCTATTCTTTTTCTGCAGCTTTGTAGCTTAAGTCACAAAAATGTATAGATTAAGCACCAAGGTTCCATAGTAGTAATAGAAGAGAAAATGTTAGAGAACACCCACCTGCTTGCCTCAAAAACAGACTCATTTTCTACTTGTTAATCTTAAAAGTCAGTCTGGCAGGGTAGGACCAGTTTTCTTGGCCTGTGTGTGTAAAAAGTAATTTTGGGAAGCAATATTTTGATTGGCAAGCTTTAGTGGAGAGAACTGAGCTGAAAGGAAATTACAAAAGAAGAATTATCCCCTTAGCATGTCTTTGTCAGCACAGTGAATAGACAATGAGAATGCTCAAATTAATTTAGTCATAAAAAGAAGGGCAGGAGGTAATGACTTCTGTAATCAGTTGTGAAGTTGTGTGGTCATGATTTGGGTTCAAATAGGATTGGATGTATTTTTTGTTCTTCCTGTTGGTATTTGTGCAAATGTATTAAATGAATTGGAGTAGAGTTGAGCTGGCAAAGTTCATTTTTGGCATCAAAATCAGTATCATAGGAGTCATAATTTCTATTTTCTTCAGATAAGAGATTGCAAGAGAACAGTTTGAGGTAGCTTGCTGGCTAAAGTATCTATTGAAGTGTCTCCTGGTAAAAACTGGAGTGCTGTTAGTTTCTTTCCAATGTAGGGAGATTGGTTTGGTTTGGTTTTTTGTTTCATTTTTTTGTTTGTTTGTTTCTCCTTTCAGGTCCTCCAAAGGAGATACCCCAACCTTGCTCTTGTGACAGATCATTTGCTAGACATTTTCACTGACCTTGCAGGAGACAAGTATCAGGCACCAGAAATCTGTGCTGCTGGCTCCAGTCACATACCAGAAGCAGCATCAGAATCAAGATCAGAACATAAGAAACCAAGTCTGGAAGGACGAGAACTATCTCTAAGGTTGTCTTTTCTATGTGTTTATTGGAAGGCAGCTAGCTACAGAGATAGAAGGGTTTATTTTTGTTAATTTTTTAAAAATAATGGTAAAAGCTTGAAAACTTAAATGGGAATTCTGTAAAAACTGGAAAAACACAGTTCTTGTTTTAGAATAGTGATTAATGTATCATTTAAAAAAACTCATTCGGGATTATTTAAGCTTTCTATTTGCTGTACTTACTTTTTGGGGGGTGTGGGGGAACGTGTAGGTTTTGTCATATGCAGTGCTTAGTTGGTATCAGAATGTATGAATTTATTCTTAATTATCGTTAACACAAGATACCAGTACTAGCTAAGAACTGGAAAGTGCTGTATAATGTTCTCTCAGTAGCTAGAAGATAAAGTTTTCTGATAATATACTCTGCAACTGAGTATATTATCTAGATTTTTTCATACTGAACACTTTCAGCATTATAACTTAAGGTAACTGAAAATAACTGTATCTGTAATGTACTGTTAATTTCAGAAATTCTGTGATGAAATGTAGTTTGATGCTGAATTATTTCTTCCTCTCCTACCAAATGTCAGTTCTACTCATCTGGAATTTCTGTAACCAGTAGTACCTCGTGAATTAGCTAGTAAATACAAGGTGTGGGTAGTACCTAATATTTTTGTAGAGCACAAAAACGTCAGTTTTTTCTAAACAAAGTTTCCTTTTATTGCCTTTTGCAAGATCTTGTTGTTGATAAGGAATCTGAATCTTGGAAAAATGGGTGGTTTATGCCACCCATCTTTCTGGATTCTTTAATACCTTTCAGTTTTATAGTTACCTTATTGTTTAATGGAGTACTTACTATCTATTTATAGGCAATGTTGGTCTTTGTGCTCACCCGTGACACCTCAGAATTATCATTTTCTTTGTGTCTTCCCATGTACAGCTTGCACAACTACATGGGCAACTTCCAGAAGATGTCAAGTGGAATATGAAAGAAGGTGCTGTGTATTTTGGCATGTTTGTACCAAATCTTTTTTGTTTTTTCTTTTTAGAGACCTACTGAATTGGTGCAGCAGGATTGCTTACAACTTCGACAGTAATTCTTCAACTACAGCAGTGAATATTTTTCAGGAGGTGTGGTGAGACTTGTTCTAGAAATTGATTACCCAAATTCTAGCATTGTCTCACATAATACTCTCTTTGGGAATGTGAGATGGGAATTTGTTTGGTTTTGTTTGAAGCAATTGGACTGTAGGTGAAATGTTTGTGATCTCTCTGATCAGAAGTTTTTGTTGCTGCTAGGAAAGTTGTTTGCAGTAAGATGCTAAAATAATTTAATGCTGTCATGCAAACAGCATGGTGCAAAATAATTAAACCAATGCAAGCTGAGACCTCTCCTTGCATTGAGACCTCTCCTTTTCTTGTAATATGGGACTGCTTTTATACTTACCTGTTCATCAGTTTACACTAAGTTGGGAACTTTTTGGGTATGCATCTGTCAGAGGCAGCTTTGAGATGTGAGATCTTATAACGTTACTTCCTTCTCCATTTTGGTCCATTCGTCTATAAATAGCTTTTGTGACTGGGCATTGAAAAGTTTTTATTTTTCATAAAAACTCCCTACATTACAGAGTTTAGAAGTTCTTATTGCATCTTTTTGAACTCTGTTGTTTGACTCAATCTGAGGACAGTGAAATAGTTTTATTTATAGTGGTTGGACTGGATTTGGGTTAATTTAGATTAAGATGGTGCTTGTCAGATAAAATCATACAAAACTGTGTTCAAGAAGTTGGTTTTCTCCTTGACAGGCATTGGACTGTTTCACAGCCATGTTGTCCAACCAAGGGAGCAGACTGAAAATGGCAAAAGTTATTGGAAGTTACCTGAACATTTCAAAAAAAAAGGTATGTTGAGCTATAATTAACATGATCTTTATTGGTAGTATTCTACAGCTTACAATTTTTCTATGATTAATTGAAATACGTTATGCTATTTGTTATTTAAAATTACGCCCACCTCTCTGTCACAAACAGTTTTTTTCTTTCTGTTCCATCCCAGGATCTGTTTTTCTCCTATTTTATGTTGAGTTGCTTTTTTTTTTCCTCTGAAAGTTCCAGGGAACCTGTTTTAGAGCAAGTGGCCTCATAATGCAAAGGAAGGACTTCATAGCTGGAAAAGCACAGCTGCCAAAACACGATACCACTAGATGCACAGGGTAGTAAAGGAAGTGTTTCTTCTTAGGTGGTTTACAGTGAATGTTAATCACTTAAACAGAGAGATGAGAGAGAAGCATGATCTTTACTGCTGCTTGTTCTGTACTCACTGGTTACAAAATCAGCTGCCTCTCTGGAGCTCTATAAATGACAGAATTAAACTAAACTTCTTCTTTGTCAACTATTTCTGACTGTTGAAGTCTGCAAAGCAAATTCCCACTATTGTTGCTGTGACAGATGGATCCCTGAAACTTCTGTGGGTTTTTGTCTTTGTCCTTCTTTGCATTATTTCATTACAGGAATGTATTATTCCCTGCAAGTGGCAAAATATCCTTTTTTACACAAAGGGGTTTTTAAAGGGAGGTTGCTTGTTTTTTGTTAAAATAACTGCTCAAGTTTATGTAGTTGAACTACCATGGAAGTAGGTAAAGTAGAAATACAATGGCAAAGACTTTTACCAAGTTATTAAGTTGAAAGTTGTTTTACGGATAAAAACACTTCTGAGGTCCTTCCCTATTTTAGGTGATGGTTATGTAAAACCTGCAAAATACAGAATTTCACCATTAAAAATTAACTTGCTGCAAAGTAATACTGGTGGCATGGTGTGGGTGTTTTGAGTGTGATGTAAGCAGCATTAGTATTGGAAATGCTGATGCTTTTTTTGCAGGTAGAGTTCTTCTGTGAGCTCTATAAACCAGAAATTTCAATACGGGAACAAGAAGTCTCTGTTGGGAGAGTGCGTCTTGCGAAGAAGCAGATCCAGGCTCTCACTGTGCAGAGGTAGAATATTCTGTAGTTTCCACATGAATCAAAACATTTTATGGTGGAATAGAATTGACTGCAAGTCAAAGGGTTAAAAAAAATATGATTCGGGTATTCTCACTCTAATGAAAGGAATGTGAGAATTCTTTCCCTTGCAATCTTAGTTTTACCTTGTGTATGTTTAAGAGTATCTGCATCATGTTTCTCACAGCTGAAGCATGGAGATTTTCAGATTCTTTGAAACTGAACTGTCTTCAAAGCAGTGTGGATCCACAGCTGTTACGTTATAAAAAGATTTGGATGGATCTACCTTTGTAAAGGGAGATTATTGTAGTATGTGTTGCTAACTCCATGGGCCAGGAAGTTATTTGGAAACCCTGAATTTTTAGGTTGTATCTTGAGAAAAATAAATATCTTAGAAGGATATCTTAGAACTATTTCTTTACAGACCTATCTTAGGACAAAAAAATCCCAAATCCAACCACTCCACTAAAAAAATATTAAAGATAAAATTGAAATGAGCTCCTTGGTGAATCTTAGTTTTGAGTAACTTGGTTTGTTTTTCCAGGGCAAAACATACCTTTGCTGCCACACGGCCATCTGCAGTATTGATTGAACAGCTTGCAGTGTGTGTTGTCAAAGGAGAGCCTGTGCTTCTGGTTGGTGAAACAGGAACTGGCAAAACCTCCACTGTTCAGTACCTAGCTCATATTACAGGTAAATAACGTGTAAAAATTGTAACTTACATGGAGATAATTTGAAACACAACCAAAAAACAAACCCACAACTTGATGGTGCCTTTTATTTCTGTTTCAAGGACACCGTTTGAGGGTTGTCAACATGAACCAACAAAGTGACACAGCAGATCTCTTAGGGGGGTGAGTCACTGACCACTGTTTTGTCTGTTCTGCATAACAAATGGGCAGTATCTGTTTCATAGCATGATAAATGTCTTAATAAACATGTTTGCACAGAGAAACCTTCTTGTCTGTGCTGAATAACAGAGCAGTTTCACTGAATTGTGTGCAGAGCTGTGTGTGATGAAGTAATTAAAAAACACAGCCCAGTGTCTTTAAAAATGGCTAAGCTGTTCAATATAAATCTGATGTAATATTCACTGGAAATATGGTTTGGTAGTATTATAAATATTTGGCTTATCAGGGTGTTCCTGTCTTTACAAAATCGCTTTGTGAGGTGCATTTAAATAGGTGCAATTTTACTTAATTCATTAGTTGAATAAAAAAACTTCAGAAATGGGTTTATCCATGCAGCGTATTGTTGTTTCAAGTGACTGGTTTTGGACTTGTTTTCTTTTTTAAGTTCACAGATAACTCTGTCTCACATAAATTATTACTCTTTGCTTCTCTTCAGTTACAAGCCTGTGGATAACAAGCTGATCTGGCTCCCTTTGCGAGAGTCTTTTGAAGAACTCTTCTCTCAGACGTTCTCTAAGAAGAAAAATCAGACATTCTTAGGACACATTCAGACTTGCTACAGGCAGAAACGTTGGCATGATCTGCTGAAACTAATGCAACATATTCATAAATCTGCTATTAATAAAGAAGTAAAAGAAAATGCATCTGGTAAGACTTCAGATGGGTCAAACACACATTAATGCTGAACCACTGCAGAGGGTAGATAAATACTGGTGACTTTTGTTCTTTTAATTTGGGTTTGTTTGAGGTTTAGGGTTTTTTTCATCCCCCTATATTACATCTTTTTTTCTGGTTTTGAGAAATGCAGTGTCAACATTGCAACAAGACATTCAGAATGCTGTTAGAATAGTGGTTGGGTTTTGGTTTGTTTTGTTTTTACTTTTTATAACTCATCTCTGCTGTTAGCTATGTCTGACAGTGTGGAGGTTGCCTTGTCTGCCCTTTGATACCCTTGATATCTGGTCTCCACTCAGCACTTGTTTGCTGTGCTGGTGAACAGTCCTGGTGGTTTGTGTGTCAATCGTGAATGCATTCGTACTTCCAGTCCTGGAACCTGTGTGTGTCTTACAAATATGTCCAATTTCTAAAAGCAAAGCAAAACAGCTACAACAAAACCAAACCCAAAGTAATAACTGGTTTTGGGCTAGTAATAATTTTAAGGGCTTTCTTTTGCCTTGGTTCCTCTGTCAGTGATGCTGACTTACCTAGTGCTTTATTTTGTTCCAGTGTGATTTTGTCTCCAAATAAGTTTTTCTTTTTTTATATTTCACAACCCATTTTGGGGCTGAGGCGATGTTGATACTTTGATTTGCATGGAATTGTTTTGTTCTAGACCATCAGAACAAGTGGAGTTGTAACTTTCATTCAGTTTGGGATAAAGAAAATTAATTACGAGCTTTATCTCCAATCTTCTTTTAACTGGTTCTTCTGAATATGCAGATACTAAAATAAGTGCCCACAAATGTTAAAAAGAAAAAAAGAGAGTTTAAAGACCACTTATTTCAAGAATTGACAATCCTGAAATAAAGGCAAGCTGAAATCTCTAACTTGCAAAGTTCCTTAAAGAATTTTAATGCTGTATGTATGTATGTATGTATGTAATGCTGTATGTAGGTAGTGATTTTAAACAATTAACTGAAATTAGTGATATAGTAAATAATGTTGTAACTTATAAGTAGCAGTGTATTTATTGATACTGAAGTGTTCATCATTAACCCTTATGCTAGAACAGATTATAATTTTGGGTTATTTTTTTTTGTCATGTCTCTGGAAATAAGAGAGTGGTAACAGTCATGCTGGAACAAAGTGTAAGATAAGTATTTGTTCCTCATCTGGGAATGAATAGCAAATTATCTGAGCACTGTTGATGTGGGTACAGTTAAATTTAAAAAACAAAAAAAACACACACACAAAACCAAAACAACAATATTAATTTTTTTTATTTGTAGTGTGTTATCTGCAGGACTTGAATGTTTTTGTTGCTCAAGCTTACTTTTGTATCTGTATGCTTGAAACAACTTGATTAAAATACTGTTGTCAGACATTTTTTTGTGATGCTGTTCTGATGGTACAAACTTGAATTTGTTTTGCTTGCAGGCTTACCACTGAAGGAAAAGTGGGAGGCATTTGGTCTTAAACTGAATCATGCTCATCAACAGATGAAAATGACAGAAAATGCTCTTCTCTTTGCATTTGTTGAGGTATTTAGATATTTGCATTTTGATGCTAGGAGGAATAAGGAGAAGCACTTAAAAGACTTTGTAATCAGAATTATATAAATAGCTTCCTGGCAAGAACCTTGCTGTGAAGTAAAATGTGTTCATGATAACTCTGAAATGAAGTGTGCAGATTCAAAGAAGCAGTGGTGAGATGGGCAGTGGGACTGGTTTGTAGTAGCACATTAATTCAGTGCTGTATAATAGGAATTAGGACAGGTATGATGAGAGTATCAGTATGTCATACCTTCTTTTCAACTCTAGGAGATTAGAAAAAACTTCTTGATCAGTCTCCAGAAGGTCATGCTTCTGCCTAGGGATTCCTGTGAAGGATTTAATACTAAGAATCTGTGCTGTTTATCTAGATGTGATTTTTCTAAAGGTTTCAAACCCCAATCACACATTAAGTGTGATTAGGAGGAACTATGATGTTTATTTATGCTTGTTTCTTGTCACCATGTTAATCTGAATATATGCTCTCAAATTCCATATAAGGTGTGTGAAATGTTGACCAGTCCTCTATAAAAAATGTTTGTATGGATATTTGGAGAATCTCTGATTTAAGTATAGTTTTAATTAATAGGGTACAGATTCCTTAGGAGCATAATACTGCTTATTTCTTTGGATTAACTTTATTCTCATGCATTTTTGGTGAAGCATATGCATCACAGTGGTAGATTGCACAAATAAGGGGTCTTAGATCTGTTGTATTTGAGCCAATCTAACTGGTAACTGATACAATGGTATGATAACTGTCTGACTTCTGTGACTGGCAAAATAAGTGTTGTTATTGAGAGAGAGCAGTAAAACTGCTGTTGCTGTAAAAGGTCTGGAAGTGCCATTTGTCTAATCAAGCCATAGATTGCACACAGAGTATTTCCAGTATCTGGATGCTTCAGTTGACACTTCATTGCTGGCAACATGATTAACAAATTGATTTTACTTTTAGGGTACTCTGGCACAAGCAGTAAAAAAAGGAGAGTGGATTTTATTGGATGAGATTAACTTGGCTGCAGCAGAGACTTTGGAGTGCCTGAGTGGTTTATTGGAAGGATCATCTGGGTCACTGGTGTTACTAGACAGAGGAGACACAGGTACTATTTCTGTGCTTGCTTATGCTGTATCTTGGTATCCAGCTGAGTTCCCTATCCTGTGTAGCTCAAAGTAAATTGAGATCATTTACCATTAAAATAAGTACGTGCAAAAGAGAGCAATGTGCTCTTTGTAGGCTTCATACTTTGCAAGAAATCCAAAACATCTTGGTGTGTTCTCAACAGCATCGCAGGGGCTGCTCTGTAGAAAGTTAACTCCTTTTACAGATGTAAAGATAAAAATAATGCAGTTGCTGAATGCTGCTCTCAAGAGCTACAGGGAGAGGCAAATGTTGTGTGAGCATCCCAGGCTGGATTTTCTTCCTGGCCAAGGGAAGCACTGGCTGTTGTTCTGAAAGAGACAAAAGGAGTTCCAAGTTTAGGGCTTACATAATTTTTGAAACATTTTGTGTTGTTAAAACATCTTGGTGCGCACAAAAAAGTCAGAGTTTCACTTGCCTGCAGCTATTGTGAAGATGCAGGTACATCTGATAAAATCACATTGGGTTATTCTCTGAAAATTTTTGATACTGGCATTTTTAAGAAAATGTAGTAGTGCAGCAGTAGAAAGTTGCCTTAGATAAAATACACCATATTTAACATAATAAATATCCTGTGTTTATAATGAACTTTGTCTTTTATTTCTGTTGTGCTTTAGAGCCTCTTGTCCGTCACCCTGATTTTCGCTTGTTTGCATGCATGAATCCGGCTACAGATGTTGGAAAGAGAAATCTTCCTCTAGGAATAAGAAACAGGTAGGAAATAATGATTCTGGGATAAAATAGTCACTGTCTTTTTCAGAGTTGAGTTAGTGTCAGGAGTTCACCAGTGAAGAATGCCTTATCTGAAACCTGAAGATACAAGTCTGAACTCAAATTTGCTGCCTGTGAGAGATGCTTTCCACATTATGGTGAAGGTTTTTCATGCAATAGAATCAGCAGAATACTTTAGTGAAGTAGCTGAGCCAAGAGCAAATGGTCTAGCAGTAGGTGTAGAGTGTTGTCAGTGGGGGTGGGAAATGATGAATATTCTTCACAGTTAAGCTGTCAGCACCTGGGAATGCTACTGCAGCAGTTCCTGATGGAAGTAATAAAGACAAGTAGGTATTTGGTGTCCATTTAGCAGCCTTTCTCTTAACTCAGAAGTGTTGATGATCCTTCCTAAAAGCTGCATATCCAGTCTTGTTCACTCAAAAGGAAGGTGATTTGCATGGTGGCACAGACGTGTGATGCTCAAAATATTTGATGTGTGGTCTCAAAGTACATAAACTGTGGCAAGGCAATTGAAATGGTGGCAAATCCATTCTTCTGTACCATCTACCTATTCCTGTATGCACAGATCTGCTGCTTGATGCAGTTTCCCTAATGAGTGCCAAAAGTTGCATGTACAGACCCTTCCCAGATTCCTAAACACCGGGCAAGACTGTAGAGATGCAGCACCTATGTGTAACTGGTCATTTGTATTTATTAGTGGCAAAGCAAGGTTTTACTGCTGTTGGCTCTCTTGCAGAATAGTAAAAGGAAAGAAAGTGAGTGTAATACAGAAAAGACATCAGCATCAGCTTGCTAAGTTGAAATGAATTTGTATTTCTATTTGTCAAAAATACCTACTACTATTTGTCAGAAATAGCTACTACTGTGTCAGTACTTCATTGGTCAGGCTGTAACATTTAGGTATCTATTGCAAATTGTTTAAAATGATAATTTAATATTGTTCACTTTCAGTCTTAGAAGTTAAACTAATTCAGATAAATTACTTGAAAGTATTAGTAATACCTTATTTTTCAAATGCTCTGGTTCTTCAGTCTTGTAGGTTTGACAGTCTATAGGTCTGTAGCTTTAACAATGAGTATTCTGTTACTTAAAAATTTAGAATGTTATATGCTATGAGATTTGTATATAACATGATTTTTCAGTATGGTCAGGTGTGTTAAGTGTTACAGATTGATTTGATTCTTTCAGGTTTACTGAACTTTATGTAGAAGAATTGAGAAATGAAGGGGACTTGCAAGTTCTTATAATGGATTATCTGAGAAGCTTGAATGTGAACAAAAATACAGTACAAGGAATTGTGAAGTGAGTTGACTGTAATCTTTTAAAATTCTTGATGAAATAAGTCACAAAAAGAAAGTCTGTAACTGTAGTCTGTGGTTAGACTGATTTGGGAAACACTGTAATGCTCCCCATGCAGCAGTTGGCATAGATTTAGGAAACAGAAGAGTGTAGACATCCATCTTCTTAATTCTGAGGGTTTCTCTACTTGTGGGAAGGAGGGTATTTTTTTTAATTCGGAATTGTTTTCTTGGTGGCACCAGTTAAAAAGCACTGTTGTTTCAGTCCTCTTTCACCACATCTAAGAGACTAAAATGGTTTGTTTCTGTAGATCATTTGAAAAAAGTCTTGTGTGTTTGTCTAGAGTTATCTTTTTTCCCTTAGTGTAAGGTGAACTATCTCATGTTTAGAATACTTGGAGTTCATAGTCACTCTCTGTATATCTATCTCAAAAATATGGTTCTAAAAGTACTCTGTTGCTGTACTGACTGTACAGATGGCAGAGCTTGGCGTGGTTTTCATAACCTAGAGCTTTTAAGAAAAGTAGCAGTTCAGGATAAACTGAAGTGTTCATGCTTGGGGTTTGATTCCTTGGAGCACTGGTCTGATCAGTAACAGCTCTATGTAACTTTATTTTTACAGCTTTTATTTGTCTGTGAGAAAGGAAGCAGAGACCAAGCTGGTGGATGGAACTGGCCACAGACCTCACTACAGTCTCCGAACCCTGTGCAGGGCACTGAGGTTTGCAGCGTCTAACCCGTGTGGCAGCATAGCACGCTCCCTGTATGAGGTGATTACCTGTGCTGGCATTTGTTTCAGTGTATATTCACTACAGAGGTTGTTTGGGTAAAGGATAATCCTCTCTAAGTTCAGTATTGAACAGAAATGGTTCTTAAATCTGTATGTTTTTTCCTTACTATTCATGTTTATCACTGAAAACAATTCTTGTTCTTAGGGCTTCTGTTTGAGTTTCCTGACGCAGCTTGACAGAGGTTCTCACCCAGTGGTTCAAAGGCTAATTTGCCAGCATATAGTCTCTGGCAACATCAAAAGCCTTCTCAAGCAGGTAGGCAACTAAGATTATGAAGAGCTGTCCGGTATTTAAACTAGAATTAATTTTGAGTTGTCTTCTCTCCTTTTTTCCTCTATATTTCCTTCTTGCAGTTCTGTTTTTCGTTTTACAAAGATAAGAGTCAGAAAAATGTAATACCATTCTTTTGTAGTTTTTTACTTTGCTTGAATGTTCCTATGTTAGCTGGTTTATTTGTTAATTTGAAAAAATATGGAAGCCTGAATAACTAAAGCATTGTGGAGTGTGGGCAGCTTAATGCAGTGCCTTCAACTGTAAAGCTTTCACAAACCTTGGAGGAGCTTTCTCAGGCTTTATATTTTTAGACTCTGAATGCAGAACATATGGATATGAAGAAGCATCTGTGCTTTGTCTCTTATGGGAAAGGAAGAATGTTGCTAGTGCTGGGAACCCAGCATGAGTTTGCATGGGGGATGGGGAAGCCGGTTTAAGAGATGGATATTTGTTTCAAAATAAACCCTTTCATACTGGAAAATATGTATAAATATATAAAAAAAATTAAAGCAAAGTTCCTGCTTGGAAATGCCCTTCAAAATTCAATGCTAAGATTCTTGAGACATTTTTATCTTCATGGCACTGCAAAGATTCCTGCTTTATGACCCTGACATAACCTGGTCAGGTTTTTCCTGTAATTTGCATTCTGTGACAAGGGGACAGTGCTTCCTGCAGGAGCGCTCAGGGATTAATTTAAAATTACTTCAGAGAATATGTAGCAGTGGTGTAACAGTAGTTGTTTTCATTAGCTAATTAAAGCCTGTTTGTATAATCTGTTATTTCTCCCATGTCTCCTTAGCAAATACCAAAACCCCGTGGAGGGAATTTTATACTTATAGAAGGATACTGGATTTCAGCTGGGGACAAAGAACCTACAGTAGATGAGAGTTATGTGCTCACCCCTTCAGTTCAGCTTAATCTGAAAGACATTGTCAGGGTTGTGTCTGCAGGGTAAGTGTTTCAACCTTATAATTTAAAAAATAAGTTACATATGTTTGTTTAGGCCTTGAGTGTTGGTGCACCTCTAGTCTTTGTTTGGATTAATAACGTCTATTTTCCTTCTCCTTTACAGTTAACTTTTCAGTAACTTGAAATTTATACGTGTGTTTCTTGTTTCCTTACACCATCTTACTGCCATACCTAGTTTTATTTAAATTCTGATCTAGAAATTTGCATTTGGGATAACCTGCTTGTTTCATACTGCGAAGAGCTTCATGGGTAGCTGTTAGCACTTGGGAGTAAAGTTATTTGTATTTGCCTATTAGTGTCTGATCTTGGATACCCCAAATGAGTTAAGTGGTGGTGTTTTGGTAATGTGGTTTAATGATGTTGACATCCTGTGTGTGAGAAACCCATACTTCTAACCCACTGCTTTGGTCATGGCTTTTAGGACTCATCCAGTACTGATTCAGGGAGAAACCTCTGTTGGTAAAACCAGTTTAATTCGGTGGTTGGCTGCTGCTACTGGGAATCATTGTGTGAGGATTAACAACCATGAGCATACTGATATCCAAGAATATATTGGCTGTTACACATCAGATGCCTCTGGAAAGCTGGTATTTAAGGAAGGTAAGAGAGCATGTTCTATATACTCCAAATTTCTGCCTCATTTCAATGGCTGGGGTATTTTTTTCTTCTTTTCTGCCTAACTTGTCTGGTGTATTACAATGGAGAGATGACCTGTCATAAAGTTAGTAGTTGCACTTTAGTGATAATCACTTGTGTGAATTTCACTGAATTCTGAAACGTTCGTGTCTGTCTCATCATGCTTGTCCTACTGGACCTAAAGATAAGTCAACAATTTAAACAATACTGTTGCTTTCTTCTCTGGATTAGTGTTTATCCTGAATGAAAATGGGTTGTTAATAGTATCTGAGTGCATGCTTTTGTTAGATTTGTTTTATAAGATTTTTAGCAAGGAATTTTTCTGTTTCCCCCAAGGCATTCTCATTGATGCAATGAGAAAGGGCTACTGGATTGTTCTAGATGAATTGAATTTGGCTCCCACTGATGTTCTGGAGGCTCTCAACCGCTTGTTGGATGATAACAGAGAGCTGTTCATTACTGAGACTCAGGAGGTTGTCAAAGCTCACCCTCGCTTCATGCTGTTTGCTACACAGAACCCTCCAGGTCTCTATGGTGGCAGAAAGGTCTGTATGATCTATTTCTTTGGGTAACTAAGACTAAAAGCTGTCTTTGTCTCAGCCTAAAAGTTTTATCGTTTTTACCCTTCCAATTCTCCCATTGTAGCAAGAGTGAGCTTGTGGCTTTGTAATGCTTAGCTGCCTATGCCCTTAAAACACCCAATCCATTTTAAAGCTTTTGTCCTCATCCAGACTGTCTCTTATGCTTTCTTGCAATATTGATGTGTATGTGTGAATTTGTATGCTATGACACTATCCTTATTTCCTTTGGATGTGTAGGGGAGGATCTGGGAGCAATATCAAAGGAAAAAAGTTCAAGCAGTAGTGTGGTCTCATATTTTAGGTTTTGTCCAGAGCCTTCAGAAACCGTTTTGTGGAGCTGCATTTTGATGAACTGCCAAGTGCTGAACTGGAAACCATCCTGCACAAGCGATGCAGTTTGCCGCCTTCTTACTGCAGCAAGCTTGTCAAAGTCATGTTAGACCTGCAAGTATGAGAGTCTTTCTTCTTTTAGTATAAGAAATGCAAACATACGTCAGAGTAACATGCACAAAGTAATAGAAATTCCTTTGAGGGGGAGGTATTGTTAGCTGAAGGATATTGAAAATCGTAAACCATGGTGAGAAACACGGTACTAATTTCAGTGGTTAAGACAAAGACTAGGGAAGGTGACGTTAGATATCAAAGAAAGCTAGGAGAAAAAAAAAAATCAAAACTAAAAACAAACAAAAAACCCAACCAAACAAAAAACCAAACCAAAAAACCCAGACACCTTGAGATTTGGTATGCTTGCTCTGGTGCCAAAGTACAGTATTGGATTCGTGGGTGCCTTTGGGTCATGTGAAATTTGGTATAATTTTTAAGCAGTAATTTTTGATATGTTCGGACACTCCTGTATTCAACAGGCATTTGACAGTATGTAGCTAAAACTGGCCTGTATTTAAAGCAATTACAGCAGCACAAGCTGGATTTTTGTTTTATTCCAGGTACCTATTTTATACTTAGTTGGGGTTTTTAAAAATTATTATTATCTAAATTATTTTGTTGCTGGTGCTAATCAAATACCTGCCTAAAAGGAGTTAGTGTTTAGGAGTTGTGACTCTAGTGGACTTTTCTTCGTAGTTACTCATAGAATTTTCTTGTTGCAATGTCGCTGCAGAGAGTGGTGGTTAGCTTTGCTTTTGAGGTATTTGGACAAGTTGATGAAAACATAGCTCACATTTTGTTGTTGTGACAGTCTTACCGCAGAGGTTCGACGGTGTTTGCTGGGAAGCATGGATTCATTACCCTGCGGGATCTGTTCCGCTGGGCTGAAAGGTACAGGCTGGCAGAACAGCTGCACAAGGACTATGACTGGCTTCAGCACTTAGCAAATGATGGTGAGCTCTGCTGCCCCAGCTTTTTTAAGTGTCTATAGAATCACTTTCCAGTCCCACTTAAGTGTAAATTTTTTGTTGCTGATTACCCAGGCTGTGACTGCTTTCTCTCTTCCTCTGTTTTGTAGGTTTTATGCTTCTGGCAGGCAGAGTCAGGAAACAGGAGGAGGTGGATGTTATTCAAAATGTCATTGAAAAACACTTCAAGAAAAAAATATATCCTGAATCTCTCTTCTCAGGGGAAAGTGTCAAAAAGCTGCTGGGTGAGTTTCCTAGAGGGACCCCACTGGTAGATCTCTAGATGTGACTGGAGCTGATGGATTGCTTTGTGTTGTATAGCTACATCTTCCACGTGGATGTCAGTGATGGACAGAGATTTTAACCATGTTGTCTGGACTCAAGGGATGAGGAGACTTGCCATTTTGGTGGGACGAGCCCTGGAGTTCGGTGAACCAGTACTGCTGGTGGGAGACACTGGGTAATCTTGCTTTTCATGATGTTCTTGGTAGTGCTGCACTGGCTGCTGAGTCGGACACAAAATGGTTGTATGGGCTTCAATTCTGCTTTGATCTGGGACATTTGAGCCTCTCTCATGGCAGACTTGCAGGTGCTGTTTTTCACAGTTCCTTTTTGAGGGGAGGCAATTGCATCTCATTTAACCCAAATCTTTGATGGGTTTGTCTGCATTGTGTAGCTACATAGAAGTTGTATAAAAGTAGAAAAATGAAAGTGAGCTGACTTCTGTCCTTGCCTTTACTAAGTACCCTGTGGAAATCTCACTGTGCCTCACTGGAATGGCTACTTTTGGGGAATGATGACATTTTTCTCTTAGAGAGTACATTCAATTTACATGTTTTATGAGCCTGAACATAGCCTTGCTACCACTTCTCCACTTCATATGCTTGTAGAGGAGGTTGTGGAAGTAGATGCTGTCTGCTCTTGTATTGGTTATAAATTTGTAGAATGAAGTTTTATAGAAGGAAAGAAAAATGCAAGAAAAGAGAGAAGGAAAATTTACTTGGGTAGTAAATGAAAACTGGATACTCAGCAGTTAATTTCGTCAGACTTAAGCTTGGTCTAGAATGTAGCATTTCCAGTTCAGTGAAATGTAAGGGCAAGCTGAAATGAATTTGACATTGAACATGCAGAAATCCATCAATGCAGGTATTGATTTAAATTTAATTAAAGGCCTCTTGTACAAGTCAGCAACAGTTGTGCCAAAAATGGCTTCACTTTGCATACATTTCTTTTAAGGAAAGGAGCAGAAGATTTGCATGTTGGACCTCTGCCTCATAACTCTTCAATGAAATTATGAATCCCATCCAAAGTGAACTGATTCTTGGTTTTTCTTCTTCTTTTAATTCATCCTTTTCAATTAAATTCCTTGGTTGCAGGTGTGGTAAAACTACCATTTGTCAGATCTTTGCAGCATTAGCAAATCAGAAGCTGTACTCAGTGAATTGCCACTTGCACATGGAGACCTCAGATTTCCTGGGAGGGCTGCGACCCATCAGGCACAGGTCCAAAGACCAGGTTTGTCTTGCACCAGTAGTAGCTTGGATGGTGGGACCATGGGAGTAAAAAGTAGCAGTTATGACTCCTCACCTCCTTTTCCATTTCTTAGGAGGAATCTGATGGTTCTAGACTGTTTGAGTGGTGTGATGGACCTCTTGTTTTAGCCATGAAAGAGGAGGGTTTTTTTCTCCTTGATGAGATTTCTTTAGCTGATGATTCTGTACTGGAGCGACTTAACAGGTATGTCTTCAATGTGGTAGTACTGAGCATCATCAACCTGTTTATTGTCTAAACATGAGTGGGGTAAATCTGACTTTTTAGGCACATTTGTTTCCTGGCTTAGGTGAGCTGCTCTCTTGTTGAAAAAGACAATGGTACAAATAAAGCTTCAAAATACAATCTCTAGTTTACCATCTGCAGTATTAGTATTTTCAGCCCGTCAGTGAGCTCTTAAAATTATGCATCTTGTCAAATCCCAGGAACAAAAACTAGTTATTCCCCTCTTTTGTGTGTGTGTAAAAAAAACAAACAACCTAGAACAATTAAAATACAAATAAAACTTCATTATCTGTTTGCTGCAGTATCTCTCATTTTAGTCTTTTCTGTTACCCATTATATTGGGTAAAGGAAAGTTTATCCAGGCCAATTAATGTGATTTTCATTTTTAAGTGAACTTTTGAAGTGTAGAACAAAATTTAAAATAAGCAATTTTTTAACCTTCTCTCTAGTGTTCTTGAAGCTGAAAAGACATTGGTACTTGCTGAAAAAGGTGGTCAAGATGACGAGGAGAATGAAGTAGAGCTATTAGTTGCAGGAAAGAAATTTCGTATCCTTGCAACCATGAACCCAGGAGGTGACTTTGGAAAAAAAGAGGTAAATTTCAGAACCTCTGGAAATACAGCATGCATCTTGTGGTCATACTGTCCATTATGTGATTGGAGGTGCCATGCAAAAATGCATCATGCCAATTCTGGCATCCAGTGCTTTCAAGGTGGCATTTGCTTCATCGCTCTAAAGGAGGTTTCAGGTCAATGTGTTTTCTGCCACTTCTGTGATCTGTCACTTTGGCATTATAAATGAATACTCAGCAAAGTGTCAAAGGAAGCTTCAGGCCTCTAAATACTCTGGTTAGGTTTGATATATAGAATATTCAAATACAGGAACTGTGACTTGTGAAGGAAGTATATCCAGCTCTCTGGGGTAGTAAAATGTTGCATGGCAGAAAGTGATGGTCATCTTGTCTTCCTTAGTGAATTATGAGCATCACATCCCAAAAGATCTTTTTCACTACGTGAAAAAAATTGTTTCTGAAATTGAGAATTAAATAATTTAAAACACGTTAAAGAAAACTCATAAAGACAACAAATGCCTACAACTTTTAAGCAGTGTTGGAAGCTAGCTCCATAAAAAAGAGCCAGAAGCTCTTTTACTCAAAAGAAGATGGGTACTCCATTTAAAGTGGTTTCTGGAGTAGAGAGCCACTCATTGTGAAGCCATGTGTTGAAACAGGATTTGTTTCTGCATTGCATTTGTGCTACTAATTTTTGCCTGACCAGTTCATCCAGGGAAGAGAGGAATTAGAGAAACAAGTTGTAATTGAAGGCAAATTTCCATGGGGTGGTTTTCTTCTTTAAGCAAAGGGGGATTACAGAGCCATTGCTTGATACACAATGTCCTAGAATGAAATGGAGCTTTGGTGCTTGCAGAATAGCTCAGTTTCTTCCCATATTCTTTTGAACTTTCTTTACCACCCATTTCCTGCATTGATGCCATACTGGAAGTCTTAAATATCTTCATTCTTTCAAAGATTTTCTTACAAAGTGTCTCTGTCAAAATCAGAAGTAAAGATCTATCTTGTTCACTTTATTAATCATTTACAAGTGCAATGACTTCAAGGCTGTTGTTAACTGAGCTTTAGGGAAGATGATGCAATGAATCTTTTAATTGCTCTGTCACTCTGCTTGTTTGCAGCTTTCCCCTGCACTGCGCAACAGATTTACAGAAATATGGTGTCCACAGAGCAATGGCCGGGATGATTTGATACAGATTGTAAAACACAATCTTCATCCAGGATTGTCTCTAGGTGCAATAAACCACGAGGGTAGGTATTTCTGTGTTGGTATTCAAATATTGCTAAGAAAATAAGGAATTTGGAGGCTGCCAACCTTTCCTCAGAATTTACACCACTGTGACCCTTTTTCTGCTACATTTCTCCCTGAGGACAGTAGCATATATTTTGGACTTTGTTCTTCCCTCACTGTATATGTCTAGCCAGAAGTAAGTTCAAGGCTGTATTTACTTCACCATCCACGTTCAAGGCTGTATTTACTTCACCATCCAGGTTGTTTAACTATCCCCAGCCCTTCAGTGTCCCAACTTGGTTTTAATGTAGAATGTTGAAAGAACTTTCTGCCAGCAGCTTCACTGTTAGTATTACTCACCTTGATGCTGTCTTGTTACCTGAGTTTCAAAGGATCTGTAACAACAGCTCAGGCAGGAGCTTTCTCTTCTGTTATTCTGTTTCTATAATATAGAGTACCCATCCACATTGCTCATGCAGCTGTACCTACTTTAGAGATGTTTTTACAACAGCATAGTAGATGCAACCAAAAAGATTATAACTCAAATTTTAATTTTTTTTAAACGTTCTTTCTAGGGGCAGACATAGCAGAACTCATGATGGATTTTGTTGAATGGCTGACTAATCAAGAGTTTGGTCGCCAGTGTATTCTCAGTGTGAGAGATGTCTTGGCCTGGGTTAATTTTATGAATGTCATGGCAGAGGAAGAGTCGAGTTCTGCCAAGAGATGCAGCCGCCGTAACATTTCTCCAGTGATGTCTTTTATCCATGCTGCCTGTTTGGTGTATATTGATGGAATAGGATCAGGTAAGTCTTCAGTGCTCATTTGGTAGCAGAAAATATGAAACTGTGTGTTTGTATTAATATCTTTTAATCAAACGCAAACAAAATGCTTTGGGGCATCATGGGATTCTTCTGGGAGAAGTTTTCATTTCCATTTAACAATGTCCTGTACGTCATGTGCCTTTTCTGTGTTTCAGTAGCAAGAGTTTGAGTTACACAGAAGCTGAAGTAAATTAGAGGGATTAATAATACTACAAAGGCTAGCACACAAATTAAGAAAACCTGTGGGTTTTTTGAGTCTTCTGAGTTGATACAGTCCTTAAGCACATGAGCACCTATTGTTCTCTCCATCCATCACTCCACATGTCAGCATCTGTCTGTGCTGCCCTGTACCATGCACATAGCTGAGAACACATCTTTGTGTGTTTGGCTGCCGGCCCAACTGATAAATGGTGGATAAGGGAGAGAAGGAAAAGTAAAAGGCATGAGAAATACCAGAAAAAAAAGCCTATGGCAAGGGATAAGGGTGATTGTGATGGTAGAAGAAAGGGGGCTGGAAATACAGTGTCCTTAGTTCTGTTGCTCACAGAACTGTCTGTCCATGGTAAATGGTACTGGAAACATGATCAAGCAAAAACATTCAAATAAAATATAAACCTGCGAGCACATGAAGAGATTGAGTTTTTTGTCATAAGATGAACATGCTTTGTTATATTTTGAAGCACAGTTAAAATTTCTAATTACAGGTACAACATCCTGCTCAGCTGATACGGCTTTATTAGCTCGTGAGAAATGCCTGACATTCTTACATGAGAAAATGAGTCAATTCTTTGAGCTGACTGATTATCAGAAGAATGAACTAAAGATTTATGACAGAACAAAGGAAAAGGAGTTTGTATGGATGGACAACTTTATGGGAATTCACCCGTTTTTTATTCCAAGAGGCAAGAGATGGTGGGAGTGGGTGGGCATTTAGTCTGTGATTTATATTTTCAGTAGTTTTGTTATTCACTAAATCCAAGTAGGATACCTGAACCATCACAGAACAAATTAATTATTGGTTCTTGAACCTTAGAAAAATGCCTTTTTTGCCTCCAAGTGTTTGGATTGCAACTCAGTCACATTTATTAAGAAGGCACATCTGTTCATTCCCTTTTTTCATTACTTCTTAATGGTTAATGGCCTAATTTTCATAGACTATTTTTTGGTATAACAAAGCTTTTTTTAATTTTGAGTTGTGATTTTCTGTCATGCTTGCATGCTCAGAATGCCTGTTAGCTTGCACTAACTTAAGCTGCAGCTCATCCTGGCCCTTGTGGAAAGCATGGAAAGCAGGGATCCTGAGTACAAAACTAAGCAGAATGGAGGTTAATGCCCTGCCTTGCTCTAGACTCTAGAAGATTTGCTGCAATTTTGGCAAAACTATTTAGTCTCTGCATTTCAGTTCCTCATGGGATAAATAAATGCAAGTGGAACAAGCAAAATATTGCCCTTAAAAAACAATGATAGGACTAAAAAGTGAGCTTTCTAGCTCAGCTGGTTAGTTTTTAGCACATGGACCTGTATTCCTAATGCTGTATTAATTGTTCATATTTGAACTTTCTGGCGTTCGTGGATTGTGTTGGTCATGCATAAAATTTGTACAAAGTAATGCTTTTTCATAAATTGCTTAGTTCCCCTCTGCTAAATAGATCACAAAAGAAATCTCTTTGGATCCCTTTCATACTAAACAGGTGTCAGTTTCTGTAGGATGGATTGGTGATTACTATCTTGTTTACCTGAGCAATGTATCACACATTTGGAGGGGATGATGTCCAGGGAGCTATACTGGCAGGAATTAGACAGACAAGCTCTGGGCTCTCTCCCCTCTGTATGCCATAATAACAATAAAGGAAAAGCAAACTTTTAATTAAGGCGGTGTTCCTTCACAGAACTGGCAGTGTATGAAACAGATTATTATGTTATTCTGGAGCATGACTGGATTGTAGTCCTCAGTGTCAGTTTTTCAAGAGCTGCTTTTACACTCCAGTGTAACACATGACTGAAGTGCAAGGACAGATTTATGTTTTTTCGGGGATAGAGCTCTAGTTTAAGTAATGAACTAGGAGGTATTGAGGTTTCATGGCAAAATAAATTGTATATCCATATGCTTTTTTTGCAAAATTCAATATAACTGTGGAGATGGGCTGAGATGCAGCTGGAGGTCAAACAGAAAGTGCATGTGCCTGATCTCTGAGAATGACATACAAGATGGATCTCCATTGCTTGTTGCACTGAGATCAGCAATTTACAGACAGTGAGCTCATTCAGAGGCACACTGTCAGCACCTCCAGCATAAACATTCTGGTTTAATTATTTTCTGGCTTACCTTTCTTTTGTTTTAGGCCCTGTTCTCCAGAGGAACAACATGACAGACTATGCTTTAAATGCTGGGACTACAGCAGTGAATGCGCAAAGACTGTTAAGAGCCCTACAGCTTAACAAACCTATTTTGTTGGAGGGCTCACCAGGAGTGGGCAAGACCAGTCTAGTTGCTGCCCTGGCAAAAGCCTCCGGAAATTGTCTTGTTCGAATCAACCTGTCTGAGCAAACGGTAGAATAAGATACTATCTTCATTACTTGGTGTTTATGGCAGGGTAGAAGCCTTGTGTAAATTTTGAAGTACAGTTCTCTAACTTTGGCACTTGTGTCTGAAATGTCAGTTTTTCCTTCTTAGTCTCAAGATAGAAGTGAATGGGAGGGGGAAGCAGTCAGAGCAGTAAGCTTCTGTGAGTGAATGCCAGTTCCCAGATATTTCTGTTCTTTTCAGGTGAAGTCGTGCATATCTTTGTCTACTGTGTTTTTCTTGGCTTCTGCAACATTACTTGAAAATAGCTTTAAGGCTTTTTAGCTTTTCTGTTCCAATTTAAATTTTTGTTGTTAAATATAGTAGCTGGTCAGTGGAGTCCTATAATGGAAAAACTTTCAACATTTTGCAATTGCTGAAAATTTAAAAATAGACCTAAAGTGTAGGTATTAAAGAGAAGGAAGAAAATGTTAAAGTTAACAAATGCTGTTAATGAACTTCTCTTAAGTTTTGCAATTCCTCAACTCCCCCATTCTATTCTTTACTCTCAAAGGATGTGACAGACTTATTTGGGACAGACTTGCCTGTTGAAGGTGGGAAGGGAGGAGAATTCGCCTGGCGTGATGGACCACTGTTAGCAGCATTAAAGGCTGGACACTGGATTGTACTAGATGAGGTAAATTCAGGTTTGGGGGACAAATAAATAGAGTGTTCTAGAAGAGCAAAGTTGGTGATTTGGCTTGTAGAATAAATACCTTTGAGTGCTGATGACCTCCCTTCATGGGGGCAGGTGATGATGAGACTTCTTTGAGACAAGAGAACAAGAGTTGAATCCCAGTTTAAATTACTGCAGAAAACCAAGGAAAGGTTTGATTTACATTTCAAAATTTTTAGGGAAGAGTGTCAACAGAAGTTTTGATACACGTGTTCTTACATGAATACAATTTCACTGAAATAGAAGGTGTTTCTCTGGGACTAATATACTGTGATTGGTTACTGATGGTTACTGATTTAACTGATGGAGGTGGAGAAGAGTTCCATCTTGCCAGTATAAGCCATCCTGCCACTACAGGTTTGTCCATGTACCATGTAGCAAGTGCTTTCAAGCGTGTGTGTGCACCAATCTGCCTTCTTGGCAATATGCATTCTAATTACTGCAGAGTGCCATATCTTCAATTCTTTAGCCCCTTGTATACCCCCTTTTTCCCCCTATTGTGAACAATGCCACTTTAAACAACCATTATAATTAAACAGCTGAGACTGCCTTAATTTAAAAACAAAAACCAACCAAACAAATGCTCTGAGTGCCACAAATGTATGAACATAAACTCAGAAAAAACATCTTGAATATTTAAGTTTTACAGTGGAGAATTGTTTTGTTATCACAGTGATAAAACACTGCACAAATAACAACTGAACATAAGGAAGTGTTAGTTGCTCCAGTGTAATAATAGTCTAGCTGGCAGTAATAATGTTTTAGTTCTAGAACAGCAATGAAATGGATTTTTGCCTTCTATATATCCCAGACTATTAGACTAGAGATTATGCAGAAATATTTTGTGGAGTGTTAATATTATATGCTTATTTCTTTCCTCAGTTGAATCTGGCTTCTCAGTCTGTGTTAGAGGGGCTGAACGCATGCTTTGACCACAGAGCTGAGATTTATGTTCCAGAACTGGGAATGAGTTTTCATGTACAGCACAAGATGACTAAAATTTTTGGATGCCAGAATCCATACAGACAAGGAGGTGGAAGGAAGGGACTCCCCAAGTCCTTTCTTAATAGATTTACACAGGTAAGCTTATTTGTTCAGTTTAAACTACAGCACGATCCTGTCTTGTAGGTTTCTGACTGTATAAACACTCTGAACTCTCCTGATTCTACAGGTCTATGTTGATCCACTGTCAGCAGAAGATATGAAGTTTATTGGGAATACATTGTTTCCTGCTATTGATAAAACCGTTATTGCTAAAATGGTTGCTTTCAATAACAAGGTAAATGTGTTTTAATTTCTTTCCTGCAGAAGTAGGCAGAATGCAGTAAGGCTAGAAAAAAATTACGTCTGTTGTTATATTCCCAAGACTTTCATAGAAAAGTGTGTGGGTAAGAAAAGAGGGATGGAAGGTACATGCAGTAGAATGTAAAGAACACCACTAAACCTGGTACCTTGATTCTTGTACCATGGCAATCAGATGCTTGGTTGATAACTGATGAGGCTCTGTTTTTCACAGAAGATGAAACATGCATACACAGGAGAAAGAAGTATTCTGTGACCTTAGGTAAAATGTCTTGTAGTCAGCATCTTACTGCATATTCATTTATAAGAATGCAAGAGTAAATTGGAAAATTGAGCTGAGTGTTAGAGAAACAGTAGAGAAGACAAACTAAATCAAGCTTTAGTACCTTACTCATCTTCAGCAATGTAAATTCAGCCTGCTCTTACAGTTGTCTCTGTCCTGTAAGCATGCCAAGGTAGAAGTTCAGTCGAGTTTTTTAAAAGCGTATTTGAACACCAGCTTGTGGGTGGAATAAAAGATTATTTTTTTAACTGCTCCTTTTTTTTTTTTCAGATTGAAAAAGAAGTAATGGCTGAAAAAAAGTGGGGGCAGAAAGGAGGGCCCTGGGAGTTCAACTTACGTGACCTTGTCCGCTGGTGCCAGCTTATGCTTGTTGACCAGGCACCAGGATGTTATGATCCAGGCCAGCATGTGTTTCTGGTATATGGAGAAAGAATGAGAACCAGAGAAGACAAAGAAAAGGTGAGAAAGAGCTTCTTCCTTGCTCTTCAAGATGGTCAGGAAGTATTTATAGAAATACAAATACAGATCTCCAGTTTAAAGACTCCTTGCAGTTCATTCATAGACATTTATCTCCTAAAATAGAAAAATGGGTTTGTTTGGAGTTTTGGGGTTTGATATAGATACCTGCAGACAGCTGATGTAAATGAAGGCAAGTAGAGTAACAAAGGTCTTAAAGTAAAACACAACATATTCTTGTGTGATTTTGTATTAAATAATAATGTTTACCATTTATTTATCCCTCTCCTGTTTAGAAATCCTGTGCTTTTGTTTAATTTCACAGCATTTAAATGGTATTAAACTGAAAGTCAGTGAGATTGTAAAATGGAAGTTACTGGCTGTATGTGACTGGATATTTTTCCTCATGGGTTTACTTTCCCTTCCCTGTAACATTGTTATATTTTTCTGTGTTACCAAAGAGCTTATTTATGAAGTGAATTCTATCCCAGTACTTTGTTAAAGAGAAACATTGCATACAGGATTTCAAGTTTCAGGGAACCACAATTAATGAAAGGGTTGCTGTGGGCAGCTCATGCTCACATTGCTGCACTTTGAGTTAAATGTGCTTGTGATTTACTGCGTTAGCTACTATCATACAGCTGTGGAGCTGACAGGAAAAGGTACTTCAGATGTAAATCTCAAGAAGTGAATCTTTGGAACAGTGGATAACTTGAACTGATAAGTCTCTTTTTTGCTCTTTTAACTGTTCTAGGTTATTTCTGTATATAGAGACGTTTTTGGCCCGGAGGCCAATGTGTATACGGGAACCAGGGAGTTTCACATCAATCCATATAATGTTCAGGTAAACTGCTGACAAGGGATTTTGTGATGGGATAGGGAAGGAAACAACTTGCACAGCTAAACTCCTATTTGCATCTGTCATTCCTTTCAGATTGGTTATTCAGTTCTTTCTCGTGGCAACTATATTCCTCATTCTGGCAGAACTCTCTCACTTTTGCATCATTCACTGCAGTCCCTGGAGTCCATAATGAAGTGTGTGCACATGAGCTGGATGGTCATACTGGTGGGCCCAGCAGCTGTTGGCAAAACGAGTCTGGTGGAGCTGCTGGCCCATCTCACTGGCCATCGGCTGAAAATCATGGCCATGAACAGCGCCATGGATACGACTGAGCTCCTAGGTGGATTTGAGCAGGTAAATTTTGGTAATATGGCAGTATGTCTCCTTCCCACCTAAGAGTGGCCAGTCTGCTGTGAGTTTAGTGTTTGTAAATGGAGCCTTGGCACTGCAGTCTTCTGCATGAAATAACTCCCTAATGGGCTGTTTGCAGGTTGATATCAACAGGCCATGGCAGCGCCTCTTGGGAAGGGTGGAGAATGCTGTGAGCACACTTGTAAGGGACAGTCTGCTCCTGGCAGAACTTTGTGCAGATGATGCTGAACTCGTACTGCGTGCTTGGAGTAATTTCATCCTGAATTACAAGCCCAAATCTCTGGGGGAAGGAGGTGGAAGTGTTACAGCTGAATTAGTGAGCAAGCTGGAGGGAATACTTGTACTTACCCAGCGACTAAACAACAAAATAAATTCTTACACAAAAGCAGGTACGTATGTTGGTTTTCCTTCTTTTTTCTTAAATCGTTGTTTTAAATAAGGCATTAGTACCCATCAAAATCCATCTAATGGGGGAGAAGGGATGCAGGAAAGTACCTGTTTAGGGAGTGAAGTGTCAATGTGTTTGATATTTCTTTGTGCTTGAAAACCTTTTCTGTTCGCATGGATTTTGCCCATGGGAGGCTGCTGAAGAGCTGGAGCCTCTGCTGTTATGTTTCCCTAAGAAGTAGAATGCATATATGGTTACTGACAAAATAACTACTATTTTTCTTGAATGGAACTGAAAGCTACTTCATTAATGTAGGCCTTACCGTAAGATGTATTTCCTTTCAGAGTTTGCTCACCTGGTAGAAGAGTTCCGTCATTTCAAGCTGCAGCAGGCCAAAGCTGCTGACTGCAACAGCCATGGCACTTTTGAGTGGGTGGATGGGATGTTGGTTCAGGCCCTGCAATCTGGAGACTGGCTCTTAATGGACAATGTTAATTTCTGCAAGTAAGAGATTTTAGTGGCCTTGTTTCAGTGACTTTGTAATTGACTTTGCCTATTACTGTGTGGTTCACAACTGAATATTTTGCATTCGGTAATACACAGGAGCAATAACTTAGATGTTCTGGAAGAGTTACCTTCCTTCTCAGATAGCTTAGCCCTTGATACTTTTCCTGGTATCTTATAAAGTAAGGTTTGGCTTTTGCTCAAGTTTAGTACCATTTTGATTTCAGATGAGAAAGGGATAAAACTGGTACCTTTTTATGACCACATGAATTTGTTTTGAATGTAGCCCTTCTGTGCTGGACCGCTTGAATGCTTTGCTTGAACCAGGAGGTGTTCTGACTATGAGTGAGAGAGGAGTCATAGATGGCACGATTCCTACCATAGCTCCTCATCCAAACTTCAGGTACCTATTTCTGCTTTTTGGTTTTCCTATTTTTTCCCCCTTTATTAAATAGCAGGTTTAGAATAAAAATGTCATCAGTGAGCTGGTATCTTGAATGCTGTTCAGTTTGCCATGTAGTGTAGTGATGCTGTCTAGCAAGGATGAGAACTGCACTGTGGTGAGCATATAAAAGAGAGGTTAAGAGGCTTGGCTTTATATCCCTGTTGCAACACAAACTATTACACAAGAAAATTCATAACAGTGTGCCTCTGCCTTGGTTTTGCATTTCTAATTTAGGATTTCAGCACTTCTCTGTCTCACTGTAGTGAAGCTGAGATTACATGCATTGAGGATGGTGAAGTCTTTAGTTGTGCTGGTCATGAAAACTGGTTTATGGGCATAATGATTTTCTTCAGATTTTTCCATCCCATATATAAATTTGAGTTTCCTGCAGTGACAGAACTTTAAAAGCCCCCAACAAACCACCCAAATAGACAGTCTATTCTCTCAGACCTGAAGTAGTCTCTGGAAAAGATGGGAGGAGAACACAACAGGATTCTGTATAATTCCTATCTTTTATAAATTCATGACAAAGATGTTGGGACTGATGTGCTCTGGTTCCTCTGAATTGGAAACATTCTTGACTTTTCAGAAACCTGTTTTCACTGCATTGTATCTCCGAAGTGCTTTTTCCTCCTTGCTTTTAAAAGGTGTCTATTGATAGTATTAACTACTTGGATGTTGGATACTTTGGTTTTTAAATAGCACAGATTTATTTGAAGCTGTTGCTAAGACTTTAAAGTCTTTATAGCTCAGAGGCATAGTCTAACTTTCCTTTGTAAGTGGGCAAATGATAAAACAGATATAACTCAGATAATAGCGAGTTAAAAGTCACGCAGAATATCTGTGTCTAATTGCAAAGTATAACTATTCATACAGATTTCTCATTTAAATTCCGCTGTCCTCTGACTTTCTAGATATCATGCCCCCATTTTTATGAAGATTAATTTACTTTATGGAGGAGCAGATTTGGTAGTTCCAGTGTGATAATTCAAGGACCTAAGTTACATCTTAAGAATTTAAGGCAGTTGAAATGGATGGTTGTTGTAGATCCCTTCCAACTTGTATTATTATTTTCTGATATCCAACAGGCTCTTCCTTTCCATGGATCCAGTTCATGGGGAAATATCCAGAGCCATGCGAAATCGTGGGATTGAAATTTACATTCCTGGGGAGAATGATGGAAATATATTGGACAGTCTGGATTTGAAGTTACTCCTGCATGGTTTGGGTTTAATTGGAGACAGTGTCTGTGATGCACTTCTGGCTGTGCATTCAGAAACCAAGGCAGCAATACCAGGTAAAAAAAATTGCTCAGTATTTTTTAGCAACATGGGCTCATTACATATACATGGATGAAGTCTTTAGTATTACACCATGGTTATTTTATTGTGTTATGTGCTAATATAAGTAAGCATATAAATTATAATCAGGTAGTTTTGGGTTGGCTATTTCGCATTCCCAGGAGGTAGGCCCGAGTCATGAAAAAGTGGTAACTACAGTGCTTTGTGAAGGAGACATCAGACACTGGCACGTGTCCTGTCCCTTGCTATCAGGAGGGCAATGTATTCTAAGTGAAAATCAGCAAAATAGAGGGTCTGCACTAGTTGTTCTCTGCAGCTGAGTTTCATTTATCTCAGCTGTTTGATGTCTTATTTAGAGCTGGTGATCTGTTATTTACAATCTTGTCAGATTTTCTTATCAACCTTGGGAAGAATCCATTCAGGTTTCAGGACAGTAGGATGTATTTGTTTTGTATCATGACACCTGAAGTGGTGTCAGATTAAAGGGCTGACAGTTGCTAAACATTAATATCAGTATTAATTGCTGTGTATCTTTCAGGTGCTGTGTCATCTTTGTCACCTTTGCTTCAGGCTGCTGTATTAATTGTCCAGCAACTACAAAGAGGCTTTGGGTTAGCAAAGTCTTTTTACAGAGCTTGTTGGGAAATTTATGGCCGTTCACAACAGCTGCAGATTAACCAAAAGGTAAAAGTCCTGTATTTGAAAGCTTTTCTTAGATCATGTAGATAAGTGAAAAATGTAACTTAATGAGGCTAGTGTTTGAGATCCTCTGTTTCCTAAGTGCCTGAGCAAGAGTCTGATGAAGATGGTGCTCTTGGAGAGATGAACAAAACACTATCCTGTTTGGACTCCAAGGCTTGTAGTTTGTTACAGTAGCTTCAGCTGAGACTTTGGGATATTCATGCTGATGCATCTGTAGCACTGTGCACACTGTCATCTGTAGACACATTCACTTCCTGTTTGAAACTGTACAGTGTGTTATTTCACTTCTGGTAGGAATGTTTTGGTACTTTTATTGGGTATGTTATATAGTATTTGTAGATTTGGTCTGTAATAATTTCATAATAAATACATGTAATTAAAGAGTTTCCTGAGCTATAGTGCTTGAATACATGTTGCGTGTTTGAATGTGACTCTAAACTGCTTTTTGGTTGTTTGTTGTAGCTTGTGTTAGAATTGGTTACGAGGCATGCTTCCTCTCTGGCTTCCCCTGACACTTGGGGTGAGTCCTTGCTAGCAGTGGGGTTGTGGCCAGACTCCCTGCCTTCAGGTCTGTTTGCAGCTGAGGACTCGCTCCTTGCCACAGTCCGGAGTGATGGACAGGTCCTGATGTACTGTCTGCACAGACTAAGCCTCAGAAACTGCAGGTAGGCAGGAAACTCTCTTTTGTCTGATAAATAAGAAACAATATATGTGAGCTATTCATGGCATGTCATTGTTTATTGCTAAATTCTGTATTCATCAAATTGTGCAGGTAGAGACTGATTGTCATACAACTGTGACTGTGTTCCTGTTACCTTTCCATACAACTACTAAATGAAAGTTTAATTATTTACTCTTTATTCTTAAGTCTTCAAAATATATTCAAAATACTTTTTAATCTTCTATAAGTGCATTTGACTCATTTTGAGAGTTGTTAGGAGTAAGCATTTAGCAGAAAATATGAATGCAAACACTGGCTTTCACAGATAATAAGAGCCCCAAAATCTCTTCCATCAGTTTCCTTCTAAGCTTTTAAAAAACTGAGCATTGAACTAGTTCAAAGTATACTAATGATTCTCTGGATATACTGTTTTCATGCAATAATTATTCATCAGTAATTTTAGGTCCAGGAGTTTCAGGTAAAAACACAAATTTCCTTCTTCAGACAGAGCTGTCTAAAAGAAGCAGAGGTCCCTGTGCAGGGAGTATATGAAAGAATTTTTTAGTGATTTCTTGTACAATATAGCTGTTAATTTTTACAATGCTGGTGCTAAAACTTCCTTTCTGCCTTCTTTGCTTAGTAACCTGCTCTGGACAGGCGCTGTTTTTTGCTTCCCGTGAAAGAACAAGCTGTAGAAGTTTGTACTAAGATAAAAAGTTGAAATTGTAAACTCTTAGCAATATGCTGTGCTGTTTGCTATTTTTGTTTGGTTTTGTTGTTTATTTTTTAGTCAATGACACTTCTTTTCCTGTCTTTGTCTTCTTTTTATTTAACTTTGCATATCGTTCTGGTGCACAAATTAATTAGCATTTCTCAGTGAAATTCTGTGCATGTTCTCTTGGGGTAGTGCATGAGTTTTTGGTAACAGTGAGCTCCTAATAGTAGACACCCCCAACTGACTTGATGTTGGAAACTGGTTTTAAAGCTAAATAATGGAGGAAAAATCATAGCATTGCTGCACTGATGCCTAAACATGGTTGCATAGCTTGACCTGCAAAATATATTTTTTCCTGGATCTGGCAGTTTGAGCCCTTGATTGCTGGACTTCTTTGTGTTTCAGGACATTACCAGTGACTCTGCAAGATCTTAAGAAAGTTATGCAGTCCACTAATCCTGAGAATCTCAAGTTCAGTGCTGTTGAGATAGATGCAAACTGGATGGACAAAATGGAAGTTCTCCAGGCTTCAGTGAAATCGTTCATAGAAAAAGCGACCAATCAAGATTGGAGATTAAGAGTTAAATGGCTTAACTCCTTAGCCAAAAATCTGCCACAGGTGCTTGGTATGTAAGCATTTAACTTTGTTTTGTCTAAGGGCTGAGTTGTTATGTTTTTGCAAATTGTAAGTCTGCTGTGAAAACATCCAGACTGTCCCTAATTATCTGAGTTATGAAGACTCTCAACTATCCACACTAATTCAAGGGAATGGAGGCTCCAGGGAGGGACAGAAGCGTGTTGTGCATATTAGGGTAATAAGCAGACTTTGGGCTAAATATTATCCCTTATAATTAAAATGTGTAACTTGTGCCACTTCTGAATTAGTTATTTTTGGATCTGTCTTGGTCTATGTAAGCAAATACGACTTTTCACTATTTTTTAAATTGATACTGAAAGCAGTCAAATGCCTTCTGTTAGCTAGCTGGTGTTAAAATACAAATTCTTAGAAAGCCAAGAAACTGCAGAACTGAGATTTCCTGAGGCAGTGTTGTCTGAACATTCGGGATAATAGCTGAGATGAGCTATTCACTTAATTACAGTATTAATCGCATTAAGCTCATGGAGCATTTAGGCAGGCATTAGTCCAAGTAATTCACACATTTAGCTTTCTTCTGTGGTCTGAAATCTCAGACTATGTTGTCTTTATATTAATTGCTTCCCCTTTATTTTGCTGTCTTTTCAGGCAGGTAGATCTGTAAAGTAGAAAATACCTAAAAAAATGCTTTATTGAAAAGTATGCTCTTTTTTTCCTTATTGTAAAGAAAATACCACCACCCCCCAGAAAAAATTTATTGAGAGGAAGATTTGAAGGTATAAATTCATGGATCTTCACAAACCATATTTTGTTAGCATACATGTAGTATCACCAGTTCAACTACAACTTCTTATTGGATTTATGTCTTCAGCTTAAAAGCTGTTGTGCTTTTAAGACCTTTTCGAGCTAATACAAAATATGACCAACCAGGATATCCAAAGTGCATGCACAGATTTGATTGAGTCTGCTTGTGCTGGCTCAGTTGAAGGTGTTTTTCTTGATTTGTACTAAATGCTCTTTTATGCTGTCTTCACCTGCAGATTCAGTGCGGTTTCAGCTGGAAGCAGGTGCTATAGCCCTTGGTTGTTTTTATGCCAGTCCCCTCTCATCTGGAGTCAGTAACATGATCAAGTTGCTACAGCCAACTATGACAGGTACTTCTGAAAAAGATGGATGTAAGACATTGCTTCCTTTATTTGTTCTCTCAACACACTGCAACCCTTCTTAGGAAATGTATGTAGCAAAACAACGGCTAAATTCTAAATATATGTTGCTTTTGTCATAAAAGAAATTACAACAAAGAAAACAAAAAAAGAAATTACAACACATACAAACATTCTTGCTGTCTGGAACAGCAAATATGGCAATTAAATGCATTCATACTATTCAAGTTAGATATGAGTGCTCTGCCCATGAGTCTTGGCTGTGTATTTGTGACTCAGACGTATTCCTACAGCTCAGAGTGATGTTCTGGACAGCGATTCAAATATTCACTGCCTTTGTGACTTGATAGTTTAGGCACCCTGGTCTTTTTTCCCCAGGATTTATTGTGGTAGCCCATCTGAAAGCAATGTTTTGGCCTATAATTTTCCCTTTATGTTTTGTGGGGAGCTCAGGCCTGTGGCTTCTTTTCCAAGCTTATTAGGTGCACAAAAGCTGCATACAGTGACACTGGACCTTTTATGGATGGTCCTGGGTATCTTGCCTGGACTGTGAGCTGGACTCAAGTTTCCAAGCAGTGTTTGGGTGCTCTAACCTCTGTTTAATTTATTGTCACTGTTCTGTTTTACAGAGCCTGCAGTCAGCTTTAATGCTTTTCTGTTTGGATATCTGGAGTGAGAGAGTTTGACTGCCTTCCCCCTAGGCTGCTTCTTTCTTTCTCTAATATTCTTGCCTAGGCAGAACACCAAGAAAAGAACTTAGTAATGTTTCACTGCTGTCCTGTCTTGTCTGCCTTTCCAGATGAACATGTGATGCCTCTGGACCCAAGATGGAATATGCAGTTTTTGGAGATCATTAGAAATTCAATGAACTTTGATACAGAAATGGAACACACAGACCAGCTCCTTATGCTTTTGAAGTCTGCAGCAAATCGGTGGGTTACAAGAAACCCTTCTAAGGAGTGCCCAATGCCTGTAATGAGTGCTGAGTAAACACTTGGGGAGTCTGCCAAGTGTGTTTTTAGGTTTTGATAGGTGTGATCTAAAATACCAGGCAGATGTTTTTGTACAGGTATTTAAATTCTTACCCTCTGTTTTCTGTAGATGCATACTAAACACAATCACTTAATATAGGGAGCAGAGCTCCCAACATTCCATACAGGCTACAGTACTTCAAGGACAAGCCACAACTGTGAGATAAAGCATTAAAGAGGCAAAAGAAGCGTTAAATCTCTAACAAAACTTAAGTAGTTGTCCTGCTTTTGGATTTGGACTGTTTTTCCTAATAAGATTTAAAAGTACACAGATTTTGAAGTTCAAGTGTAAGGAAGCAGCTGCTCACATATCCTACAGGCTGTGGTGTTGTACCTGTTTAGTAACTCACTGGTTTTTCCTTCCTTGTGAAGTTAGGAGTCTGCTTCTTGTGAAGCTTGCTTCTACAGAAACCATATTCAAGCAATTAGTTGTGTTGCACCTGGTTCTTTTTCCATCATACAGTGGATATTAAGCATATTATGTCATTTTATAGTTCAAATGTCACACTGTAGTTCACCATTCTCATAAGTCCAAGGCTTTAAAATGGTACAATGGATTGGTAACGACTTTATTTTTGCTTCAGGGCAGTGTTATTTCTTGACCGAGAAAAAAGAAGTTACATTGAGAAGAGTTTGATTACCAGCAAGAAGCCAAGAAACAGTGCCTTAAGAATGTCTCTAGATTTCCACAAAAGTGGGTTGATTTTTGCTGTTCCTTTTGTTTCTGTAGTCAGTTTGAAATATGGTTAATTTGCATTGTTATGAAATGTGTCCTTTAAACATGGTGTGCAAAGAAAGAATATGTGAATGTAAAGCAGTCAAATGAGGACTAGTGTGGTATGTAACACATTAATCTTAATTTAGATGTACCTTAGGCTACACTTTTTATGCCCTGCCTCTATGAGGTGATGAGTGAATATGATTTGTCTCTTAATTAACCAAACTTTAGGATAACAGTGGAGAGAAACCGGAATAGCTTTCTGTCTTTAGCTAATAAGAATAACCAAGTTCTTCAGATGTGTTTTCATTTTATGTAAGTAGGAAGTTTTACTTCTAAAACAAAAGGTAAAATTTAGTCATGAGAGGTTACTATGCTTCATAGAAGTAATTGATCAAGGAATCTCTCATTATGTTTTTTTTTTTTAAGATACATGTAAAATGCATAGAGGTAATAGAAAATTGTGCAAATAATGAAGGACTACTTTTATTACTTCATTTCTTGGATCTTTTCAGGTTGTGTTTTTTTTCTCAATCGTAGAGAGGTTCCAGTGATCAGAAGTTGACCCCTGTGTGTTATATGATGTGGCTGGAATTTTTAATCTCTGCCTTTCTTTTCCTCTTCCCCAAACCTCAGATCCAGGGAGTTACAACTGTCTTCCTCATGGAGTCGTGGTCAACCTTGCTGCTTTCTTTGAACTTTGGGATGCATTTGCACTTCACTGGGTGAAGTCTACTCAGGTGGCCTTAAGTGATGATGACATGCTTGATGTAAGTAGACTTTCCATAGTACATTTATGGGAGTTAAATGAAATGAGACTGTGTGCAGAACACTATTATTAGTTTCAGGGACCATGAAATAAACTGCAGTGCCTCTGTATTTAGAATGTGACTAACAGAGGCAAATGATCGTATTTGTTTCAGTGGCTGTATTTGTGCTCTCTAATACCTGCCTAGGATGGCATGAACTGTGCTGTAGGAGTGCCTCTTCCTCTCCGCTGAGGAAAATAGAGTATCCATTTCTGTCTGTAAGAAGAATGTCTGAACCTGAACAGTTGACATGCAGGCCACAGGGCCAGTTCACTGCTCCCTCTCCCTTTCCGGACCATGAATATAATTTTGCTGAAATCTTGACGCTGTAGACTTGGTGCAGGGATTGGTTGGTTTTGGCTGCTGTAGTTCCATCTGCCAGTGTGGTATTGGCTGCAGTTGAGTCCTGGTTGTGTAGCACAAAATACGAAGCTTTGTGGGACTCTGAAGTTAATACAAGTGATGGTGGTTTAGCTTTTTCTCTTGCTTTAAGTAGGAAGTATTGTGTAACCTGCAGCAGTGATAACACTGTAACCTCCTTGGCTCCTTGTTAGGTTTTGTACTGCTTGCTGTGGCGGGACCGGTTCTGGGCAGTCTCTGACACTGTCACAGTGGATTCGCCAGGGTTGTCACTGCTGGCTCTGCACTGGCATTGGGTTATGAAACACCTGATTGTCAGAATTCCTCAGATGCTTATTGGATCAGACCAGAACAAGTGAGTGGCTTTGTTTGGTGGCTTTTGATTTGTTTCTGTTAAATGGCTGTGTAAATTACTCTTTTCTTTAGTGTTATAGCTAGTTAGTATTGTTTGGATTAGTGTCCCAAGTCATGTTCCATTAGTGATGCAGATAACAAGAGATTAAGTAGCTGTCATTTTTAAAATTCATGTTTCCTAGCATTGTGCTTCTGCCTGCTGGAATTATCTAGACTTTTTACCCCTTTAGTGAAACGATGAGAGACTTTCTTATGCATCCTTTTGCCTTGTTTCTCAAACTTCTGTTAACTGTGTGGGCTTCTTCTCTCTCCCCCCTGCTTTTTTTTTTTTTCTTTCCTCTACAAGGATTTCCAGGGAAATTCAATCGGTTTCACAGCAGATGCAGAACTGCTTGGTCAATCCTGCTGGTATTTCAGCCAATATGAAGATACTACAGAAGTCTCTAGGAAGACCCCTTCCTTTTAAGGTATCAATACTCTGTTTGCAAAAGATTTGTATTTCCAGCAATGTCCAGATAGGCTTTAATACATTTACAGTGCTTGCTTTCCAGAACAGCAAAATCACATTTCTTTTGTGTTTGTTTGATTGATTAAAAAGAAAATTTCAGCATATGTTAAGGTACATACCTTTCTAGAAATATATCAGTTATCCAGATATCATTTCTACTATTAATTATGCTATGTGTAGAAAACATTTATTTAATACAGAGGGGTGCCTGAGCATAAAAATATTACTCCTTGCTCTGTTTTGGAGACTTGTGAATATCAATATGCCACTTGCATATGTGCATTTAGAACAGCTTGTGCATTTCCTTTTATATAGCATAGGGTGAGGCTGCCTTATGACTTCCCGAAACAGGACCTCTTAACTTTGATAGTTTCGGAGATTGCTCTTAATATGTTTCTTTGAAGATATTTTTATAAGCATCTAAATGTATTTAAATTGCAGGTGTAAACTGGAGTTTCTTGTAAGTGACAGTATCTCCTGGTACTTATGCTTTTATTATTTTGTGCGTTTATTGCCCTTGATTTAGGTAACTAGCCGTGTTGAATTATTATTTGTCTGCATAATCTGTGTAGTTTCTTTATGAAGGGAGAAAACCCTAACTTGACCAGGAAGAATTGTGGCCACCTGTTTCAATTTCTGTCTTCCTCCTGTACTGAGTAGAGCTACTACAAGATTATTGTTAAGCCGTTGTTGCAGGCTGGTTTATATATACTTTTACTTTAGTTGTGTGCATGTGAATTTGAAATCTTAGTTTTGACTGCAGTCACAAATCTTGTTTGTGGTTTTGTTAGTGCTGATGAAACAAATTGTCCTTTTTGTGTTTTCAGGATAAACTGGGCATGGAATGTTTTTCTCAGTTGAAAGCTCTCAGCAAACCACTGAACATCTTGGAGCTAAGAATGGCTTGTGGAGAAAGTAGATGGCAGGAAAAAATGTACTGTGTGAAAATTGCTGCCACAGGGGTAAAGGTGAAGAAAGCGTTGCTGCAGGCTGATGGCCTGATAATAAGAGCCAATCATTTAGAAGATGTTAGTCTGGGTAGGTAACACTTGAGAAGAGCCCAGCAGGATGATTTCTGCCATATCCATTCTTTCATACACAGATGGAAAGGATGTTAAATGTTCACTGACAATGAACACAGTCCATGCACTTATGTGCCTCTTATATTCTGTCAAACAGGTCAGCTACAGATATTTTTGAAAGCTGTACATTCACAACTGAAAGCAGAAGGAGTCACATACAGTTATTCAGAAGAACGGCTGCCTCAAGACATCACCTCCAACCAGTTAGACCCTGCCCTGCTAAACCAGCTCTGCAGTCAGGTTCAGCTGTGGCCTGCAATGGAATACATAGGGGTGCTCTGGCAGTACAAACTGACAGCAGATTACATGGCCAAGGCTTGTGCAGAGAGGTAAGAAGAAGACTGGAGAAAGAACTCCTATATTCTTTGAGATTCCAATCCTTAGCTAGAAGCCGTAAATTTGGTGCTTTATGTCTGCGTGTAAATCTGTGCGTTCGTATTTGTAATTTATGTACAGACATGTGTATGTGCATTTATCTATGTAGCACACAAATACATGTGTATTAGGAATCAACTTGAAAGTGTTTATCACCACTTTGCTGGGGGCTACTGCAGAAAAACTGAATTAGACCTGGAGATAGGAAGCATGCATACTAGTCTACTTCCTCTTTTGTGTAAATTATACACACATAGAATCATAGTTTAAATTAACATTAATTTAAGAAGTGTTAGTGTTGTTTTAAGGGGCCAAGTGTATTTATTTTTAGTCTGGTTTACCATTCCTTAAAAGAAAGCTATTCATTTGTGGATTTCAGTGAAAGTAATTTTTGTGTAATGAGACTCTTAGAATCACAGGTTCACTCTTGAATTCAGCAAAGTTCTGACTTTTCACAAAAGCTATAAAGCTAAGTTTCTCCCCAAATGTTTTGTATGTTTTGCTCAACATGGAGCTTATAGCTACAGAAGATTACACTTCTCCCCCATTTTCTTGTGTTTAGATTTTGCCGACTTTGAAGAATTCAAGTATTTTGAGTATTATTTGAATGCTTGTTCTTCTTCAACATTTGAAATGCTGTCATTTTAACCTTTCATTGACTTTGCCATTTCAATTTGTTTTACTATCCAAATGATTTATTCCATGTGCTCTCCTTAAGCATTACTTAAGTTGTATTTTTTTTACTTGCTACAGGAAGAACTGCAGTCAAGAATCAAGCGTATGTTCAGATCTAGCTCAGTTTATAGCTTTTTCTCTAAAGTTGACACCAGCTGCTTCTCACCAGCTCTCTGGACTGTGGCACTTGTTACACCTTAATGAAGTAAGAATAAGCTTTATTTTAATTTAATTAAATTAGATCTTTACTTAATCTTGCAGCAGTTTTCAACAGTTCTTCAAAGTATGTAAATAGCTAAGATTTTTGACATGCAGTTTTTCTACCTCTGTGTGACAAAAACTGTTCCGTCTTTTAACAAGAAAGGTTATTAATCGCATGCCTTTAGGAAATGTAACTAAAACACAATGTTGAAAAATGAAGTCTTAAACATCATAGTTCTGTATGATTTAGTTGGTAGTATTGTTCCATACATCCATCTGTGACCTAATGGAAAATGGGAAATTGTTTGGATAGCAGGTGCCAGCCTGGTTGTATCTGTGTATTCAAAGTAATTTTAAGCTGAAAAATGCTTTCCGCTCCTCCCATACCTCTAAAATTTTTAGATCTATTGCAAATCATATAGACTGATATAGCTACTTGGTGCATTTTCTGTAGAACATTGAATAACTCTGGTTAATATTTATGATCAATGATCATGCTTCCACAAAACACAAGTTCACCTTAAGTGCTTCAGAGCAGACTGCTGGATTTACCCATATCATGCCTCTGCACGCTCGTGTATTGTAACAAAAGGTTGCACAGTCATGGACTAGAGGATGTATTCTAACAACTTGCTCTGTAAACATGCTGCATTTTTCACAGATAGGAGACAGTGCTGACCTCAGGAAGTTTACTCTTCATTGCTGAGATGCAGGCAAATGCTATGTGAATTTGAAAGGATCTTGGAGAGTATCTTGTACTATCCCTACTGAAAGACAGAATCATTCTTTGTACGTGTGTGTGCTTAGTTCTCTTTTGCTCCCTGTACATTATTCTCACCTCTAGGTTTGTGTTTCTCCTTAGATATCCCCTGAAGAAATGTCTCTTCTGTCCTCTCAGCTAGTTAATGCTGTGTTAGCATCCTTTTGGAGCAGTACTTTCTCCACAGACCCAGACTACTGGTTGACTTGGAGGCCACTGCCTGCAACAGAGGAAAACAACTTCTCTAAATCCCACGTGAACCGTTCTATGAAGGTTTGTCTCTTCTGACTTAATTGAATTCTAGGCTGAATGCTCTTGTTGACTAATTCAACAGTTTTCTAAAGCAATATTGTAAGCTGTAGCATGATCAGTGCAAGTTGAATCTGAACAATCTACCTCTTAATCTCTTAATTCAGGGCCCAGGCATTTTGACTCGAGCTGTTTTCTCAAAGTGCTTCTTTGAAATTCTAACTAGCAGCAGCAAGACAAGCCAGTGGGATGTGAGTGAGCTTCCTGTCTTGTCATCATCCCATGTAACACTGGGAGAATGGATGGAGAGAGCACAGCAGCTTCACAAAGTCAGCACAGCGCTGTGGACCAACCTGGCTGTCTCTTCAATAGCAGATTTTAGGTATTAAGACCACTCTTCCACATGTATGTTATTTAAATCAAGCACGTTACAGAAGGTTGCTTACTTGTGTGTAAACGTTTTCTCATTCCTTTTCCTCCAGACACACGGATGCCAGACTGCAAGGAATAATGCTAAGCAGACAGCTCTCTGCCCTGGTAGATCTGGTTCCAATTGATCTTCAAGAAGAATTTTTGGAGTGCTGTGAGAAACTCATCCTCAAGGATCCTGTTGCATATGAGTACCTTCTCAAGATACTTGAAAGCATCACTGATCAGGAGTTACTTCCTAAAGAGTTCTTGTTTCTTCTGCTCACTTGTGTCCATCAGTTCTATGGGGAAGGGCTTCAGGAGTTACCAGAGACAGCTTGGCGAGGAAGCCTCTGGGTGAGCATTGGCTTGGTGCATATCCACACGTGGCTTCCGCAGACCAGGTTTGATCCAGCTGTTAAAAGAGAATACAAGCTCAAGTACTCAAAGGAAGAGGTGAGTACGAAGCCAAGTTGGCTTTTACCTTTGTTATGCATAAAATCAACGCAGAGGAGTTTGGTTTGGGGGTCCTTGGGCAAATATTTGGTCATGATTTTTGAACTATACAGTTACAACTTCTTTTAATGTCCAAGAAGTTGATGTACTTACTTGGTTACTAAAATCAGAACTGCTGTGAATGGTTTATTCTTTCCTTTTTAGTTGTACCAGCTGGAGTGTGAATGGAAAACACATGATTTTTCATCCCAACTGCATACAGGAAAAAGTATTGAAGATGAAACAGTCAGCAACTATATTCATCCCCATATCAGGTAACACCCAGGCACTGAACCCATCTCTTCTAGAGTGGACATGTCATCTTTGTGTGCTCAGGCTCTGAAGAGTTTTTCTCCAGAGCTTTACAATTTTTCTCTCTTTCTGTAGAAGCAAGAGTTGCTGGTTTTAAAGTATCAATTTACATATTGAGGTGGTAGAGAAAAATACAGAAGCTATGCTCTTTACTTGCAATAAGTAATTGTCTGTACACTTTGTACTGCTGTAAATAGAACAATTAAAGCAGTGGCTGTCACATATTGATAAAGTTGAAACCATGCCCAAAAGTAAAAATAATGCCATACGTTTAAATTACAGTACTTTTGCTAAAATGTGGCAATGTTATCAATCAGTTGAAATGAGATTAATTGTTTATCCATCACTGTAGTTCCTCAAGGCCATTAAACACGCCAGTGCTATTTTGCAAAGTTCTTCAACTGATATTACTGGGGAGAAATCTCCATATGTGTATTTTAGCAATAGCCTTTGCCTATATTGCTGTTGGATGAGTTAAATTTCTTATCACACTGTTGAATTCAAAATCTTTAGCCACTCTCATTTTGTTTGGGGCTTTTTGTGGTTCTGTTTTATCTGAGGAACTTGAGGAGGAAATTTTAAGCAGAGAGAGCTTTCTCCTTTGTACAGCCTTCCAGGTGTGTTCCATGTACATGGAGATAAAAACTATCTATTATTCATGACTTTACACTTTTAACAGGAATTTTTGATTTCCTTATACATGTAGAGGATCTGGTAGTTCCACGCTACTGTTTAAAGAGAATGATGGTCATTGAAAGCAGAATCTTAATGGCTGAGTTTTACCAATTGCTTGTGTTAATATTATGTTTTTTCTTAATGGTCACAGAGCTGTCAGGTAGCAAGAAAAAAGTAAATTGAAGCTTGTTGCAATGGCAGGGAGAGAAGAAATCTACACCTGTTTGCTATAAGGCTGTCCCTTGTTTTTTTTTTATTTGCTGTTTCACACAAACTAGCAGAGTATCTTCTGATTAATCTTTTTCTGTATCTAACTGCTATGTTAGATCTATTTAAACAAGTTTGTACAAAACAAATTTCTACGACTAAATTGGTCAATGTTATTTCTTAACAGGCTGTTGCATGAAAGAATGGAAAGGTTGAAGGAGCAAATAAGCAGTCTTTCTAGAAGGAAGGCGTTCAGGCCTCCAGCTCCACTGTATGATTGCTTGTACCAGGAGGCTCACCAGTACATCAACAGCATAGCACGGGTTTCATTAGTTCAAGACCTTCTAGCTCGCCTTCTGCAGTTCCTCCGTGGAGAGAGACCTAAATCACTGCAGGCTGTACAGAACCTGTTAAATGAAGAGGCATCGTGGCAACAATCACACCACCAGTTTAGAAAACACCTGGCAGAGGAGTATGCAGTGTTCCCTGATGCCATCATTCCGCTCCAGGCTGCCATCCTGCAGCTGCAACATGGCATGCGATTAGTGGCTTCTGAAGCGTCTGCAATGCTGCAGAGCTCTGTGTGCCCAGCTGATCTCACCAACCTCCTCACTTCCTTGTTGGCATTTCCTTCTGTTGGCTGTGCCTTTCCCACTTACTTTGCTCGGGCTGAAGTTTTATGCTCAGTGAATTCAGTTGGGGTACTTAATGGACTTAAAAAGTTCTCTCTGAAGCACTCTGAAGGAGGATCTGAGGGAGCTGAGCAGCCTTGCCCAACTCTGGAACAGCTCCTGGTGAATGCTTTGTTGCATCTTCGATGCCATGTACTGTGCAGAGGAGAAATGGACCAGAAATCTCTGCAGCTCTTCAGACATCTATGTCAGGTAAGCTCTGGATGCCCATAAATGGGATTCTTGCACTGAACTTCTCCCCTGTGGAAGACATGGATCTGTTAAAACAGGTCTAGAGGAGGGCCACAGAAATCATCGGGGGGCTGGAACACTCCTCTTGTGAAGAAAGGCTGACAGAGTTGGGGCTGTTCAGCTGGGGGAAGAGATGTGTCTGAGGAGACCTTGTTGTGGCTGTTCAGTATATAAAAGGTTATAAAAAGGTTTATAAAAAGGACAAAAGGAGACTTTCTACCAAGGCTTGTAGGACAAGGCATAACAGTTTTAAACTGAAAGAGGATAAATCTAGATGGGATATGAAAACAACTGTTTTAAAATGTGGATGTTGAGACACAGGAACAGGTTGTCCAGAGAAGTTGTGGATGCTGAAACCCTGAAAGTGTTTGAGAGTGATTGGTTGGGGTTTTGAGCAACCTGGTTTAGTGGAAGATGTCCCTACCCATGGCAGAGGAGTTGGATTAGATGATCTTTAGAGGTTTCCATCTTGATAATCATCAGTATGATGTTCTTTAAAATTTTCTAATTTTTTTCCCTATTAATTGTAAAAGATAATCTAAAATACTGGATTTAACTTGTTTGGATTTATCAAGGCATGAAACGATAGCCTGTAATGATTACCAAAGATTGTATTTATAGAAGAAAAACCCCAAACAACAAAACCCAAAAGCTGACACACAAAAAAAAAAAAAAACAGGTCAAAATAAACTTCGTAGAGAGTTTCTTTATAAAATGTTTAAGAAAGGAGACTAGAACTTGATCAAGTGCTCTGTTGCATATTGTCTTTGCATTTTCCTCATTACATTGTTAATTCACTGTGGTAGTTTGAAAGCAAATCAGTGAGAGACTCAAAAGTCAGAACTACAATTTTATAGAAAAATTCAAATAAATGCAATAGTACAAAAACACTGACAGAGTCAGAATACAACCTGACACCCTGTCGGTCAGGGTGTTGGTAGTAGTCCACTTAGAAGGTGGTTGCAGTCCTCTGGGAGTGATAGATGTGGTTCTGTTGAAGCAGTGATCCTGTGAAAGGTGTCGTTCTCTGAAGGTCCAGTGGTGGTGCAGAAGCGTCTGGTCTTCCTCTGGGAATCCAGTGGGGAAAGCTGACTTGTGGTGTTTCAAATCCCAGTTTATATCCAGATAGGGATACATTGGTTCCTCCCCCTGGGCGGAGCATCTCACAATGGGATGATAGAGTTAATCAGTGGGATTCTGGCCCATTAACTGGAGCCAACAGGGATGAGCAAAGCAAAGTGCCCCACCTGGCTCCAACAGCTGGCCCTTTAGAAGACATGCCCTGGGGCCATCAGAGACGGAGCCAGGAACACTGCTCCACCCGGCCCCAACATCCCATGAAGATGGTGATAGAATACATACCATTGTAACCTAAGACATTCACAAATGTTAGGTGGCTTTGATTTCTACTGTCGTCGACCATGGAGGAGGGAAGAGCCAAGCAAAATATATGCTGCCTTACTGATGGAATAGGAGATGATACTTAATATTGACTTGTGTGAAAGCATCCTAGTTTGTGTTTCCTTAGGCAATTGTAAATGAATGGGATGAACGGGAACGCCGTGCCCAAGAGCAGGAGGCAATGGAACGCAGCCTGTACAGATACAGAAGTAAAACTCATGGGAAAGGACAGAGCGAGGAAGAAGAGGAGGAAGAAGAATTTAGGAGGCGATTTCCTTTTCATGAAAAGGTAATAACTAACTCTGTTAAGAAACTCAAAAATTACATCTGAAGTGTTTCCTGAAAATACGTGCCAAAATGACATGAGGAATGAAGCAGTTTTTCCTTAAACCAAAAGCTAGCCAGCGTAAATTTTGATAGCTATTAAGTGATGTGCTTGTGGTTTATTTTACCTGTTGATTGAAAAAGGTTTTTGGGATTAATTTCCAGGGCTGAACTGTACTGTGGTTTGGGTGAATAATACCAAATTATATAACTGAATGATAATACAGTTACTTGTAGAAATCTGGAATTTTATTAATTTAACAAGTAAGGTCATCTGAGGTTCTACCTGTGGAGAAGGCTGATCTCGTTGATTAAATAAAACAACTGGTACAGAACAGTTCAGGTCCTCAAGCGACCACACAGTGTTGACGTGGTTTATCAGCAGACAGAGCTGCTGCTTATTTTTCTCCAGAGGGATTTAGTTGGCAGCAGCTCAGGGATCACTGCACTGCACTCCTTCATGCTGTAGTTATGCCCTGAGATGTTCTGTACACCTGTGTTCTGTTTTAGACTGGCAGTCTGTCTATATGGTACCTGCTGCAAATCATTAGCATGTCACTGCAATGACAAAAAAGTAGAAGAGGAGATAGGGGGAGGAGACATTAAAGGAAGAAATTAAAATTTACTTTTGATTATCATTGCAGGACTTTGAAGATATCACAGCTCAGCCAAGCCTAGAAGAAAAAATGGAAACGGAAGATCCAGTGGAAGACCAGCTGGAAGTTGACAGAGCACTTTTGTCCAAGAGCTCTATGCAAACAGTAATGAAGGTTCATCAACAGTTGTGCTTAAACTTTGCTCGATCCCTGTGGTATCAACAGAGTCTGCCTTGTCATCAAGCCAAGCATTATTTCAGTACATTTATTTCCTGCTATCAGACTGGTGCATGCCTGGTGTCACAATTCTATCCTTTAATTGGTAAGGCTGCTGGCAGTATTTCAGATATGCAGATTTAGGTTTGTAATGATTTATCTCAAAATAATTGTATTACAGGCCATGAAACACACCTGTTATGGGGCAAATGCACAAAACTGAGTTTTCTTTTTCCAAAGAACTTGCCACATGTTCAGAATTGTCTTGTGGAATGCTTTGATTTTTATTCTTTTCTGCATTTTTAAAATTCCATTTGGCAATATAAAAGACCAACACAGTTTAAAAATGTATTGAATACTGAGTGAAATTTTTAACACATGGATCTTTATAGTCCTGTGAAAGATAAAGCACTTGAAGAAATTTTCCAAAAGTAGATTTTGCAATGAAGTTCATTAAGGAATTGGTTTGAATTTAGCTTATGTATATAGTTTAAAAAAAAAGTATAGTGTTTTTTTGTCCACCCTGAATTTTGGTAAACTTGATGTATCCATTGTTTTAACGATGTGTGAGAACTGAGAATCATCACTTGTCAAAGCAGAGCTATATATTTCAGTTCTGATCTAATACATGCATGTGGGCAATTAAAATGAAGCAGATAAGGGCTGCTGTTTCTACAGTACCTTATTTTTGTGTTTGCACCTGAGCTGTAAGGTATGTGGGAGTTTTTTTGTGTGTTGGATTACTTTTCCAAAGAGCCTTGCTACTAATTTTATAGTAATACCTCCTTGATGTGAATTTATGTACAGAGGAACTGTGTTCTTCTGACAGGATCACAGCCCACCTTTAGGATGCTGGTTGTACTTTCATACAAAATTTGTTAAAATTAGGTAGAGAATATAAACTCTTAAGTATGTCTCGTGTCCCGTACTCCATCTCATTGTTCCAGTGGTATGGTCTTATATCCTTGTAAAAGATAACATGCTAAAGCTTGGGATATAGGGGGAAAAAGAATCCCAACTTTATCTGTTCAACTGAAAAAAGAACTAATAGCATGTGTGATGTCTTCCTTACTTGCTTCCTAGGTGCTGAAATGAATGATAGTCTTTTGGGAAGCCAACTTCTGCTTAGCACTCTCCTTCACAATACCTTTTTTGAGGAAGTAACTTCAGATCTTGTGCTGCAGCAAGATGGCCCATATGACTTCTACCAGCATCCCAATATTCAGCAAGTCCGACAGTGCCAACCTGTACTTGACAATTTTGCTAAAGAAATAAATGGGCTACTGCAGGAATGGCCAGAGCATCCTGTACTTGTGCAGGTAAAAACACCTCAACAAATATTTGGGGGAAACTGGGCATTACTGGAGCACATTAATGTGCTTGCCTAGTTGTTGTCTGTATTACTTATGCAGATGTTTTGAAGTCATACCTGCTTGTTCATAAGAGGTATAGGTATTATTAGTTGTTCTGTTTTAGTTACGAAATGTTAAGTGGAATTCTGCCAAGTCTGAACTTAGAGCTTTAAGCAATCTTCAGTCTGCCATAGCTCAAAGATCCCTTGCTGTTTCTGCTCCTTTTTTTTCCCAAAGTTCTTTCTCTCATAATGCTTTAGAATAATTATTTTTAGTCCCCCTTATGGAATCTGTGTTGTCCTCAGGTTACATTTCTTAGAGCAATGTAGAAACTCAGATTCTATAGGAACTCTTTGCGTTAGGTCGTTTGTGCTCCCTTCCCCAAGTGCATTGGCCTTACTGAACTCCTAGTGAGCTTATAATAAATTGAGAAAGCAGTTAAAAATGTAAAAAAAGACCAAATTCTTATCTCTTGCGGGGAATGGTTATGCTAATAGAAGTTAACTGAATTTCATGGCTTCTTGTGATGAAGTGCAGTTACTAAGGGTTGAATGTTTTTGTTTTCATTCTGCAGCTGTTAGTTGTGATGGACAGAATCCAGAGTTTTCCACTTTCTAGTCCTCTTTCAAAGTTTCTGAATGGCTTGGAAATTCTTCTTGCAAAGGCACAAGTAAGAAAAAGGCTAAGGGAGAGTTTTGTTTTCTCTTTTATGCTTCTTTACCTATATTTGGTGTCATGTTACAAACATAGTACATGAAAACTGTGTACTTGACAGGATTTGGGTAAGTGAACTTGCTCCATGCTGAAAGTTTCAAGAGCAAGAACCCAATAATCCAGAGTAATGCAAGAGTCTTCCCAGGCAGTGACTAATTTCTGGCTTTGTGTAAAGGGGAACTTTTCTTTTCCAGGACTGGGAGGAAAATGCAAGTCGTGCCGTGTCCTTGCGGAAGCATCTTGACCTGGTCACACAACTGATTATTCAGTGGCGTAGATTGGAGTTGAAGTAAGAACTGTCCTTTCATGCTGCTTTTCCTTAGATACTGTAAGGTTTCACCTCCACATGGAGGCACATTCAGTACAGAATTGCTTTAATAGTGGAACATGCTTCTGTGTATCTGTCGTGGTGAAAATGTGTGGGCAAAAGAGACCACCAGCGAGAAGCTGTAGTGGCTCAGAATGAGCATCTCCAGGCCGTGGTGACCCTACGTATTTATCTCAGGAGAAGTAGAAACAATGTTCTCCTAGTGCTCTCCTGTTTTCATCCTAGGGTTTCCTGAGCCTGCAGGGTTTTGCTGTTTAATAACCATCATTAAATAGTCCTTAAAAATTATTGTCCAGTCTCCTGTTTAAGACCATGTAAAATTTTTGTAGCCACAAAATGTCCCAGTTAGGAATTACACATGTCTACCTCAATTTCTGAGAAAGAAACTTCTGAATCTGCCTGTGATGGGTTTTGCTTTACCATCCCTTCTTTTCTTCTCTCATATTTGATAGTTGCCAAAACAATGATCCTCAGGATTTGCTTGTATATATTAAGCTTATGTGCAGATTCTTTCATCCTGATAAATTTTCCAGTGTTTAATAGAAGCAGAAAACAAATATTTGTTGTTTTGAACCGAAACTACTCATGATATTTTTGATTTACCTGTCCACTTTCTTATTTTTTCTAGTTGCTGGTCAGTAAGTTTGGACAATATTATGAAGCAGCATGTGGAGAAATCTACAAAGCACTGGTTCTCAATCTATCAGATGATTGAGAAGTATGTTCAAGAACAGACAGAGGCAAACACAGAAGGTAAGTGCTGGCCTTAAAATAAATGTGATGCAATTCTAGTAATTACTAAGGATGTATGATTAAGGTCCTAAATGCCAGAATTTGACAGTGCACTTTCAGATATAGTTCTTTGCCCTACAGTAGATTCCATTACTGTGTAGGATTTTCCATATGGAGTGAATTTTGTGTATATTTCTGAAACCACTTGTGGCTCATAGAGCCTGTGTAATGATGTTGTAATGAAAAGATGTCTGTAAAAAGCATCTAAAAGAAAGCAGAATTGTGATAGCTGTACATTGTGCACATACGAACATTTCAAACAGATTTGGAGGGGTAGGAGGCTTCCATCTGCAATTGGAAAAGGCACCTTGTTTTTTTAGCTGCAGAAAGCATCATTCATATACCAGCTGAGCTGCTTTTAACATTCTGTATAAAGCCTAAAGAATTCTTAGAGTAAGTAGGTTTTGGTACGTTTTGTTCTTAGCAAATCTGTCTGCATGTGCTTATGTTACATAAAATAGGGGAATGAGAGGCAGTACCTTGCCTTCCCCAAATTTAGTGAAATTGTAAAGATGAAAGCAGTATCCTCTGGCTGGAGGCGGAGTTGCCAATCTCATGACTACTTAATGCACTTGATGAGCTTCAGATCCTTAGGTCATATTACATCTCCAAAATGAGAACATGTCTTCTTCCACAGACAATACTCTAAAAACACTGTGTTCTCTGATCTGTTTATACCAGATTCTTCTGATCTATTTCTATCCTCATGACAGGAGTTAAGGAACTGGCAATGACTTATTTGTAGTAGGGCTCATCATGACTGAAAAAACCATTCATTCATAGAGAATAGCAAGTGTTCTGTAAATACTCAATGTACTCTGAAATTTTTCATATAATTGACTTTCGCAATCACTGTCTTAATGCTGCTTCTTCTTAATGCTGCTGTTCCCTTTCCTTTCTTCCAGTATGGCATTTGTTGGTTTTACATATTATTAAATCAGAATTTTTCCGCTCTCGGCCCCTTTCCTGTTTTGTTTTGAACGTCTCCTAATCAAGACTCGATATTTAATTGAAAGTTGTAAAGACCAGACAACAATTTTCACAAAAATCTTCTGGGTTTTTTGTTTTCTCTTTTTAAATTTCTGGTGCAATGTTCAGGAACTGAGCAAATGGATCTGAAAACGCTGCTCAGCACATTACAGGCTTTCATTGAAGGCTCTACTCTGGGAGAGTTTCATGCACGGCTCCAAGCACTGCTGGTTTTCCACTGCCATGTCTTGCTGATGCCTCAAGTAGCTGAAAAGGGTAAGTTGTTAGCATTACCTGTGTTATCTGTGCAGCAATGTGGCTTTCATGTGTTCCAGATGTTCCAAATAGGTTATTAAGCTCATAAATAGAACACAAGCCAATGGTGGTGTTTTACAGTTTCCCTGTTGGTCAATTTACCCCATCTTTTGGTGCTGCTAAGCTTCCAAAAAGACCTGGGGTGTATTTATTATAATGATACAGAAAAATATCCTCTTGTAAAAGAAGGATGATGGTGGTTATTATTATTGTTATTATCTGTCTGTTCTCCCTTCTAGATGTTCTGTGCAGCATCCTGTGGAATCTATACAATTACTATAAGCAGTTTTCAGAGTGTATTGAGGCCAAAATCACTGAACTTCGTCAACCCATAGAAAAGGAGCTTAAGGTAAAAGGAAACTTGGCTCAAGCAATGTATCACTCTAATCAAAGGAACAGTGAAGCAGATACTATTGAATTTGTCTATAATAGCTCTCTTGGCCACTGAAATCTCTACTAAACTTCACATTTTCTTTGGCAAGAATTAATTTTTGAGGTGGGGGAGGGGTTGATTGAAGGCTTTAATGTTTGATCAGTCCCATTTATCCATGAAGGTTTCTTACCCAGTGGTGAAGCCCCTTTGGATTTTACATTTGTCTATGCAGCAGTTTCTATGCAGTGCAAAAGTGTATGTTAATAAGAATAAGATGGCTGTGCAATAATGTGCTCACTTACTAAAATGTCTTGCATTTTAAGGCTACCAGATCATCGTAGCTGGTTAGGTTTAAAGATCATCTTTGATATAGAAATACTATATTTCATTTACATAAGTAATCCCATTAATTATTTCTTTTTTAATAGGAATTTGTGAAGATTTCCAGATGGAATGATGTCAGCTTCTGGGCTATAAAGCAATCAGTTGAAAAAATACGCAGGTAAGTCAGAACTTAAAATTAAGCTCCTTATTTTTAACCTTCCTTCTAAATGATTTCTCTATGATGTTATGTTTCTTCTGCTCCTAACACAGTGAAAACATTTATTTTCAGCAGCTGAGAGAGTTCCAGAATTACAAAACCCAGTAACTATTTTGCTTTCATTTGGTAATTAGAACCCTCTTTAAATTCATGAAGAAGTTTGAAGTTGTTCTGGATGAGCCATGTCGGCCTGCCTTGGTGGAAATTGGTAAGGAAGAGCAGCTGGACTGCGTGCAAAAGCAAGAAGAATCTGACGACAAAGAAACCAAAATTCAGAGGCTAAACAACACATTAAGAAAGGTTCTGTCTGCTAGAACAGATGTTACCAAGGTGACTGAATTAGTTATTCTAAGTGTGGGAAGAATATTTTCTCTATTCTCATCTATATGTTGCTTTTCACTGATTTATGCAGGAAAATCTTATGTAGGTGTCAAATCTGTTGAATATATCATAAACTTTTTTGGTCTTACTTGTGTTCAGTGTTATGCAACACTGCAGATGGGTGGGAATGCAGCAAAGAATGACAAGTATGGTCTGTACTGATCTGGCACTGTATTTGTGCTCTAATACAGAGATGAGGCAGTTACATATTTCTTCTCCAATTTACTTACATATGGTCTGCAGCAATTTGTTACTTCCCTGCTAGTGCAGTAAAATAGCCAGGGAGTTGAAATTATTACTACCCATTTTTTTCTAAACAAGGGCCCAAATAATGATGTAGCTGTAGGATTTGTGTGTATTTAAGCTCTGATTAAACATTAAATCACTTTTGTGGATATTGATAAGGGAATGTACAACATTGTCATATGTTTGCTGTTGACTGACAGTTTGTGGACTGTGAACATTTGCCTTAGACTAGCTGATGCATGGTAAATCCTGCTCCACAGAGTCAGTTTATTATGTCCCTAAATAATTTGCCCAGCTTAGAGAGGAAGTCAGCTCATTTTCTTCTTGAAAGAGATTCCTATTCATATCATTAGTTTTTATTAACAAGATGCAAGGAGACAATCATAACTCATCAGAATTTGGTGGTGAGTGGGAAATGCTGAGTTACCCTCCTCTTTGTTCAGTTTCTTCAGACCCAGGAGCAGGGCTGATCTTGCTCATGTCCTGTACAGGAGGGTAGAGTGAGGAGGCGGAAATCTAATGCAAATCTCATGTGTTTGATTGATTGAGGGTTTGCTTTCTTGACTAATGATTTGTAAGTCTGTTACTGATAGTTAACAAGGTTATTGGTTTCACTTCTTGCAATTCCATGTTGTCTTCATTCCTTTAGAAGATGCATGCAAACATAAATTAAACAAAAGGATTAGCTTTGGATGTGCTGAGGAATTAATTCCGTTATTTAATAATTTCTACTTGCACTCTGTTTTTGTTGTTCTTTAAGAACAAAATTTGTGTCTAGTGGAAAGTAAGTGAGGGTGTTCTTACCTGACACCCTGAGGGCATTAGTGATTTAGGTTAATGCCTTTGAACTTGCAAGGCAGAGAGAGGAAGCTGACCTGAGGGCAGTGATCACCTTTCTCATAGAGGTAGTGACAAACACCTAAGACAGTAAGGTCATAGCATATTTCATTTGCTTGACTGTTTTCAAAACTAATGTCTGCCTGACATACATGTATTATGATTTTTCTCAAGTGTTGGTGCTGAACTGATGAAAGAATCACATGAGCATATTTTGGGGTTTCAGATGAATGCAGAATTTAGCCCTTTTTTAAAAGTGGTTTACTCCTAGTGATCAAATGAGAGCTTTGAGTATGTGTGTATAATTTTCTTTCATTTTTTTTCAGAGGGCACTCCCAGAATGTCAGGGTGGCATTACATTTCATGCAGGATCTCTACAGGATCGTCTGTCTAAGCTGACCAAAAAAATGAAGAAAATGTGTACAGCAGTCACAGAAAATAATTCATTCTTAAGCCTGGTGGAAAATCTGGACCAGTTCACAGGTTAGGTTTTTTTGTGATTTCCATACCACAGTTAACCTCTATAACATAAATGGAACAAACTGGGGGAAAATGCAGATATACAGTTGTCTTCGTAGAGTGTCTTCCCACGTCTGCTTTGTGTACATTAAATTTTCAATCTCTTACCTTTGTCTGCTGTCTTCTATACAGGTGGTATTATTGTTTCTGTAGCTGAACTGCAAAACTTAACCTTTGATCAGACAGCAACTAAGGAGAAGCAGAAATCAGAGGCAAAGCATATTCAGATGCAAAAGCAACGGGCTTTGTCAGATCTCTTTAAAAGCCTTGCTAAAACAGGTGAGCTTTTATTAAAAAAGGGCTTGGTTTAAAAGTACAGAGTTCTTGAGCATTTTACTATCTTTGTCAGTATATCAAAACCTTCCATGATACAGTATCAGGTAACACCTTTACCTTCCTCATTCATCAGCCTTTTCATGTCTTAGAAATGATCCCTAGCTCAGCTTTCTTAAAGGACATGGGGCAGTGAAAAGTCCTTAATGCACACAGGTCTACATTAGTCTCATTTCAGCTGTGTTGTTCAGCTCAAGATAACTCAGCTACAGTGTGTTCTTACATTACAAAACTTGCAGCATGTTCCAAGGCTTGTTGAAATTAAAATATTTGGTGTTTTACTACCAACTGTATGAGAGACATTTTTCATATAAAAAAACGAGGGATCAAAGGATGCGTGCTTGAATGCTGTTGCAGGTTTGTCATACCGGAAAGGTCTGTCCTGGTCCCGTTCCAAAGACTGTCAGGGAGTTCTCTACCTTCGTCCCCTGGACTTGTGTAGTGCATTGGCTGCAGTGAATTGTACACAGGAACTGGATGCCACGTATGTACACAAGGTTTTTTACCCTCAGGTTGTGTCAATTGCAGCTGTAATGTATAGAACTTACGGCATGTTAATTTAGACTGGGATTTCTGGATGCTAATTTTTTAGGATTTTGCATATTCCCTTCTCCCATTACGTCTCTGTTTAGTATGTACAACTAAGCAAGGATTTGGGTTTTTTTTTTTTTTTTTTTTTTTTTTTTTTTTTTTTTAATTTGCTCTTTAACAACTGTACTCTCAGTTTCATTTTCTGTGAATTAGATTTCAGTTAGCCCTCCACTGTCCAGCCTTGCCTGGGATGCTTTGTTAGCATAATATTAGAGTGCAAACTGCTAATGATTTAATTCAAGTTGAGCTGTGATTTTCAGGGATTACTTAATTGTTTTGTCTTCATTAAATAATGGGATATTTCAGGAGAAAATACATATACTTCAAAGTGGGCATTACTGGGAAAACTTTCTTACAGGAAAGATGTTATTTCAGGTTTTTTTTTTTTTAGTTGTTTTTCTGTCAACAAGTGCTTTTTTTGTCATTGGGACATGCTGGTTATTTTTCTTCTAGGATGTAAGCATTTAGTTTATATATCAAGGCCAAAAGAAAGGCTTCTATATGAAGCTGGATTTAGCTGCATAGGGGGGAAGATGAACAATATCACTATTAAAGCATTAAATAGTATTCAAAGATAGAGGTCTTGCTGCTGTTGCTTAGGGTTTTCTTAGAATTTATGCTTAAAAAGAAATATTTTCTTAAGACTAGAATATTTTTAGAGAAAATGAAGAATTGCAAGATCAATGCATTTTCAAAACAACAAATTTCAGGCAAAACTGTGGGGTTGAAGAGCTGACCTGGTGGCTCCAGCATGCTGAGGTACTTTTTAATACCAGACTTCTGTGCTCTGCCAGGTTGCTGACAGAGATTTCTTCCGCCTGGGATGGATGCCAGAAGTACTTCTATCGGTCACTTGCACGTCACTCTCGGCTCCAGACAGCATTGCTAGCACCTGCCAAGGTAAAAACAGCAAAGGAGAAGTAGAATCTTAATTCTGTTAACTTCATTTTACCAGCTTGGACTGAAGTTTCCTAGTAGTAAAAAGGTGATAGGAGATAATGTTGTTGTGTAATGTGATACTAAATATGACACTTTTGTACCACTCATTAAATGCAGCGTGTTGAAGCCTGCTATTTTATGAATGAACAGAATCAGTTTAGGGAAAGAAGTTGTACAGTGTACAGTGTCTTTCATCCCAACAGAACCCTAATTGCTACTTTTTGTGCATGAAGAAACTCATGAAATGCTGAATCCAAACTTGTAAGGAAAATAAACCCAACATGATTTGGTGTTCTTGAAGAAATCAGTTGAAATTTATAATTGGACATAACTGTAGTCTGTGTCCAGCACAAAAAGTGCTAATATATTTCTTCATTTAAAGATTGGTAAAAAATCAGTGGAACAGACAAATGAGCTCTGCCAAACCAGAACCACTTTTCCAGAATTTCAAAAAAACAAAAAAGATCTCTTCCATTCTTCCTCTCACTATGCTTTACGCCTTGTTTTACAACATGATCCTATCGAAGTCACACCTGATCCTGGATACAAATAGTGGGACATGACTGTGATCAGTTATGCTCTGTGTTGTGAGCATTTATTCTGAGATTCAAGATGTGACCACTTCCAGTGAAAGGAGTGAAAGTAATTGACAGTTTATTTGGTAAAATGAATTGAATGGTTTTAGCAATGGTCATGAACGTAAAGCATTTAGGCTGGTATCTCTTCAGATTTTAATCATTATTTATATAAGGTGGATTTAATACTGGAACCAAATTCCTTATGAATTGGTTCAGTGGAGTGAAAAGTAATGTGACTGTTGCAGAAGTACTTGAAAGGCAAATTTGTATGCAGGATATATGGAAGATGCAGATGGGGAAACTAATAATTGTAACTGTAGTCTGCATATTTAGACTAGTTCAGTTAAAGCATAATCTTTCAGCCTGCTCAGTGAAATGGAGGCACAGAGACTGCGGTTGTCTGGTTGTTCATCTAACTCTTCCCTCCCACTTTTTCTCTCTGTTTGTTAAGGATATTGGACTAGGAAGCATTGAACGATGCAAAGGCTTCACTGCACACCTCCTGCAGATGCTTGTGAGACAGAGGCAATCTCTCACTGCATTGACAGAACAGTGGATTTTACTGAGGTATTTTCCATCTTCCAACATTTAAATGCTGGCAAGAAGTTTTGACAGTAAGCAAATCAGTTCAAGAAAGATGGAAAATAAGGTAGAAAAAAATAACAGATTTTTCCTCTCCTTCCCTATATTTCTCCTTCCCTCAATGAAGCCTAGATGGAAAAGATTTAAGTTTATCCTATCACTGCAGCCAGTATTTTGGAATCAAAACAATTTTGTACAACAAGTTAGGCATATATGTGAAATAATTCCTGAAGTTAAGTACACAGTTAAATTATTAAACAGTTAAATTATTAAACAGATTGTTCTACCTCTCTCATTTGATACTGGCCTAAGTTAATTTTGTTTACATTCAAGTTGTTGGCTTGACCTGGGGCAAATAAATGATGTGGATGGTATTTTGAGCCAAAATAAATAAAGCATCAACAGCTTACTAAGAAAAATTCTAGAAAGGTGGGACATACTAGATGTGTCAAAACTGTGAAAGGAAAAGTATATAAGAGTCTTCCTTACTTGATGTGATTTTTTCACTCCATTGCTTGAGTCATGGGAGTCATTGCAAATGCCACCTCTGAACATATTCGTGCTCAGCACACTGTAATCCATGAAACTTTATAAAGTCAACTATCTAGTAGTAGCCTAGTACCTTTGTACAGAGCAAGAATTCTGGACTGGAGATTACTGGTGCAAAATTTATTCTAACCCCAGAAAACTTGGAAAAAACCAAATAAACAAAAAACTCCAACTGAACAAACTCCTCAGCTTTATGGTTACAGGAATAGTAAAACTTTCAGGACACTTACCTGCTTTGCTGTGACTTTCACAGCAAATCAGATTTCCAGGGCTTTGTAGTATTTCATTATTCAGGGAGGGGAAAAAATCACAAAATAAACAATTAAAAAAAAAACCAAACTATTTTTTTTTTTAGTTTTTCCAGGAGAAGTTATCTAGATTTTTAAAAAATTAATTTAGTTAAAGGTAGAGCTTTTAAAAAGGAAGTACAACGTAAAACTCAGTGGTCATAACTTCTCTTTCTTTCTTCTTAACTAGGAACCTCCTGAGTTGTGTACAAGAGGTAGATTCTAGGTTGACTGCTGACAGAGAATACAGTGCAGCATTTCCTCCTCAAGACAGTGTTCAACGCTGGACAGACAGACTGCAGCAACTTTCCATGCAGTGTGTGATGGTTCTCGAGGAGCTGTCCTGGTTTATCCAGTGCTGCCCAAAAGAAGAATCCGCTAGCTGCAATGACAGTGAAAGGACCAATGTCAAACACAACATTTTTCAGGGTTCTCTACCTGAAATGGGAAATGTTCTTGTGGGAATACCTGACCTGATTCCCTCAGATTTAAAACACTTGTCTCCAGTAACAATTGAGCAACTGCCTCCTGGATGCAGGATGCAAAATAAGGATCAGTTGTGGCTGCAGGTAGCTACACAATTGACTGCAATGACAGCAAATGTGAAGGCCATGAAAGCAGAAGTGGACAGAGTAAGACAACAGTCACGTGAGACCTCCTTCTATTCCTGGTGAGTTCTACACATGAACATCTCTTCTGTTGTATGTTCATGTAATGTGTGTGAAGGCATTTTGAAAATTTTTGCATGTGTTGAAAAATGGGTTCAGATGCTCTTAAAATACTTTCCGTTCATTTTTTTTGCAAAATGCAGTGCCTGACTCTTTAAAGAAATGTATGTCTTCTCCCACTCCCCTGAGAAGTAAAAACAATTTCTGTCTCAGCTTCCCACTTGGTCTCTCAGGATTTTATCCCCATAGCTCCTCAGCTAATGAGGTGAATTTCAAATACAAATTTAATGAAGAGATTTTCATTTTAAAAGAAATTTGTAGCCTATTTAATAACAATCTTCTAATTTTCTCTCTGCTTCAAACACTGTGAATATAAGCTTGTTGTCAAACCTTTTATTTAATAAATTCAGGATGGAGATATGCTGCCTCTCCCTTATCCCTGCCCAAGAAGAGGTTTAATCTTAAATTGGACTGTTTGTTGTTCTTTCAGTATTGTGGTATTTCTGTTGCAGGAGAGACTTCGAAGTTTGCACATCAGCTGTGACTTGTATGCTGGAAGTCTCAGCAGAGTTACAAAGCATAGAGTCCCTGTTTCTTCCCAATGGGCAAGACAGGGAAGCTGCAAATCAGATGGCCCTAATCAAGAGCCTAAAGTACATACAAGAAGAAGTTAGTAACACATCTTCAGACTTCACAGCCTGGAGAACACAACTTCTTGCTCCCATGTCAAATTGCAGTGGTAAGGATAATTTTTCTCTACGTGATTTGTAATGTTGGTAAAGACACAAGAATGTATTAGTTTGGTTATTGCTGAAGGTGTCCCCATGTTCCTTCTGTTCAAAAACTTCATGGAAGTTAAACTTGCAAAATTTAGTCCTTTATTTGTGCAAATTTTTTTGTGCATTTTTTTACCATCTCTATTAGTGACAGATCTTGCACCATAGTTGTAGGTCAGGATTAGCAAGGAGATTTTGGTAGAACTGTGTAGTAAAAATTGCATAGTGCTGTCATTGTCCTTGCATAAAGGAAACATAGGAACCTGTAATATGATGTGTTTCCATGTAAAACTGCCTGTGTTATGGTTCAAAAGGAAATCAACAGTCAGATGAAGAGTTTGTGGAACAATTCTCAACAAAAGTGGAAGCTGTTATCCGTGCTGTTCTGTATGCTGTTCAGTGTTTGGTAGAGAGAAAACAAGAAGGTGGAAAAGAGGAAGAAAAATCTTCAGAGGAAAATGGTAAGTTTGTCAAAATAGGTGAGTGGGGAGCAGAAGAGTTTAAACCTTAAACAAAACCTTAAAATTTCTTATATTGTGTGTGTGTCAGAGGTACCAATGCTCAAGGAAATTGGTATTTTAATAGAAACTGTGTATTTAAACAGATAGGGTGGGTATTTCTAGATTGCTTACTAAAACAGTTTCAGAGTGTCTGACTTGATCTCCATTTTTAATGTATTTCAAACAAAGAGGATGCAGCCTTGCTTGATGTGATTAAAGCTGGACATATAACTAAACTTTTGGATGAAGATCTGTCTGCTGATTTGGAGTCTTTACATGTGCAGAAGGCAATTTTAGGTGTTTCAGAACTCCTGGAGATCCTGAAATCTTACAGGGAAGACTGCACTTCATATAAACATAAGGTAAAATTTTTCTTCAAGAGTTTTTTGGCTTACGAGTCTCAAGAGATTTGGAATTGTGAACTACTTTGGTGGTTAAATGTCCACTGCCTCTTCTTGTCCAGCGTCTTAGAACTAGAGGCGTGTGAGAAACTGTGGGCAAATAAAGGTAGTCTTCTGTAGTGCAAAACCCAGACAGTCCTGTAGTAAGAAGACAAAGTTTTAGTTTTTGTGAAAAAATCTAGAAAAAGCTCTAGAAACATTAGAAATTGTGCTTAAACTCACCTACTGATATTTCTGCTTTGAGCAGGTTTTCAGTCACTATCATGACCCTGTCTGAGGTGCATGTCAGTAAGTACCAATAATGACTGACATCTGTTTTGTTGTTTTAACTGCAGTTCTTCAACCAGTCCTGCTATTTGCTGGTACGTCTAAAGCCCATGCTCTGCAAGTATTCAGACCTCATCCTCTTCTACCTCACCATTTCATTGGCATCTCACAGGAGTACTGGAAAATTGCTTTCTGTTCTAACCAGCATTTTTACAGAGCTTGCTCTAAAGGTAAGTTATTAGAGGCAACAGTGGGTATATGCCAACCATTTATTTAATGTGTAGAAGTCTTGAGTAGAAACTTAAGCTGAAAAATGTATTTACTACTGAGGAGGATTTTGAGTTTCTGTTTGCCTTTGCAGGGGTTTTGTCTGCCAAAAGAATTACTTGAAGATGAAGCAGGCGAGGGAGCAACACAGTTCCATGATTATGAGGATGGTGGTATTGGAGAAGGGGAAGGCAAGAAGGATGTGAGCGACAAAATAGAAAGTGAAGATCAGGCAAGTGTTTGGGGTTGTTCTTGCTTAATTGAAGTAAAACTGAAAAAATTCTTGAAATCCATGATGTGGGTGTCTTGGGTAAAAAGAAACACCAAGTTACCTTCAGTCTTCTATTTATGTTGGCTTTTATCTTTGCATATCAGCTTATAAATATTGTGATACTTAAGCTTTTAATATATAGGCAAGATCCATTGTAATTTTTGTCTTTAACAATGGCTTAGATAGAAGACAGTTTTCGAAAAGGGGAAGAAAAGGAGAAAGAGGATCAAGATTCTAAACCAGACATTGAAGGAGAAGACAATGCAATTGAAATGTCTGAAGACTTTGAAGGAAAGATGCATGATGGAGAACTGGAGAAAAAAGGTTTGGTTCTTCCACTATGGCAAAGTTAGAGATCGGTCCAGTAATGGTTGATGCCTTTCTATAGCATGTGCATGTGTGTCTTTTTCAGCATGTATCAGTTAACTGAATGGGGTGATGAAATTAAGGTTCAAAGTATGATTGCTTATTTGTTTATAAAGTTAACAAAAACACTAGCTTTCTGTCTTCTGTACTGAAACACATTCTGAACTGTACACAGAAGATGAGGAAAATTCAGATGAAGAGGAGGAACTGGATAAGCAGATGGGCAATCTCGATAATGCTGAAGCTGATGATAAACTAGATGAAAGGCTCTGGGGGGATGATGATGATGATGATGATGATGAAGATGCTAGTAGTAAAACAGAAGAAACTGGACCAGGAATGGATGAGGTAATAAGGAAAGGGGTGGGGGAAAAAAAGTATCAATGGAATTAAACTCTGCTAACTCAATGTGACCTGGAATGGGAATTGCCTCTTGTAGCTCTTTGCCTTAGAAAGGGATAATTTCAGGGGATAAGTTTTGTTTGGTGTTGTCCTTTTTTTTCTGTAGGAGATGATGTCTTGTCACTGAGATGTTGAGAAGCAGGTAACAAAACTGAGTTTCTTTTGAATTTATTAATAGGAGGATTCAGAACTTGTTGCAAAAGATGACAATTTGGGGACAGGAAACAAGGACAATAAAAAACAGCCTCCCAAGAATGAGGAAAAAGAGCAACAGGAAGAGGACATTGGAAATAAAGAGAAAATCCATGAACAAATTGATGAGGTAGAAATTATTTTGGCTACATGGAGTATCTTGCTGTTAAACTACATTGTGTTGCTCATATCATGTGTTTCTGAGAATTTGAAATGCTTTTTTTAAATTGTGAAGTGCACTGAAAAAAAGTTAATTTCAGAGCTAAAATTAAGCCATACTGTATCCATTATAATACACATTTACTTTCTGATTCATTTTCCAGAAAGGATTTTTTGTTTGCAATACCCTGAATTTGTAATGGGTGCCAAAACAGGCTTTACACTGAATTGACATTTTGATGAACAAAGCTTTAAAACTCTATATCTGTTGTGTTCAGCAACAGAAACACCTTAGTATGCAAGAGTGCATTTAGGATTTCCAAGAGTGCATATTCTGTTTAGAGTGTTTCAGCTAGGAAAATTGGCTTCTGAACACAAAACATGATGGTTTTAAGTACCACCAATTTATGTAAATGCATTTGCTGAAATTAATCTCTCTGCTCTTCATGCATGAGTACATGTACCACTGGAAATCCACTTTTAACTGATCAGAATGTAATATTGTTTCCAGTATTTCTTTGTCCTAGAGAATACAGTAGTGTCTTATTTCTTACCTTTGCCTATCCTCCCACTTAGTCCATGCCTGTTATTTTTCCCCCATTCTTTTGCTGACAGCGTGAATATGATGAGAATGAAGTAGATCCTTATCACGGCCAGCAAGAAAAGGAGCCTGAAGTTGAACCCTTAGACCTTCCTGATAATTTGAATCTGGAGAGTAATGAGAAGAGTGATGATGAAGAGGATGAAGGTACAGCTGAAAATCTATACAGATTCCTAGATGAAAGCCACATGGAAATAGGGGGACAATCAGATCATGGGCCCTTTTTGTCTGTAGAAAGGAGAGAGGTGGTGGTAGGATTCTGTATAACCACCAAAAAGCTGCAAATTCATTTGTGCATCAAAATACCAATATACCAAATGCAGGCCAGACAAGAACTCAGCATTACAACAATTTTCCTTCACCTCCCTTTCATGCACACTGTGGAGCAGGCTTTCTCATGGTATCCAAGTGATACAGCCTGACTTATGCTGGAATCTCCTTATTTAATTGTTCAGTTGCTTTTGTGGTTTCATTTTTTTTCTGTTATACTTTCAAGTATTTGTACTCCTAAAAATCAACTGACGTTCAGGAATATTAGGTTAAAGGAAGTTAATAGGAATTCATCCTGCTGTACTGCTAGCTAGAAATCAATTGTGACTTAAAGGTATTATCTGTCTATAGAAAATCATAGACTCTGAGTATAGAACTCAGTATTTTATGGATTTTTGATAGGCTGGGCAGTTTTATTCCAAATATCTGTAATATTCACTGTCTCTGTACTTCACTGAAAGTTTTATATACTCTTCTGATTTTTTTTTTAATGCAGAAGAAGATAATGATTTTGAAATAGATGAGAAACCAGGGGATTTAAATGAGGCAGAGAAGACAGAAGAACAGAATGAAGAGGATACTGGTGAGACAGAAGGAGATCAAGATGCAAAAGCAGCTGAAGAAGGCATTTCTGAAGATAAAGAGGAGAAGGAAGATGAAGGAGACAAAGATGCTCATGATCAAGAAGAAAAGGCAGGGAACACTGAGGATGCAGAAGGAGAAGAAGAAGAGGAAGAGTCACAACCACCTGACGAGAAAAGAAATGAATCTGCTGAAGATAAGGGAATCCCTAATGAAGACCAAGGTCTTCAACCTCAGGTACAGTGTAATAAATAAAAGTGTGATTTTTTTTTTTTTAAATTGCCTTATACAAGATTTAAGAAATGGATGTGTTCTGTGATACTCTGAAACAAATTTGACATTGAGTAGGTACAATGTTAGTGAGACCCTTCATCAAGATAACAAGAACTATGCTTATTAAATGTGTGTTTCTGCTGCCTCCTTGGCCTTGTGTTAGAATGGAACAGACTGTTTCAGTGATCATCTAGTCCAACTGCCTGACTACTTCAGGGCTGACCAAAAATTTTAGCATATTATTAAGCACATTGTCTAAATGCTTCTTAAACACTGAGAGCTTTGGGGCATTGGTCACCTCTCTAGGGAGCCTGTTCCAGTGTTTGACCACCCTCTCAGTGTGACACTAAGGCCCTAACGATCATTCCCATGCACCTTATCAGTGGGTACCAGAGAGAAAAGATCAGCACCTCTCTCTCCATGTCCCTTCCTCAGGAAGTTGTAGAGAACAATGGGGCCACCCTTCAGCCTCCTTCTCTCCAAACTAGACAAGCCCAAAGTCCTCAGTCACTCTTTATAGGACATTGCTTCCAGCCCTTGCAGCACCTTTGCTGCCCTCCTCTGGACACATTGAAGGACCTTCATATCCTTCTTGACTTGTGGGGCCCAGAACTGCACACAGCACTCAGGTGAGGCTGCACCAATGCTGATACAGTGGATTCACCACCTCTTTTGACCAGCTGATGTTGCTGTGTTTGATGCACCCCAGGATGGGGATTGCCCTCTGGGCTCACACTCACACTCACATTGAGCCTGCTGTGGGCGAGCATCCCCAGATCCCTTTGCTGGGCTGCTCTTGAGCCACTCCTCTGCCAGTTGTGCCCAGCATTATTCCATTCTAAATGCAGAATCCAGCATTTGGACCTGTTAGATTTCATCTTATTAATCATAGTCCAGTGCCCCAATCTATCCAGATCTGCAAAGGCCTCTTGTCCCTCAAGAAAGCCCACAGCACCTCCCAGTTTGTATCATCAGCAAACTTGCTAATGGTGCAATCAACTCCTGCATCCAGATCATTGTTAAATCATTGAACAGGACTAGTCCTGGAGCTGAACCCTGAGGAACAGCACCGCTGACTGTCACCAGTCAGATGAAGCCCCATTCACTACAACCATATGAGCCCTGGAATCCACCCAGCACACTGTGAATCCACTCATCCCACAGCTGGACAGCTTGTCCAAATGGATGCTGTGAGGGACACTACCAAAAGCCTTACTAAAAATCCAGAAAAACTACATCCACTGTCTTCCCTTCATCTGCTAGGCCAGTGACCTCATCATAGAAAGGGTATCAAGTTAAATATGACTTTGCCTTTGTTAACCCATCCTGACTGTGCCTGATGACTGTACTTAAGTGCCTTTCAATAACACACAGTTCTCAATGTTTTTTAGAATGTTAAAATAATTTGATATTATTTCAGGAAGAGGAGGATAAAGATAATTCAGAGAAGGATGAACAGATCCCTGAGGCTGAAGAAAGAATGGAGCATGAAACACAAGGGCAGACTGGGCAAGAAAATCTGCAGAGTGACAGTGCTGTTGAGCTGGCTGGAGAGGCTTCAGAAAGAGACCAATCTAAAGAGGTAAATTATGTGGAAGCGTCTGAGTTAAAAATGATAAATTTGTGAATATGTTCTCAAGTTGAAATCAGGGAACTGCTGCCATAGTTTTTAAGAACTGTGTATAAGACCTTAGTTTATACCAGTTACAAATTCACTGGAAAACCCCTTTAAGACCATGCAGATATTCTGCATTTTCTCTGCTATAAAGGTAAGTTTAGGGCAATTGTTGAACTGCAGAAGTGGCTTTTCTGCTCTCTCTAAGAATTATACTTGCAGTTAAGAGCCATTGGTCATTCAGAACAGAACGTAGCAAAGCATTGCATTTTAACATCTGGAGTTTGTTTACAGTAGTTGCTGTTTTCAGTTACACTTGAAATTTATTTTTTTTCTTTCAGGAAAGTGGAACTGGAGCTTCAAGTGCAAATGAGTCAGAAGGCCATGAATCCACACGCATGGCCCGGATAGCTTCTCAGAAGCAAAGCAGAAAAGATACACAGGTTTATCTCTTCTTTTAAATTTGTTTAAGCATCTTATTATTTACCAGTAAATAGGCAGGACTCATTTTCTTCTTGTTAGAACACTGTTCTCATTGGTGGTGGGTTACACCTCTCTTGAAATTCATGGTGTTAATTTGTTTTTTCAGAGTTTCAAGAGGAAACCTGGCCAGGCAGACAATGAGCGCTCGATGGGAGATCAGAATGAACACATCCATAAGCGACTGAGAACCATGGAATCCAGCAGTGAAGCAAAGCACGATACAACTCAGCCTAAACAAAACATGGAGGAGGCTGATGCATTTGAACATATTAAACAGGGCTCTGAACACTATGATGCACAGACATATGGTACAGTGGTATTTCTGGGTGTAAAGAGTTGTCATTGCAGAGTCAAATCCTGAAACACTTGCATTTGCTGTAGTTTTCCCTGTTTGCTTTCTAAAGTTACATTTGACAATCCTTGCTTTGATTAAAGATGCAGCATCATTTCACTACAATAAATGCTACTCTCTGGCAGTCAGACTCAAAACTAACAATAACACTTTTGAAAATACTGATTTTACTTATAAAAATGGATTTTATCTTAATAAGTATCTTTACAATCTATTCTCTTAAAATCTTACTTCAGCTAATCAAGGCAATAGCTTACTGACATGGCACAGCACAGAACAGTGAAAGATAAAACAGGTTTGTGCCTCAGATGTCTTCTAAGTTCACTGAAACTGATCTGCAGTGGCCTCAGAATGCAACATTTTTTTAAACTTGACTATTTCTCCTTCCACTTTCCTCTTGACAAGTATTGTTGTCTTTGTGCAGATGTAGCTAGCAAGGAGCAAGAGAAACCTATTATGCCTCCTGAAGAAAAGGAAGAAGGAGACTGTGAAGATGTAGCAATGGAAACAGAAATGCAAGACGAGGATCTCAGAGCAGTAGACACTGAAGAGCTGAAGCCGGAAAAAAAGAAGTCTACTGCCACTAAACCTGGTACATTAACTTAAAAAGCATTCTAAATACATGCTGATATGGATCTTTAGATGTATATGTAGGTATTTAGATTTGCATGTAGTTGATGAGTTTCATATAAGACTCATCTGTTGTAAGATGTTTCATAAGGCTAAAATGCCTGCTCTAAATTGATTCCTCTGCAGGAGTATTCTTACTTCTGCCTAGTAACCAGCAGTAGCCTTTGCTAAATTGATTCAGTGACAGAGGGGTTTGCTGCTTTCTTTCAAGTTAATGGTCTCTAATCTTTATCCACCACTTTGAAGAAATAAAAAGCAAACACTTCCCTGCTGTTCAACACAATGCCAATTCACTTAATTAACTGGCATTTAACAATGCATTCCAGTGTCACCACCATCAGCACCACGTAGTTCAACTGTTTTATGTATAACTTCTGGCAAAAAAGCCCCAAAACAAACCAGCAAGGAGTTGAGCTAGTCTGTACAACATCTGGTGAGGTAGCACAACTCTCACTGCCTTCTTTCTTAAGTGGGAACAAAACTGAGCAGCTTACAGAAGTAGTTGACAGAGAAGATAGGTTGGACTTGTCAGCCACACAGCACCCCCCCCAAAAATAAACTGGATAGAAGTATCTCTTGCCAATTGCAACAAAAACTGTAATTTTGATGAATCTAAGTAAATTACACCATACCTTGGAATTTTCAACAGTTTTTTTTCTTGAACAGTACAAAGAGTGGCTGGAGAGGGGAGACAAATTCTACGAGCCTACATTCTTGCCTCCCTCTCCCTTGAGCTTTAATCACTTGAATCGCTTGCCAAACTCTTCTGTTTATGGTACAGGTGTGCATATAATCAGTCTGCTTATTTTTCCACATGATTCTCTAACTGTATGTTCTGAAAAACTAGTCTTCAAAACATCTACCATGTCATACTTTTTCTCCTTTAGAATATTTCTTAAGAAATGAGTTGTTAAACAGCATAGTACAGTAGAAACAGTAATAAAAGAAACTCTCTAGTCTGTTCCTTTATTTGCAAATTGATTTTTGATTTTTAGAAAACTGTTCTGTTAAAAAATTAGAGTAAAAGATAAGCAAAGATTGCCATTTTTAATGAAGATTTTCTGACTATTCTCAAATGAGTTTATACTTCCTGTCATTCTGTCACAGAGGCTATGACAGTCAATAAATGTACTTTACCAGTGGAACTGTCAGGTGTTAAAGAGCTGTTAACTATTATTTTGTTTGTTTTTTGGCAAGAAGTTTACAAGAAAGATAACTTTCATTAGGAAATGCATGGTTATCTGTTCCAGTGAGTTGCAAGATGTATTCATCCCATTCCTAGAATTAAATGTCTTAAAATTTGGCACTTTTAAAGGAACGTGTCAGCTGCACTACAAAGCATATGAGATGCTCTGTAGAAGAGACAATACTGCTTCTTGTATTATGTGTGATCCATGAAGTCAGTAATTAGTTTTGTGGTTGTAGGACCAGGTGAAGTGGAGCCAGAGATCCAAACTTTTGACTCAGAGGATGTCAATGACTCTGCACCAGAAAAGCTACCAAAGGTGGCTGAAGAGAAGCCAGAGAGAAGCAAGGACTCGACCATACACACAGCCCACCAGTTTCTGATGGACACTGCCCAGGTAGGATACCCAGTCTGTCTTCTTTCAACTACAGCAGGAGAAACAGACAGTTTTACTTGACCTGTGTTAATGAAACTCTGAATGCAAAAGACTAGAATTACTTTTTTCAGCCAACTCAGTACCTTGCTATTATTTAATAGCAGAATGAAAAGTAACACATATATAGTGTTGTATGTGCAACTGAAAGATGCCTTTAAAATTACTAGTTCTACCCATCCTTACCATGGAACCTTCTCACATAATTTTTTAAAAACTTTTGTTTTTCTAACTGTAAAGGACTATTTTGCTTAGATCAATCTGCAGATCAAATGCTTGGGTAAAGTGGAAAGCAGTGGACAAGGGTGTGTGGCCTGAAGATAACAAAAGGGTATATACAAAGTGATGAGAGAGCTAGGCATTAAAACACCATTGTGGACAAAGTATCCACCTTACTTAATTAATTTCAATATATCACTTGTTCATAAAAGCTGATTTGCAGGTATTGTAGAAACTTATTGAGCTTTTTTATGTATGCCTTGATGCAAAAAATAACACGGCCTAGAAAATGCTACAGCTTCATATAACACTTACGGTTTTCTGGTGCAAACTTCTGTGAAAAAGCACATTTTAACATAAAGACCTATGGCATAGAAGCAGTTGGTGGTGGATAACCAGCTGATAAAGTAAAAATATTTTCAGTGTCTGGTCTTTTTAGAAGGATTGACCTTCCATTCTTGCGTCCTAAGTACACACTTGGAGGTGCTATTTTACTGTTTCTATGCATAACACAGAAAGGATTGTATGCCAGCTACAGTGGGTATTTCTATCTTAATGCCAAGTGTTGCAGCTCTTTGGAAAACAGCTGCTGAATGCAAATGTTTTCCTGTTGTCAGAATAATTGTGGTTTTGGGCTTTGTAGGTTTTTTCCCAGTTGGCACACAAAATGTGAAACAGAAGAGGGAGCTCTTGCAGCACCGTTTAAAGGGAAAAGGAAAGAGGCTGCTGGGGGAAAAGTGCAGCTTCTCACCTTTCAGCGAAAGGAAAAGGAGAGAAATCCGCTCCATGTATATTTTTTCTCCTTCCTTAAACCTTCAGTAGGTGACCAGTGGGACAGCTGCTGCTTCTTGAGGGATGAGAAGTTACTGGGACTATTGAGTTTGCAATCATGGGCTTATTTTCCTTAATCTGTAAGCCCGCAGGTTGTGCAGACCTTGTACTGCTGTTTGGCTAAACTGGGGGTTTGTAAGTCAGGAACAGAGGTTGTCACTGAAAGTACAATGAGAGTAAAAGAAGTATCATAAAGCTTGGGTGTCCTTTAACAGAATGGCTTATCAAATAATACTTGCTGCCAAGTAAGGAGGATGAGGTCATTCAGTCTTCAAGTGGTTTGAATGAAGCTCTAAAAAAATACAATTAAGTGAAGTATACTATGTTTTCAAAGATACTAGTTAGGTATAGTGTTCAGTAGTTTGGTCTCCATTATACTGTCATTAAATCTGGTGTTTGTCAAGATAATTTCATTGATTTATCTTGAAAATCTGTATTTTATTGTATTCAGTGTCAGTATCACAGATGTTCCTAGCTTTGTTTCTATATTGATTATATCACATACGGAGATATCTGTGGGGAGATACTTATCCTTCACGTACATGCAAGCTATTTAAAAACATGGAGATTTAGAATCTTCATTTCGGTATTCACGTGCTTTTTTTGTTTAAAAGAATAAGAAAAATGCATTTATACTTTTTTTATAGTTTGCTATACTTTGGGGATCACCAGATGTGTAAACTTATTTTTCTGTCTCATAAAACTCATAACTCCACTTCTAGCACATCGTTAGAGATCCTGAAGAGCTAAGAAAGGAACTTGAAAGGCAGTTGGAAGCTTGGCAGACACAACAGCCTGGAACTCCAGAGGAGGTTCGTGACCTCATTTGAATATAAAACTGTCATAAGAATCCTTCATTGCATTTTATCATCTTCTTTTACTGCTAAAACGCTGAGGAATCCAAGCAGGCTGGAATCTAAATACTCAAAATCACATTATATAGAGACTATTTTTGTTGTTACTTTTAACTTATTCTGAAAAAAATTCTACATCATTATTTAAGCAGGATCAGGATGCTGTTTCAGATCTTGTTTTGAATGTGAATGCAAACTGTCATATGAGACACCCTCAGTTTTAGCTGGTTACTGCCTTCCCCTTACTTCACTGAGGTTTGGTTTCTTTCTTCAGACAATACTTCCCAACTTCTTTTGTTTTTCTATAATTCACTTTAATCTCTTTGTGTGATGTTGTAGGAGAAAGAAGCAGCACAGATGTGGCAGAGGTATTTAGTACTGACAGCTCCTCTGTCACAGCAGCTCTGTGAACAGCTGCGACTCATACTGGAACCCACTCAGGCTGCCAAGCTGAAGTAAGTTGGGTCTTTCTGAGGATTCTGATTTCCTGAAACTTGTGGGTTTGGGGTGCTTTAACCTCTGTAAAACTGCAGCTTTATGTCATTCTTGCATTACAGTAATAATTTGTGTTTCTAAATGCCTTCAATTTCCTTGTATTGGAACATTAGGTTATTTTACGAAATGCAAACATGATACAGTAGTATCCTGTATATCCTGAGGATATTTCCTCCTACTTTTTTTCTCCTATGCGACAGGTGATCAATCAACTTCACCATTTGAAGGGAAGTCAAAGATTATGTTAAATGTCAAAACATTTTTATGTCATTTTTAACATTAAGTGATTATTTTTTAAAGAGGTAGAGGCTTGTTTCAAACTGGCAGAATCTAAATTCAAGGTCTGCCTTCCATTTTAGGTACCTAGATAGAAACTTCTTTTAAAAACACTGAATATCCATCTTACATTAAAAATGTGGGGTTTTTTATCTGTAACTAAATATGAGTATTAAAACAACAATTGGAATTGTTATATTTTAAAAAAATATTTGGTGTATGTGCTGCATACACCATGAATTTCCAGAATGAGGTATTTGCTGATAATCCCTATCACTGTCTTTTTTCTCAACTTTCAGAGGAGACTACAGAACAGGGAAGAGACTGAACATGCGCAAAGTGATCCCGTACATTGCCAGTCAGTTCCGGAAAGACAAGATCTGGCTGCGAAGGACCAAGCCCAGCAAACGACAGTACCAGATTTGCCTGGCCATTGATGATTCCTCCAGTATGATCGACAATCACTCTAAACAGGTAAAATAAAACCTTGGGGAAGTATGAAGAAACCACCTGTCATTAATGAGTATGGGAGTTGCTGACTTGTTTCATACAGGGCTGCTAGCTGCTGGAAAGTCTGACTGATAATTCCAGAGCATCTGTTTTTCCAGTCCATGTGCCTGAACTCTTGCCACTTCATGCCCAAGAGATTTATTAACAAAAGATCAGTGAAAACTAGCTGAAAGGATGAGCTGTTAAGTTTGTTAGAAGTGTACATATCCACTGTAAAATTACTTTTTGTAGCCTACAAAAGGCTGGAAGTTCCTTATCTGGCAGTTCATTGGAGCACAAAATACCCATTCATCATAGCCCACTTGTAGGGTTTTTATTAATTAAAATAGTGTGTTTCCTTCTGAACAGTTACTTATTTATTTCATTAGCCTACCTAAAGTGGTGTCTCTAAATCAATCAGCTGAAACCCTCAAGCAGAACTAGTGTATCTTTATTGCACTGACTGTCTTACATAAGACAGGCAAAAAGACAGGCAGTCTCTTCAATTATTTTTCTAGATGATGAAAAATTATTTCAGTAATGTTCTTCATATTTAATACTGGGCTTTGAGTAAAACATTGGCTGTGCTATTTTTGATGTTACTTTTTTCTTTAATAGCTTGCATATGAATCCCTGGCAGTTATTGGAAATGCTCTGACTCTTCTAGAAGTGGGACAAATTGCTGTGTGTAGGTGAGTTTATTTGAAATCTTGACTTCTCTTCGGTATTTCAGAGCAGAATGTAAATACCAGTTTCATGTTGTAATCTTCTCATCTTTTCTAAAGCTTTGGAGAGACTGTTCAGCTGCTGCACCCATTCCACGAGCAGTTCAGTGACCAGTCAGGGACACGGATATTGCGTCTTTGCAAGTTTCAGCAGAAGAAAACAAAAATAGCCCAGGTACACAGGAATGCCTCTAGGGCAACAGGTTTACCAGTCTTTTCCAGACAAGATATCAGCAACTTCACGGTTTCATGATCACTTTTTAATGCTTACTAGTTTTTGTATTTGAGAGTCTGATAGCAGGTTAGGTAACAAAAAAATACAGTGGTCATAATTTTGTAACAGGAGGAGTGTTTTCTCACTGTCAGTTCTGATGTATACCACTTTTAAGCATTCACCTTTCTCCATATTGGGTCTTAAAAAGTATTTTGGATACAAGCTATTGGCCCCAATTCCAAATCCTCTCAAAGTTTGTGAGACTTTAGGAGATTTCCACACCGTGGATTCCACTGTAGTAGTAGAAGGAAGAGCTTTGTCAGACTTGACGGATTCCTGAAGAAAGTAATTTTCTATAGTAAATTACATAAATATAGTAAATTATTAAAATGGGCATATAGTAACACAGCTGCAAAGTTTTCTTCTTTTAGGAAGGTTTTTACCCTTCCAGACTTCACTAAGATCTTCTGTTGATATTAAATGGAAACAGAGGAGACCCAAATAGTCAACAGTAATCTTATAAAACAAAATTGGAAGGACTTGACTCTTGATGTTCTTAATTTTAATGGGGAGTATGAAACTAGGTACTTGTTTCAAGTTGAAGCCAAAGAAATTCAACCTAGAAATAGGATGTATATTTTCAGTGATGCCCTTAATCTCTTTAGCAGTGTACTGTTTTGCTGGCTTTTGCTAGCACTGGGAAAAAAATAAATCCTGTTGGAAGGCTTCTCTGAAGATTGTTTAGTTCAAAAGTACTTAATAAATTTAAAGCAGGAGTTATATATGAAAATGCCAAGAAGTGTATCTCTGTTAGGTGGTCAGACTGTCTTGGCCTTTAAAATAGAGAAAGGTTTTCTTTAGGAATGTTTTCATTATTAAGCTTATTATTTTTATGACAAGATAACTTGATTTTCTTATTTATTTCCTCTACAGTTTCTAGAATCATCAGCAAACATGTTTGCTGCAGCACAGCAGTTGTCTCAAAATATTAATCCAGGTGAGTTTTTTTGTGTTACTGTGCTTGTTGCCATGGCAGCAGAATGCTCACTACAGTCCCAAAGTAGGATCCAGCCAGGAAGACTCCTAGGACTGAAACACCACTTGCATTAGGGCTTTGGGTTTTGCTTTGTCAAAAGCAATGTTTGGTTGAAGTTTAGCTCAAAACCCAAGTGACATATTTGTCAGTAATTCACTGAAATTTTGTGTAAGGCTTTTTAAAAAGGCACACCTTACCTGTCCCCCTTTACTTCATGCTTACAGACTGTGTCAAGGCCTGAACTGTGCCGGCTTGGAGCATTGTCCAGCTTTCTAGGAACCCTGACTCTCTAGGCACTTCTGCTCCTGCTTGAGAGCTTGAGTTCTCTAGATATCCAGAAGCACACTGCTCTGAGCAGGGAATTTGCCTCCTACCTGCCTTTCACTGTCCCACAACTTCAGGTCACGAGCTGCTTGAATTTCCCAGAAAAACTGGAAGACTGCTTGCCTTGTGTCTGACCCATAGTTAGTCTAAAAGATTGTTTTGTGATAGATAAAAGCTTGTCATGGTGGCACCTGTATTTTTTATAAATTCTTGTTGTTGAAGTACTCCAAGAAATGGACATTCCAGGATTTATAATCCACAGCTTCTTTGCCACAAGGTGGCCAGGGTGTCACAATATTCTGAGGGGGAGCAGCATCCAATTCTGTTAAACTAGACAGGGATGCAGCAGCAATCAGCTCCTTAGGATTAAGGAGCCAGCAAGAGAAAGAGGCTGTAGGATCCATCACCTCTTTCTGTAAAAAGACCAAGCCGTGTCACATTTGGGGCCTGTCTGCAGAAGTGTGTTCTGCATCCCTCTGCAACAATTAGGGCTTGCATTCCTGACTGTAATTACTGTGATTTTACATGTAATTAAAGGATGACAGATACATAGCTTAGAACATACCTCTAGGGGGATGTATCTGACTGTGGGGTCAAGTAACATGTCTCCAGAAATGGATGGTGCTCAGGAACCCAGCATGGGTGCTATGTCTGACGCTAATTGGATTGCCTTAACTGTGCCTCTGAGCCTATCTTCTGATTTAGTTTCTTCCAAAAATAACCCATTTTGGACAGTCCAGGATTGTTCTCTGATGGAAGCCAAGCCTGTTAAAGTGGAGACAACAGAGAAAAGCCTACAGATGGACCCATAGGTACCTGCTTCTGGAGGAACAGACTTCAGCTCTATTTCATTGCAGCAGCTGATGCTCTGCTGAGCTAGTGGCTGGACTCTTGTAATTCAGCCAGTATTTAACCCCTAGGCATGAAAGACAAGGCCATGACTAAGTCTGTTTGGTATTTTCTGTGACTTTCATCCTTGATTATAGTACTGATGGATGGTGGGGGAGTCTGTGTGGGGGTGACACCACCCCCTTCCCTCCATTATTTTCAATGGTGTCACACATTACTTTCTTTGTTGACCCACTAGTAATTGCAGCTTAACGTTAAGTCACAGAATTCTATTTGATTAAGAGTTAATTTCCTTAGGAATACTCCTTTTTCCATTATATCCACAGGGCAAAGAGCAAAATAGGGGGTTTTGCCTTTTAAATGGATTACTCTGAACTTACCGGAATTTTAAATGTTCTTTGTGCTCAGAAACAGCGCAGCTGCTTTTGATTGTGTCTGATGGAAGAGGCCTTTTCTTGGAAGGCAAGGAACGGGTGACAGCAGCAGTTCAAGCAGCTCGGAATGCCAGTATCTTTGTTATTTTCGTAGTGTTGGACAATCCTAATTCCCGGGTAAGTGAACAAGGGAGAAGTATTCTCATTCTGCACTGAATGAGAAAGCGATACAAATCTTTCTCTTGTCTTTTGTAGTGCCATACAGCTACCTTATCTTTTGTAGAGGTCAGAGATACTGAACCCAATTGCCATTTTTCACGTCTGTCAGATCTACCATTTCTTCCTACTGTGCTTCTTTTGTGTTCTAAAAGAAGTCTCGGCTTCCATGCCACAGAAAGGCTAAGTAAGAGCTCCTGTCTTCAAACAGAATGGTTGTAGCTCTTGGCCACCAGGGAAGCAGCTGGCAGGTTGACAGATTTGGAGTTTGAGAGATGCTTTGTTCCATCTCAGCTCTGATTCAACTTGATAATTTCTGACAGCAGTCTCCAATTGACATGACAGCTGGAGCCAGTATGAGATTAAACATTAGACAGAAGGGAGTATGTGAGAGTTATTTAGTGCCTCATTTGGGAAAGCTGAGTTCTGCATCTGGTAATGGGGGAAGAAAACTTCAGATATCCTTGGATGGGAAGCTGAAATATCTGGTAGTGTTTCAGGAAGACTCTGCAGTGTGGTAAGTGAGCAAACAATAAGCCTGATAGTGAATTATGTGGTAAAAACTCTAATTTTGTGGTTTATGTTTCCTTCCTGTATCGTTATTTTTGCATACAAAACACATCTGCTTGAAAAACTACGTTTTCCTGCTGACAAACTGCTGAAAGGTTCTGATGAAACCTGGCTGTAGCATCAAGTGAAAATTCTGTGTGTTTTTCATAAGTTTTTTTCCTGGGGAAAAAAGGTGTTTTCCATAAGCTTTATTAATTTCTGAGCCGCTACACTGAGCAACTAAGAAGTTACTTTACAAGAAGAACAGCTGGAGTTTAATCTGATTTTTGTCTTTGTAGTATTTGTTGAAATACTATGAAGTTTCTAAAGAATCTTGTTAGAGCACTGCACAAATATGAGTTGAACTCAGCACTGAAGAGCTTACAGACTCTCTTGGGAAGGCATCAAATTAATAACACTAAAGTGCCAACAGTAAACTCTAATCATAAAATGCTAAGAAAAGACAGAATTTATTTACAGAATTTGGTACTGCAGAAGCTTAAGCTTAGTCTCTTCTAGCCTATAACTCATGGATTAGTATACTTTTGTCTAAAAGGGCAAAAGCATTTAACAGATTTATATTCAGCTTCTGATCTGATTTACCATTGACCATTTAGAGCTTTTAATCTTAAAAGTGTTTTATTAACTTTTAATCTAATGCGGGAAAATTATAAGTATTTAGAAAATAGGGTCAGTTCTATCAGTGGTCATGGAGTATGGGTGTCATTTAGTAGTAACATCAATACTTTTTTTACAGGATTCTATTTTGGACATTAAAGTACCTATATTCAAAGGACCTGGAGAACTGCCTGAAATCAGGTCTTACATGGAAGAATTCCCATTCCCATTCTACATGATCCTCAGAGATGTGAACGCGCTCCCAGAAACTCTGAGCGATGCCCTCAGGCAGTGGTTTGAACTGGTGACTGCCTCTGACACTCTCTAGGCTTTGTAGACAAGGTCAGGCCCCGATTGCTGCTGCTGAACTGCTGAAACACAAGAACTGAATTTCACGGGAGGGTCATAAAGCTCTTCCTAACTGGGATGATCCTGTGGGAGCTGCCCTGGGGCAGAGACTGTAAGGACAGAATGGTCTGGATGCATCCTCCCACGTGTGTCAGAGGACAATTACGCAATGCTGAGACTGTCTCCTGCTATTCCCACAAGTAACATAAAACTTGTCTCAGCTTCTCTTGTAATAACTTATTACCTTCTTTTAAAAAAGCATTTTTAGTATTAACAGAGGTGGTATTATTCCTGCCACTCTCTCCCTGCCGTAAGTAAAACCAGTCTTGCTCCTGGGAAGGCATTTCTGCATTAGCAGTTGAGGTGTCTTACAAATAAAGCCTTCTTTAGCATCACCCATGTGGGGGTGCCTCTGGGAAGGACTGGGGAGCAGATGGTTTTAAACAACCAAAAAAAAAAAAAGTAAGTACTTGAATACTTGAAACTATTCTGCGGTTTTAACACATCCTTTGAAATTATTGCTGGTTTTTGCCTGACGATGCCAGCAGGGAGTTTTCTGAATCATGCCGTATGCTGATCCCTGCCTTACCAGTTTACACTGTGAAGTTTGCCCCTGTGAGAGGCAGGCACTGGGGATGTTTCATAAATCCGGTGTCTCAAAGCACGGACGCGATTTTTCATTGCAAAGGCTATGCATCTTGTATCGTCTGTATTAATAAAGAGAGGTACCACTCTTTGTAAATGCGACGTCTGTGCCTCCAATCGATCAAACCTTAAAGCCACCGGCCGCGCCCGTGCCGTGAAGGCTGGGCCGACCCAGCAAATGGCGGCCGTGGCCCCGCCCGCGCGGGGCGGGCTGGGCGGCCCCGTGGCGGGGCGGGGGAAGGGGCGGAGCCGCGCCATGGCCGCCGGGCGCCTGCCGCCGGGAGCGCTCACCCTCAAGCAGGTACGGACGGGGGGGCTCGGACGTGCTACATCCTGTAGAAACGGTGGGGAAGTCGGTGGGTGTCTAAATATCCCTCGAAGCAAAGCGTCGAGGGTGCAGCTCGCAGCACTGTCCTGGGGCGGCGGGCAGACTTCCGTCTCTCCCTGTCAGTTCCTGAGGCGGCAGCAGGTCCTGCAGTTGTACCGCAAGATCCTGCGGGCTATCCGGGAGGTCCCTACTGAGCAGGATCGCCGCTACTTAAAGGACTGGGCCAGGGAGGAGTTCAGGAGAAATAAGGATGCTACAGAAGAGGTAAGGATCTGATCTCGAGGATGGTCACTGCGCTGTCCTGCCCTGTGTCTTGGGGGTTTGTTTTGTAGGTGTCGCTTCCAGACTGGTGAGAAGTCTCCTGCTACTATTTCCTCATTAATGCGAAGAAATAATCCAGCATCTCTAAATATTATCCCCCTTCATAGCAGTAGTAATGTTCCTAAATTTCCAGAGAATAATCTGGAATTAAAAACCGAAAAAAAAACCCAAAAAACTCTCCTTACTCAAATCACAGATCAGGAAAACTGTATTGAATAATATGGTAACTAACATAACCTTAGTAATGGTTAAGCTTTTTATAGATTTTTATTTTTAGCTTTCATTTCACCAATATTCAAGCAGAATACAATCACATGGGATGGTTTGGGATATGAAGCAAGTGTGAAATGTAGAAACCTTCACATTTCTTGTATGTCTCCTGTCCTCTGCTTCCTAGTTTGTTCCCTTTTATAGCCATGGCCCAAGGAATTGGTGGCTGAATTATGCAGACAAAGCCTCCGAGTCTTTATATAATGTTGAGAGAAACAAGCACCTGCTCTGTAAAATCCATCTCCATAATGCCCATGTGCTGTTCTCACTACTGGCTTGTAAAGGCAGTACACACAGAGGCATAAAGAAAACATTATTAAGAGTTTGAGTCCTGTTAACAGCTGAGTTGTAAAGCAAAGCCACAACCAAGTACATCGCTAAGGAACTGGAAAAAATTATCCATTTATTTACCATCTCAGAGACAATAGTGTTGTGTCACAAAAAGAAATAGATGACAGTAGTGCCAGTAAGAATTGTATGTATTTTAATGCATTAAAAGTATGTATGCTTGTGTAAAACCTGTGCTGTGTACAGATGTACAGTTCACTAGGTTCCATTCTCTTTTACAGGATGCAATCAGGATGATGATTACTCAAGGCAACATGCAACTTCAGGAACTTCAGAGAGCACTTAAACTGGCAAAATCCTGATCTTAATTTTGTTGACAGTTGGATTTTCATCTGCTGCAAATAAGCACAGTGTTTTTTCCAGAATGTGGTTATAATGGCAGCTTTGCTGGCAACCTGGTAATGTTTGAAGGAGGAATCTGCCAGAGTAGGGGTTTTGTTTTTCCCCCTTCCCCATCCACCTCTCTGTTTGGCTACCCTCAGAAGTGGAAATCACTTGGACACAAAGGACTTTAAAGAACTGCATGGATGATGTAGCACGTGCTGCAGGAAAAGCAGAAAGCACCAAAAATTAAAACAGCTGTGTTAATGCCAGTGCAATGGAAAAGAAATAAATGCCAGATTATTTTGTCTGCTTTTTACTGTGGTAACTGAGTTGTAATATTCACAATAACAGCTCTTCATGTACCATGTTAAGGATTTTCACCAAAATTTGTGATTAAAAAAAGAAATTGAGATAAATAAATTGGCCCAGAACAAACATCTTCTTAATGTTTTGTGTGTAGATGTTGATTATCAATAGTAGCTGAATAAAACTTAAAAGGGGAGGTTTTTATATATGAAAATGGGAGATTTTAGCCCCAGAGATGTTTATTACCAAGTACCTCCAAACTAGTATTTAAAAGTCAATATATAAAGAAGAATTACAGGTAGAAAATACTAACTGCAAATATTGTGGTTTGTTTATTCAAATATTATACTATTCCACTTGTAATTGTTAGCTTGCAACTGTTCTCACTCTCCTTGAGCTGCAGTGTATCTTTTTCTTTTCTCCCTATAATTTAGAAAAGCCTGGATGAGCTGGAGAGTTTCTCCACGTAACTGGACAGGCAGCAGTAGATAGATGCCTGTTTTAGGTTGTGATTCCAAGACAGGCAGGAACTCTTCCCTCTCCCACTCTGCTATTGTAGTTCCCTTAGGGAACACCCCTGCTTTCCAAGGTGGTTTTCTGCAGAGTTGCTGAGCTGGACAGGCTGGCAGCAAATCCAGTAAATAGGTATCACCACTGGCACCAGGGAAAGGACAGGACAGAATTCCAGGCTACAGGAGGAATGACAGACCCCAAATGGGAGCAGGGAAATATGATACAGGTTTGTGTAGACTGAAGCCTCTGAGCTTCAGTCAGTCAGTGAAAAATATGTATGTAAAAATGCTTCATTAAAAATTTACCTTTTGTTAACATTTTCTGACAGAACACACTGACAGAACATTTTTGTGTTGGGGCTTTATTTTTCATATTAAGAGAAAGTGCTGCTTAGAAAGGGATTTTGACTGAACAAGCCATAACCAATGTTGGCTGTTACCACAGTAGCCCTCCCTTCCCCTTCATCCAGTTGCTTGGATTTGTGCTCCTTAATCAGGAGGCTTTACCCTGCTGCCTCATCATAGTGCTTTCCTTTCAGAGGCTGGAGCCTGCATTACTCGTTTGACTCGCAGTTTGTACGTTTCCAGGTTGTGGGCACGTAATCCAGAGCTAGGACTGACAGGCAGGGCCCTGGAGAGATGCTGACCTCTTGAGTGCTGCTGCCTTTCACCTCCACTGCTCTGTGGGCTTGCCAAGATACAGCTGCCAGTCAGAAGCCTTAAGGAGTCCAAGTACAGTGTGCGAGGGTAAGTAAATTTACCTGCAGAGAAAGGTAGGTAGATCACACGTGTCCTACCTGTGTCCTTCACAGTTTTGAAGAAGGAAGGAGTATAGAAAGGAAATTAGCAGAAAATGCTTCCCTTTCTTTTACCATAAACTTCTTGGCTTCAGAGAACCTCTAAAATCAGTAACCTGCAGCCAGGTTACTGCCTTAAATTGGTAATTACTTGGATTTACTTAAATTACTTGGACGTACAACTTTGGTAGTGTGGTCTGTATGGAAGTAGAGGAGCTAAAGCCACAGCCTCTCCCTTGAGCTTTGGCAAGCTCAGGAATGTGTGTGTGATCCGTGCACAACTCAGCCCTGTGCTTCTAACTCCTGAAATGGGAACCTGCACCAGCCAACAGACAGCCTCAGTCCCTGCAGCTCCCTTGGCACAGATGGAAGACTCTTTCTGTGTTTTATAATCACAAACAAAAAGCTTAGAAGCTGAAGTCCAATCTTCTGCTCCCCATTCTGAGTCAAGTAAGGGGACTGTGTCAGTTTTCTCTGGCTAGAAAATGTTACACCACATATTTCTGAGCAACACTCACTTTAATTGCTTGGCAAACATTAACTTCATCCAGGTGATACAAAACTTCAATAGCATGCTTCTGCATTCTACTGTAGCTTAAACAAAACTGTAAACATACCAAAGTGACTATATTAGACTACAGAAGTCAGAGCAATAAAACTAGTATTTCCATAGCTGCAGATACACTTCTTTTGTCATGATAGTGCATTAATAGGAACTTAAAAATACATGACTTTTTTTGCTTTATACATCTGCTAAGAAGACAAATGCTTAATTACTAATTAGTGAATGGTGTTCTTCAACACTGTAAAGTATTTTGTATTGATTTTAGAGCTCCTTAGTACAGAAAAAAAGTATTTTTCTCCTTGGCATAACAGTACCATCCTGTGTTGGAACTGGTTTTGAACAGTTGTTTGATCATGATCTGGTAGATAAACTTACTTTTCTAGAAGAATCTGATGGAGCCTTCTCAGAGGTGTAAGGAGGAAACCCTGGAGGGGTGCAGATGCAATGAGTTACAGTGCCTTGAGATTATTTGGAGTCTGTCAGCATGGACAACATTGGTCAATGAACCAATGAAAGTTCCAATTTTATAACAAAACACACCAATAAAAACCTTTAAAATGGTGACTTCTGTTTCGTGGGAGTGTTTGTCCTAAAACCTGTAGACTCACCAGGGCCTGGTCTTTTAGAGAGAATGGAAAAAAACAGAGAGGAATCATTCAGAGGAACGAAGGTAGACAGTCTGGACAAGGTGCCTGGGAAAAAATCCTGACTGCAGAAAAAGAAACATTTAAATACAAGGACCCAAGCTTTCACTTCCTTAGATAAAGGACTTTTTCAAGTTTCTTCAGTAGTAGAAAATTCAGCCATTTCCTGCTTGAAGGAAAAGAGATTTATATAAAAATTACATTTAACAAATAGACCACAGTTACAGTGAAATACTTGCCATCCATGCCCTAAATAAAAGTTCTCAGTCAGATTACTGGAGTACAGCCCCAACAACAGTGAACCACAAGGAGCTCTGCAACCAGGACACCATTAAAAAAAAGGCAAATCTGATCTAGCACTTGTTTTAACAATGGAAAATCAAGAGAAAAGCGAAGTGGTAGCTGAAGCCTCTGTACCTAATGGAATGAGTTGCCTTAGCATCTCCCTCCATGGTTGCCTGCCCTCTCCCAGCTGGAAGCCTGCATCTGTCACCTACCTGGGCTTGTAATTGGAGTGGGCTCTTTAGCTTCTCTCTACTGACTAGAGAGAGGCCCTGGGACTATCTAAAATAGGATCAATAGCCCTTCATCACTAAGTAATTCTGTCAAAAGCTTTCAAACATCCTGGATATATTTCAGTACTGGTATCACAACATGCTTACATGTAGCATATGGTGGAACCCTCTAGCCTGTGTCCTGTGCGGAAGTAAGGGAATTCCCTTTTCAAAAAGCAGTTTTGGTTACTAATGCAGTTTGGTTTTAAGCAGCATCTGGAAACTGAGAGTGCAATATTAACAGACTGTTGGAAATAACAAAGAAAGGATCTAATCTGCAGCATCTCTTTGTTATCAATATAGTTTGCATATGAACTCCCCTCAGTTACGGAGTTTCCAAAGTTATTTCTACTCCTGAAATAGAGTGTTTTGTTTGGATGTAACAGGCACTACAAATACCTATCAATATTCCAAATTCTCATACAGCAGGTTCCAAACCGAGTCCTGTTGCTTGGCTACCTGCCTGGCAGGTGCTAGCTCTCTTTCTGCACCTTAGTCCTTAACTTGCTGAGCTCCTCTTCTAAGCATTTGATGTGCTCCTTGAGCGCAGCTTTGTCTTGCTGCGCTCTCTGGTTCGCTTGGCACCGGGCTTCGTCTATCTTGCGCTCATACCACTTCTCCATCTGCGTGGAGACGGCCTCGAAGAAGTACTGGGTGATCTCCAGGGCCTGGGAGGTGTCTCTGAGCGGCGGGGCAGGAGGGGCTGAGGGCTGCTGCTGCTCCTGGCCCTGCTGTGCGCCGGCATGGTGCGGAGCTTTGTGCCTCGACTGCCCACTTTTGCTGGACTTTTTTGTCTGAGTTCCTTTGTCAATGAAGTAGCCGCTCTGTGGTTCAGTCTTTGCAGGTTCAGTCAATGGCTGCAAAGCAGCTTGAACTTTAGCATGTCTTAATTTGGAGCCTGAAAGCTCAGAAGAGGGCAGCTCCTGCTGGAACCTGTGGAATGTGCTGGCACCCACAGCTTTGTCCTTTGGCCTGACATCTTGAGCAGGGATAGAAGAAGAAACTGGTCCACCAGCCACTATCTGTTGCTCTGTACCTATAGAATAAATTATAGACAATATATTAAGAAAAGCTCTGGGCATTTATTTTAGCATTTAGAAGACCTCATTTCATGAATCATGTGGTTTTGTGTGTACTTTCTACAGGCTATTATTAGTTTATCACATCTTCACAGTCAGGTGATGTAATAGAAAGCCATTAAAAGCGAAAAGCTGGCCCAGGCAGGGAGGTGCTACACTGCAGCTGTGGGGCTACACATGGACAACAGGCAAAGGACATAAATATTAGGCAAAAATTCTTCACTGTGAGGGTGGTGAGGCACTGGCACAGGTTGCCCAGAGAAGCTGTGCATGTCCCATCCTCAGAAGTGTGTAAGGCCAGGCTGGATGTGGCTCTGAGCAACCTGTTCTAATGGAAAGTGTCCCTACCCATGGCAGGGTACAAGATGATCTTTAGGGTCCCTGCCAACCCAAACCATTCTGTGATTCTGTGACTTCGTCAGAAGGACATGTAACAAGTATCAGTCTAGATTTCCAAAGTAGGTTATGTCTGTTGATAGTTATGAACTCCCTGCTTCTACAAAACTTGCGGTCCCAGTAATTTTGGAAAGGTCACACATTTCTATGCTTTTGAACTGTTCTAATGCAGAATAGCTCACACTCAAGCACCACAAGATCTCTTATATGCCTTTCTAGTTTGATGGGGCATCCATGTCTGTTCACTTTGCATACTGTTTAGGGGATATATACATTGTATTTTACAGAAGCCAGGGCTCTGATAGCATTCTACTTGGCTGTGGAGACCTGGCTGTTCTGCACATTTTAAATTTTTTTCCTCAAAAGCTTCCAGGGGCAAGAGTTACTCAAAGCACCAAAGGACTTTTGTTTCAAAGACATAGTGGAAGCATCAGGAAGAGTCAGTGAAATCCCACCCAGCCACCTCTTGAAATATTCCCAGTGGCTGCCTTTAAATATATTCAAATCACAGAAGATTAGGCATATGGAAGAGGGAAAGCACACCACCAGAATTATGTGGTATTAATAACACAAGTACCCCTCAGTTAACGACCTGGCCTTTGAATGGAAATGACCTCTAAGTACCTGATGTGGTGGTACCCAATGCTCCATCTTGTTTAACGCAAAAGTGTTGGCCAAAGCTTTGTTCTGGCATCTGGACTCTGCTCCTTCCCCCATCTTCCAAGAGGCTATTTGGAAGTGTGATATAGGAATGCTGGTGAGAGCCCTCTGACTGCAGCACAGGCTGGTTGGCTTTACAGTCCTTGGCACCGTGGGGGTTGTTGTCAGTATCCAGGGTCTCAGTGAGAGACTCACAAGTGGACAAAGTTGATTTTGGTCTTGATGACCTGGAATCTCCAGAAAGCTTGAGCTCCAGATTCTGAATCTTCAATAAGCACCAGGTCTTCAGCTCATCAACCAAGGAAATCTATCAGAAAGAGATTGTAAATTACATGATCCTATGGTGAGATCCTATGGTTCCTGGGCTGCTGAGGACCTGTGGCAGGGACAAAGAGAAGCAAGCTTGGGTATCTGTGGGCTTAGACTCCCTGTTCAGATGTGCGTGCTGCCACTGAGAATATTTAAAGGGCTGCAAATCAGAAAAGGCAGAGAACTATGCACTAGCTAATGAAAAGCAGCCTCTTTAGTCCAAACTGCCACCTCTTAGGTATGAATATGCTACTTCCAATGCAACTCTGAGTCCTCTATCAGGAATGATTTGTTTGATCATACAGTCAATGATACTTTCTAAGTGCAGGGAACACCATGTGGTCATTTTTTAAGAGTGAAATTCAAATTAGACACTTCGTGGGGGGGGCAGTTTTATACAACTACCAACCTCTGCTTCTCTGCTCATTCAGTGATAAAGGTGAGTCCCCCACAAAATGATAAATCAGTAACAGCTTTCAAATTACACAGATGCTTAATAAATTTCAGCTGCAGATGCATTTAAATAATTTAAAATAGGAGCAGTTCTTTTCACCCTGTTGTTCATATGACATCATGAATTGAAGTCAGACCCTCCTAGGCACAAGGATATTTAGTCAGTGTGTTTAGTAAAACCCAATTCTGTTTTTTCAGATGTTTCAATTAGACCAACTGAGCAGGAACAGCTGACATTGCTTAATTCAGTTCACCTGATGTATCACTCCAGCATCTTGCTTCTTAAATGGAGATTACAGGGAGATGGAGCACAAGCCTAGATGTTCAGAAGCCAATAAAATACTTACTTCTCTTATGAAATAATAATTAAAGCTACCTTAGTTTAGTAAGTACCTTTCTTTGGAGGAAAGTGGTGGATGTTAGACCCAAGTATCTTGATCAGTATCTTATGCAAGGATTATCACAGCTGTCAGTCTTTTTACATGGATTTGGAATGGTCTTACAAACACTCATGACGTTTTCCTAGCACAAAGTGTATTTCTCAATTCTTGGAAGAATACCAATAATGGGAAAATGAACTGTATTTTAAATTCACCTGTGTGAGTGGAGAAACCAATTTCTCAGCAGGTTTTAAATGGTGAGTTTTTGCAGAAGCTGGAAGGGCAAGAGCTTGATCTCTACAGGAGCAGTTGTTCTTGTACTGCTGGTTGAACAAGCATACAAAATAGGACTTTTCTATTTGCAGTAATACACAGCTTGGAGATGGTGCCATGTTGTTAACATCAGAGGAAAGAACTTCAGCCTTTTAATACATGGGGGAAAAAGATCAGATAGAGAAGAAGGGAGAGTTTCCCAGGGTTCACAATCAAATGGATGAGAAGGAAAAGGAACAACATAGATCTTAGACTTTTTTACTGTTTGGATATGTTCCTGCACATGTCCTCTAATGAAGCAAAAGCTGAAAGCACAACTGTGAAAAACTTAGTGCTGGAAATTTTTGCAAATCACTATGTTAGAAAAATGGTATTTTGTTGTAGATCCCACACTAGAGACACACCAAATTAAATGACAACAGTGGGACTGGATTTCACAATCCTCATTTCTAATGCAAAAACTTCATAAATTTGGTTTAGTGACTAAGATGGTGGGTAGGAGTAATTTGGTCTTTGAAGCTCTTTTACCTGTTTGAACAGATGTGACACGTCTCTAATATTTTCTGCCTGATGGAAGGAAACTCCTGAGCTGACCTGCTGGGGGATGAACTAAGAGGGAGCAGCTGTTTCAAGCCCTACCTGCCGCTTCTCCCCCTCACTCTTTTCCAGCTCCGTGTGCTGCTGCAGGCGGTGAAGGCACTCTGTCCTCTCTGCTGACAGTCGCTCAGCCATAAGCTTGTCCAACACTCGGAGCTGTGGGGAAGAACACAGTTCAGCTGAGATCATCATGTCAGAAACCAAACTCCCATCTGGGAACCCTGTAAATCAAAGTACAGTCTGTCTTTCAGTCTTTGTTTCTAGGAATGCTGCCAGCTACCATTAGATGTAGTTTGCAAAGAGGCTCAATCACAAAATTACTAGTGAATAATTATTAAATTAAAAATATAAAGTAATTTAGAGGATCTTGAATCTCAATGCATACATAATTCAGCAAGAGGGATTTTGACAATTATGAACTGACCAGTCATAGGACTGCCTTCTTTCCCTCTTAATGGCTCAAGCCCTTAAGATTCCTTGTCTAAAGAAGCACCAGAAGCCACTTAACACAATGAATGTGTTTTTTATCAAGACCCTAGTTTGCAACATCCGTTCCTAGTGGAATGTCACAGATCCCTGGACTTGAGTATTAAAGAGTTCAGGTTTGCTTTCACAACACAAGAATCAATAAACAAATGATGACAATGAAATTATCGTTACATTTAGGACATGTTTCTAAATCATATGGGCAAGCAGACCTTCAGGTCATATTCTTACTTGATGTTGAGTTTTGCTTTCCATCTGGCCCAGCTTAATATTCATCTTATCTTGTACTGTCCCAAGCTCAGCTTTTATCTCTTCCACTGTTGCCTCCAGCTGATTCTCCAGTTTATTTATCAGGGGCTCACAACGACATCCATTTATGGGTGCCTGAAAGGAGTGATAATACATTTACTTGCTACACCCCACCACCCTCTTAGCACACTTGGAACATTATCACAGCCTCCTTCAGCCAGTCTTGGGTCCTTCTAGCCCATGTACTGTATCTCACCCTCCTGACAGTATCTTACAGCAGCTCAGCAAATGGGCTGTTAGTTGAAAAAGCACAGCCTACACAAGGAATGATCTGATGTGTACGGACACACCGTAACACACAGCAGTGTTGATTTCACTGGGGCTACAAGCAGCACTGAGTTCAGACCCTGTGTGCTGGCTGAGGGGATACCACATCACAGGCCTATACCATGTGTCTTGATGCTGTAATTCTGAATTGTTAAAAAAAATCTGATTTTGTGGATGCGTGTGGGTTGTGTGCATTTGCTTTTTAACCTTATGCCAAATGTGTTCTGTCCTTTTTCAGTACTGAATGGCAAGGCCTTGCTACTTCTGTTTGCCCTCACCTTCCTGGCCTTCAGCTGCCTCTTGCTGCTGGGCACTCCTTTGCCAGCCTTTGACTCATATGTCACCATCCCATGGCCCCTCTGCAAGGGCAGCTGCACTGACCACATTTAAATCTCTCAGGGAGATGGTCACAAAAGGCTCCCTTAAGCAAGGACAGCTAAACCTCATTAGCTTCCTCTGCAGCCCAAAGGCAGAAACTGGCTCCTCCAGGGGCTGTGCCAGTAGCCCAAAGCAGCTGCTCTGAATCTGTCTGCAGAGGAGCCTCTCTCTCTTCTTTAGCCCCAGAGCAGTGTTTCATAAATTGGGGGTTATTCCCTTGGCAGGGAAAGGTGGGTGGTTTGCTGAGCACTAAAAAAAGCTTCAGAAGTACATGTACTTCAGAAATTATGTTTGCTATTCATGGCCTCAGGGCATCAAAGTAGACAGACAAGCAAAAAAGAAAAGGAGAGAGGAGTGTCACGTATTTCAGGAAATGCTGTATGGGAGTCTAGCTCTATTAGGCTAATCTTTGTGAATAGATGAGATTTGTATACAAGTCGTATCTGATTTCTGCACCTCTCTGCTCCCCAAATCCTTCCTATGGCCCACGAGATCCCCAGGGCAGGGAGATACTCCTTTTAAAGATCCTCCATCCTTCCTGATGTCTGCTATAAGATAATTCCATAGTGCCCCTGTCTGGAAATTTCTCAAACATTACATGGAGAGGTTGGAAAGCAGTAAACAGTCAGTAAAACCTTTGAAGTCTGACTTGAATAATCTTCAGAATCTGCTGAAATTCTGAACTACAGGAAGGGACTGACAAGAGCTGATGGATGGATGAGAGAAGCTAAGGAAATGAAAGGATAGACCTCCCAGGAGTACAGGAGGGCAATATTAAGAAAACAACAATGCAGGTGCCTACAGCATCTGCAGGATAATTTAATGACTGGTTTTATGCTTTCTTATAAATGTCTAGTGGTAATTAATTGTGTAACAAAATGACTAAAATATTATTCTCCAAACTGGAATAAATGCACATGGCCTGGTAGCTCCAGTTATTTGTTTACCAGTTTCTATAGAAATCTTGCCCCCAGTAAACATAGAATACCCAAAGACATGTTGCAAAACCCAGAAAGAATTGGAACAAAATCCATTGAGCTTACTCAACCCCTTGGTTTAGGTAGTAAGCTTTTGGTGCTCACACACTGCTTTTCCTTGGAAAATTTCTCTGCATCTCCTGTCAGAACTCCTAATGTTTCAAAGTATAAAATGGAAGTTTTCATGTCATTTCCTGTCACTGTTCACCCCTTATCTTTGCAGATCAAAACTACTTGTCTTCTTTAACAGGCACAAAACCAGCTTATTGTTTGCCAGACTTCAGACCAAAATGCAGCTGAAGCCCAGGCAAGGAAAACCAACCCCAAGTCATGATTTCATGCCCCTGAGAGTGCAGTTAGTGGAGCATATTTTCTATCTGTCACCTGTGTCCCATGCTGCTGGCAGCGGCTCACCTGCATCACCTTGCCGTCCTTTCCTCGGTAGAGCGTGTAGAGCTGGTAGGCTCGCACCTCGTGGGGAGGGGGTGGAGAGGAGCAGTGGTGTTTGCTCCTGCGCTTAGGCACGTTCTTCTGGGGCTGAGGGAGTGTCTGCTGATCTGCTGGGCAGATGGGGTCTGAGAGTGCTGAAACCTGCATAACATACACACAATGTTTTGTCTATATGAGCGCCTTGGTAAACTATTCCTGGTGGGAATGCAACAAATCCATTGTGACAATTACAGCAAAAATCAGTTTTATCTGAAGACTATCTCAGCCCCAAGGAGCACGATGGGGCTGCCACCCCAACGTACCAAAGGGACACCCATACCATTTCTGAACAGCTATCCCTTCTCTCTCTCTCTCTGCTGTTTTAAATCTACTGATACCTTTTCCTTTGGCTTTTTCTTTTTGCTCTTTTTCCCTTTGGGATCTGGTGAGGCTGACTGGGGTTTATCCTTCAGATTGTTCTTCCTCTCTGGGGGCTGGTCGCTGCTCGGTGTGTCGTCAGCAGCTGAGACACTGCCCTGCTTGAAGCAAAGACAGGGAGTTCAGAGCAGTTGCAGAGATGGGGAAAAGGAGCCTCTTCTTCCATTGCCCAGTTTTAAGCTGCTCTGCACATGTGAGTGGGAAATGCTTTAGCAGCAGAGCATGACAGACTGCCTCTGCAGCTGCTGGGGCCACATACAAGTGATGGCTCCAAATAGACTGAGTCCTCACGGGTTTTTGTGACAGTCCCTCCTCACAGCAGATCCAGCTGGTAATGCCGGGCTGTACCTTGCTCTGCACCACTTCATCCCGAGGCACCGACTGAGCTCGCCTTTCCTCCTTCAGCCTCTCTCTCTTCTTCCTCAGGCTTCTCCCACGGTTAAAATGCGAGACCTGAAGGCAGACCACACTGTTACTCAGTGATGTCATGCTCTTTCCTACCACAGAAGACAAGACAGAGCAGACCTTTTCCTTGTCTATCTGAAAGGCAACAGATAAAGGAGACTGCACTGCCAGATGGACACTGATGGGCCAAGCAACGTGGGTGTTTATGGCTGTGAAAACACACCAGCACTGAGCTCAGTCTGTTGGGGCACTCTGCTGAGCCCTAGAAGGGTGAGCACCCCTTCTGCTTTCTTTGGGCTGGTTCCCAAGTCAAGCCCAGCCCTTTTCATGTAGAGGTGTCAAGGAGGAGGAGGGCTTGTACTGTGCCTGGTTTCATGCCCTCCCTCCTGCCTTCTGGCCTGAAGAGCATTGCAGCGTTTTACACACAGCTGCTGCAAAGTATAAATAGGACATAAACATTTTGTCCCCATTGCAAAGCATCCTCCAGTGCTAACTATCCTTCTGGGGATGGGATGTGCCTGAGGCAGGCAGCAGAGTGACACAACTCAGGAGCTTCTGGGTACAGGGCAACTTTATAACCCTTGGGCTAATGCAGGGAACAAGTGCCTCTGACTGCCAGTCAGGACAGAGAGACCTCTGACAGCACTTCAGGCTGAGGCTTACTCTGCACACCTTGCTTGCCTTGGGGATTGAAAGGCTCTGTGTCAGTAGACCTGAGGCCAGCCCACAATGCCAGCAGAAACATAGGAACCTTTCACAGCAGAAGACAAAGAGCAGGGGATGCAGCCTCCCAAGGTTAAGTGGCCTCAGCTTCATGTGTATGTGTGTGCTGGGGAGAGATGTGTCATGTACCTGTGATGCTTTAGTGAGGAGGAGTGCAACTTCAGGGTTATTGTGCTGTCTGGCAACCTCTAGAGGGGTCTGGCCTGCCTGAGAGGAAAAAGAAAACAGCATTGCCTTCAAAACACAAGCTACTAGAAACGTGGGATTTCTCCAACCAAGTTCAGTACATACTCTATGCAGAAGAGTAAAGCGACTAATTGCTTTAATTTACCCAGATATAATTCAACACTTCACAACCAAGTATTTTCTACCAACCCTATGAAGAATGTTGCAGGCACTCTACATTAATACAAAATACCAAAGAAACTCTGTGTCCTGCTTACATTGTTGACAACGGATGCATCAGCCCCTGCCTCCAGCAAGAGCTTCACCACCTTCTTGTGATTTAGAGCAGCAGCTACATGGAGTGCAGTATCCCCTGCCTGCAAGTCAGAAAGCAGAAAACAAACTTGTGACACTAGTCCTTGGGCTCACCCTACAGAATTCACACTTTCCTAAAAGATCCTCAGAGATGAAAAAAACCTACACTTACTGATGCAACAACTAAGCTTAAATAAGGCCTGGCCAATAAAAAATAACTGAGTGGGGAGGAAGATGACAGGAAGGAGCAAAAAGCTGCTTCAGCCTGGGTTTTGATAAATGCAGCTGGGGCACTGGTGATCTGATTTATCTAAACCAAGTGACACATGATGCAGCTTGGAGACAGCCCAGCTCTGCCTCCAGCAAATGGATATGACATCTGAGGTCAGAACAAGTTTTCCCACCACAACCTTCTCTTCTTTTTTCCCCCCCAGGTTTGATTATTTGGTGTGCAGGTGGTCATGTATCACATTACTCAGAAATACTCAGGTAAGTACCAGGAGGGAGATGGTTGGCATTCTCTTCACAGGATTCCTCAGGAAAAACTGATTTTGGATCAGAGCCAGGAGGCAATCTGGGTTCAGCACTAACACACTGCCCTGGCCTTGTACTGGTGCAGTGAGGTGCAGACAGCCGTGATCAGATCTGAGCACTGGTAACAGAGCCAGCAACTGTTCAAGTGAGACTGGACATGTGTGTATAATGCCCTCCTGTCCCCCTAGTCTTGCATTTTGCCTTCATAAAATTAGATCTCCTCAGGACTAGTGCCTGTTGCTAACTTAGATGAGGTGTACTGCTAAATCAAATCATTCTACGGGCAAATATGGAACAACTTTGGGTAGTGCTGGGGAATGAAGGAAAGGGATGTCTCTCTGGGCCAGGTTCACACCAGTTGATCTTAATATTCAGTAGCTCATTTTGCAAGTTAAAAAACTCATTTCCAAATAAAATTACATAGTAAATTTAACATGCTGAAACCCATTTTGTTTGCTGTAATATCTCATAGTGAAGAAAGAACATTAAATGTACAGTTCAGAAAACATCTTTATGATCCTCAACTACACATGGAAAATTTCCCAGGAACATGAGAAAATGTGGTTAAGCACCACACAATATGTTTATTTAGCAGATTTAACATGTTTTAATGTACTAATTTCATTCCCTTCTACCACCCAATTAGGCTATGCTATAGGCACAGCAATCAATTACTTCCCTATAAAACAACTATGGATGATTTATCCTAGGCTGGACTGATCATTACTTTGAATTTAGAGCCTACTTTCTCTTTACTTATATGTCCTCTTAATTCCTCCTACTGCAAAATGCAGCAAAGAAAAGTATTCCAGAGGAATTCGCACTTCAGTAGCATCTAAATGTGAGTTGTGCTTCACAGTGTCTCTGTAATGGCTATAACATCATTAAGTCACCTCATAAATAAGCAATGCTTCAAAGAAATAATGCAAATGCGATGGCAAAATAATAAACCACTGATATGCCATTACTTTAAGGCTATTCTTAAAAGTTTAGGCATTTGGTGGTACAGTGGAACACACAGAGTGAAGTGGGATTACTTGGGTAGGAATTCCTCTTCCCAACAACTGGCCTTGTGCAAAGGGCACAGAGTCACAATGAGGTTCATGCACTGACCTGGTTCTTTTCATGGACAGAACAGAAAGCACTGAGCAGCACCCTAATGATGGGCAAGTGATTATAACGAGCAGCCACATGCAGACAGGTATCTCCTGCCTGCAAACAGAAACAAAGCTCTGAGCATGTAATCACACTGAGAAAGCCTGTACTTGTCATGGTGTTCAGGGATGAAATAATCCTATCAAATCAGGAAGAGCAGTAAACACCACACACCTCCACAGAACAGCAATGCTGTCTTCTCTGCAGTACAAAATCTGCTATCATGGGTGGCAAAGTTTAGCAAGAGCTGGGGTCAGGCAAGGTGAGAGCATGAATTCTTTAACCACGGATGGGAAATACTGGAAAATACTGGAATTACTACAAACCCCGAGTTAGTTATATTTTCCCATTAAATCTGTTCTTCTGAACCACAAACCAATGCAATTTTAAATCTCAGCTTAGGGCTCCACATCCTGTAGAAAACATGAGTGGTGGCCAGAGCAGCATTCCCATGAAGGGTGGCACTTGTGCAGCTGAGCCTGGGAGCAGGGACCAAACCCCACAGGTTTCCATTTCTCTGCCCACTTTGTTATCAAGCAGGGCAAAAACATCCGGCTTCCTTTTTATCTATCATGTCAGAATCATTATAAAATAGGAAAGCTGTCTGAAACTGAAGCCACCTTGAATCTATCTCATTTGACAGACCAACACACAGTACATATGATTTGCAGATCTGAAGCCTTTCACCACTGTCTGTGCAACAGCAAAACCCCATCTGGTTCCTTCTATCCCTGCTCAAGAGATGGGTACAAGTAGTGCATCACTCAGTCCTACCAAAAGCATTCCTGTGCATGATGAATACAATGGTTGGGTAGTAGGGTTTTTTCAGTATAATTTATAATAAAAATCATAGCTTAAAGCCTTTCTGAGTATTTCTACAAGTTAAAGCAATACAGCTAAAACAAAGTCACACAAAAATGAACATGTTATTCCCAAAACTCACATTATTTTTGAGGTCTGCTCGAGATCCTCCAAGTAACAAAACACGAGTACTCTGAGAATGGCTATTCTGGCACGCCAGGTGAAGAGGTGTGTTACCTGCCTTAGAGAAATACAGGAAAATACAAAAGCCATATTTAGAAATTGGACATAAGCATTAAAATATAAAACCTCACAGATCTTTGCACAAGAAGATCCACACAAGGGTGGGAAACTTTTTTTTTCCAAAGATAGGAGGTGAATGAACCTGGAGATTGAAATCCTCACTTCAATCTGGCAATGGCAAACCTGGAATATAATAAAGGCAGAAATAGGACAGTCTAATGATATCTGCATCAAATGTGTTTACAGGAAGAAAGCACTCTAGAAAATGTCTCATTCATTGGTCTCAAACAGCAGTGTTAAGTATTTAATTTAAAGAATCGTATTTCTTCTGTTTTGGGTTTCCCCCATGCACAGATACAAAAAACCAAATTGCCATGGCACAGGATCTTTGATCCCAGCCATGACTGCTGCAGGGTATTGAGCAGACCAGGGTCACCACTCGTGTTCCTTACAATTGTAACACAAACCAGCTTGCAGTCTGCCTGATTCTGTCGGTGCTTTCACTGGGTAGGATACAGATTTTAGGCTATCAAGAAGCTTTGATATTCAGGAGGCACACCAGTCTCCAGACAAGATGAGAAGGGAGGGCAAAAAGCCACCCAAGCCCCAGAGAATTACATGCTGTGGTTCCTCATAGAAGAAAATGTGCAGAAATGGACAGAAATCAAAGAAGTGTTGACTTGTGTATTGTCTTTCTAACATGGTGAATGATTTTATTGGTCTGACGAGTTTTTCTGGCAGCATTTGGCTTTTGTTGGTCTGAAAACATTCAGGGTTTTTGGCTCTTGGGAGCTAGAAACTAAATCATCTCAGGTAAAAAAGGTTTACCAGGCTTACTATGCTGCCTGTTCACCTTGATTATGTCCTTTCATTTGTCCCCCTTGCTTTCAAGACACAGATCAAAGCTGCAGGGTTTGAATTACAGAAGCCAACTCTTAGAAGTGTTCTTAGGTCTTCGCTTCCATATTACAGACTTGAATGTAGTCTCTAAGCTATGGCAGACATTAACATTTTTCTTCTCAGTTAAATTGTGTTTAAGTGCCAATTTTTTTCCCTCCCAGGTTTATCTCTGAAAAGCCTCTGCAATGCCTTTATCCTTTATCATTTGCTGTTTGGCAGTTGGCCCTGGTGGGAAGGCAGAGGTCCTGTGCAGCAGGTGAGGACCTCAGTTCTGGGAGAATCACAATGCCAAGGGTGAGAGCTCACAGAGTGGCTCATCTGGCTCATCTCCCATGGGGTAACAAATCTCTCCCCAACTTCTGAGGGGGAGGGAGGGTTCAAGTTGTACCAGTCTGGGAATCTTCACTGCTATGTACAGACTGATGGAGAATCTAAAAATAAGGCTACAACTGATCTCACTGGATGATCCATCACAGCAGAAAAGGTTTTATTAAGTCAACCTAAATGAAAATAAATGGCACCTCCAGGGTGATTGCTATGCAGAAAGAATACAGCTACCCAAAACCCAGTGTCAAATCCTTCCCATCTTCTGCTGCTTCACAGGTTTGGCAAATCTAGCAGCCCATATCTGTCCCATCCATCCAAAATCACACAATGCTCAGATATAAGTCAACAGCCTGTGGGATGCTCCTGCACATGGCACTCAACCCTGGCTCCCAGAAAAGCTGTCAGAATGAAAATGCCTTGTCATCAGTAACACAAAAAGCTGAGAGAACAGAGAAACCATTTTGGGATTAAGTAGACTTAAGCTCATAATTTTTCTTGAAAATAAAAGGGGTAAAAGCACGTGCAAGCATGCATGATTCCCACATTTTTCAACAGCTCCTAAGAATATATCTTGTCCATTAAAAACCACCCAAAGAGTAAAATACAAAGAATAAGACTGTGTGGGTAAGACATCAAAGACTAGCACAGGAGCTGCTCAGGCAGTATTTAAGTTTGCCAGTCATATTTCAGCCATCAACCCTGCTGAGCTATTTTGTGCACATACTTTCCCAGAGAGGTAGCCTCCAGCTGACATACGCTGGATTGCAAGCTAAATCTTCTCATTCCCTGAGGCACCCAAGCATGCAGGATAACCAGACTTGCATCTTAAGCCCACACCTTTGTACAGAAGTGTATGTCTATACACAGACAGGCGTATCCAGGGATAGGAGCATAAGGGCTCACAAGACTTTGTAGTCAAGCATGGGAAGTTTTCTAAAGTACCCTTGGTACAAATCTAGGTGGATATAATAGCAAAAGTAATTCTAGAAAATTAAAACTGGTAGTTGAAATAATATAAAAGAAGGAATACACATAAAATAATATCAAAGACTATGTAATTGTAGACCACCAAGTCACCACAACTGTACAAACATATGCTTCTGTAGTGCATATACACACGGGCACATACAGAAACACTATGCCCAGGCAACATGCCTTTTTATTCTAAATCTTAGACTTTGACTAGCTGTCTCCTTTCTTTCCCAGGCCCTTTCAGTTGTTGTTTTAGAAACACATTTACCAAAAATGCTCAGAGATCCTCTAAAGCCATCCCAAAGCCCTCTCCCTGTCACGCAGGGCACAGTGCCAGCCATGTGATCTGACCACCCCAGCAGCACTGCCTTCCAAACCCGGACTCTGCTCACACCATGGGCTGCTACCACCATTTCCTGGACTATTCCATTAACTTCTGAATTACTGAATTGAAGTGCCCCTCAGTTACAACAATTAGAGTGGAACTAAAACCCTTTACTTTGTTATTCTTTTCCACTAAATGGCTCTCAAGGTATTATAAATACCAAAAGGAACATAATCCAGGTTCATTACAAGATTCTGGGAAGAGATTATGCTAATATATTAGAAAGAACTTAGTAACAAAAGGTACTTCTTTTTTTTTTTTTTTTTTTGTTTCCTTCTGTAGCTTACATTCCTTTGGCTGTTTAATTTCTGGAAAAAAACAGATTTTCAATACCATTTTCTTATTAGTACAATTCCTTTCCATTTTAAATCACACCAATCACAATGAATCTCCTCAGTATAAATTAAAACACCATGGAGATTTCCACAGGAATGGCAGTGTTCCTCAGCTGTAATTAATGTATCATTCAGTGCGTTATTGAGTTTCTCCTGCGTCAGCTGTCAAAATATGAATTTCTTAATGCCTGCAGATGAACCATCCAGGCGTGATAAATGAAAAGAAAAAGAAGAAAAAAATCCCACTAAGAGCTGGTCTCCCACCTGCTGAGAAATGCCATGGCCAGAAATCTCCAGTTCTGAGAATCAGCCACCTTAGACCAGAACTGAAAGCTCCTCCTCCATGGGTCTCACCTTGTTCTTGGCAAGAACGTTGGCTCCTGCTTTAACAAGCACTTTGGCAGACTGACTGAATCCATGCCAACTAGCTTCATGAAGAGCAGTGTTCCCATCCTGAAGAGCACACACACAAGAGGAAAAGGTTAAGGGCTGTATAACCAACCTACTCTCTTAAGAATATTTTCATTTTCTACTATTTTCTATTTTATTTTTAGAAGCGGGTAAAAATACTGCTATTTGTCTGAAACTTGAAATTAGTTCTATTTACTCCTAAATTAAACTTACAGCCTGGGATTCTCAAGTTTCTGGGATAATCATGGGAACTGTGCAGTGTTTTGCATAGGGCGTAGTATGGCTGTACATGCCTTTAATTCATCCCTTAATGAGCTGAGAACAGCCTCTTAAACCAAAAACTATCAGCCTAATATAAAAGCACAACTAAATCAGTAATTTGTATAAAAGAGATGGTACAACCTTTTCTTCTATGTAATTGTTCCAATTACTCTTGCAGCATCAGACACTTACTAAGTATAAACTAACATTCTCTCTGAGACCTTAACATGACTGACTGCCAAGGCTGCCATCCCACGGGGCTTTTGTTTTGCCTGTTACCTTGTCTTGTCTGTCCAAAGCACAGCCCTCTTGAATCAGAGTTGCTATTACATCGGTGTTCCCTACAACAGCAGCCCGATGCAATGCTGTCTGGTCACCCTGCAAAAAGAAGCACATTTGTAATTGGTACAATTCCCACCTCATTTTGACTCAATGCAAATGCAGACTACACACACAGGGGCTGCATCTTTGACACACAAACTGTTTAAATCCAAGCTGCCTTTGAAAACAGTCCCTCTAAACAACTACCATTAAAGTTTCCAAGACTGATGAAGTTACTGAAAGTATCAGAGAGCTACAAACCATTTACAGAAGTTTGCAAGTCATCACATTCCCATATACAGCGCTGAAGCATTCTAAAAACATGGCAGTATTAGAAGGCAGTGAATTGCACACATTTTGCTCTATGTGTCTAATAGTCAACAGTGTCTGTAGGGAACTAAAGGGAATTACAGGCTGTCGTAATTCATCATAATGATCCTCCAGGACTTACACTAACTGGATAAGGCTCTCCTGTTCTGGCTCTGATTGCTCCATCAGCCCTGCTTAGGATAAGGAGCATGAGATGAGATCGGTCTCTTCAGCACCTCTGATGAATTTACCAATTAGTGCTAAGAGTGGAGGCAACTTTACAATGAGAACCACAACTGCAGGATCATCCACTTGTTTCACTTGAGCAGCTGAGCGACCTTGAAGTCCAAATGACTTTCCTTTCTCATTGACCTGCCATGTAGCAGCAACAGCAAGTCTCTTACATTAGTTTCTTTCTTATAAAGCCACCTTTCCAAAAGAAATTATGCCGATGTGGTCATCTTATCTGACTGCCCATCTGTCTCCTCTAACAACTGCTGAACTCATTTGCTGAGCTAGAGAGCCCAAGGTTAGTTTTCTGCAATCCTTCCAGAAACTGAAGACTAGGGAAACTTAAACCACTGTCCCTGCCCACCAGGGGTTATCTATATGTTTTTATGTACATGTTGGTGAGAACCTGATAAAAGAGGGGCAGGAGAAGGATTTATGAAGCACTGAGTAGGGATTTAAGACAGGGATCAATGGGAAAATGAGCTGCAGTAGCTCCACTGCTGCCACAACAACTGGTCTTGGCTTTCCTTTGAAGTTGATTTGAACCAGCAATGCTGAAGCACAGCCTGAGTCCAAGAACAGAGACAGGCTTCAAAGCTGCACACAGACTCTTTTGGGATGAATAAACAGATTTGGAATCCAATCCATTTCTGCTTATCTAGATAATAGTCACCACAAACACAGGCAGGGCAGAGATATGCCATGTGTCCTAAAGAAAAGCTTGTGGGAAGCCAAGTCCTGAACAGACACAAAATTTCTCTGCTACAATTCTTTATCAGATAATAGCATGTTATATTAAATACTAAAACTAGACGAATTTCTGTATTTTCAGTTCTAGAGTGTCCAAGTCTTCAGATAACTGGCTTATTTGAACAATTTGTTCTCAAAGGCAATTAGCAGCTGACTTAAAAATGGCTCTTGGTGGGGGTTCTTTTGTGCTAATGACACCAAAATAGTTATTAATCTATAAAAAAATGAGCACTGCCAACCACAACCTTTCAGTAATCCCTACCAGTAAATCAGCAAATTGCCTTATAATAATGAAGTTGGTTTTTAAAATTGTGTTGAAGGTGCTTTTTAAAAACTTGCTTATTTTTTTTTTGTTTCTAGAGGTTACATATTTTTACTTTTCTTTTTGTGACTGGAAATGTATTTTAAAAGATTTCAACAAAGACAGTAATGCTTCCAGGAAGTGGGACTTTCAGAAAAACAAAACGTATTGGAAAATTGACAGCATGGCAAGTGCTCTGAACTTAAGTATTTGTTTCAAATTCAAAGACAACCAAAATGTTATGGAAAATTTCCAAATTATACCATCTCACAAGTACAAATGTCAAATAGTTACGGGTTACTATGACTACATGGAAATCCACTCACCAACAACTGAGGAAGAATTTGATATCTGATTTTTGATAATGGCACAGCTACTGTTACTGCAGTAGTGAGTCATGTGGGACAGTGCGAAAGTCATTTTATCTGACTATCATGAAGTGGAAAGTAATCTGCCAACCTACCCCTGCCAAGTGGTATTGATGCACCAGCAAACCTACAGAGCATCCAAGAGTAAGGTCCAATGCACACCTTGACTGGGCAAAATAAACACCTCAGCCATGTAACAGGGAGTGTCAAAGGATATTTCAAACCTTGTTTCACCAACTGAGGCACCTCCCAGTGAAGAGAGGTCACATATCATTCTCCTGGTGAGGGTCTATCCCTACCACCACCAGACCCCTCAGCCAGCAGGACAGGGCAGTCACCTGGTCCACTGTTCCCTTACACCTCAGAACAAACACTAACCTTAAACTGCTTGAAGTGCTGTGGAAGCTGAACCATCAGGTTGTGATGGCTTCTGTGTGACAGTCACTGAGCAACCCAGCCACAGAAGGCACAGCCATCCCATAAATAACAGTGCCTGCACCACTGCACTCTATCCTGCCTTGCCTCCCCATAAGCAGTGGAGAAAATCCCTGCCTTGCCTTTCATGGAGTCCAAGAAAACAGATGAGTTGTGTTTTTTTCACAGCATGAATTTTCAGGCAGGGTAACCATCGACTTGTGTACCTTTTTATTAATTGCTAAAATAACTGTCTCTGAATGCACTCACTAGAATTCTGCCTTTAGCAAAGCATTAGGGGTCTGTTCCAGAGGCTCAGAGAGCAATTATACCCGTAAATGCGTATTAACTGTCCAGACTATTATGTTGGGCACAATTTATGATCCTATTTGCAAGAGATTTATGCCTTAGGAACAGACTACAGATCAGTTTGCAATGAAGAGAGACAACTCCAGTGCTGTGTCACAGAAACACGACCTTGACAGAAACAACAGTCTGCCCAAATGCAGATGTGGGCCCAAAGCCAAAAAGACTTAAGTGAGGCTCAAGAGAAGTAAGGCACTGGTAAATCTTAAACCCCCTTCCTCAGACTCTGCCTAGCCCTGAAGGCAGCTCAAACTCAGGAGATTCCACTCCAACATGTCCTTGCCCTGGACATGTCAGCTTGCAAGGTGGGTACAGGGCATTGCATCATGGTGGCATGGCACACCCTGGCCCTGCACAGCCATAATGCAGGCAGCTCCCCTCCTCTCTCTGGCCCTGTGAGAGCCCTTGTCACACACTTGATGGAAGAAGCTCCACGCATGTTGCAAGTACAGCCACCATCCTTCAGAATTAAGCCAGCGAAGGAAGTGGCCACTGGCTCTTCCACGGTGGCCCAGAGGTAGCGGTACTCGCCCAGTTTGTCTTGCCACGACAGCACCACAATGCTGACAGTTCTCCACTTTTAGGAAAAAATCTTGGTATTCACTGGAATGGCAGGAGGCTGACACTGGGAGACTGGGATAGGAATCTGCATGCCTTGATGCAGAGGATGCAAGACTGCACATCTGAGAGCTCTACCTGTAACAGGGCCCCTGCACAGCAGCAGGTGCCTTTCCAGAGGGGGAAACCATGCTCTTTACAGAGGGCTTAAACACCTGCTTTCAGGAGAGGCTTACAGGCTGGGAGTCCTGAGGAAAGGCAGACACCTAAATACTGATTTTTCCCCATGGACTTTGGCATTACCCTTTCTTTAGCTCTTCTCTGTTGGCATGGCTGGTGGCATTTGCTCAGTGTCCTGGTGTTTGCAACTATCTCCCTGAGATTCCTCATGCGCTATCTTAAAACAGTGGATGCAACCACTGGGACCAGGCACTTGGAAATTGGGCAGGCATCAATTTACACCTGAAGTTCACCCCAAGGGAAAGGAAACAATACATGTGACTTCCAATACAGTCTCAGGTAGACTTCTGACAGCTCTCCTGGGTTACTGGAGTCTATTATAGACTCCATGGACCCAAACTAATGAGATTGGGTTTACATTAGTTTGTAATACACATTACTTTTTCCTTTCTCTGATTTAAAAAACCCCAATCAATAACCACATTTTCTCCTGCACATTCATGTTCTCCAGAGCATCCAACAGTTGTACAATCTCCTATAAAGCCCATCTCCCAGGTCACATTTTGACTCCTCACTTCTATGTTTGCAGGAATCAACAGACTATCTTGCTGCACCAAAATAATAGAATAATAGAATGTTTTGGGTTGGAAGGGACCCTAAAAAACATCTGGTTCCAACTCCCTTGCCATGGGCAGGGACACCTTCCACTAGACAAGGCTGCCCCATCCAGCCTGGCCTTGCACACTTCCAGTGATAGAGCATCCACAACTTCGGCCAATCAAAAATTAAACAACCAGCAAAAACTCATGGCTTCAATCCCTGACACAAAGTGCTGAATGGCACTTGTAGAGTCATATAATATAACATCAAGCCACTAAATTCACAGTAGAAGCATTAAAATATTCTAAAGTTAAAATATAACTAAGTGTTAAATATTTGCAGGAGCATACAAGCATATGTGGATATCCTGAAGCAGCTGTACACAAAGGGAATGGAATATGCTCTCATGTTTCTCAGTGTCTCTGTGCTGCTCTCCTCCTCTTTTACTACAGAGAAGCAGCCATGATACACAGTTAAGAACAATTTCACTGTGAACAATAAATGATAATGCATGACCAGCAGAAGTGATCAAGGCATGAAAAATAATCATGAACAAAACAATTACAGCTTAAATGAAATGGGACCACAGGAATAAGCCACTTTGCATATTTTCATTCAGCTAGAAATGATTATGAACCCTGGGCTATTGTTCCATTTGAAACTAATTTTCTGCTTCTTCAACTGGAGCTTCCAGAAGGGAAGTTTCGGGGCCTTTGCCCTTTGTTTTAGATAGATTTGTTTTCCCAGTTATCTTTGGAAGGGTGCAGGCAGGGCAGGGACCTGGATGCAGAGCACGGAGTGCCAAGCGGGCCATGCAGCCATGCAGCGCGGGGAGCTCGGCCATGCCGGTTCGCAGCATGCACCGGGACGCGCGTCAGGCGCAGTGCAGGGCTGATGCACGAGAGTGCTGACCTCCTTCTCTCTTTCTGATCTTCTAGGTTCCTTCCTAGCCTTTCTCTTCTGGTTTCTCTTATTTTTTTCATCCTTGATTTCCTTCACCAGGACAACTTTCTCCTGGACTATTTCTGAGGTGTGTGCTGTGTGGACACTCATTGACCACTCAGAGATGGCACTGGGATCCCAGTAAGAGTTGTCAGTATTGGCAGGGAGAAGGAAGGAGTCAGCTCCCGGAGTGGCATATTCTACAGAGCTGGACTCCACCGGCTGAAATTCATAATAATCCCACTCCAGGCCACTGGAGGTCATTCTTCAACTAATTCTTAAGGCTCTTACCGTGTTTAGGGAATATATCTGTAGAACATGAAAGGGAGCATTTTAATCCCTCCACAACAATTAGCAGCTTTTAAGTTTCTGCTTATCATCTGGCAAATTAAAGCTTAGTCTTGAATTTGATCAAAACTCCAAAATAGAGTGTTTAGGTTTCTCTTGTTATTTTGAAAAATAAAGTGAGGGTCATCTTTTTGGATTTTTGTCTGCTACCACAGCAATGCCATAGATCAAAAGCAACAAAATAATTTGCTTTTCAATTAAATATAATACTCCCCACTCTCAGAGGCATTTTCATATCTGAACCTAAATCTGTATTCCTGAAAAACAGCAATGAAACATATAGATGTTAATCAACACTTGAGGCTAAGATGCCTTCGCTGCCACATAAGCACACAGTAAAAGTGATAGAAGGCATAATCAATAGATTGCAACTAAAAGAGACTACAAACATATTCTGTGGGGCATAAACTGTAAAAAAGAATTATACAAGGAGAAGTCGTAAGCACAGAACCTTCTTTGAAGACCTATGTAAAAGGAAAGCAGAAATATTTTAGTTAATACCTATCGCAAGCAAAAATCTTCATTTGGAGTTTTAGGCTTCCTCCTCCTACAAGACAAATCCAAACATACATTTTGAGATGCTGCAACTCTTGAGGCGCTCCTCAATCCCAAACAAATTACTACTACTACTAAATAAAGAGCTACACATCAAAATACATTTTAAAGAAATAGTATCTATGAATCTGCTCACAATAACCACCACATTTAGAAGCAGTATGCAATTGTTGTGAACAAAGCCCCTGAGAAGCTCACAAGACAATGTGTCTTCTATGGACTGAGCATTTCTACAAGTGCAAGACTCTTCACTGAACTGAAATGATGCTAAACACTGATTTACTGTTTTTCCATCATGGCTATCACGTTTACATATAAACAGCCTAGACTTTATTCCTAGAGGACTAAAACAAATGAACCAGACTTATTAAAAAAACAGTTTCCACAGAAACCCAATTTGACCAAATCAGTGGAAGCTCTTGCTTTCTTAAAGGAGCAGTTTTCTCAGGAAAACTGGCTGTATTTTTCAAGTATCTGCAATTTTGTCTTAAATACCTAATGAATCATTTCTGGTGGGAGAAGCCAAAAAGCATACCCAGGATACATCTGAATAAACTGATCCTCCCATTGCACTTGCAAATCTGCTCCATTTCACGGATGGGCACAGGGAAAGAATAAAGAGTGCAGGAAGCAAATTTTCTTCCTGGAAAAACAAGTTTCCCAGCAGAAAGCTGGCCACATCAGTACCCCAACCCCAAATTTGTCAGGCAGACTGCTCACATCTCACAGGGAATCAGCTACTCAGAGAAAGAAAGCAAGCAAGCAGTTTTCCAATTGCTATAGACATTTAACTCTCTAGATGCAAACAAATGCCCAAGGGCACTTTCAAAAGGCACCTAGACATTTCCAGTGTCCTTTTACTCATCATACAGGTGCCTCTACTTAAACACCTTTAGACCTCTATGGCTTTTGAAGACTCTCCACCTTATATATTACAGGGGGAAGAAAAAGCAACCCTTTCTCAAACTTCTTCCAGTGTACCATCAGAAGTCAGCAATAAATTTGAAGAAATTGTGGTTATTTGACTGCTGTTGCACATTTCAGCCTACACCTTTTTTCACCTGAGTAAGGGAACTATAACCCTGTTACCTCTCACTCCAAAGCGCCTTAAAGCCCAGTCTAAAATTAAAACTACTCTTACAGAAAACCAAGAAATTCCAGTAACTTACATATTTTACCACATGAAAACAAACTACCATTTGCTAAATTCAAAGCTGGTTTTTGTGCTGATGCCTCACCACACAACAACCTCAGAGATGCGTCCACCCCCACATGAAGCATGGTGCCATCAGGACAGTCTCTCCATGGCACAGCACTGTGCTGTGGGCAGCTGTTTTGGATGTTGAGGAATGTGTCTACTCAAAAAGCATCTCCCACTTCAGGCAAACATCACAACAGGTTGTGTCCCCTACCTGATGTCCTCCAGTGGGTTCCCGCAATGAACTCCCAGTGCATTTCTACCAGAAGCAGCAGAGGACGACTCTCACACCCGCTTGGCACAAGCAGAGCTCTTATAAAGCTCTGCAGCTTGAACAAGAGAACTATGCTATTCACTGAAAACCACCATATTTTACATTGTTTCCCATGCACTTTTGCATGTCCAAATTAGAGGTTACATCTCTGAATTGGAAAATAGAGAGACAGACCTTGTTTTCATTTAATCCTACTTCAAAGAACTGAAGGTCTATTGTTATTTGCAAATCACCTTTTCCCCTCCACCCCAAGTTAGAAGGTTGTATCAACTTACATCATCCTGAATATCCAGATCACAACCTGCCTTCAACAAAACCTGGACAACGTGGAGATGACCCTTGTAGGCAGCGAGATGTAGGGGGGTCCGGCCATGCTATGAATGAGAAGAAAATAATAATACCTTAACATGAATTTTTATGCATGGTAGTTGAATAGAATTTCATCTCCTTTTCATCATTCTTCTATTTGTACCTCACTCTCTGAAACCTGCGATAGTACCAACTGACATGTATTGATGTGACAAAGGCTTTACCTTGGTTTTGTAAAAGCTGAAAACTCCTCCTCCACCTTCTGCAACATTTCAGTTTATCCTGATGACACTCTACGAAAAGGATATTATATTCACATAAGGGCACTCCTTCATAAATTCAGATCTGGCTCTGTGTCCATGCCTAAGCAGAATTCATGACCCTTTTGTTTCTGTCCCTTTGGAGCACAGACCTGTCAACTGCTGTCACCTTCCCTCTGTACAGTCAAGTTGCAATAGCTGGCCAGTTCATATAGTGTAATGGGCACTGCCTTTGCAACAGAGATAAGAATTACTGAACTGTTGCACACGACAGATGCTCCCCTCTAGTTCGATCTTGTCCCTAAAATCGAAGGGCAGAGCTGCACTGACCACACTTCCTTTTCCATCAGCCTGGAGGAGAGCCAGGGGTATATTGCTGTTTCAGCTAACTCAATAGCAGGAGGCATAAAATCCCCAGGCAACACAGGGAAGAAAGAAAAAGAAAGAAAAAGAAAGAAAAAGAAAGAAAAAGAAAGAAAAAGAAAGAAAAAGAAAGAAAAAGAAAGAAAAAGAAAGAAAAAAAGAAAGAAAGAAAGAAAGAAAGAAAGAAAGAAAGAAAGAAAGAAAGAAAGAAAGAAAGAAAGAAAGAAAGAAAGAAAGAATAAAATATAAAAAACCCCAAATTGACAGATCATTCACCACCATGAACAGTATGTTTGGATCAGAAGTATGTGCTCCAGCACATTCAGATTTACGGGTCCTGACTTTCTACATTCCTTAATGCCAGTAAGTAAATCACCCAATCCAGGCATCTATCTCACTTCCCAGAAGGTTATTAAAACACCATGAAAACAATTTATAGCAATCTGTGCATGGAGAACGAAAAATCCCAAACAAACTCAACTTGAAGCCAGATCATGTGCTTTAAAAGGAAAGTGTCAGCAACATGAATATATATTCCAGCAGGGAAACTTTCTGATAAGGTAACAGCTCTAACCACTGAAAAAATGCTGACATTCAGTTAAAGGTACTGTGTTAAAAGTAAGCTATGAAAGCAGAATAGGAGCTTATTTGAATACAAGGGACATATTTTCCTCACCAAACACACCTTCCTAGGCAATTGGCACACAGACCATGCCTGCTGGTACGGTTGAGCTGAACAACTAAGGGATCATTTTTATTTCAGAGTGTTTGTGTGTTTCAGATTCTCTATCCAGAAACATAGGTTCAGAGGTGTCTCACCTACTGGAGAACCCTAAAGAGAGGCCTTCAGGAACCAGAGTTTCTGCACACATGCACTCCTTGAGTTCTTCCTATTTGAAAGGGACACTATATACAAAAATTATGACACTAACCAGGAGAGGAGACTGGGAAGGGGGATCAATTCCAGCATATTACATTGATTAGAGGCTCAGGCTTTTGGAAGTGCACTGATCATCTCAAGATTAATCACAATCCTGAAAGAACCAGCAATGCCAGATTTTCTTTTTCTACCCAGCAACATCAAAATGAGAGCAGAGATGGGCAGTACAGCTGGACACTGCTCCAGCACAGGCAATGCAAACACTGGACAAACATCAATCCCCACACAAATACACATACATACAGGTATGAATGTACATACACGTGCACATACCTACCCAGAACAAACTGTGAGAAAGAGACAAGGCAATCTGGGTACCCCTCATGCTGGGATGACAGACTTGGAGCAGAGCAAGCTTTGGAGACAAACACTGAACAAGTGTCAGCAATAGTCAGGGCTGCTCTTGCCTTCACGTCTGTGTCAAGTCAAGCCACCAACCCACAAAGTTTTTCTCTCACAGCAATTCATCCTGCCCAAAATATACAGGGGGCAGAGAGATGAAGACAGAGAGACAAAACTCCCTCTGTGTGTCTCCTCCATAAGGACATTCTGCACTCAACGCAGCAGCAAAAAGGGGGTTTATCTGAATACACACAAGGGTCCTAGGGGGAAAGAAAACATACAAACCAGAGTGTCTCCTAGATGCTCACTTCAAGGACACAACATCAAACCCAGGGACTGTTCAACATGCATATTACTGACTTAGAAGCTTGTGAGTATTGCCAAATATGAACTGTAATGATTTGGGGGTTATTACAAATACAAATGAGAGACTGCTACAACTTGGGATTAATGAACCAATAAAGCAGTCATTCATATGTTAAAAAAAAAAAAAAAGCAAGCAATTTGGACTTCCATTCAAATGTAAACAATTGCTTCATCAGGCAACAAATCATACAAATGGTCCTATGTCATGGACTTATTGACAAAATAAATGGGACCTATTGGACTAAGGCTGCAACTTCCAACCACTGCGACACGCTGCTGTAGATGTGAGGTGTATCAGGTTGTAGCCAAGCACTGTAAACAGCCACACGAACTTCAGCAGTAAAATGCAAGGGTAGGTTTTTGTTTGCATTAAATCTGTACTCCAACTTCCAGACATTGACAGGCAGCTGTCGATACACACCCCTTAAAAGCAGAATCCTCTCAGCATCACTGCCAGTGTTTATGCACTCTACCACCAAATCCATACTGAGGGCCTTAGCACCATAAGCTCCATGATCTTTCCTTGTGTAGATACTTTTCTGCAGGTGCATTCAGTTCTCCATCTCACCCTACTCTCGTGATGCACAAGGACTGTTATTTATTCATCCGTTCTGCACTCATAAAAAACATGCCTGTCCACATTTTACTGGACAGCCTGAAAGGAAAATCCAAGTCCTGTCACATTGTTCACACTGATGATTTGTTAGACTGTTCTCCATGAATAACCTGCTCGCTCAAGTCAGCAGAAAGCTTCTCATTGACCTCAACAGGCATTCAGCAAGTTCCTAAGTGTTTCTTAGTCCCTCTTAATTTATCTTTATTTATTGCTTAAAACAGACACAAATAACTTTTCAAACTGAAGGAGTGCAAAAATGTGAAAGCACCAAAATGCATTTCTATTATTGTTTCAGTCTTAGCTTAAAAAGGAAGAAAAAGAGAGACTGCTTTAAAGAACTCAACATGCTCTGAACTTTTACAAAAGTGTTACAAAAGCTTTACAAAAGCGTTGCCATATCGTGTGTTTGTAACATGGCTAGTTCAAAAGTTAAACAATTACTGAATCAAAACAGAAGCACTAGTTTTTGCATTTCTTTGGGGCTTTTTTTCTGAATTATCATCCGTTCTCTGCAGAATTCAATTTTATAGCTATGATCTTAATGCAGGAGCCTGCTCCAGCACAAGTTTTTCAGGGATTCACAGGCCTCTTTCAAGAATCCACCTACTCTGGTATGGGTCTGCAGATGGATCTCTGCATCCCCGTGGACCTCCACAGGCTGCAGGGGCACAGCTGCTTCACCATGCTCTTAACCACAGGCTGCAGGGGAATTTCAGCTCCAGCATGCGAAGAACCTCCTCCGCCTCCTCCAATGACCTTGGTGTCTGCAGAGTTGTTCCTCTCACATGTTCTCATTGCTGTTCCCTGACTGTAATTACACCTTCTCTGTAACTGTTTTTTTACCTGCTTAAATATGTTACCCAAAGGTGCTACTACCATTTCTGACTGGCCCAGCCTTGACCAGCCGCACATCCATCTTGGAGCCACCTGGCAGTGGCTCTGCCAGACCTGGGAAAGCTTTAGGCAGCTTCTCACAAAACCCATACCTGTAGCCCTTCCCACTACCAAAACTTGGCTACGCAAACCCAATACCCCCAGGAAAAGGACAACAGCATCCTGGGAGGACAGCAAGGCACATCAGCTCAGCAAAAGTCCCACTGCTTTTGTGCCAAAGATGCAGCTGTCAGTAATTTCACTGAAAGCGAGCTCTACTATAAAAGGACTGAAAGAAGGGCCCGGCCTTCTTGCTTGGAAGAAAAGGCTTAAGTTCTTAGTTTTCCAGTTTTTGCAGCTTATTCACCAAAGTACTTCATAAAGGCACCTGCTTACTGGATCAGCCTATATGTATGACCAGTTATTCAGGGTACTTTCTGCCTTTTTCCTAAAGGAATCAGCTACACATTTCACACCTGTGAAGAATGTCAGACAAAAAGTTAGAAAAACGGAAATTATCTCTTTGTCATATCAGGCAGAGCAGCAACAGAGCACCCTGACCAAGCAGGTGCCCTTTGAGAAGAGCAGAGCCACAAAGCCTCTGCTGAGCACCACACCTGCCCTGGGCCACAACCCCACGTGGCTGGTGGCAGAGGTCCAGCACCACGAGGAGTGCTCAATGCATGTGCCACACAGTGCCACCAGCCCTGTCGCACTGCGGGCTCCCTGATGTCAGATTGCCAGCACCCATGTGACTTAGTGGCCATCAGCTCCTCTTTACATATTTTAAAAGGCCTCAAATCTGGAATGAGCCCGAGTGCCCCTCACTGGAGTCCAAGGAGGTGAACATTTCCATATTGACTTCATCTGCACAGATGCCTTGCTAGTAATGCTGCCGAAATGAAACAAGTGCATCCTCAACGTAATGCTGAAGTGAGCACCTGGACATGTGTACTCTCCATTGGATTTTGTTTCTTTCATATCCTTCCTCTTCTTTCTGAAATCATCTACTCAGAAGTGACAAAAATGAAATACTGCTTTGCAGCTGAATTTTTGTTTACTGAAGCAACAATTAACCACATTATATGACCTTCCATACAGGACAAAAACAGAACTAAACAAGTCAGCTATAAGATGTTTACTAGTACTTGGTTTGTTACAGAAAATATCCTTCATTTTTCTTGAGCTATGCTCCAATTATCCTTTCTGAATAAAGAACTCCAGCATTTATGTCTAGTTCCTGGACACTTTAATCAGTGGCTCTGCGGTGTTATTCCCAACAATCGGTCTGATGCGGATCAGAAAAACATATAAAGTCTGCTGTGATAGGGGAAATTTTTCTTTCCCTCCAGAGAACTTTGTCTCCATGTGCGTTCCTCCAATAAAACCCAGAGAATTCAGCAGGAAGTTTGGTTGACAAGTACCAAATCCTTTTTTTTTCTTTTTTGGAAGCAAACCCCTTTAATTTATAATTAGGCAGAACAAACTGAAAGCTACTAGTAAAAGCAGGACACATACAGGTAAACCAGAACTAAGGCATGCACATGGATAAATTTATTTTTATGCTTCATTGTGCAAGTTTTATCTTGGGGGAGAAGAGGGTTCTGGGTTTCCATTTACCTAAAAGCTTGGTCTATTTTACTGCACTACAAAAAGCCTGATATCTAATTTCCATTCTAAAATTAAGAGCCTCTGTCCTGAAAGTTGTTCTTATTTCATGCTTGTTCTGCTTATTGGAAGACAGCACAAGAACCTGTTGCTGTGATGGCTAAAAAACACCCCCAGATTTCCAGTTTCAATGTACTTGAGATTAATTTATACATCCTTGCTCTTGTGACAACCTCGTCCTTAACTTAAAACAGCTCTTTCTCCTTCCAGCTTTTGTGTGTCATCAGATTAGGAAGCCAAGCCCTTTCCAGGGTATGTTTATACAGCCTTTCGTAGGCAAATATGCACATGCTCTCCCTGTGCAGCTGGCTGGCTGGGTGAGAACCAGATGCAAACTCCACACTGTGGACACCAGGACAGGACATCACAGAGCCTGAATGGATGGGCTCTGGTGAGGGCACCAGGTTGGTCTCGCACCTCTGGGCTTGCACTGAGCTCAGCTCTCTCTGGCTCACAGTGTGGGAGGAGTGAGAGTGTGTGTGCCTCCAAAATACCCTGTACACACAGCCTTGGCTGCTGCTCTGAGTCTCTGCTCCTCTGTTTGCACTCCCCCACAGTCTTGCAGATCTGACTTCATCTCTGCTGAGCAGGGCTTGTCACCAGGCTACCCAAGTACCTCATCTGTACTGTCTATTCATGTGCTGGGATGCATTCAGAATGACAACAGGGACAGTTTTTGTCATCTTCCCTCTCTGGGCTCCACAAGGATGACCCACAGCTTCTAGGAAAGAACAGCTACAATGCTGTAGTACCTGGTGAGCTCAGGGATGGCCTCAGAGCCCACAGCTCTCCAGCACGTCTGGCAAGCACATCTCTCCAATAGAAACACCAGCACTTTGCACTTGGCCACAATTTTGCTGCCAAATGAGCTTTGTTTTGATTTTCCACACAGGGTAAAACAACAAAGCAAGGGAGCCACCTATGTAATTTAGGATAGAAAAACTTGTCAACACTAGGAAATCAGCATTATATCAAATTAACCTGATTTTGTGTTTCAAAGCCAGATCTACACTATTTGTTTCTTACTGTAATTAGAAGAGGTCCCTCGGCAGCCTCAAAGCACATCATCAGAAAAAAAAACTAAACAAAAATGCAAATAAAAGAAAACACAACCACAAAACCCTGAGCTACCATTCAGGTATGTGTAAGTCAGTATTTCCTGGTCTGTTACTGACTACCTTTAATAGCTGTTCATCAGCTACAGAGCTGCTTGGAAAACAAAACCAAACAGGCATCTACATGAGACTATTCATGCTTATTACAACTGTGCTTTTTATCTACCAGCAAAAGGCTACTTATTTTGGCGAACAAAACTTTCAAACATAGATTGTTCTTGGATCACTCCAGCTTTCAAAATAAGTATTTTTTACAACTCAAATACTGTGAAGGGACTGAAAACAGCTGTCACTGACAGATAAGTATTCTGTCTTTTCCTCTTTTTATCAAATGTGCTTTCTATCTGTAAATATTAGCTCCCATACATAGGTAATGTTCAAAACCAATATGGAAACACAAATAAAAGTAGATAGGGTGGAGAACAACAGTTCATCAAAACAGCACACTCCAAATTTTATGTTACAGTTCTATAGATTTAAGTTACCTAGTACTTTTCAAGGTTTTTTACTGATGAAACCTTCTCTGCAACAGGCAATTATCTCTCATCTTTTCTAAGATAACATTATTTATAACATGTTGAGCATTAGGAATAGGTGAATATCAGCTTGAACTCACTTGCTTCTAAGCAGAAATGCTTTGACTCTGACTTTTCTCAAAGGTATGGGGAACACAATTTGCAACCCTCAAGTTTGGAACTGACTAAGGGACTTGTTACACAAAACAAATCAATGAAGATGTTTGGTATGAGTGAGGCTGCTGCACCAAGAGACTTCAGCAGCAAGAAACACTTTCTGCGTCCCTTTACCCTGCCACAAGAGGTGGCTTTTCCCCATCTCTCACCCGGGGACATGGGTGCCCTGAACCGCCTTCCCTCGACAGTGATGAATCGCTCCATTCATCAGGTCACACAGTGTTCAAAAGTCAATGCATGCTTTGAAAAATCTTGCTCCTCTCTGTCGACACGCTGTGTTTGCAAGGGCTAAGTGCTCATCACAGCTGCGCCCACTGCAAAGGGTATAAATATGAGACGTGCACTATATTGCAAATTTGTGTGAGCTATTAAGCGCAAACTTTAAGGAAATCTGAACACTAACTTCAGTCACATTCACATTGGTAAAGCTAGGAGGGCATTTTCACAGACAATGGTCTAGAAGAGTTACATTAGTTCCCAGGGCTTTTGCAAAGCATTTTTCTCTTGTTACCTTGGTAACCGCTACCTTGGCACCCCTGTTGATAAGCTGCACCACATTCTCCACTTGGCCTTTGTAGGCGGCTACAAGCAGGCGTTCTGAAAGCACGGCGACCACATCCTGCTGGCTCATGAATTAGGAGAGAAAGGTTTTCAGGTTTCTTCAGTCCAAAAACAAAGGCTTGGGATCAGTTCAAGCAGCATGCAGGCAGGCAAGGAAGGATTCCAGCTCCCTGGACAGTGACGTTATTGCTATGCCATCCTCTGGACCTATGGATCAGAAAACAACGCTGTTGTCAGCCAGTTTCCAGAAACAGAGCACTACAGCAGCTCCTCCCTGAGTGTTCATCTTTGCATTAGTTTGGGAAGGGATCACAAAAACTCCTCTGAATCTCCCAAAGACATTGCACTTCTGTTGCAAGGCAGAGGGATGTAGACAGTAGCACACTTGCAATGTGCCCTCATTCCCCTTGGCTGGGACAAATATCCTTAAACTTTCTGAGAGCTTAACTCTCTTTTAGCCTAACCTCTATTTGTGTATTTGTGTGGTCCCCTTCCATCCTCTTTTCAACCCCACCCCCCCCCCTCCATTTCCCAGTCTTTAATTAGCCAAGGATGGGTTAACCACTGTTGGCCAAAGGAACAAGAATAGGTTATAGTTACTGGCTGCTGATACAAATATACAAACCTCTGCCCCGGAAGGATTGACTGCACTCAGCAATTAAAGGCAGCTGACTGTTCCCTCACGAGTATAAAATGCTTCACAGCCTCCCCTGAACCATCCCAAGGACACCACTGGGAGAGATCACAACCTGCTATTGGGAAACACTCCTCTTTGCTGTCACTGAGAAATTATGTTCTCCCCACTGAGCTGACATCACGCCTCACTGACCCCAGAAACAATTCAGATTTAGCACTCATCATGCAAACTGTATATTTGTCTGCCCGGGCTCCAGTGACCCATCCAATGAGCCAGCAGAGCTGAAAAGAGCTTTCTGATATAATTACAGAAAACGTATCCACAGATCACTTTGAGCTGTGGGATCCAGAACCTGCCAAGTTTGGGAAGATTTCAGCTTTATTTGTGCTTTTCCCACTTCAGTATTTAATAGTTTCAGTACAGGAAAAACACCTTCAAGATATCCAGTGTATTTACAACTTACTTGTCCTCCGCTCTTGAAATATCACTGCACTGTTCCTTAACATCCACCAGTACTAAACACTCTGCATAGTGAAAGAGCAAACAGGTACAGGGTCCAGATGATCTTGGAGATCGATAGCGGAATACAATATCTTTCATCCTTATGTTATCCTTTAAATCCATCTCAAAACAGCAATAACTAAAACTATAGGGTAATTTGTAGTAGTAGATGGGTAATAGCAGAACTTAATTTGCACTCCTATGGTAATTTATATTAACAAATCTTAGAATGCTTTATGAGCTTTAATCTAGTAACACCATTTGAGGTGAACAATATGCAGAAGAATATTACATGCATTTTAGAAAAAGGCCCTTGAAAGCATAGAAAAGTTACTGGTTTCTCTGAGGTCAATGGAAATTTATGCCAAAGCCAGTAGAAACTCCAGATAACTGACTCTTGATTTCTAAGAATAAACACTAGGCAATACTATTTCCAGGTAAAAGATTCAGGTTACCTTTTCCCCACCTTTCTCTTCCTTTCTAAGTGCAAACATGTTTGGAGCAATACCAAAATAGCTACACATTTATTTTGAGAAACCACACAAAGAGTTTCTGGGCCTCAAAGTTAGCGTAACATAGGACAACAGAGGAGTGGTGCTGTACCCTGTGCCACTGGACTGGTTTCACCCACACCCTCAGTGTAATGGACAGAGTTTGTACACCCTGTTAATATGGGAAATACGGAAGATGGAAGAAAAACCCCTTATGTCCTTCACTAGCAAATCATACCCTGCTCCTCTGGCAGAGTGCTGTACACATTATAGTACAAACCATTTTAAAAGTGCCAAGAAACACAGATGGCCTACACTTAGTAATTTGATCAGTGACAAGCAACACAAATTTCAGTCTTACCTCCTCAAATATTTGATTTCCAGTGACTCGTGCTTCCGAAGCAAGCTGAACACTCACCCTCCCTCCATCCCCACCACCCACCCATGATGCCAGCCCCTGCTCCTTATGCATCCCTGACCCTCCCATCCCAAAGTTGTGCTTCCCTAACCCAGGAGCAAACCCCACACCTCCCCTCCATGACCAGCATACAGTGCACACCTTACAATGGGGAGCTTTTCAGGCAGAGGATGGTGTGTTTCTGTGCCAGCCCCTGCCACTGCAGTGGTGGTTCCAAGGTGAACTGTGCCATCACTTGTTTGTCCCCATCCTTACCCCTAAGCTGGCTGCTGACACTTTGGCTGGAGGCACATACAATACACTGACATCTTAAAACATCTCTGGTAAGATGCTGCTTGATTTTCTAACCTCTTAAATTAAAAAAAAAAACCAAAAAAAAACCCCAAAACAAAACAATGCAGTGAAATTGTTGTCACTGACAGATTTGCATATTCACTACAAAAATCGTCTCAGTGGAGACATTTTCCTGACACACTGACATTTCTGAGCAAGTTTGCAGAAACCATAGATGCTCATCACATCTTAGCCACACCACTAGAAAGACACCAATACCTCAACAATGTAGGGCTGGAAAAGTCTGGATAACCTATGCAAGGTAAATGCTGGAAATCATACTCCCTAGTTTGATTGTTCTGCCTTCCCATTACTGCAGCACACGGAGATCATGAGCCCCCTGCTGCCATGCCCTGCCACAGTGGAGTGATGGACTGTGACTGTGACGGCATCACTGCCATCATGGGCTATCATGAAGTTCACCTTCTTGCCTTTTCCACCACTTGGATCATACACAAAAGCATAGCAAGGAGCTGATTCAGCTATGGGTGTTTTAGGGGTGTCTCCCACTTTGCACAGGTCTCCAGCAGGTGTCGGTCCTGCTCCCAGAGGGCAGTCACGGCACGAGCCTGGCTCCTGCTCGCACAACAGGTCACATTCCCCACCACATCTGCTTACATCTCCTCGAATGGGATTACTTGCAATTCAGAATAGCGTGTCCAATTAGAATAGGAAGGCCAGACAACTGAAAGACTAACTTTCCTTTTCTCCTGAGCTGGTAGAAGAAGGTGGTGGATGAACAGTGGAAGTGGGAACAGCCTTCTCATTCCCCTCCCCAGGCACTCATCCCCAGCACAATAGCTACACTGGCAGTGCCACTGCTGCCCCAAGCTTTAACTCTCTATGTGCCTCAGACACACAGAGTATTTTTCCTGACAATGTCTGCACCCCCAGCAGCAGGAGGAAGGTACCAGATGCCCAAGGACTGCAATTAAAAGCTTGACTGCTCCTTTCACACCCAGATGGTGCAAAATGAACCCGACAACATGATTACAGGCACTGCATCGCATCCCTGCTGCCAGCACCTGCTGCCCAGAATTAAATCCCTCATTATCACCCCCAAGATCCAGCAGTTCAAGGGAGGCACAGAGCATGAGAATATTCAAACCTCATGCCTTCAAAACAACAACAACAAAAATTATTTTGCTTTAACATATTTTTAAATGAAAAACAGCCATCTCTGTGCTTCTTTGTTTAAGATCAGATTACTTACCTGGGGCGGGCTGGGAAAGCAACACCTACTTCCCAAGCCTCTCCACGGAAACTGGCCAGATGTGATGCCCACAGGTTCAGTTGCGTAGTTGTGGGTCAATCCCTTCCGAGGATAACCTGCTCAGCCCTGAGGATAACATGCTCACCCCATGGGTGGAGTGAGGAAAAGGACAGGCTGGCTGTGGATTAGTATTCCCGATTGGCAGCTGCGAGGCACCGTCCCGGGTGCTAAGGTCCGGCTGCATCCCCACGGATTACACTCTCAGCTCACTGAGCTCCGTTACCCTATGGATGCTAGGAGATGCCTGTCTGGGGTGGCACAGCACAGTGTGGCTAGGCAGCTGGCTGCTCGCTGGCAGGTTAGTAAAGCTCCCAGCTCCGTCCTCTCTCCCATGCAACTGGCAGAGCTGGCAAAAAACACTCTCTGCACCTTTCCCCTCCCCAGCTCCCTCCCTCCAAACTGCCGCCAGGCTGCTTCAGGGGCCGTAGCGCCTACACGTCAGTAACAAAAAAAGCACAGGAATTATTATTTTAGAAAGCCAAAGGACAGTCCAGAAAACATAAACATCACAGATACTGAAAGGCTAGGCGATGGACTCTCCTAAATTCATGGAGAGGGTTAAAACCAGCAGCTTCCTCTCTGAGGGAAGAGAAAAAGCCAAAACTATGAAAGATTTAGGAGCTATGAGCTAATCAATTTTAAGAAGTCCTCTGTGCTAAATGGAAAAGATGACATGCCAGAGCACAGGTCATTCTCAATGCAATCACTAAGTTAAATTAGTATTTGAATAAAAGAATGCTTACATAGCTAACAAAAAGTTTCCATGTGTGCTGAGGTACAAGATGAAAGGGGAAAACAAGAAGGGACTGCAGTTTTCTGCAAGGGATCCCAAATGCTCTTTTTTTAGTTTATCACCAGAAATTATGCTGAATAGAATAATAGAATAACAGATCCTGAGTTGGAAGGGATCCATGAAGATCACCAAGTCCAACTCCTGGCCCTGCACAGGATAGTCCCAAAAATCCCACCAGGTGCCTGAGACCATTGTCCAAATGCTTCTTGAACTCTGGCAGGCCTGGGGCTGTGACCACTTCCCTGTGGAGCCTGTAGTCCTAGAAAAACTCTTAGCACCCGGTAGTTTTATTTCATTCAACATAAACAATGGAATAAAATTAGTCTAAATTAGTTTGGAATACCCCAATATGAAGATACAGAGCCAGACCATTTTGTTATGGGAGGGTACATAAAAGCCACTATTTTATAATAATAAAACAGTCTTTCTAAGAAAATTTCCTACATCTAAATACTGCTCATCTCTTCTTTGCTTAACTCTCACAGTAAAACAGGTTTTTTTTTTTATTAGTACATAGCAGTCTAAAGTCAATAAAATGCACTTTTTCTTGTTCAGCCTCTTTGGAAAGCAGTTTGTCATACATAAAATATGACGTAAACACTAAGATTGTATTCACTTCAGAATAACAGCATTATTCAGCAGAGTGGATTATTGCATTAGAAAGAGTGAGTTTCCTGGAACTCATTTATCATTTACTGCAGGATGCTGATATATCTGCCATTTCTCTCAGCTGACTTTAAAAGAGTTTGTCCAAGACAAACTCTTTCTTTAGTTTCACCATGGATCCAGCATAAACTACTCAGGAAAAATATCTATATATTTTGCTAAAGGGAGGACATTGCCTCTCACCCCTTCCTGCCCCAAAAGACAGTTAAAAATCAGTCAAAGGTGTAATTGTGGAAACTAGCAGCAGCTTTATCTGGAAAACAGAAAAGCCCCCCACCAGGTCAAGAACAATGTGCTTTTGATTCACACTTTTCTTCCTTTCTTTACAACATCATCAATACTATTTTTGGAGTTAGGTTTTATACCAATCAACATTTTCAACTCGACATCTATATAGACTTTTAGTAGATTATATGTTGATCTCGGGGTGGGGGGTTACTGTTTTCATTACATATTTTATTGTGGCAAGTACAATCATTCAGTTTCCATATGGACAGTTGCATATTCATCACCCTGTGTATCACTACTGTCTGGGACATATGAAAACATTTTCCGGGCTTTTTTTTTCACTTGTTGCTATTAATTACTTGAACAATGACTATTTAGCAGCCTCCCAGGGAGCATCTGCATGACAGTTACTCATCAGGCTTCCCACCACAACCAGAGCAGACTGATTGATGTCACTGTTGCTTTGTCCAGTCCATCTCCGTTGCCTGGCCTTCACTGCTGGCTGCACTCAATGTGAATCCTCAGCTGCCTGGCAGCTCTCAGGCAATGCCTTGGTACCATCAAAACCAACCTCCAGAGTTGCACCTGCCAGGCAGAATGCTTTTGGAGAGAGGCACAGACACATGGAGATCAGTGATGAAGATCAGAGGCAGTTTCAAGTCATCGCTTAGACATAACTAATCTCATACAAAAACAAGTGTTTTTCTTCCCCTCTCGCTTACCTCTCTGACATGTAGCCCTGACCTCCCTCACCCAACACACAGGTTATATACTTACCACTTTCCATATAACATGATTTTGGGGGTTTATTTGGCTTACCTCACTGAAGTTGCACAGCTTTGTTACTCCCTACGCTTTCAACACCTGTGTACACACACGTCAAAACCATTCAGTACAAGCAAGCTCAACTCCCAGCAAGCCCTGTCAGTTGGGCACTATTTACATGACAAAACAATTTCTATTGTTTGCTAGGGGACAGTGCAGTGTGCAAACACACATGCATGACATATCTGCTCCCATTTGCATAAAACCAGTTAGGAGATCTTTCCAGCTCACTGCTGTTTAACAGAAGTGCCGGAGCCGAACCTTGGGAACGAAGAGACCCATGGCTGTGCTCATGGGAGAGTGGGGGTTTGTGTTACCCTCACACACAGTGGGGCTTCTGGATGGGAGAACTGTCCCTCACCGTCACCTTCTGTACAGGAGCCAATTAAAATGACTGTAGGACCTCACTGTGAGCAGAAAGTGCCATAACCCTTTCCACAAACAACTCCCTCTCCTTCTCTGCTGCTCTTCCCTTTCTTATCCCAAAGTCCTCTACTGCCAGGGTTCAGATTATCTTTAGCATGGACAGTGTCTGTCATTCAGTCTGGGGACCCTGCTGCTGCCATGTCAGAGTGCTGGTGCAGAGATCTCCTCCTGCCCATGTGAGACCTGAACCCTCTTCCCTGCTACCACAAACAGCCCCACACTCTCCCAGGCAGCACATAATAGTAACTCAGGTTAATACTGCAAAAGACACTCCAGAAAATTTAAAGAAAAAACAAATTCCTACATTTACAGATTTTTTTTTCAAGGCCAGAAAACACCACTACAATAATCTAATGCCAACCAGCACCAAGGCATGAATTCCTGTTTGAGCTAGATCCTATCTTTTATACACATTATTAAAGATGTGCAGTCAGGCAGTGATCAGGAAATGCTCTGGCTGACAGAGCAGAGAAGAAAAAGAACACATTTACCAGCTTCAAAGTATTTTTCAGCTGGCAAAAGAGCACTGGAAATGTTCTTCTTCTTCAAGAAAAACATGACTTAGGAGCTGCCAGCAGCAATGACGCAGCCCCTCCTGTACCCTCACAGCTGATGTCTTGGGAGAGCACTGGGAGATGTGGTGAGGTAGGTGGACCAGGGCCACCCAGTTCAGCACGGAATCATGGAGACAACGAGAGTACATGAGATGTTTGGATATTGGCACAACATTCCTCAATATTGCTAGGCTTCTGGCATGAGAGCAAGAGTCTGGCAGGCAGTGTGTCAATTAAAAGCTTAACAAGGCTCAGGCTGAAAGTCAGTGGATGAAATGCTAGGGATGGAGTGGCCAGGGTGAGAGAAAGATGAATTCAGATAAGCATGGGTGGAAGAGTTATGTCCACCATAACCCTCAGAGAGGTGTGTGCTCCTGTTATGGTGCACACCGTTACCATCAAGAGATCACGATTTTTCCAGTTGCCTCCCACCACAGGGTACTGCAACAGCAAGAGGAAGCACAAATATCCAGGGATTTGGCACACCCTGGAAAATGAGCTAGTGAGAGAAACCAAGCACAGCAGGGAAGCAAACGTGGAGGTCACATTTTGTTGCATGGAATCACTCCACCAGTCAGCACAACTAGGACAGCAACTCTCATTTCCTAAACCCATGTGCTGATTCCCCAGTGTTGCTGTTGAGAAGCTGGCTGTAACACCCAAGAAAAAACCATTATTGATGTGCTTAAATTGCCTGCACCTGATTCATACAGGGAACCACTTTAGGAAAGATCTCAAATCTGCTGAGTCTGCCAGAGGGCTCCCTCTGACCTCCACAGACTTTGGAAGAGCTCTGAAAGAACTGAGGAGCAACTTGAAATGATCTCTGAGGAGATCCCAGTGAGGAGAGGAAAGTGTAGGTTTAGGGACTTTATCCTATCCATGAGTTTGGGCCAAAGACTCTCTGATGCAGTGCACAAATCTTCTACACTGCACACTTCCCATGGTGCTCAGTGTTTCGGGTTACAGCAGCAGCTGAAGGGGACAAAGCTTTTCCTCCTGAGACCATGGGCTCAATTCTGCTTTGGTAGCCAGGTCAAGTCAGCTACCAAGACTGCTGTTTCATGGCTGTGCAGGATCCTACATGATACCCACAGAAGGTCCCTACTCCAATTCTAGTGCAAAGATGTTCATAAATGACAAAAGGATTCCAACACATATCAAAGGATATATTTGACAGCAGTCTCAGCAAATAGACAGGATTACTATGTGAAAGTATGTAATGGCACAGAAACTAGGGCAATCAACAGAGATTTCCATACTGTCAGTATTGTACCCCAGACAATTAAAACACTCTGTTCCCCACAAAACAAGCTGGCTTATCAAAATGATCCCTAATATTTATCTACCATATTGACAAACATAATGAATGATAAGATCACTCAACAGGATCCCTATCCCCTTCCCTTCTTCCATTTCCTTCATTGCTTTCTTTTCTAGATAAAACACTAGAGTTTTTTTGCCACTCCCCTCTACATCACTTATTCCAGCTCTCTGCTCCTTCATCCCCTGACGGAGTTCTTTTGAGGCTTGGTACTCAAAACTATGCAGAATATTTGCAGAGGGCTCATGATGAGAGCAGCCCTAAAGGCAACCTGGTTGCAAGAAGAGAAATACTGAGCAGAATATGTGTGCTGAAAAGAGGAAATGCCTGCTGGACTGGGAGCCGGCAGGATCCTTGAGAAGGGCAGTCAGCATCTTTGAAGGGCAGCTGAGTGTCCAGAAACCAGAGGCATCCTGAGATACCATCAGTAAGTACTAAACCAAGGAACTCACCATCTGAAAAGGTGAAAAAAGTGGGAAAGGTGGAAAAAGGGGAAAACATCCTGAGAAAAAAAGGTTCAACAACTCCCACTGGCTGTTCTAACTGCAAGAACAGGAAACAGTGGTCTGAGATGTGAGAAATCATCATCATCTACTGGTTCTCCCAGCTGAAAACCAGAAATAAACAGCACCTCTTGGCTGCTGAAGGAGTGTGTCATACACTCTGTACAGTCTCTGGACCATAGAGAGGACTTACTTTTTACCCAAACTGGTGCTTTATCCTTTGGTTATTTCCTGCACTGCTTGTGGTTTTCCTATACAGGTTGAGCTCCCTGCACAAACTTTCCACAAGATCTTCTAGAGAAACTTGTGGACCCTCATTAGGGATGTCTGGCTGACTGTCAGCTTCGTGACAAGGCTCACCATTGACATGAGACTCTGCCTGTTACTTTACTTCCCCTGGGACCACTTCTGTATTACAGAATCCCTGAAATCTTCTTACTCTTGCAGACCAGTTAACCCTTCAGGTCATGACAACCACACAGTAAATAATTCCCTCTGATCTCCTCTACAGATCAATTTCTGCATGCCAGAGCCCTGGAGCTGGGCTTTGCCTTTCCTTGCAACTGCATCAGACAATCAAATTCACTTCCCAGCACACTCCAAATTCTCAGACTTGTTTCTGCACCTTAAACAGTAATGCTCTGCCTTGTAGGAATCAGAGATCCATTCTTACAGTGTAGCGCTTGGCACTCAACTCAGCGGAGTTTAATCCTCTTGATTTTGGACCCAGTGGAGCTAAATCCCCATGGATTTCCTCTCCTGAAGTTCCTGCATTTTCTCCCTACTCTACCCTCTCAGACTGCTTAGAGGTCCTTTCTGTCCCACCACCCCATTTGAATTAAGGGTTAAATGCTGTTTCTATTTTTCATAAGCTGGGGCCACCAAGAAGAACACAATTGAGTGTGATGAGCCCAATGGTCCTGTTTTAACACTCATTTCTCTGTAGTTACACAAGCAGGAGGGGCAGAAGCAGTAGTAACTTGCAGAGCCAAAACCCACAAAGATTTCAGGCAGCAACAGAGAATGTATCTACCTGGAAACCCTTTTGTATTAAAGGACTGTTACATCCTGTTTTACAATATACTGCAGTCCCTTCAGGAATAAAGCAATTACTTTCATTAGCAGCACTCCACAACTGCTTAATCAATACAAAGTACCTAAATAAACCAAATCAAAGACAAACAAGTCTAGGGGATAAAAATAACTTTCAAAATAAAACTAAAAAAATAAGCTGTTTTACACAACTTCTATGGGCTGTATGCATCACATCAGATTACATTTTTCGCTTGATTTAGTGCATTGTGCTATTGACTTGAAGATGTCTTCATGCTGATGGCATGACTGATCCTGCTTTCATGTTGGCTTGCAAGGGTTAACAGTAGACAGCTGTGCAGGGGTTATTTCAATGGAAAAATCTCTGGCAAGACCAGAAGGTGCACTGGTGACAGCACGATAATGAGGGATGCTTTATGAGGGAAAAGACTCCCCTTGGACACTGACAGTTAATAGTTCTCAAATAACTCACTCACCTCTTCAATCACAAGTGTCCACCATGGAAGCTGAGGACAGTGGGACCAAAGAGCTGGAGTAACCAGCACTCTACCTTACCATAGGAAAACTCTCAGATTGGAAAACAAATGCAGAAATGAACCAGTGCAGAAAGTATCAGCAAATCTGAGTAATGACTTATCTTCTGAATGGACTTCAGAAAACACATCACACTCTCAGGTCTAATTTTCTAAGCCCTAGTCAATGATCCCACAAGACCAGACAGTCCTCCAGCACTGAGAGTGCCTTATTTTCCAGTAACAAGGAAACACTTTAGTGCATGGGAAGCCCCTACTTGTGCAGAGGATGGGGCTTCCTAGGGGGACAGTCTGTGACTTTGTCCTGAAGAATTCAAGCTAGCTAAGCTAGCCTCCTGCTTAGGGAAGCCACATTTCAATGGGATGTTTGGCACTCCTCAAATGACTGGTCCTTAAAAATTCAGTTGAACAGAGGTGTACAAGGACAGCAGAGGAGGCAAGGAACTACACACCCCAAAAAACACAGCACCTGTGACATAAATACCATAACCAAGTGCCACAGGTAAAACTCCAAGCTCTTCACAATCTCTAGTTACCTAGGAACTGGAATGCATTTCTAAAATGCTAATCTGAATGGCATTATTTCTATACATTTTAGACAAAAAATTGTGAAAGGTTGTATTTGTTTTTTACTCACTCTTAAGGATCTACTGTTCAGTTTTTTCTGATGAACATTTTACAGCTGTGTCTTGCAAGGTGACCTCTGGAAAAGGACAATGGAGATACCAGCTTCAGTCTTTCCCAGTGCTGACGACAACAGCAAGTCTCTGTACCACAGTATGGCACACTGCTCCTGGGTGAGGAGAAACATATCATAAATGGAGCATCACAGCAGACTGAGAGACACAGAAATTTAATACCAGTGCTTTCTACATACACCTGGGCAAACTCAGTTGTTTCCTCCTGAGGTTTACACATCCACTTCCCATCATAAACAAGTTCCAACCACAGCTCTCCAGTTTGGTTCCCACTAACTGACCTCCGAAAATAAAATTGTGCAGCTCTCACTGCTTTGTAAGGATGAGGAAAATGCAACAGAGACGTTCATTTCTTCCCAGGAAACATGTGACAAATCAATAAAATCAGGAAAGGGACAAGTTCACAACAGTGTTCATGAAAGATGGAAGTCACTTGGCCTGCATGAACTTTTGAGAGCTGAGAACTGCTAAGGATAAATAATCTCTCTTGATCTCTGAAGCAGAAATCATTGCTGAAATGCCAGTTCAGTGACTTCAATTAGAAAATGCTGTTGGAAGACCTTAGCATCTCTCTTTCCTACTAATTAAAATCACCACATAATTTAGCCGCTTTTGCTATCTTTTTCCTAATGCATTCGGATCAGCAGATGTGTTTAAGTACAAAAACGACCTGATAATACATAAAGGCACTGGAAAACTAAGCACTAGTTATGTCTGTGACTTGACCTTTTGGTACTGTTTTGCTGACTATGTTGTCAATGACAATGTCATTGTCTTGTGTATACACCTTGCTGTTTCATTTGAATTGGAAATACCAATTGAAATATAAAGAACCAAGTAAATAAACTGTATTTAAACTACAGGTAGATTATGAACAGTCATGTTCAAGATGATGTGCAAAGAGACATAGCCTAAACTGAGAATCAAGGAACAGAACTTGGAGAGACATCTCCAGAGCTCTTCCCATCTTACAGCTTGGATGAATTTATATGCTACTTCTGTTTAGGAATAAATGGTGTACTCTGAAAACGGGTTCCTAAAATGTCTCAGAGGTGGTACAAGTTCCATATGTTATGTGCTGTTACAATTTCATGTAGGAACTGGAAGAATAGAAGGTTCTTTTTAAAAAAAACAAAACCAAACCCGAAACAAACCAGAAACATTCACACAGAAATGTAATTAAGCCTAATACAAGATAATTTGATTAGCTGTATCATTCTGTTAACCTCACCAGGTTCATCAGGAACACAGCTAGTGTGATTGCACTTGGGCATCTTATCTATACTCTGAAAACTGTATACTAACAGAAGTAACTCCACATCTATACAAATCTACAGTATGAAATTGACACAACATGCTGCTAATTCACACATTATCTGTTAAAGACTACTCACAATCTGAAACTCGGTTCAAAGAAAAGGGTCCAAAAGGTGAAACAGATCCCTGTCCTGTATTTGTAAGGAAAACCAAGCGGGAGCAATAGGACAGAGTGGCAGACAGTGTAGGAGGGATCCAGCAGCAATGCCATGAACAGTTTAAGAGCCCAGGCATGCTACCCAGCATCTTGTACGAGATCAGAGAACAAAAGCATGGGCAGGATTTCAACAACATCGGGGACTGCAGACAGATGACAGCTGACGTGAGGCTGAGGAGGAAGTGCACATTGTAACCTTTGATGAGAAAGAGGTCAGGAAAGACACTGCCCAGAATGAAATGTGCAAAGCTGGACTGGAAAAGGCACTGGTGCCACCAACAATTACTGACAACACATTGAGCAGTAAGAGGGGGAAGAGAATTGCAGATGGCACCTAGAAGAGCAAATGTAACAGGTGATGGTCTGGTTTTTTCATGCTGGAAAAAGTTCAGAGGAGCTTATGCTGCTTACAAAACCAGAGAAATGAGATGTGAGGGTGGCTACTAAGAGAAGAGATGAAAAAGCAGTGAAATGATCTGAGATTGTACATGATCATCAGGGCAAGTGGAGGCATTAGCGAAGACCTTCTGCCTTTGCTGAAGAATGAAATGCTTGTAAGAAAGGAGAAAAGAGTACAAGCAATGAAAAAGCTTCTTTAGCCAGTGTTCTTTTCAAAACAATTGCTGAGTTCCTACACTGAGAGAGAAGTGGAGGAGAAAAAAAGGGAATCTCCCAGGGACAAGCCCATGCTGTCAAAAACCTCTCTGGGGCTGTAGAGTAAATATTTATAATAAATTACTACTTCTTTATAAGCAGTCATATTTGCTTAGTGCACATGGTTTAAGAAACACACAGATATTTCCCAAAATGCACTCTAATGCATTTAGGAGGAGATATTTCAAATTTTCTTTAGGTGGGAGTAGGAAGTCTATATACTCCCCTCTTTTGTATCAGTCATGCAAGTCTTTGTTAATAAAGATTATTAACGTTTTTTTCCCCTCCTCACCATTTTTGATGTATGCACAGATCACTTACAAAACCAACATTGTAACTGTGATATATAAGAGAGAAAACTTAATCGCTGGAGATCAACAACAAAACTTTAATTATCCACAGTAAGACAAGAATTAGAGTTTAAGAAACCGTGACTCTAAAACACTAATAAAGCTGTCCTCCTCTTTGAACTGCTGCTATGAGTGTTGAGCATTTTACTTTAGATTAAATATTGCATTCATTTGATGTGCAGTGTATGCTGTATGCACACAGAAAAATACACAAAGCTGTACAAACCTGGTTTTAGCCAAACCCATTATTTTTCATGCATATTAAATATACTTTAGCAGCATGAATATTAGTTATTATATTGTACAAGAGCAATTGTTCCTCTATAGAGCCATCAATTAAATATGTTCATCTACATCAATTAAATATGTTCATATATTTACATTGAATTAATAAAATGCAAAGCATCTATTTCACCACCTTTGAAATATAAATATGTTGAGCTCCACCATTCACCTGGTGTACTTAGCAAAGCATTTTAAGTGATGTTGGAAAAATACAATGAGTTATAAAGCAAAGACTGACAAGGCTAGACAATGTTGATACTGATGCTGTAATTATTATTTAGGTTTTAATCTTCTAAATTCAGGGGAGACAGGTTTGGTTTAACAGCTTGTCAACAGGACAAACAGTATCTTTGAAAATCATAATTGAAAGGTGATGTTTTTCCTCAATACTGAGATTAAATAAGATGGGTTACTTACTTTTCACAATCAATCAATCATCATCATCAATCAAACCCTATGTTGGTAAAGCCCATCTACAGCCCTCTTAAAACACATTTGTTTAATTTCCAAATGGTAAGAAATCTTTGGTCTGCCATGCTAGACAAACAGAAGAAGAAAAAAATTCCTGAAAAAAGGCCAGTCTTACTGAGAAACGAGTTGCAATTAAAGCCTTCCACACATTACCCATAAAAACAGACACAAAATTATAGCACACACAGAAGCAATTTTTTTAAACTGAATATTGGATTGATTGTACAAACTGTCCTAGTGAAGGGAGGCAAAAGAGAGCTGGCACTGTGCTTTATAATACATTTAAGGAACAGCACTCATAAAGGATAGTGTGCAGCCATTCACAGACGGTGCTTATATTTTGTTATTAAGCAAGTCACTCCAAGCTCTGGATGAAAGCAGAAACAGACGTTCTGTTTTCTTTGAGACCTTTTTCCAACCCAGGGCACTGTCCTGGGTCTGTCCTGGGCTGCACACCCTGCACAGCTGCATTGTGACACCTCCCTGAGAGCTTTGGCCAAGAAAAGATGATTTGCCTGTGCAAAACTGAGTAGAAAAAAATGGTGGACTTAGCTGGGCTAGGTTTAGCACAGTGTATTGGATGGTGAGTGCCTGAAGAGTGTTCAATAACGTGCATTATCAGGGCCTGATATACTAAATTTCTTTCAAGATGACTGGACTTCACTATTTGTGCAAAAAATCTGGACTGGGTCATGTTGCAGCAGCCCTGAGTAATGGCAGTAAACTGAGAGCACAGTAAAAGCCCCTCTCACACCAGGGCATGGCAGAGAGACAGAGTCTGTCCAAAGAGCCACTGTCATAGCTCATACCTGTTTTCATGCGGCAACATCCAGAGGGGGGAGATGGTAATTGGGTCTCTTTGTTCATTCAGTTCTTAATCTCTCTGTTGAGACTGACAACGGGGGAGACCATTAGTGTCAGCTCTGCTGGGACTTTCTGTTATTAAGGCTACTTAAGCTTTTCCAAGTAAATTGCATGTGTCAAACTAACAGCACACAGTGATGGGCAAAAAAGCCATTACACAACTGCTCTCCCTTTCTATTGATCCATCCAGGTGCAAGGGGGAAGGGAAAGACAAAACCCTGGAGACTTCAGCCAATTCTTTGCAATTCCCTGCTCCTCCCACTCATTATATTTCTATCTTACACTATTTACAGGCAATACATTAGTCATTCTCTCTACTTCTTTCTCTTAACAGGAGATTAACGACACAAGTCTCTTACAGAGCTTTGCAATAGCCACCATGCTGGATACACTTTGCTGGATAACTTAAAGCTTTAAAAAGCTTTGGTTTAGATTAAATTTCTTTCTACTATCTATGGAGAAATACAAACAATGTAATGTAGGCACAGGAGCATCCCAGCTTCTTTCTTGCCCCTTCCTGACCACAAAGGGACCTCATCTTTAATTTTCACACACCTCTACTTAGACAGTACGAACCCCATACGTAACAACAGACTGGCCATCCTTTAGAGAAAGTATTTTGCTATGTCAAGGCTTCCATCTTCTTAACAGAAAAAGCTAGAAATTGTTTCAAGACTGTCTTCTGAACTGTCCTTATAACGCTTAGCTCCCATCTGAGGCTACAGGATTCCCAGCACCTTTTAATCATTTTGCTGTCATTAAAGCAGCAAAGCCATTCCTGGTGCCACTTTGAGTATATCTAACCTTACATATGCAAAACCTTAAGCAGAAAATACATATGGTCCTTGACCCTATTATATCACAGGAAATTTGCTTTTAACTTTGATGATTTCACTCCAGCTCCTGATACCCAGAGAGCTACAAGGCTTGTTATTGTTCATATCTACAAATGGTTTTAAATCTCTAGGCTACTTTTTTGGATCTGGGAATATTTAGCCCAAGGATCTCAGTTTATAACACAGCATGCTGAAGAATTCTTTCTGCTAGGTGTAATGTTTGCTATTAAAATCCATGTAGGTTCTTTGAAGCAAACAGGGATTGCCACCCCGCAATACAATTCCAAAATACGAATTGTAAAAGGAACAGTTTTTAATTCAAGTATGGGTTCAACTGAACTATGGCATTTCTCCATTAGATCTTACTTCCTGCTCTTTTGCTAGTTTCTTTACTGCTTTTTGGAAGAAAATCAAACGAGAAAGAGGAGAAATAGCAGAAGGGAAGCTTAAGAAGATAGAACTTAGTCCGTTTCAAGTTAGGGATGCCAAAGGAAGGACAGTTCAGCCACCTGCAAAGCCACTGTAGGGCACACACATTAAAACCAGATACTGTGACAGGCTACAAGGCACAGACACCAGAGAATTGCTATGGTTCTTGCAGGAAAACATACCTTTATATTTATGAACTTAGTGGCTGTTTATTGTTCTCTGTTTAGATGTTTCATGATGAACACAAGTAGCTGTGTCACTGTTTCATGAAATACCCTGACATTTTAACTGGATGTTTCAAAGAGATTTATGCCCCTCCATCCAAAAGGGGCAAAAAGAGAGGCAAAGATGAACAAAGGGCTCTGGAGTACTACGATCATGGGAATGAGATGCCCTCCAGATGAAAACAGAAGAGCTCTTTAGATAACAGAATGGACAGCCTAGGAAATGTCACTTACTCAGCTTTCTCTAAAGATGGGGAATTTTAGGACCACCATGTGTAGGAATTAATTCAAACAAATGAACAGGCTGTTAGATTTTTCCTCTAGAAGAACCTGATGGCCACACTGCCCCATCTCTCACCCACACCACCATGCTGCAGGAAAGACAAGGGACTGGGGATACATATCCACAGGTAGCCCAGACCCATTCTCTTCACTGACTGCAGAGCACACTTATGGAGATAGAAACAGAAGGCAGTCCACACTAGGCACTTAATTTGGACATTCTAAACATCCCTGTGGAGGAAAAATGTCTCTTTCCATTCACTAAAAGAGTTCCAGGCAGACAGGTTGATTTAAGAGTCAAATGTTCAAATTTGAATACCCTGATGCTTCACTAACACCTGAAAGACTTGGCAAAATGACCTGTTTACTTTCTCTCATTCATTCCAAATCATCATGTTTAAAATATATTAGCACATACAGGAACTACTTTTGCTCACCTAATTTAAACTAAAAAGCATACCTTTTCTGTATGTATGTGATGACACTAGATTAGTCCCATTTCTGTTTTGGATATTCAAACCCAAATATGGGATTTGACCTCAGTGGTGGCTCCCCCAATACTGCCACCACTGACCATTTCCAGTCTTTCCATAAGAATCCAACTCTGAGCAGATGCATGGATACATCTGGACAGGCAGGTAGGTCTGCCAGAAGGTACACCCGCTGTGCTGGTGACTGCATACCTGCTCAGCACACTGCCTGCTTCCCATCTGTGGCACAAATAAAAAGGGCAAAAGGTTCAAAACACAACTGGAGAGCTATAACCTGGATACTTGCAAAAAAAAGCTAAAAAAATCCCAAATACCTTCTGCTTTATTTGTGCTCTTAAAGTAAGCTCCAATAGAAACAGCAGAAGGAAACAAAAAAAAAAGGAAGTCAGGAGTTGAAAGGAAAATGTTCAAAAGAAAATAACATATGTGATTTAAAGTCCTTTTGTGGGGTTTTGTGGGTTTTTACACACACCAATTACTTTATAAGGTCTTATTATGTATGCTCTGAATATATATTTCTATAATACCGTCAACAGCCATTATTTTTGTTAAGTCATTTGTGCACATGAAAGAAAACCAGGAAACCCATAGCACCATTTGATGTGAAGGTCTTCAACCACAACATTTGTCAAAGGTTTTACTCTAAAACTCTTACTAAATGTTTAAGCAAGCTTAACAGTGATACTGTCTGATTCCTGTTCCCTGCTCATCTGCACAGGGGGGCAGTTTCCCTTTCACACACAGATAAGGATGAAGTCTCTATTGACTTAAGACTCTGGTGTAATAGAAAATAACAGATAAATGTTTTTGTAGAATGAAAGAGAAAGAAAAAAAAATCAACTATCTCTGCAGTTTTGTCAGATTTTTTGATTTCTGATAACAATCAAAACAAGTGCAGTGATTTGAGATGACTACCTGTGCAGCACAAACTACATGAAATAAAGAAGCCAGGAACTGAAATGTACTCTAGTTCTCTCCCATCTACTCAGGATTGCTGTACGGCATGCACTAATGAAGAAATTTGATTCTTTATTCAGCTGTAACATAAAACAATGCATACGATAAAAAATAAGAAATAAAATATCCTTGACAAAAGAGAACCATACAGAATCTCTGGAAGTGATTCCATAAAAGAAACCCAGTGATTTAATAGCAGGCAATTTAAATGTCCATATATTTTTCAAAGATTAAGGTAAAAACCATTTGATTGGTCATCTTGTTTGTATCAAAAACAAGAAGGAAAATACTGCCTGGAAGTATTACACAAGAGTATCCCATATCTGCCCTATCATCTCATTAATAGGGACAAGTGCAGCAGCCAACAGCTACCCAGGCTGTCACCAGCTGTAGTCCATGGCAGAGGGACTGGATGCGACCAAAGCAAAGCAGTGCACTTGTAAACCCACTCCAGCAGCAGAGCAAATAATTCTGAACATCTAATCCCTATCAGCAGCTAAATGGACATGTGGCTGGGCTGAAGTTTTGCCATTTTGACCCAGGAATAAAGCCTCCCCCAACTGCAACAGAAAGAAATACATTTCGCTCAGCTTTACACCTTCTGAAGACGACCCAACATGCTCTGAGATTTTTTGTCCAAAAAGAAGATTCCTTATGAGTTTTTTTGAGCAGCAGATTTCACTGGCATGTAAGTGAGACATTGGGAGGAACTGATTTAATTTTAAGAACCGATTTTACATGTGATTTAAAAAATGTGAAAGTTTGGCAGCTCTGGTGATAAAGACACAATCACTTGCAACAAAATATAAACTTTATAGTAAAATTCGACAGCTGTACTTTTTAACCAAAAAGGTATTATATTTCACAAATGTCTATTCAGTACAAAGAAAAATATTAGAAAACAGTGCATTATTTGGTGTATTTTTTTTATACAATATGACCGCTAATTCCCAATATTGTGCAGAGCTGTTTTTAGAAGGAATGATACTTCAATTACAATGGTGAAAACCAGTGGATTTAAAATAGTTTTATTAATTATTCTGAACCACCTTAAAGACTGGTTACAATAAAAAAAAAAAGCCCCCACATATAATATTTTTCTTTTTGATAGTTCACTGACTGTTTTGGGGTTTGGTGCATTTAAAAGTTTTTTTATTTTTAACTCTAAGTACCCACTGGATGTCAAAGTATGCTTTGAGGAAATCCAGTACCAGCTCCACTTTGCTACACAATCTTAAAAACAACATGATTAGCTAATAAGGTTTTGAAATCTTTCACATAGGACATATCAAATTATTTTTTGACACAGTCAAAAAATAAAATTCACATGAATGGAGCACACATATACTTGAAACACCTAATATGAAACAGTTAAAAGAACAACATTCATTAAATGGGTATTTCCAAATCAATCAAAAGACCTTCAAAAGGATAAAGATCAAAAGAGGATTAGAAAGCATTTCTCAAATGAAGCTGCACATTGCACAGCAAACACCCAAACACCTGCACCATCATCACAGACACCTGCAAGCTCCAAAGCCCAAGTCCAATGAAGACAGAAGAAAGCAAAGATCACAGTACCGGTGTCATGCATGCTACTAATCACCTACTATGGAGCAAAACCACCTTCTCACCAGGAGAAAAAAAAAGTATACACACAGATGCCTCTGTGTCTATCTCTGCATGACAGACCTCTCATTAGACACTTTCACCCAAGTACACAAGATACTCTAATTGTTACCTGCCAAGGTTTACAAGTGACTTACAGAGACTTCACTTCCTTGCCTTCCCTCAGAGCTGACAGTTCATCAGGGACACCTCAGCAGAGAATGGGGTCCCCTGATGCTGTGGGGTCCTGAGAGCAGCAGCTCCTGTTCCTGCAAGGTCTCTTCTTAGCACCTGGGGTGCTCTTGTCTTCCTAGCTTCTGCTTGATTTCCAAAGAGGCCCACAGTGCATTATTCCCCACCCTGCAAGCCAGCAGATGGAAGCAGGAGAAGGAACCCTCTGTGTGGGATCGTACAAGATTATATTTAGCCCAGTTTGATCCTATGCTCCGTAATTTGGGCAACAAATTACTGGCTCCACTGTGAGTGGGGAAGAAGAGCACACACCCCATTGTGCCTGATTCTGCTATAAGTAAACCAACTAATCCCCTTCTGAACTACTTGAGTCCTCCGAAGCAATTATTTTAGAAGACAGACAAGATATCAGCCAGCCTGTATTATCCATTTCCAGACATTTCCATACGGCTCTTGGATAAACTCTCAGGTACTTCTTTCGTGCCCTCACTGATAACCAGCTAATGCAGAGTTGCCTCTCAGGGTGTGCAGGGTTGTGCACAGGTTTGGACATCTCCAGCAGAAAGAGCCAGCAGTCCCTGGCTGCATCAGGTGGTCAGCACATGGCACAGGACTCAGTGCAAATACACAGAGAGAAGGAAAGTTATAGGGAAACAAAAATAAAGAGCATTAGAGGTTCCTGATAAATCTACAGCATCATAAAAACTGCAGAGGCAAGAAGCATACGCTGCTCTACTTGTCAAAACCTCCCGTAGGGCTACACTTCTAAACAGGCAGACAAGGGATGTGGTTATAGCTGCTATTCATCAAGCCATGGCATCACCAACGCAGGGAACAGGAGAGTAAAGACAAAGTTCAGACGTCAACTTAAATTCTGTTTTCAAACTTCAGTCCTTCCGTGTAACATAATATTATAAGAAAAGGGAGCAAACAGCTCAGCTGCCAAAAGCTTGTCTAATTACCGCGAATTTATTTGCTTCACATTTCTTGAATTCCTTTCTCTTTGCCAGACAATTGACTAAGAAATACTCCTTTCCTCAAAAAAGCACCGAAGCAGAATAAATAGAACAACTAATATAAACTGGCAGCTGTAAATTAATCTATATAGCAGGCAGTCTGGAAGGCTTTGTTCATCCCTACGGCTTTGTCGGCTACAAACCAGAGGAAACAAAAACAACCCCAAATACTCGTGCACATCCGCGCACTGTTCATTAAACAGCAGCACTAATACTTAATCTCACCAGATGCTGGGATGAAACAAGCAGCCCAGTCTCAGTGCACTCAAGTGGTGTTGTGCCAAACAAGAGCTGTTACAGCGCTGGGACAATTGTCTGAAAAACAAGCAGCAATACATGCCTGCATGCACAAGCCAGCAAGCGAGCGAGTGCTTCCATTGCTGCCTCAGTTCCTTCAAAGGCTCTCACACTTTTAAAACTGGTATCATTTGAGCCTGTTACACACAGATTATGGAGTAAATTTACGTCCTGTTTTTCCAAATTGACCCCTATGCCCCTCAATTTATATTCACACACACTTAATGAAGAATTTTGAGCGATTATACCTATTTTTGTCATGTTTATTTTCCCATTCTTGTCAATTTAAAAGAAGTTGAACCTAAGAAAACGTATGGAACTTGCACAGTGAAACACCCTAATTTATCACCACCTTGGTAAGGAGAAAAAACCCACAGCTGTTCTGTAACAGCTAGTATAGTGCTAGGTTATTAAGCACTTCATTCCTCAAATGTATCTCAAACATGTTATTACATGTCAATCACTCTGCAACTATAGAAAAATGTTTATCAAAACCTCTGATGAGTAGTTTTACAACTATTTCTTTAGCACTGATCTGGGAATGAAAACATAAACAAAGAAGGCTGACTCTAAATGTTTATTACATTCAGGTGATGATATTTGCCTAAGAGATACATTACCCAACATAAAAATCTATAGTTTTATTCAACATAAATGGAACAATATGTTCATTCGAAGGATTCAGATCTAAGCTCCGGGGCCCTTCAAGGGAAAAGGCAAAGCCAGTAAAAGCAATTTGGTTTTTTAAAACTCTCTCTTGATTTATGGTATCACATGGAGAAAAAAAATCTTGGCATAAAACTGTTCATATTACATACTGCTGTATTCAAATATCATGGGGAAAAGCAATCAAAATAAATCACAGCCTTCTCCTTCCCTGCCATTTAAATGTATTTCATCCAGGAAAGTAACCTCTAGCTGATTACTTGCAGCAGCATCAGTAAGAGTGTGTCACAGCTCATTTGCCACAGCTGCAAGAATGAAGCCCATTCTGTGCTGGAGACATACCTCTATAAACAAAGTGAACAGGTGCTTGTGGAAATATCCTCTTTATGAGGTCTTAGTTTTGGGTTCTTGATCTGCAGCACCACTACCAAAGAAAGTTGACAGTTTCAAGTACCCACGTAACAATGCATTAAAAAAAATTAATACTGAAACTGAGTTATTAACCAGGTCAATTCATAGAGCAGTAAAGTAAGTTTCTCAGGGAGGTGCTGGGATAATAAAAACTTTATTATGATGAAACATTAAAAAGAGAAGTAAAACCAACTGAAAGATAAAGGAAGGCATGTTATGGCCACTGACACCTTATGGTTTGGAGTAGATCCAGCACATTTTGAAGGCAGAAACTCCACAGCAGTGGACAGACAAGCACCTTCCATTGAGAAAGCACTCACAAATCACCTGTCCAAGTACATTTGCCTCATTCGTGTTAATTTCATGTGAACTAATCTTGAACCACAATTGCTGGGGGCTTTTTTTTTTGATCCTTACTTCTGTCAGATACTTGAATGACAAAAGTGCAAGACCACCAGGGTTGAGCATGAAGACCAACAAGGTGAGCAAAGTGAAGCTTTCCTTACACTCATAATATATTTATATATAGCAATTTTAGATATCTATATATATATCTTGGACACATTTTTATACATCAAATATATTTTTATATGTATGGTTTTATTCCCATTACTTTCTACCCTCTGAATTATGGTTTATAAATACCTAAGGTGATTTTTCCCTCCTCCTGTTCTGTAACACCACCTATCACACTGAGCCTGGTAACCTTGCTCTGGGCACCTCTGGCATGCATCCCTATAGCTGTGCTCTAGCCAGCTCCAAACCCTGCAGCTCCAAGCTCCAGGGGTAAGGCAAGTCCTGGCCACACTGGTCTCACCACCAACACTGCACATAACCATTCTGCCATTTCAGAAGAAAGCTTCTGCTCCCCATCAAATCGCCTCCAGTAACAGCTGGACCTGAGATGTCTCCTCTGAGCAACTCCCACCTCTCTTTGCATCAGCAGTGCCTCCACACTGACCTGTCACAGGATAAGCACGAGCCCAAGAGAGCCTGTTTTTGGCTTGGCTTTGCACTGCAGGTCTTGTGCTCGTGCTCCCACCCAGGCTGAAGGGAACTGCAGCAAGCCCCAAATACCAGCCCTGGCATGACCTGCAGCTGCTCAGCTGGCAGGCAGCAGGGAAAGGACATCAGAAAAGCACTCATGGAACTCTAACCTCAGGTGAACTGATGCACATACTCATCTTGCCTGTGTCTGGAAGGACTACATCACTAAAAAGTGGGGAAAATCTTGGATATAAGGGCTACAGGAAGGGTTACAGCAAACTCAACATACCCATTTCCATCTCTGTAAATCGTGCAATTCCTTACAGGAACGATTATGTCCCCAGAGCACCATGCTGTGGCCAAAACACACGCCCACACCCCTCCTTGCAGTGCCTCCCTGCATAATCCCCAGCAAATAAATCCTCTCCCTGCCAACAGTGCTGTCAAGTGCTAACAGAAACAGGAGCTTGCAGGAGCAAAACTATTTCCAAACTTCAAAGGCACAAATCCCCACAACTCCAGGCCACCACATCCCTTCACTGAAACATAAACACAAAACAAAATTATGTATGAACAGCAACTCATACAGGTCTCCCTATGTGTGCATGTATATGCATGTGTGTATATATATATATATATATATATATGTATATATATATTGCACTGCCATCTGTCAGAGGCTTCTACCAGCAGCTGCAGGAGGCAAATGCCCCTCTGCCTAATCCCCTCCCCATGTGGGAAAATAGCTCATTTTACCAGCTGAATGCATGCTATATATTTTCTTTATCTATATGTATAATTAGACATTCTTTTCTCTGTGTCATGAATGAATTGGGGAAGAGTCACTGATTTCTAATGAGGAAGAGCAGAAAGGCAGGGTGAAAATAAAGGGACCCTGTATTAATCAGATATCCAGCCCAGACAGCAATACCAAGGCCTTAATCTCTGTCTGGAAGAAGTGTTGCTTAAAGCTTTCACTCAAAGAGAAAAGGAGAGATTTCTCATGGCAGGTGCTACACTTGCTGCAGCAGTGTAAAACTCCATTATTCCAGATTTCTGGTGAACATTAGAAGAGAAAGAGGAAAAGAAGAAAGGAAACAATACAAGCAGCAGCCTCAATGCAGAGGGAAGTGGGAAGGAATAGGATTCCTTGCTGAATTCTCACATTATTATGCATTAACAAATTTAAACAGACTAAACAACATGACGGGCCAACACACTTGTTCCTCATCTGTAAGCAACTCAGATGAGGCCACATTTTGTTCTGGCACTGCTCCCCACATGACTGGTGGTGCCCGTGCAGGACAGAGACGGAGCCAGAGCACCACAAAACACGAGTGTGCACAGCTCCATGGCACAGCTTTGCTTTCCCATCCATTGTGCTGGAAGCCTGTTCTCATCTCTTCCCTAGAGGATGTTCCTGCCTCTCAGTTGAAGCAGCACAGGCCTCTTCTGTGCCCATCCAAATGTGCTGCTGATGCAAAACATTTCCTGGCTCATGGAATCTGGAAGAGCCTTTGTACACCTCTCTCCCTCAACTAACTTATTTCCAACCTGAGGAGAAAAAATCTTGCCTTTCTTGCCTGAGCTTCTTATTGTCTCCCTGTAACAGAATTACTTAAGTGAAGTGTTTTGGCATAAAAATTGTGTGGAAGGCTCTTAAAAATGACCTGCCAAAGAAAACATATCCTCTGCCCCCACAAGATTAAATTACATATTAAGGTGAGGAGAAGGAAAGCTCCCATTTACTACTTGTATTAGAAATTCATGTCTTGCCTCTCCTGGGATGCCACATGAATGACTGGAAAGATGATGTCAGAGTAAGCATCACAGTAGAAGTGCCAAAGGAAAGGAAAAATCCTTTCTGTTACTTTTTTTTGTTTTGGATTGTATTCAGGAAGATGCATCACTTCAGTACTATTGCCAAAGTGATTCCTGCACTGTACTAATCTGCAGTCTAGACCTGGATATATGCCCATTCTGACTATGCTGGTTCTCCATGGAGACCTCCAACACATTCAGAGAAGACTGTGGTGTTTGAAACACTGCTATGGTGAAAAGTAAAGCAGTCAAGAGAAACAGCAGACCCTTTCAGACTTGGTGCGTGCAACATTGAAATAAAAATTACATAGTTTTCTTCTTTCATTGACATATGAACAACAAGCAAATAAAGCAGTGAGTAGGATTCCTAGACCTGGTGAGGTGTTTTCAGAGCCTAATCTTCCCAATCATCGGCTTCAGAAAAGACACTAGTAACACTGATGCTCACATCTCATGGACTAATCTCTAAAACTTAAGCAAATTTACAGCTCTTTCAGCTCAAAGCACCATGACTTCAGTATGTTCACCCAGCTGTAACAAATGTATCCAGCATCCCGTATTTCTCTCCTTCTGCTGTTTCACCTGTCATCCGTCTTTCATCACTCTTCCCTAAAAGCAGCTTACTGTTTTCATTTAAAATATAAACCATGCTGCTTAATAATTTTAAATAAACATTTTACCAGTCATGTTCTTATCCCCAGAATAATGTTGCAGTCATTCAATTCTCACACAATATATGAGTAGTTGTCTTAACACTCTAGGTCAGATACCTTTTCCAAAGTCATGCCACAGTTTAGGATAAAACAACACTATCTGCAGCTACAGCAGTGATAGGGCAACATCAGGAAAAACTACCAGGAAGTTCTAATGAAGATATAAGCATTTAAGTGACTATAGTCTGGTTAAATATCCAGCAACAATTAAGCTGTAGCAAAAGAACTATTTTACATTCAGAAACTGACACAAACATTCATTTATGAAATTTAGGAAATCAAGTTAGGTCAATCCCATCTTATGCAGAAAAAGGATGCTGTAGGTACTGAAGGCTCATGTGGAGTCAAGGAAGAGATAGTTTTTCTTCAATCTCTTCTCTATCCATACACTTCTGACCACTGTGTGAGGCAAGGAGGAATAGCATTTTAGTCCAGCTAAGCCAATATAGCTGCTCGTTTTCCTGCCTTGTCTTGTTCTACCAAACAAAGCCCATGAGAGAAAACAAGGGGCAGGTCAGGACATTCTGGAAAATATTATAAATTAAAATGCTTAATCAATGTCCCTACACCTGTTTAGGTTCATATTTATAAACTTGCTGAGAAGAGAGAAAACACGGATTCTACAAAGGAAGGTCAAGACTGTCATTGAAAAGGTGAAAAGAAGAAAAACTACAAGAATTACGCCATCCTGCCCTTACCACCCAGAAATAAATGGTTAAGCAGTCACAAATAGAATACAAGAATGGAAGTAAGCTAACAAAACTCAAACAGCACAAAAATAATCAAAAATTATGTCGGATGTAATGTTCCTCCTTGGCAGGGTAACCTCTCAGTAGGCAAAAAGAAAAGCAGTTGCATGCTTCTTGAATTCAGTAAGGCTTTTGACACCGAGACATGAACTAAGGAAATACAAGAAATACAACCTGTGGGTGCAAGCTAAGTGCCCAAGTGGTTTAGAAAATCAATAGCTCAGTAGTTATCTCTGAGAGTTTCTTTAACAAACTGTCCTGAAGATTCTGATAGGCTCCTGTATATGTATATGCTACACCCAGTTTTGTTCAATAGTCCCATTTGGGATCAAAGGAACAGAGATGACATTTGTGAAATATGATTCTAACATCATAATGGAAAAAGTTTCAAGTCCTTTAAAAAGAGGCAGATCCACTTTTCAAAGTCATTTCAAATTGCAGAAATGGTCTGGAATAAAGAGGATGCAATCAATAAAGTGCAAAGTTCCACATTTACATAGGAATAATCAACTCTAAAAATACAAAAATAGGAATGAACTGACTAAGCAGGAATACTGGAGGAAACCACCTGTTAGACACAGTGAACTAAAACCTAAATGCAAATAAAGAATACAGTGCTGAAGGATAAAACATACCTCTCAGGCTGGACATGTTAGTAGTGGCTACAGAACTGTTGGTTCCCATAGGCAAAGGAAGAAAACTGCAGAGGCTCTTTTATGTGAGTATGATATGCCAATGTGACTTAGATTGTGATTTAAACCCAACTTTATTAAACTGACACATAGAATAAAGTGATGTTGTTATAAAGCAGCCCATCTTTAATTAACTTAGCATAGCTTGATAAAGAAATCTTAGACTACTTATCAGAGTTACTCATGTTTCTCCAGATCTCTTCCCCTAAAAAATAGGACTAAGTGAAGTATGAACACTGATAATGTATATTTTCACTTTATTCACTTTGAATGTGATCACTAGACCATATTAAATTACAGTAAAACTCACCAGTGAGTTTTCTGAGAAGGTACTTCTACATCATCCCATTTTTGCTAATCAAATTGCTTTAAAATGTGCATGAAAAGCTGAGCACTTGCAGCTGTTCATTGGAAACTGAGTGAAATGAAACAGTCCCAGTGCTGAACCTCTCCAGTGTTAACTCCAAACCAGCACAGGTCTTGCCACTTTCTACAGAGCTAAACAGCTTCTTGATTTCAGAAATAAATTTTAACCATCTTTATGTGGGAAAACTGATTTTAGTGTGCCTTTTATTTTACAATTAGAAGCATTCAGCATACAGTGATAGTACATAATAGTATTTATCACTATTAAAATCTTAAAATATGAAAACCTCCTTTAGCAAGTTGTCAATTGTCATACTTCTTACAGTGGAATAAGGTGCTCTTGCACTTTTACTATTAAAGCAAAATGTGCATTTCCCATTTAACATAATCCCCTACTGACTACACCACATCACTAGGACAGTACAGTCAGAGACACCAGGGGATTTTCAACCAACTGTCAAAAAGACTTTCTCTACTTTAGGAAACATTCAGTCTCTAAATAGAATGGCATGCACAGTTATCTAAATCAGAAATAATCCTGAAGACCCTGTTCTCCACAGATAACAGCAGTTATATGTTCTGCAGTCTTTCTTAACGAGCACTATATCCATATCCCACCATATTACTATTGAACATATTTATGATATCAGAAGAAGCAGTGTCCTGCCAATATTACAATCATGATGGATAGCATCATGGAGAGCCAGCTGAACATGTACACCAAGGCAGTTCCAGAGTGGCCAGGCCTGAAGCAACCTGGACCATTTGAGAAGAGCTTAAATTAGGAGAGCAATGAGATGTGAAAGATGAAAAGGTCAGACAGACAAAGCAGCAATTGGACACAGAGGTAGCTGGGTCCAGTGATGTGACCAGAATACCTATCTGTTCCAGTCCCAGGTCTGATAGAAGCCTTCTCTGCACTGCTGAGAGAGTCATTTAATTTTCCTACACTTGTGGTTTACAAGCTTTAGAGACACTGATTACAGATTTACGGTGCCATACAGGGCTACAGTGCAAGAACTACACCCAGCTAAGTTTCTTAGAAGGAACATAAAAGACAACAGTAGAGAGTAGGGGGAAATTATGTAAGGGAGGAAAAGGAAAAAAAAGAGGAATGCAAACACAAACGAACACCCCCCCCCCCCCAAATAAACAAAGAAAAGAAACCCTGAAACAAGGAGTTTACAATAGATGTTTGAAACTGACTCTTTAATTCAAAATTAAAAGTTTGAACAATCATCAATATTTCTGAAATACAGGTTTCCATTAAGCCATGTTATGGCAAAAACTCCACAACCCAGCACAAAGCAAGCCAGCCTCTTCATACAGTCTATACAAATAAATATGTACAAGTAAGATCCAGGATCGTTATACTGATCACAATGAATCAGGGCACATGTCCTAGGAAAACAGCATATTAAAAGAAAAATTTTAAAAATTAGGGATTCACTTTCTGAAGACTTATTTAGAGTACATTATAAAATTGTCCACATGGCAAAAATTTCTGCTGGCCAGAAGGTATCTCTGATTTCCCTAAGCTTCAGCCACTTATTTTCAGGAAGAAAGGAACACTGTGTGAGTGTCCTGAAAATGGGCTTTGTTGGCTCAGTCTTCTACTTTGAATGGAGCACAGGTTCATAGGCAATGTAATTTCAGAAATTACTAATGCTACTCAAACAACCATATGCCTCTATTTTTACACTGCCCTCCATTCTTCTGCCAGATGCTTCCCTTCTTTCATTTCATCTGCTTAATGAAGCTCAGCTATTTAGGCCCCAGTGCTTTGATTTTAGAAAATTATGTAAGATACTTCATAAAAATACACTGTAATTATTATTAAGAAGATGACTGACTGCCTCAATTTTTTTTCAAAAAAGGTAACATTCAGTTTAGCTGTTCAAAAAGGTACTTGCTGGTGCCAATATCCCAGCTTGCAGAGGGTGAAACCAGAGACAGATCTCCAACCAGAATTAAAATAAGCACAGGATACTTACAGCAGATATGGTCATACACGTGGAAGTGTACATGATATTTTGTCCCCATTTGGGTCGTGGGTTTTTTTTTTTTTGCACTGACAAAGAGATGACAATGTAATATGGATTATCTAACAGTCTACAGATCTGGATGTTTGTCTAGGCCTCAGTGTACAGGATTCCAGACTTGTAGATGGTTTGATTATCCCAGGATCACCCTGAATCTAGCAAATCTCAGTCTGCTATTTCGCTCATTCCTAACGAATTAGTATTGTAAAATCCCCTGAAACCCCTCATTTTATCTTTTTGCCCCCATCATACTCAATGAATTCAAACTGCTAACTTGCATGGCCTTAAATACAGGCTGCTACATGATTAATTTTTAATTTGCCTAAATCAAAACACTGAGGAAGAACTATAAAAGTTAAAAAGCAGTATTCAAACCCACATTTATTACTGCTGTCAAGGGTGCAATTCATCTACCCTGAGGAAGCCAAAGAAGCGTGCAAGGTCTCATTTGGATGCTTTCTGGCACAGCAAGGACCACTGTGACAAAAGCAGAGCATAGCAGTCACAAGAAGTTGTGCTGCTCTGGGTAGAGGAGTTACAGAGCAGATGCAACCTCCATAACGAATCCTCACAACCCACTATCTGAGTTATAGAATGGTATCACCACTTCTGAATAGAAGTGAAGAGACAAGGCTGGAAGTAACTCACAGCTGGAGGTGCTCAGCATCAGCGCCAAAAGCTGCTGCTACCCCCACAGGGTAAAAGGAGATCTAAAACCGGAGTATGGCTCTCACTGCATCCACAAATGCACCTGCACTGCCTGGGAACACAAAACATCTCAAGTGTCCTTTAATGCACTGGGCAGTTCCCAAACTGCCTAGGGGACATGCTCAGGAGGTGAGAAGGGCACCAAGGGTCAGCAAATAACATCAATTAAGAGATTTAGAGTTGGCATACTCATTTCTGTTAGGCAGAGAGATTGCACTTCTGCATTGCCCTGTTATGTGCTGTGTAATAGGGCAAAAGAGTATTTTCCTTTACCAGATGAGATGAGCTTTCGTATTTCATAACACAGCTGTTTTTACTGACAAGTGAGATCTCAAAGACAAGTTAAGCTTCTTGCATACAAAACCACAGGTAAGAGGAAAGAGGTCAGGTTCCCACCTGCGTCAGGAAGAAAAACATTAACACAGCTTTAGAGCAGTGGTTCAGTGTTAGCTTGTCTGCTTTATTTTTAATGAACCGTGAAGAATCCAGCAACTTTGACTAACAGTTAATACCTTGACCCAGCACATACATAAAACCAGACATAGCCTCAGGGAACAGGTTTACTCCAAAGGTCAATCTAAAAAATGAAAAAGGTGTTATATACGGCTTTGGCTTGATCTAATTCAGCCACAGCACAAACTGGGGCCAAATACACTGCAGGAATGACCCTTGTGCAAACATGCCACGAGGGGCAGCTGACAGGCCAGAAAAAAGGATATTGATGAAGGCTGCAGGAGAGGTTTCATAGCATGCAGTGACCCTTCTTCCTTCTGTGCCTTCCGCTGCTCAGCAAAATGACTATGCAGGATACTGGGGCAAAAGCTGTACAAGAGGGTAATGGCTTTCTGATCCACTAGCTAAAAAGGGAAATTCAGCAATTTGCTTTCAAGAGGTATTTTTTTAAAATAGCTCATGATATCTATGCTTCAGATAATGGGTGTTGCAAGAAATTCCCTTAGCACAAGGAAATTTACTCAGGCTCTTTTTTCTCCTCTTACACTGGGATAATGTAACAGTTCCCAAATCCTAATGCACATATTGCTTCTGATTTGTATCTGACAGCAAATAATCACAAACATTTGCCTTGAGGGGCTGTAAAAGAAACTCTACTATTACAATTATTATTTCAATTCTCAAATGCCCACAGCAAGGATTACCTTGGGACCGAAGAGCCCTCCTAACCTGGCAGTCAGTCCATCCTAACAGATGGATTCAAAGTATTTCTCTCTTTCTTCTCTGCTTACGGTAGCTTTTTAGGCGGGTGAACACAGGTGCCAAAATGGCCTTTTATTTCAGCAACAGCTGGATCCAAATGATGTCAGCATAAAGTAGGTAAAAAAAATAGACAGGACAGGCTGCAAAATCAGTAATAGATTAACAACAATCCCCATGAGTAGGTATTGCCTTCTCCTTGTCCATTTCCGAAAGCCACAAATGCACCAAACATTTCCTGTAAGGGGCAAGTGAGGAGAAGGGGAATCCTAAATTTTATCCCCTTCTAATTTAAGGAAGTTGTAACAGGTTTTATATTTATGCCCTAACCTTTAAACTCTTAACATTAGAAGCTCATGAAATAAAACATATGAGCATAGTCAAAAGCACTTCTGAGAAAAAACTGGGAGTCCAGGGGTGGCTGGCATCCTGTGGCCACCCTAATCCTGTCCCCAACTTCCATTACTAAATGACCCACTTCACTATCCCACTTATTTTTTCCTTAAAAATATTAAACGAAAGCTTGCCTTCCTTCCAGTATACTAATGAAAAGTAAGAAAATTGAGCACACTCACATAAAATAAATCTCTATGAACAGTGAAGACGAAGATCATCCATTATAACCACCAACTGCCATAGGAGCAGAGCTTAACTCTGACATCAGGGAAACAGCTGCCTCCAACATCACCACCAATACTTTCCAAAACCAGAACAATCAGTTCCCAACTGATCCTGACAGACATGTGAGCGTGGGACTAGTACTGCCTTATGCACTATTTCCTCACCTGAGCACACCAAGGACAGAACTGCCAAAGAGGGGGAGTGGAGGTGGGACATGGTCACTAATTAACAATTCCAGGCGCTGCTTCTGCACAGCTCAGCAGTAAAAAAAAATCCTCTGATTGGAGAACTCAGCATTTCTTGAGCCCCCTGGCAGGTCCAAGTTGTTCCTTGTGGTGGTTTGATCTTAGCTGGATGCCAGGTGCCCACCAAAGCTGCTCTATCATCCTCCCCCTCAACTGGCCAGGGGAGAGAAATATAATGAAAAGCTTTTGGGTCAGGCTAAGGGCAGGGAGAGATCACTCACCAATTACCATCACAGGCAAAACAGACTCGACTTGAACTCATTACCAATCAAATCAGAGCAGGATAATGAGAAGTAAAACCAAATCTTAAAAGCATCTTCTCTTCACCTCTCCCTCCTTCCTGGGCTTAACTTAATTCCTGGTTCTCTGCCTTCATCCTCTGAGGAGCCAAGATCAGGGGAAGGACTCCTCACACCTTTCCCCAGCTCCAGCCTGGGGTCCCTGCTACAGGAGACAGCTCTCCACAAACTTCTCCAACATCAGTCCGTCCCATAGGCTGCAGATCTTCACAAACTGCTCCAGTGAGAGTCCCTCCCATGGGGTGCAGTCCTTGAGGAGCAGGCTGCTGCACTGTGGATCCCCTATGCCACAAGTCCTGCCAGCAAACCTGCTCCAGTGCGGGCTCCTCTCTCCATGGGGCTCCAGGAGCCCTTTCCAGCTCAGCCTTCTTTGGACATCCACCAGCTATGGCGTGGACTCCACCATGGGCTGCAGGTGGATCTTTGCTCCCCCATGGACCTTATGGGCTGCAAGGGCACAGCTGCTTCACCACAGGCTGTGAGGGAATCTCAGCTTCAGCTCCTGGAGCACCTCCTTCCCCTCTTTCCTCACGGATCTTGGTGTCCACAGAACTGTCTCTCACACATTCTCACTCCTCTCTTCTCCAGCTGCAATTTGCCTCTGTGCAGTAACCTTTACCCCTTCTTCACTCCGATATCCCAGAGGCACTACCACCATCAATGATGGGTTCAGCCTTGCCCAGCCGGGGCCCGTCTTGGAGCCAGCTGGCATTGCCTGTATTGAACACAGAGAAAGCTTCTGGCAGCTTCTCAGAGAAGCAATCTCTGTAGCCCACCCATTACCAAAACCTGCCTGTGCAAACCTAATGCACTCCTCACCTGGAGAAGAGCCATTCCCAGCTTCCTGCTAGCCTGCCTGGTCACTATGGTCATGTAAATCCTTGTGCACCTGGACATTAAACTTAGCCCCGTATTGGTGAGTTACAGGATTTGCTGTCATTTGAACCTGAGTAATTGTATGACCAATCTGTATTTGTTACTGTGCTGTTACTTAGAAATGAGCTATTGGTCTGGTGTCTGATACTGTACCCTGCATCAGATGGCAATGGGGTTGTCTCTAAAATCCATCAAGAACTCATTCACTAATTCCTTAAACATCTGACCACTACTGGTTTGACAGACACCAAAGAAACTAAGGCAAGAGAGGAGGGAATGCCTGCAGAGACCCAACACCTAACACAGTTTCAAATATACACAGGATGTAAGTTTGTAATGAAAAAAAGAGAGACACGTGCAGGATCGTCAGGATAGTCAAACACCAACACAAATCTAGGAATGAGAGAAAAGGTGGAGGAAAGGTTCTCTTTTTGGAGGCTAGTTTTGTGGCAGCGGTAGATGCTGATCTCTTTTTTAAACAAAAATCAAGAGATGACTTTTTACTAGCTGAAATTTTGACCAGCATGACCACTCTTCATAACACGAGATGGAAAACCTGCAACGCCCTGTCCTATAACACTCAGAATGAATTACCTCCCAACAAGATTTCACTGCTTCATCTATGAAGCTAAATACCCAACATAAACCTCTTGGTGCAAATGTCCTTGGCTGCTTTTTTTCTGAATGGTTACATTTTCATCATTGTCATCACCTTCACCAGATGCTCACTGCTCAAAAGCTCAGTCAAGGGTGAAGGACGAAAACATGGCAATGATGTAAGGGCAGCTGTGAAATGATTACTGGAGATGAAATCAATAGCAGTGTGGTACTGTTGGGAGATCAGCAGCACAACTGAAAGCTACTGAGCCAAGAGGGTTTCATCTTCAATCAGGTAAGCACGGTGTATGAGGACCTGATTTAGTTTCCTTCAGGTTTTTAAAGCACTGTTCCAGCACATGAAGTGTGCAGCTTCCACAGATCTATCTCCAGGCATCCCTTCCAAACCCAACTATTATGTGGTATGAATGGCATTAAAAATATTAATCAGCATACATACTGTGAGAATATGCAAAGACTTTGCCACTTCTAAAATAAATTAATGTGTGCAATGACTGTAGTAAGAATTCAGTTTCAGGGTTTATGCTGCACGTATTCTACTTGCCAGAAGAAATACAAGATACTAGTGGGTCAAAGGATGGTTTCATATAGGAATATAATTGCATCCAGTGATGGGTTGAACACTCCTTCAGCAAGGGAATATTTACAATAAGCCTTTTTAAAATTCCTATGTACAATTACCTAGAGAACAGGAGGCTGCTTCTACTATTAACTCATTTTGAGACTGCCTTAATGGCTTAACTGTCCAAGACAACTACTGACTGTCTTATTTTAAACCTGTTGTTGGGAAAGAAACTCCAAAATGAAACTAATCTTTAAAGACAGGAGAATTAAGCTACTTTTCCATATAGCCTATGCAAGTTCTCTTTGTCAGAGATTTTCACTGTGCATTAATAAGCACAGTTAATATTACTTTCAGAGAACAATATGTTCGTGGGATAACACATAGGATAACATGCTGCATGAGACACACGTTCAAAAATGAAGAAAGTATGTTCTGGTTATTGAATTTGTCAACAAAATGATGGATGTGTCTTCCAAGAGGCAGTTCTGAAACAACAATTTGTATCAGCCCTGCTTTACTCATATGCCCATCAGGAAAGGCAATACTGTAATATGTGCTGGTTCACTTGCAGTACAACAAAAGGTGAAACAGAAACAGCAGGAATATCTACAACACGTGATCTGATCAGCTAACTAAAAGCAAATTCTACAGGGAAACCTCAGCTGTTTCTTCCACAAGAGGCCAGGGACAAAACAATCCTGATGCCTTTATATGCCAACAGATCTGCCCAAACTTCCCTCATGAAAAAATGTGATCTAAAATTAGATCTTTTGGAGATCCTGTATGGGTTTTCACATCTATGGTTTGCCAGCTCAGAGGTTTTCACAAGTGGTGAAACCCAGCTCCACATTTACCTCTGTGTGAGCAGCTGGCATTTTTCTTCCTCAGGAGGTTAAGAGGCACCTAACTCACAACACCATCCACATCAACTTGCAGCCCCTGGAAAGGCTCGTGGCTACACAGATGGTGCCACACCACAAAGTATTCCCAACCTGCCTTCCCTGCCTGCTTAGGGACCGAGTAAGACAGAAGCCATTCTTACAGCTACAGATCTCCCTGAAAAAGAAAACACCAAACACCTGGTACCATTCCACCAGGCTCTCCTGCAACACTATCACATTACATTTTGACTATCATACAATAAAGAACCCTCTGTCTTCATTAAATGAATGAGGAAGTGGTAAACTGGGATTAGGGAGAGGAGGGCAGCAACAAGAGAGCAAATATCCTGCAAAACATGTTCAGTCCTGGATGCTATGTCTTGGAGATCTATAGCAACAACACTAGGCAACAACCTAGTTTTTTGGTTTAAAAACAACACAAAAAAAAACCAAAACAAAAACCACCCAAACCTTCAGAATGGGCAGAAAATTCCTCCTCTCCACAACATTCTGCAGAAAGCGTAATATACAGCCACAAAGTCTCTTGGGCCAGTGCGCACTGCAATTTTCACAATATTCAGTATTTTCTGACTTGAATCAGTAGCTTCTGTGAGCCCACAGAAAAACTTAGGGAATGTCTGAAGAAAACTGATATCAGCTCCTCCATCTTACCTTAGTAACAGAGCTTCGCTTTTACAGTAATGTTAAAGAGTTAAGACTGAGGAAGTCCCTTTGCTGGGAGGGGAGACTGTCACCTGCTGACACAAGGGAAAAGGGTATCTCTGCACACTTGTATGGAACCATGTGCCTACAGCTCTGTTTTCTTCAGGGGTCTATCTATCTGCTTTCCAAGAGGCCAGTGCTGCACTCCACAGCTAGAAGAACAGACTCCACAGTGGATTTTCTCATGTGAGCAAAAGCAGCAATGCTGGTTTATGACAGGACTCATTCCCTTAAAAATGCTTTATGCCAGCTTTTGCAGGGTGGAGGACTAAACAGGTCACGGAAAGCATTTTTTAAAGAGGAATGTTTGTCTTCTCCCCCTACATCAGTGAGCAAGGTTTCACAATAGAAATGAGGAGCAAGTTCACCACATACTACTCACTCACTCATCCATGGTGTGTGAGTCTGGCAGGCCTGTGCTATCCCCATAAATGTGGGAAGCTCCTCAGAAGGACTGCGTTCTTGGGGTGCCCTGCCACAACAACACCATCAGGGAGAGCAGAGAGCCCACCTGATATCTTCAGACTGCAGGGAGAAGAGCCATCAGTGCAGCTCTGCACCAGGTACAGGTGGTGGCATGGGCTATCAGGGTGCTTCCCTCACAGGTACAGGGAGAAGAGGCTGCCTTACTCTTGAAACTTGTACCCACTGCTGGTTTCTCTCCTTTCTTGCTTGGTGATGGACGGATGTAGCCCCATCAAGCCAGATATCTTGCAGTGCTCCTCAACAAACACCCTGGCAGGGCATTCCCCCAGCACTGAAAAGATCTGGATGTTTGCCACTGCATTCCAAGGTCCCCCCTGAGATCTGAAGGGATGACGGCTGCTACAACTGCTCAGAAGAACAAGCAGCACGGACAGGGAGCACAGTCTTCCCAGCCAAGCCCCTTGTACATCATAAAGAAGGGAAACACAGAACTTGGTGCAGTGTGAAAAGCAGCTGCCTACCTCCTGAGTTAGACATTTTGTCCAGAAGATTTCCATACAAAATATGCACTGGAGTCTCTAAAAAGCTCTCCCAGACAAGAGTGGCTGCCAAGCCAGTGCACCAGTAGCCAACACAAAAAGCTGGAAGAATCTGTGGGGACAGGGCAGCTCCCTGGAAGCTGATAGCTCTGGCAGCAATGCTGAAAGGATGCTACAGTGTTGATGCAGCAGAGCTGCCCACTTCAACTTGGGAGAGAAGGAAACATTGCAAATGGAGACACAATAGGAGTTCCTATAGTAACTGAAGGGGGAAATACCGAATCATTTTAAAGACATGTCTCTCTCTATCTCTCAAGGTGTTTAAGATAAAAAAGCACCACAGGAATTTCGAATAATTAATTAATTTCAAAGACATTTGTGTGATACTCTGTCAGACCTAATGAAGATCTAAGGGTTTGGAGACAAGGCTGTGAGACTCAATTCTGCCAACTGCAAGCTTTCACAAGCAAGGACTCCCGCTGAACTAGGAGGCAGTTCCAGCATTGCATCAAGTGCCCCTTCTTGAAGTGACTGCTCACACATCTACGTTTACATACTACTACTGCCTATTAGTAATCAGATACTACCATTTGAGGCATGATGGTTAACTTCACCAAGGTGCACTCCTGGGACACAGCTGCTGCAGCCCTGACCACACACTGCACGCCACCTTGTTACGATAGAAACTGCTACAGTTCTCCAGCTGCTACTACAGGAAAAAAAATGTATATTTGGAATTCTGACATAGCCTGGATAACATATACATGCAATCCAAATTCTCCTTGTAGGAAGCTCCAAACTGAAGTATCAACAAATAAACCAAATCAGAGAATGATAATATTGTTGCAAAATAGTTTAGAATAGGAAAAAAATAATTCAACTTACAGATTTATTCCAATGAATTGAAGTCAGTAAGACCTGAATATCTGTTTAAAAAGGGATGATTTTGAAGTTGAAAGTTCTCATCATCTCTCATCTTGGATCAGCAAGTTCAAAATCAAACTTCCAATATAAATTCAAGTATCCCAAAGCTGTGTAGTGTCATAAGTGAAGTAAGACCATTGCTGCATCTTCAGATTTAACAAACTGAGTCGACTTCCTCTGTATTTTTCCCCACCCACCCGCCTTCCCTGTCAAAGCAATTCACCCCTCAGGTAATTCAGGAACGCTAGAGGGAAGTGTTGCAGGACAACACTTAACATCTCCTCCTCTCCCCGGCAATTCAAAAGAAGGCAACAAAAGACTCAGTAATGGAGAACCATTCTCTGAATGAAAAGGTCCAATTTTACAAGATTCATCACGAAGTCTCTTATTCATCAGCAGCCTTGGCACTCTTCTACCTCACACAGACATTTCTGGAATGTGTTTCAGGCTACAAGGAGAAAAAAAGGTACTTCAGCAGGAAGCAGCAGAGGGTAAAGAAATGAAGAGTCTGAAATCGATCCTGTTCCTGTCCCACGCAGCACAACTTCTCTCAGAAGCATCAAGCAGAGCAGGACTACCTTCTTGGTGAGCACAGTTTTCTTTTTACTTTTTCTGTTTTGGTACCTCCACTAATATTGACAAACTATTTACACACAAGAACAATACTTGCAATTTTGCATCAACAGACTTGTAGCTGTTCTCTTACAAGGCATATGAGATTTTATATAAACTAGATTTGGAGATTGAGAACAACAGATTTGTATTTTCATCTGATTGGGAAAAGTACTACTTGAAAAGCTTCATCTTTGCTAGATTCCGTGTTGGTTTACTGACAGACCTGCTAGGATGAGGATACACAAAAATTCACTTCAGAAGCTGCAGGAGGTTTTACCACCATTTTTATGAGAAGAATATTGCTCTTGTTTGCTCTGATTCACAGCTTATAAAAACCAATTAAGACATTTAAACAAAGTCAGCAGAACTAACATGGGAAAGAAATTTCTTATTGGAGTACTGGACCTGGCAGCTGGGAACCTTTGCAACAAAGTGCCAGTCTCCTCTCAAAGAATACCTCCTCTGCATTTTCAGAGGCAGTTCTGCTCTGGCCCATATAAGGGACAAAATATAATAATAATAATAATAATAGTGGTAGTAGTAGTAATATCATTATTGCTGTTGTTCTTGTTTCATTCCTTGGATTTAAACTCAGGTGAATTGATCATCACTAGTGCAGTGCAAACGAAGTTCCCTAGAGATCTAACTCCTCAGTATAGTACTTACAGTGATAGGTATTAAAACAAGGAAACAAAAATCCCAGAACACATTTTTTTAAGACTGATGTGCAGTGTAAATGCATGCAAAAGAATACAGTAAAAGAGAGGTATGCATAGAAAGTTATGCTAGGTTTGACGCATGTGTCTGCTCAGGAGTGCAACAAGAAACCAAAAGAACTTTTTCGCCCCAGATTAATGAAACACTAAGGAGGAGTTAATGTAACACTAAAGCTGCAAAGCAAATCATGGAGAGAGCAGGAACTGCCAGAATTAGTCAAGCATTGCTCCCAATGGTCCGAGCCTGCTCTTGGGTTCCAGGTCACAGCTTCCACACAAAAGTGCACTCTTACCTCTCCAGAGCCTTGCCCAGGCACTACTTGTCCCATGCACCACCCAGGGCCTGTCTCCCACACAGCAGCAAATACTCAATGACGTCTTTAAGGTTTACACCACAGCATTCTCTCCTTACAGTTTTTCATGTTTAATTTCCTTTTTAAATAAAAGCCACAGAAAACCAAATATCCAGCAGCACTCCATGCCTCTGGTGTTCTCTCATACCACTTGCCTCTGCTAATGATCCACAGAACTTGCATTCAAGGGTGTTTAAAACGATGGTACACGCCTCCTCCAGCACCTGAACTACAGGAATAAGTGCTGGAGACACAGGGATACAAGGCAGCAGAAGAGGACTGGCTAGTGGAACAGAGTCAGCTTCTTGCCACAAACTTTCACACATATTAGTAAGACATGACAGGAATGCTGGGAGTCAAGATTTTTTTTTTTTTTTTTTTTTTTTTTTTTTTTTGAGGGGGAGAAGGAGAGGGAGGTGCTACTGAATAGTGAGAAATTATGTCCAGTGGCTGAGTGCAGCAAAACTGAGAACAGGTTTGGCACTTTCTGAAAGGCAGTGAAAATGCTGAAAAGACTTAGGGCACCTGTTTTAACTGGTGACTTCAGCATGGGCTGGAGTGGATTTCTATACCTGTGAACATGCTTATGAATTGTGATTATGAATGCATGAATATAAATAATGCAGAATGATTGTACTTACTTTATTTTTGTGGCTGTAACATAGTCTTGTTCGAAAGAAAAAAAGAAGTGCATACACTAACACTGATGGGCTGATGAAAGGACATCAAAAGCAAAGACCTGTTGCCATGTTTGTCTCACTTTGTACAAGTTACAAAAACCTCCTTAGAACAGTACAGCAAACTGCTAAAAACTTTTCAGCTTTATTTCTCAAAGACAAGTTACAGGAAAAGTTTTCAGCAAACATCCAATGCTGAGGCCCTGAATGTTTATTTATTCCTCAATTTAGACCAAAGACCTCTAGTTCTTTACATTTCCACTTCCCTTTTTCTGTGACTTGCATTTAAGCAAAGAAAGTCTATATTTTAAGTGGAAAACAGGTAAACATTTGGTTATTCCATTTGCAAAAAGTTAAGCTGTTATCACCATAAAGTTGAAGGCAAAAATTTTAACAGATAAGAGGATAATGTTTTTCTGTGATTATTTTTTTCTTTACCTCATAAATCAAGCCAGGAATTCTAATGCAATTCTCATTAAAAATGCCCCTTGGGTTTTTTGAAGACATGTGGTGGCAGGCCAGTAAGACTTCTACAATTGTAGATTTTGGGGGAAGGAGGAGAGATTACACTTGAGAAAAGCCATGTGCTGGGACAGACTGCACAACAATGACAGCAGCAGAGTTTTGGTACAAGACCTTTGTTTTATCAAAACATACTGGGCTAAATATATTAATAGGACACATTTACCAACTCAAACACTTCAACATGAGAACCCAGGAATAAGTTTAGTTTATGCAAATACAGTCTGAAGACAGTCCCAGCATTGGGTGAATAACATTGATTTGAAGAAGTATCTGCAAAAAGCCTTCAGCTGCACCAGTCCATTTCACACCCTGCCCACTCTTGTTACGCCTTCTCCTCATCCTGGTGTTGGCTGGGATAGAGCTAATTTTCTTAGTAGCTGGTTCAGTGCTGTGTTTTATATTTAGTATGAGAATCATGTTGGTAACACACTGATGTTTTAGCTGTGACTCAGCAGTGCTTACCCTGAGTCCAGGTCTTTTCAGTGTCTCATGCTCTGCCAGTGGGGAGGGGCACAAGAAACTGGGAGGGAGCATGGCCAGGACAGCTGATATTCCATACCATAAAGCAGCATGTTCAGTTCATAAATGAGGGAGAGTTGTCTGGGGGCTGCCAATCACTGCTTGTGGATGAGCTGGGCATTGATCAGTGGGTGGTGAACAATTGCACTGTGTGTATCACTTGGTTCTCTGGAGTTTTATGTGATTCTTTTTTATTACTGTTATTATCATTAGTCTTACATTAGCATTATATTTTCCTGTGGTTCAAACTGTTCTTATGTCAACCCATGAGAGTGGTTTGGGGTTTTTTTTTTTAAACTTTTTCAGGGTTTTTTTTCTGATTCTCTTTCCCATCTCACCAGTAGGGAAGGGAGGAATGAGCAAGCAGCTGTGTCGTATTTAGTTGCCAGCTGGGGTTAAACCACAACACGTCTCCACCCACATCTGCGAATATCCAAACTAACCCAAAGTAAGACAGTTTCTCTGTAAAAAGCACCACTATGTCAATAAATCCTAGCAGGCACATCAAAGATAATTTTCCTCAACTGTTCATATCCAAGGATGCAAAGCTGTGATGCTCAGATCGCTCTTGCACAATATTCTTGTTGGTACTTTACAAGATGCAAAATAAACACAAGTAGTTGAGAACAGTAGCACTAGTCTACAACTCCAAGATTCTGATCCTCTTTAGACATTCAGTTTTTCAGCAAGGTTTTTAATCTGTCACCCAAATAAACCTAACAGTGAGTGCCATAACCATGATAAGTGCAACAGGGTTACATTTGGATTCATAATTTCTAAAGGTTTTGTTACTGAAACAAAAGATAATACAGTTAATGTGAAGAATAAGGTGAGTTAAAACTGAAATAGAGTTTATCACAAAAACAGAACATGACCATGGGAATTATCCTATACAGAGAGAGAAACTTGGCAATTACTATCTGAAACGTCAGTTCAGTCTTATTTTTAAAGTCAGCAAATAACCTGCTTTGGTGTAGAAAATCACCCATCAGGGTGTAACATCCTTTCAAAAAGTCTGAGAAAGCACATGGATGAGACTTACAAAGTACAGCGAGGGAACATAGGCATACTTTTTATCTTATGTCAGCCTGAAGGTTTTCTCCAGCCATTCCCACTGGATACTCTGAATAACAAAGTAACAGCTTAACTTTGCCCCTAGGTCATTAGAGAGTATAGGTGGAAAGCGGATGTCTGAAGCAATCACAAAATTGGAAGGGTCAACAAGGATAACAAGTTTTGGACTTGGGGGATCAGATTAGGGACTTGATTCCCCACAGAAGTAAGACTTTGATGTTTCATGCACTCACCATCATCATTAAATAGTCAGGGACAGAGTTTGATGCCACACAAATACAGATATTCTCTAAGTTCTCCTGGAAGGAAGGCTATCATAAGAAACAGTATCTGCAAAAAGTCATCTAAATTCCCCTGAAAAGTTGTAATGGAACAAGGCCAAGTTGCCCTTCACAGTTGTATCTGTATAGGTGATGTTTGTGAGTGATCTCCAAACAGGTCATGCAAACAACACTCTGGAAATTCTGATGCTCTTGCCTGGCCCCATGGCAGACATAGAGTTGAAGGATCTCTCAGTGGGCTGTGGGCACCCTCTGTGCTATCTTTAATACTTGCTAAATTCTTTGCAAGTTCTGCAGAAGGCTTTTCCCTGCTCCATGCAGAAGTGGGAATCTCAGTCAGACAACAAAAGTGATTCTCTACCTCAGAGCTCTTTTGTTCCAACCCAGATGGACAGCCCAGTTCCTGAAACATCCTTCTTCATTTGTTCTGTGCAAGTCATGCAGAGCAATAGTCTCAACTCAGCATTTGATTCATGAGGAATGCCTCCCCACCAAGCCCAAAATAAACAAAATCATGTTTCTGTCCTGACTTATACTGCAAACTAGGATCTCAGTTAATTTTAAAAAGCTGTGCAGCGACACAAAATACTTCCAGGACAAGTAACTCAAGGTAATCTCTCTCAGCACAGGCTATGGCTCAATTAACACATCTCACCTTGAATATCGCGTTGCTCTTCCCTGTATCTTGAGAATCTTGCCAGCTGTACTAACATAGGAACAACAGAAGAAAGCAGCTATCACAAAACCTTGGCTCTTGCATCAGGTGACTAAAATGAGCATTGCACAAGGCTGCTTTGATGTTACAAAAGGCCTAAGAAAATGCCAGGGGGCTGGGGTGTATTTCTTGCTGTGTTTACTCTCTTACCAAAGGGCACTTGTCATACACATGCCATCTGCTGCATCGAAACGCGATACCAACCCAGGTAAAATAAAAATCCCCCCACACCAGCAGGCTCTTTGTACAGATTAAAAGGATCACCACTAATATAATTTTAGGTAATTCAAGAATCTATGCTACAGAGACTGCATTTCTGGAAAGCTTCTCCTCTTTCAGGACAGAACCTCAGCTCCTAGTGAAGACTCTGCCCTCATGGCTGTGCACAAGAAGTCATAGGTTCATCATCCAGAAACCTTCGCACTCATGTCAAGAACAGAGAGCTGAATGCAAAGGGAAGAGAAATGACCCCACGCCCCCTCAGTGCTCTCTGATCTCCCTTCTTTCCCCTGTATGCTCACAGGCACTGGAGGAACCCAAAGGAGCAATCCTGCAGTGGAAGCCATCTCCCTGGGAACTGAAACTGGGTTTAAAGACACTCAGCCTCTTAATGCTTGTGGAGGTTTCCCACAGCCTGAAAGAAAAGAAAATCTGGAAATGCGTTACTACATGGGCTTACCTACAGCACCTGGGTAAAGTCAGGATCCCTTAGTACAAGCACCCCCTTGGTCAGCCACTGATAGGAACCATGGAAGATGATGCTATTTGTTGCACTCATTTCAGTCTGCTTAGGTTTCTAATTTGTCTTCAGTCAAAATAGATGCTTTGGTCTATTTTGAGTACTGAAAAGGATCATGCAGTTTAGTGTACCTGCTTAATAGTTAATGAATATGCTGAAATTTCAGCGTATCAGAGTCTCCTTCATACTTTACAAGAGGCCAGTTCATACAAGATTGTGTTAAGACATGAAGAACATTTTACATTACCTGCCCAGGTCCTAAAGAGAAATAAGAAGTGAAAAAAAAAAAAAAACACGAACCTGATGACAGAAAAACAGAGAAGGGCAGGATCATGCTAGAGGGACATCATATTCCTAGACCATGTGCCCAGAAACAGGCAGGATTTTCCTCATGGCCACCTCCTTCCCTACCCTCATGAAGCTCAGCACCCCTGTGCCTCTTATATTTGAGGACACCCTTTTGAAAGAGATTCCATTTTCACTTTTACAACATACAAGAAAAACACAATAAAAGTCTCAAGGAGGTGGCAGTTCCTGTCCAGTAAGATAGAAACAGACATTCCTTAACCATCACTCCTACCAAGGAACACAGTGGACCACTATTATCATAAAAACAGCACACTGGTAAGGACTGGGAGCCTAGCAAAGCTGGAAGCACAACCAGAAAAGCCTATAAGCTACTGATGTTGGAACAGAGAGAGTTGAAAGCAGTCAGAGATGGAAAAAGCATGCCCCAAGACCCAAAAAATACTAGAGTTGAAGTGAAAGCAGAAAAAATAATATTGCAAATTGAGACAGGTAAAGGCTAGAGGACAGAATGAGGAAGAAAATACTGCACGTAAAGCTTTTTAAAAGCCTCAGAAGATGTGTCATGACAATCAATCTGATCTGTAAAGATCACCTGGAAAGGTATGGAAGAGAGACATGTATCCTTTTTCACTCTCTCACCAATTCTTTCTTAAAGGATTGTCAAAAAACCTTTTGCTCTATTCACATCTCTTCTGGGTTCCAAGTATTGACTCAGCACTTATTAACCACTGTCAGGAGCCCAACTAGCAAAACAACAGGAGATTTGTAGGGTCTCTGATCAATGATGCAAAAGTATTAGGACAAAAGAGGGGGAAAGATGAAATTGGGGAACAATGCAGAGCTTTTAGAAGTGGCACAGAATGAAGAGAAAATGGGAAAATTAAATGCTAAAAAGGTCAAGGGCATCTTCATTACCTTAAAATCACAGGAGCGGCCTAACACAGTAGAAACACGCATTGGTGTTTCAGTGGAGACAAGATCAAACCTCACTCCTGAACTGAGCTGCTCCATCCCTGGACTTGCAGGTACTGCAGTGTAAGGAGGAGTTAACAGCAGAGCTCTGCTCTGTCGGCACTCCAGGGCTGAATCACACCTTACCAGGGGAGCTGTGTTGCCACACAACCACCCAGTGGTGTATAAAACACAGAGAGAAAACCAAGGAAGAGGAGGATTGACTCTAGTGCTGTTTGCTTTCAGTTAGTCTTCCCATTTATTTTTGGCTCAATACAGGGAGGCAGAAAGGAAAGGCAGAAAGAGAAGGCAAGCAGATTATGTATTTGTATTCTTGTCTTCCAGTCCTTCCAGAAAGCCCAGTTTTGTAAACAGAGAGAAAGCTGAGATTTTCTTTATCTTGTTAACTACTCCCATGACTGTAACACACCATGCAGAGTTCACAAGTATCTCTCTGCTCAACGTTATCGAAAATGCACTGCAACTTCTTTTGCAACACGTTATTTTAGTCAGGCTATCTGCACCTAAAAACACTCAGCCTATTGTTTCAACAGCACAGACCTGCATGCTGAATTATAAAAATTGCCCAATATCATATCGTATCATATCATCTTGGCTACAGATTTAATTTCACGGAATATGAAACTTCACTGAAAATCATTGTACAACAAGACAAGGAAATATAAACATAAATTTCTTTTTTTGGTTTTTTTTTTCCTTTTATATTATTTAATTTATATTTGAGCCTACTACAACTCCCTCTGGGGGGATATTTTTCATACAAAGCCACATTCTTTGGGTCTTATTCACATAAACAGTCATTGAATTGAATGAGATCAGCCACAGAAGCAGGGAAAGCAAGTTTTGATCCAGCATTACCAATAAAAAATACAACATAAAGTTAAATTTTAAAAAATGGGATAAGAAGCATCCATCTTTAAACTATCTAATAATGCAAAAACTAGTTAATGATTTTGTTTTTCAGTTCTACCCTTCTTAGATTTAATACAGTAAACTAATTTTAACTTTGCTACACACGGGTTGTTGATAATTACCTCTCTGTGGGTCATACTGTTATTTGAGTATAAATAATGGGAATTCTTTTAAGAGTCATTATTTTAGTATCACTTTATTCTTGATCCTTAATTAAGCAAGGCCTGAAAATTCCACTTACGGAGCATAAGGGAAGTGATTTTTAAATGGTACTTGGTAAAATCTGCTAACTTTTGCATTACAGACACTTTTTCCTGATTCTGCTGTTCTTGGAAAACCAGATATATTTTGAGCTAAGCTTAACATATACAACCCATGAGAAACTTTTGTTAGCAGAAGAGTGGGCACTCATACTCAAAATCTGAATCATGACAACTGATCGACTGATGGTCAGTTTGCTTTTTAAGAGTAAAAAGGACAGACGTACAACAGATGCTTGCTGCTATATAAAAACTCACAATGTGACCTATTAATAACAATCAAACTAAGACACTGCCTATACAGCTAATGCTTTCCGAAATCTCAGTATTTTGTGGGAGATGACAAGTATACAGCTCCCTAGAATGACAGAAAAATCCTTCATCTTAGTGTGAAACACTGTACCACATACTTACTAATGTGCTGAGAAATTCCATCATAGTGTCACTCTTCTCTGATAACCCTCCCTGGCTTAGCTTACTTGAAAAGCACATTTAGTGCTTTTTCCACTAAAGCAGAGTATCTGTGTGTTTCATGAGAGTTACACAGGACTGAAACACAGAGCAAGTTCTCAGTTTCACTGACACTCTTTATTCCATGTCTGGGAAAGACTGAGAACACGTCCCAGACAAAGGCAGCTTTACACCACAGCCTCCTGAGTAGCTCAACACTTGTTTCAGCCTAGTCAAGGAGAGAGTCTTAATTTCAAATTGTGAGAAGAACAAATAAACCTTTTAAATGTTGATTTGTTTTTTCTTTCAAGAGCTGTGCTCAGTTCTTCTGAATGCACCCTTACCTGTTTTCTTGGTGTGCCTGCGTGTTACCAAAACCAGCTCATCCCATGTAAGTATATTAAGACACTTGCTGCATGTGTCTGGACCTACATATGATACATAAGCAAATTCACATTATTACAACTTCTCAAAAAAAGTATTCTTAAAAGATGGAAATACGTGCATCCAAGTTCAGTATGCTTGATTTTGAATAAAATATGTGGCTATCTTCTATGCCAAGTATCCTACTTTGAGGATTACAAACAAAAAGAAGAAAAACCTGGCGCAGTTCTAGTAAATAAAGCAGCAACATCCTCCTCATTTGTATGTCTGCAGTTGACATGACATGAAAGGCTAAGTTCTCTGAAAGAATATGGAACCAAGAAATTTGCTTTTAAAATTCTCAACCATATGTTGATGGGCAGAGATAAGGGGAACAGAAAGGAGGCAGAAAAAAACTTGGGTTGGTTTTTTTGACCTAAATTACTCTTATATGGAAACTATGAATCTAAAAACAATTTCTTACAATATTAGGTTTCTTTTCAGTTAAGAGACTCTGCCAAGGACCAGAGCTCATACCTACAGATTCTGCTTTGATTTATTGATATGGTATGCTACTTAGTGCAAGTATTCATACCACTATTTTAATTCAGCCATTCTCTATCACACTGGGTCCCATCTTGCTTCCAGGTAAACAAAGTGTAAAATTCTTATTGAGAAAGGATGAATAAGCAAAGCAGTGCTAAATATAGAAATAGTCAACCTGGTCTGACAAGTAGGAAGACCGAGAAGCAGAAGTGAGTTACTATAATACACCTGGGGCACTCTGACCAAAACTAAATTCCAGATAGAACACTGAAACTTAAAATTTCATGAAGCAAGCTGGGATGTGATTGCAATGTAGATTAGTTAGAGTTGAATGTTGATTGTTTGAACATAAGACAGATGTTTAAATTAAGCTACTTCACATTTGTGGTGAGTGTACACATAGCCTGTTTACCACAGTTTCAGTGATGTGAAGTTATTCCTCAATAACTCATGTCCAATCCCCAAAGATTCCCTTCAAAGGAAGGAAGGCTGCTTAAAAGAAAAAAAAAACCAAATCAAAAAAAATCCCAGTATTATAAAAACTAGGCAGTCATGGGATAACAGGAAAAGTCCTCATCTGTATAGAGAACCAGTTAAACAGGAAATAAACAGTACAAGGTCAGTCTTCCCAGGAGAAGGACACTAAGCCTGCAGACCCATGGCCATCTGCATTAAGCATGTATTGTGTTCATTATACCCACTAATAAATCACAAGGGAACAGGGAAAGATTACAACTGCTAAAATGGCTGGCAGATTTCAATACCATTTAAACACACTCTGGTATTTGTGGTGGAAAAAACACCTCAACTTCATATGCATAATGATGGGCTTGGGATGACTCAGGAAAGAAATCCTGGATTGACAGTGGACTGTTCTTACGAAAGCATCAGCACAGTTAAAAAGCAAGGAAGGGTGCTAAAAAATTATTACTGCAGAGAACACAACCAAACCTACCTTTATTCAACCATCTAAGAAACTCAATTGCATCCTAGAAGTTGTAACTCTGGCCAATTTAGAGATGAGAATTAGCCAGGCTGACCATGAAACCATTCACCCACACAACCAAACCAAGCTCATCATGCCTGCAGCCATGGGATTTGCTCAGCTTCTGGCCACAGTGCAGGAAGAACTGAAAGAAATCTCCCCAGGCAGACAGTCCTGTCCTAGTCAGTGAGAGATGTCCACTTCTCCTGCCTTCAACCAAAGTATGATTTGTGAAAATGGTCACACAGAGAAGCTGCTAATGTTAGGCACTCTGTTATTCCAACTACGTCAAAAGCATCTAAATTTTTGAAAACTCTTTACATTATTAGAATTTAAATAAATTAAATTAGATCTTGCTTATTTTGAGGCTAGCAGCAAGTAAGCTAACATCAACACCCTCTCTTGACTGAGCTGCCCTCATTCATCCCCAAATGCAGTTCTGCTTCATCAGGCATGCTGGTAATGAAGCTGCTCACCTGCAGGGGCACCTCCACTTACCTGTCAAGACACCAGAGAAAAGTGAAATGAATGACAGCCTCATCCAGTGCATGCCAGGTCAGGATTTCTTAAACCCTGGCTTCTCCAAACTGATTAAGTGCAGTCTTACAGGGAAAGAAGAGAATCCAGCTTGGTAGCTGACTGTTCTTTAATAAAATACTATACTTTAAATTCATGTTAAAGCTTATTCCACACCTGAGTCTGCCATTCGTATAAATACTTACACTATAAGCTTAAAAATAAACATTAAAAACCACCATAAACTTAAAAATTAAAAAAAAGAGCGCATGGAAAGAGTATGACCAGATTTTACACAGAAGCTGTGAAAAAAGAACAATACATATTAGCAAGAATTCAGGAGCTGCTGTAAAGTCTGGAAAAAACAAACTGATAAGAAAGTGCTGCACTTTCAAATTCTGGATTTAAACCAGAACAATAACGTCAATGAAAGACTGTAGATGTCAGGCAGATAATTCCGCAGCCAGAAGAAAGACACCCCCTTCCCTCCATCCCTAAATCCTCTTGAAAGACTTCAGCCAGATGCAGTCTAATCCCAAAAGTGCTCAGACAGAAAATGAAGCAAAATTATTCATATGTAAGCTTTACAAAATGCTAACAAACTGAGTTAAGCAACAGATCTGCCTGGCAGCTATTAGAGCAATTATTTGAGACAGTAGTGATACAGTGAAAAGATCACAACCTGCCCAAGACTCTGAACCAGCTGCAATTTCTGCATCTCTCGCACACACAGACATCAAACTCTGAATAGAAGTAAAACATACCTAAAATGATCATGATCACTATTAAAAAGTTACTCAAATATTAAGCTCATCTGTAATTACCATACAATTATGGTGCTTTCTTATTTTATAAAGCTGGCACTTTACCTCAGTGACTGACCCATCCGAAACAATTTAGGGCACTTTAACTCAAAAGTGCATTGGCACAATATAAACAGACTAGCAACAGGTCTTCCTAAGATGTCACACTGCAGATGCTGTTAAAACCAACAGAAAAATATTCCTGACTGGCTTAAAGCAATTGGCATCTCAGACTGGAAAAGGAAATTATCCCACTGCAATGCAGACACAATGAAGATGCATACCCTTAAGGAACTAATTTCCATGAAATCCAAGTGCATTTTCCATAATGCAAATGAAAATGCTTTTGTCCTACAGCGTGCCAAGACATGCACACAAAACCTGTGTCATAAGTGGCTCACTTCACAAAGTGAGTGATGCTTAGGTGGGGAAGGTGGCAAACCATGAGACAGAAAGGGAAAGTAAGGGATAGGCTGTTAGAAGAGGCTTATTTAAATCCAGGATTTGAAGGAGGTATGATTTCATTATTTGAATAGTACTCTGAATAGTCTTTTGATCACAACATAAGATTAAAAAGCCTAGGCTTTTTTGACATAGGAGTATATAAATTTTTCTTCAGGATTATGGCAATCCCACTAGGGTACCTATGTTCATCACACCCCAGCTATCCTGTAGCCCCAGTATGCTCCATCTGGCTGGTATCCACACCAGATACTTCCATCCACCACTTCCCACAGATGTGCCCAAATCCCATCCCTAATCACAGCTAGATTCCCCCCACTGCTGTGGCTTGGCTGAGATGCACTCAAGGTTTGGAGGACCAGCAGTGGTTGTGGGGAGTGGGAACAAGAGAGCCGTGGAGGAGAAGGAAGGAAGATATGAGTGAAGAGAGAGTCTTCCTGTTCATTCTGAGGACCTTTAATTTCATGTCACACATGGCAGGATCACTGACAAAGGATCAAAAGTAAAACAATGCAAGAGCAAGCCAGTAATCTACAGTCCTGCATCATATAATGAGCTACCTGTGCATTCGATATTGCATGAGAAGTACTTCACTGAGGCTACCAAGACAACCTCTCCACAACTGGATAATGACAAAATTCAAGCTGTTGTACTGTACCCATTAGGCCATCCGATGGGAATTCGTTTATCCCAACAGGACCTCTTCCTCTTTCAATATACCCAACTAACTATTAGTGGTAATAACTAGATTGCTTTTAGCCACAAAGTCCTCTGCAGCCTTAATGCTTCATTCATCACACACCTCTCAAAAATGTGTCCTAAATTGACACTCATTTAATCATTTGTTTTTTTTAATAGCATTCTTGACCCTGGTATCAAACTACTGCACACCAACAGTATCCCTCCTGCTTCACTCTCAAGACCTGCACATCTCCAACTCAACCTCAGCGTTTTCCAGAAAACAAAAAAATACCTGTCTGGCCAAACCAGCACCACTTGGAATACAAAGCATCACTGTGTCATGCACAATCTGTCAAAGGAAGCAATACACAGAGAACATGCCAGTCACAGGGAACATCCCAACACTCATGCGTTTGAAAGCCGTGCAACACATAAGCAAGGACTCCACGCATTTATTCAGACTCTTCCTAACTTCAGAACACCTGCCTTCACAGATCCAACAGTCTTCTGAATGGCAGCATGAGATAAATCAAATACAGACAAAAGGAGTGGGAAAAGTTTAGAAAGAGACCAGTACACATAACTCAGTGACAGGTCACAGCAAGACACGGTGTATTTCAGGATTTCACTTTTCTCACAACTGCTATCAATGAACCATAACAAACCATTCTCCAGCAACACCTGCTAACAGGGAGTGGAGTAGTCAACTGAGAAGTAACTAAGCTATTCCTGAACGGTTCACAAGGTAGCAATGGTATGTAAGAATATTTCTACTATTGTACTTCAGAAACTATTCTGGAGATTTTTGGCATCAAAAGAGCTGGATAGGAGTCTGGGAAGCAAATTAGCTCCTTGCTATTATGAATTAAGGTCTTTCTGAAGTGCAGCTCTACACCTTCTGTTTCTGGCTGGATCATTTTTGAGGAGTCACATATTTCCTTCCTGAATAAACAAAAGGAACTAAAAATATTTATTTCAAATTTTTATTTGTCCAAATCAACTACAATCAATTTACGTCTTTGACCAATATCTCCCTAGATCAATCTTGCCAATAAAATATGGCACCTCATTTGTGGTTTTAAATAAAATACTTCCACCAGGGACATGTTGTACTGATATATCTCTAAAAAAAGATACAACTGTGAGTTCTCTGCAAGTTCATCCAAAGTCCTGACTGCTGAGGGAAAAAGAGGAACTGCACATCTGAAACTAATGAGAATAAATGTAGTTGCCAGTATAATTAATTTAAGAACCTGAAAGTGCTTTACAGATGTTCATTGGTACACCACCTATCCAAACCAATAAGCATTGTTCATCCTGTTAGATTTAGCGAATAAGGGGCAGTAAAGTTTCTTTTTTACAGCAGAAAATTACTCACTGGCAAAGTCAAACAGAGGTGAAGCTGAAGACACACAGAGAAATGCAGCTTGAGGCTCAATTGCTCATTACCACACCCTACAAGCACTCAATTTATTAAGGTATCATTCATCTCATCTAGCCCAAGAACATCGTAAGTTTGATAATCCAAACTCCAGAGTGTGCCACCTGTGACAGGGCAAGATGCTAAGCCTGGTGCTGCAACTACATTATACCAGCCAACATGGGAGCCCCACCAGTGCAGACAACTTCCCACAACTCCTGCTCCTCAAAAAAGATAAGACCTCTGTGAAAAAATCTTGAAGGAGAGCACCTGCATGATCAGGAGGTTATCACTTTATTTTTACCAATCTCTTACTGGCTATTTCACTTATACTGTTCAAAGCCAGTTTCCTATATGAGGTTGGTGGCACTGTCACAGTAAATATTAAGGAGCAGGGAAAAGTGAAAACTTCCCAACTGAATACTATCACAAAGCCCCTCTCAAATTTTATTAGTTTATTAAAAAAAAAAAAAAAAAAAAAAACAGAAAAGCAGTGACATTACTACTGCTGCTACACAATTCCCTGGCAGACTAATAGGTCCTCACAGACAAACAGGAATACATCATCTACATACCAGGCATCTAAATACTTCAGGTAGCCACCCAACTGTAGGTTTTGCTACATGCAGTGTATTTAACTATTTTTGAGTATTTTCTGCTCAGAAATTGTTATGAAGTTCCAAATGAGAGTCATTACACCATGTCTTGTGGTCTGCAATGCAACTGCAGATTTTACATGTAATCACACCTCTCCAGATACACTTTGTTTTCCAGCTATCTAGAGAATGAAGATTACACAATACTTGGAACTTGAGCTTGCCTAAGTAAGTTGTTATAAAACTAGCTACGCAGCCTGACACATCACCTTGAAAGAAAGTAAATAACATTCTCCTCAGAATAAAGCATAGACTCAAACAGTCCCACCAGGGGATCTGATCAATGCCTAACCAATGCTGCATAAGAGTTAAGAAATGGTTACATTTTTCTGTCTTTGGACAGAGGCAGACTTACTGATCTTCCCAATTACTCCTTTAACATTGGTAGGACATTCTCAGCTCATTTAAACAACTCACGGGACAAAGATTCACCATCCACCTACCCATAAGCTACTTTCTATCCCTTTCAATGTTTTCCCTGTGACCAAAAGGTATTCAGTAGCAGAGAACATTTCCTTTTTAGTCATGTGTATTGCAGAAATACCAAGCAGAAACCCGAACAATCACTTCACATATAATTATAAAAATATGAAGATATTGGTTGTGCCTTTTAAAAATACAGAGCACTGTCTACAGTCTATGCTGTAATGCACACGACACCCCAGGGCATGATAAGCCCTTTATTAATGTTTGCAATAAAAAGAACACTGCAGAACAATTACATGCCGTAGCCATGGATTTCCACAATCAGAGCTCTACCAGCAGCCAGTGTGTACTCACAAGGTGTTGAGACCTCAGGGGAGGGTGATGTTTGCAGCAAACTAGTGGAAATATTTCCAATGGAGTTTTCAGGTGATGTCAACAACAGGAAGGATGACTCTGAGCCAGATTTCCATTTCTCATCAGACGCGGCCTTAAAAGTTGGAACAAGAGCGTTAAGACTCCTCATTTCCACCCCCAAACCTGTAATTGGACCCCTACGTCGACACAGGCTCCTGTACCTACGCGGCATCCCGGCGGGTCCGCGTCTGCTCGACGGGGGGATTGCTCCCCGGGCCGGAATAAGGGAACACTTTCACTACTCGGGTGCGGGGCACCGGCTTCGCCGCGGTCCTCCCCAACTGCAGCCCCGCCACAGCCCGGCCGCCTCCGCCATCACCTGTGCGGCCCCGCCAGGAGCTCCCGCCCGGCCCCCGCCGCCCGGCCCGGCCCGGCCCAGCCCCCGCCGCGCCCCGCTCCCCCGCCCCACCGCAGCCACACGCAGCCCGCGTTGCGGGGCGCAGGTCGGCGCCACGCTCACCTGCGCTGCCCCTCCAGCGGCACCGCTCCCGCCGGGCCAGGCTGCGCTGGGCTGGGCTCGGCACTGCCCCTCCAGCGGCACCGCTCCCGCCGGGCCGGGCTCGGCACTGCCCCTCCAGCGGCGCCTCTGCCGCCGGGCCGGGGCTGCCCCGGGGGAGGCGCCGCCGCCGCCGCTGCCGTGCCCGCTGCGAGGGCGACACCGAGCGGCCGCAGCGGGCGGGCAGCGCCCATCGGCCGGGCCGCCTCCGCCCCGCCGCCGGGCGGCCGAGCCAGGACGGAGCCCCGCGCCCCGCGCCCCGGCCAGCAGCGCAGGGCTCTGGCCGGAGCAAAGCTCCATGCGGGATGGACGCGCTCCTGGACCGAAGCTCCTTTGCAACTTAATTATGGAAGCTCATAATAATTTGCGTAGGAGCAGAAGCGCTACAAAACCACAGAATCACAGAGTGGGTCAGGTCGGAACGGACCATTGTGGATCACCTGGTCCAACCTCCCTGGTTAACCAGGGTCGTCCTAGAGCACATGGAACAGGACTGCATCCAGACAGTTCTTGAATATCTCCAGTAAGGGAACGTCCAGAGCCTCTCTGAGCAGTCTATTCCAGTGCATGGTCACCTGCACAGGAAATAAGCTCCTCATGTTCAGGTGGAATTTCCCATGCATCGATTTCTGCCCATTGCCTCGTGTTCGAGTGGTTGAGACCACCGAGAAGAGCCTGGCTCTATCTTTTTGATAACCTCCCCTTAGATATTTATACACAGTAATGAGGTCTCCCCTCAGCCACATCTTCAGCAACCAGGCTCAGCTCCTTCAGCCTTTACTCGTAAGAGAGATGTTTCAGTCTCCCAATCACCCTCGTTGCCCTCTGCTGGATCTTGTACCGAGGAGCCCAGAATTGGACACAATGAAATTCCCCCAGTTTCGGGGAGGCCAGATGCCCTTCCTTCCAGCAAGGAGCCTGCCAGTGGGCTTTGAAGTCTGAGCTGAATGTCAGAGAGGGATGCCTTGAAAACTGACTGTGCCTGCTTACTGCCTCACCTACCCCTCCAGCTATCACAATATCCCTGGGACCTTCTGCTTACCCAAGTCATGTGTTTGTGTGGGCAATTACGGGTGAATGTCAGTAATTCACAAACTGGTAGAGAGGCAAGTTGGACAGGACTATCTGCAGACACTGGGAGAGGAGAAAGGAGTTTATATGAGTAGGCTTAGCAAAATGATAAAAGTGGGATTGGAAGAAGAAGGAGGAAACAGAAAAGAAGCAGCTGTTCCCCATACAATGCTTGATGTCACAGGCACATCACTTTCAAAGGCCGTTCCTCTGGTTTGAAGGCATTCTCAGAATGCCCTAACTGAACTAATGCCCTAAACAAACTAAATATTGAAGTATCACAGGCACTTCCTAGTTATGTCATGAACTCTTTTTTTCAGATTATTCTACTTACCAGCATGCCTTTATCACTAAACAATTACTATGGTAGTCATTGTTCTGTGGCAATAGTCATACCAGAGGTTCACATCAAAACCCTTGGTGCTCCCCAGGAAAGACTGACTGACTGGATTTATTGTTCTTACGTCTCCCTAATCTCAGCAAGGCTTTGTCAAAACTATAGCATTAATCTGAAGTCTGGTGTCATTACTGAAGTTAAAGTGTAGTTGCTGAAACACATAAAAACACACTGTGATTCTTCACACTACAATTTTGTTTGCTCATTTTCATATTCAGGATCAGGTTACTTCATGTGAATTTTATTTAATTTGATACTGTGCAAAATTCTAATGCAGCAATAGAAGTATTTGTGTGAATAACAGTTAATCTGTATGTTAAGTAAGTTTCATATGTGTAAAAGTTTGCAGAACTATTTTGGTTATGTTTGATCATTATGACTGAGAAACAAGATGCTAGCCCATTGTAGGAAAAGGCTTTCTTGACACTGATCTGTCACCAATGTATTTCATGGAAATTGTCACTCTTTAACAGGAACAGGAGACCCTATGGTGATCCTGCAAACCTAAGTGCAGCTAGGCTCCTTGATTGCATGAATGTCAGCGGGACTGTGCCTTGTGCTTAATTAACATTAACCTTTTCTAATACAGACAGTCGATTTTGTATTTTTCTGGATTTTTTTTCAAGTGGGAAGAGAAATTAATTAAACAGAAAGTATCTCATGTCTATGAACTGCAGCTCTCCATGGACAAAGTCCTGTCACATCTATACACTGTACATGTCATATATGCAAAGACTCAGCCTCTTATTTACCTGCCCTTACTACAAGTCCTGTGACTGGAGGCTGGGCGCTATTTCATCATGTGCACCCAGCTTCAAAGTCAAGTGACCTGACAAAAGGAAAAGAAGAAAAAGACCCAGTGCAGAGGGGACTGATAACAACCTGGTGGCAAAGGGACAGAGGAGGAGCAAGTCCTGAGGTTTATGCAGAATCCATGACAGATTACACTGCCAAGGCATTGGCAGAAATGCTTCAGCCCTACTCTAAAAACCTATCTGGCAATGGGCCTGGAGACTATGTGAACCTGAAGCTGTGGTCAGGTAGGAGGTCAGTTGCGGGAAGGTTTTGGGAAGAGCTGTATTGTAACTAGTCCTCTTTTTTGAGTTTCTACACCCTGATTTAGTATTTTAATACATCCAAATTATTCTCTCTGTCATTGGTTATGTTTCAGAGCTCTTTGTATGGAAGAAATCTAATACAGACAGATTTCTGGGCAAGACCCACTATCCAAAGCTGGCCTTGAAACCTAACAGCCCTTTGTGCATATAAGTGGTCAGCTGGTGTGTGAGACACCTGGAAACTCTCTTCCCCTTTCCATCAGTTTTCAGCAGGCTAATGCCTGCCAGGGCTGTCCCAAGACACAATGCTGAAAGTATGACTGGTAAAAAAATCCTGCTCCAAACCAACGTCCTAATTCCTTTTACAGGATTTAACTTTCAAACGTTTCCCACAATCTTTTAGTATATTGTTAATCTGTTCAAGCAAAACTTCCAAGCAGGTTGGTAAGTTGAGAATAAAGGCAGGCATTTCAATAAATTTGTATATTAAGAGACAAGGGGGATTTCTCCCACCTCTGAACAGATATGAACCTCTTTTATCTCCAATGGGTTAGTGCAGCCTGGAATGCCTGGTGATAAGAAGATTGTCATGCAGCAGAGAGGTGGGAAAAATAATTAGCTGCAGGAGAAAAGCGGAGATTCCAAACAGAAGTCAAATAAATATACTGGATGCAAGGAGGGAGAGCAGGACAGGAAGAAGTAGTAAGAGAGAAACAGAACCAGAGGAAAATTTGGGGTTGGAGAATCAGGAATTCAGCTGCCAGTCACCATAGTGGGCAGCATGGGATGACAGCCAGGGGCCAACACACACACTCTGGAGCTTAGACTGGTACAAGACAAGAAAAGCAGCATTGGAAACTCCTAAGAAAGGGCCTAGGTGATAGGCAGGAGGTCTGTCTTTGCAGAAAAGGCAGAAGAGGAGGAAGCAACAGCAGGGAGATGAATACACCTTGGTCTGTCAAGGACATCAAAATCCCAACTGAGATTTCACTACCATGTGTCTCTTAATGTTCCTTATTAATCAAGTTATAATTTCTAAAATAATATCTCTAACCCATACTGCAAATACATTACCACCCACCATCAGTGCCTGGCTTCATTTTGGACTTGCCCATGTGGTGACACAATCGGCATGGAAGGAGCGTGGGGCAGGCAGCAGGCAGCGCTGACAGCACATTTGGGGCTGAAGCAGGCTTGGCAGATCGGTGAGCTGAGCAGCACCAGGCACACACTGGTCCTGCCCATGTCCCACACTCTCCCACATGGTGAAGGTGCTTAGGGGTGGTGCAGGAGAGTCCCAAGTCTGTCTTTGGGGTTTGTGCAGGGTGAGGTTGCAGGACATGACCAAGAAGAGAAGGTTCAGGGGACACCTTACCACTCTCTTCAACAGACTGAAAGGAAGTTGTAGCCAGATAGGGGTCAGCCTCTTTGCCCCGGCAACCAGTGACAGGAGGAGAGGACATAGTCTTAAGTTGCCTTAGGGGAAATTTAGGTTTCGCATTAGGCAGAAATTCTTCACAGAGGGAGTGATTAGATATTGGAATGGGCTGCCCAGGGAGGTCGTGGAGTCACCGTCCCTGGAGGTGTTTAAGGAAAGACTGGACGTGGCACTTAGTGGCATGGTGTAGTTGACATGGTGGTGTTCCGTCAGTCATAGGTTGGACTCGATGATCTCAGAGGTCTTTTGCAACGTACTTGATTCTGTGACTGTAAGGATTCTGAGCAGGGCTGCTTGTAATACAAACGCCAGGTGCTGTATCTCGTTGCCGCTGCCAGGCACACCTGGCCACTCCGCCCGCCCACCGCCTCGCGTGTGCCCCGCTCCCACGGGTGTCTCTCGGGACAGCAGGGCCGGGGCGGGCGGCGGCGGCGCCGGCAGGCCCCGGACCCGGCGGTGAGCCCGCAGCCCCCGGCTGTGCCCGCCGGCGCTAGGGTGCCCGCGGCGCGGCCGGGCTTGGGAGCGGGCCCGGGCGAGCGCGGAGGCCCTGGCGGCCCGTGACCGGGCGCGTCAGGTGACGCGGGTCACGCCGCCTCCCCGCCCGCCCCGCCGGCAGCTGCGCCGCGCTCCGCCAGCGCCGTGCGGGGGGAAGGAGGGGAGCGGCGGCGGGCGCGGCGCCAGCGCGGGACCTGCGCCCCCCGCGCCCCGAGCCCGCCGCAGGCAGAGGGGCCGCGGAGCCCCGCGAGGAGCGCGGCCGGCATGAGCCAGGTGCCGAGGAAACTGCCGGAGGAGGAAGAGGGGGACGAGGAGGAGGAAGAGGAGGAGGAGATCGTGGGCTTGGCGGGCTACGCCGACGGGGCCGAGTCCTTCTCGGACGGCGACGCGGAGAGCGGCGGCGATGAGGCGTGTGAGTGCCGCTCGCGGCGGCCGCAGCGGCACCGGGGGCGGCGGGGAGCGGCGTGGCGGCGGCCGCGGGGCTGCGGGGGCGGAGGCTGGGGCTGCTCCCGGAGAGCCGAGGGGCAGCCCCGGGCTCGGAGGAGGCTGCGGGGCAGCGGCAGGCAACGAGTGCGGGTGTGGAGCGAGGCGGGGCGGGGGCCGGGGTGAGGCCGGGACGGTGGGGGGGGGGACACGGGGCCGCCGCCAGGAGGTGAGGTTTGGCGGCTCGCGGATGTGGGTCAGGGAGGAGGCGAGGCTCCCCGCGGGGTTTGGGGCACGAGGGGAGCAGGGACAGCGGTGTGGGGGAGACGAGGCGTCCAGAGGGAGGGCAGGCCCAGCTGGGGACGGGGTTGGGCGCTGAGAGGCCGGGTGGAGCGGGGATGCTGCCGAGGTGGCCATGGGAAGGGCCGGGACGGGGACAGGGTGCTCGGTGGGTCAGAGGATGCAGGTAGCTCTGAGGCAGGCGCTGGGCAAGGGCTGACAGGTAGCAGGACGCGTTGGGAAAGAGGGAGGAGGCAAAAGGAGTGCAGGCAAAATGTGTGTGTGTAATCTCTCATCAGTATTCTTCATGTCTGGGGTGAGAGTTATTAGTTATTAGGGGCCACAGCTTGATGATGTGACCCGAGTGTGCCAAGGAGGTGGGGGTTGGGTGTCACGCTATAAAAGGCAAGCGGCCACACGCAGCTCTGTGTCCCGGGCTGCTCCGCAGCTGCGAGTGTCAGTCCCACAGTGGCAGCCTCTGCTACATGTCCGTCTGTCTGTGCTTGTGAGGAGCCGCCTTACTCACTGCATGTCCGTGGCAGTATGGATGGTGATGCTGAAAAGGACGGGCTTACCAGGAAAAGCAGTCTCATTCAGTAGAAAAAGGAAATGCCAGCTCAGAGCCTGTTGCGTTCATTCAGAGCCTGAATTCATTCTTCTCAGACATTTTTCACAAAGGAGCTTGGAGGACTCTCAGTATCGCAGGACAAAAAAAGAAGTGCATTTTATAAGAGAATAATAAAAGGCCACATGTTTTAAGTCTACTTTGATATTAGTGTGCAGAACACTTCTCCTTAACGGCCCAGTCCTCCAGACTGCCATGGGAGGTGCTGCATTGACTAATGTAATTTTGGGGAGGGGAGGAAGGTCAGTGCTTTGAGTATAAGCCTTCATGGTTAAAAGCTATGGGAATGTTAGACTGTAAGAGCTGTAACTGAGACTAAATAAAGTCTTACTTGAACCTGTGAAAGAATTGCCTTCATTTTGATGCAAAGAGAATAAAATTTAATGCATTTCTTTAGTTCTACACTAACTTAGTACTTTCTGTAGAGAAGTAATCCGTGTTCTGTCTTCAGATGGATTTATTTGGATATTTTTTAATAGGAACTTGTTAGACTGCTAAAAATTGCAATTGCTTCTTTATAGTAACACCAGAATATTGTACTTAACAGAAAAAAAAAGCATTTACATCCCGAATAGCAGGAGAAGACAGCCCATGCAGGGACTATTTTACACAGGATTAAAACAAAATCCACTTTAACTGTCCAGATTCCCTGTTTTTCTGTTTCATTTTGAATTCTCTGGAGAGAGAGTCATACGGCATCTGAAATGGAGGGGGTTGGGATTCGGCTCTGTCTTTTGTGTTACACTGGGCTGCAGGGCAAGGGGCTTCCCCCTTTTTTTTGTCCTTTCTTCCTGGCTCTGTTCAGCCAGTAGACCAAAATTCAGTGTCACAGCCTCCACTTTTCTAAAAAGAGAGAATGAAAAGGGCAGTATAAGAAAGGCTTCAATGCATGGCTGTTGACAGTGAAGAGAGAAGCCAGGCTTAAAAGTAAAAGCATAATTTCTTCTTGTAAGCATGCAGAAGATTTCGAAACTTCATATTGGTCATCTCTCATCCCATACTGGGTTTGTGTCTCCAGCTTTAATGCTGAAACCATGGCTCTTGTCCTTACTGTACATATAGGGTCATACTCAGAGACCTTAAAACACTTAAATTTGCATAAAGCCTAGTCATATTTTTTATAGATGCAATTAAAAAGTATTTAGAACCAGGGAAGCCCTCTGCAGAGTGTCCAAGGAAGTGGCTTTAAGACATACCATCGCAGAGTGCTGCACTTGTGGCAGTGTGGAACCAGGTCTCCTGGTTCTGAGTCTTCTGTAGCCACAAGAATTTCCTTCCACCAGGCGTTTCTGCAATATCTATGAACGCACAGTGGCTGAACAGCCTTCTTCATTGCATACAAGCCTTTTCTGTTAACTCTTCAGTCTCAGGCCATCTGTTAGCGTTGAAGGTGTTCATTGTATGTGTAAGGGCATTGTCTTGACAGCAGTCCAAAGTGCTGCAAATGCCACAGTCACAGCAGTACTGGAAATGCTACAAGATTAATGGGTTTGAAAGCAAGAATAGAAAGTTGGGGACTGCTACCTCTCCTTTACACAGAAATGGTTAAAACTTAATATAACTGCATTAGTGGGGAAAAAAATAATTATTAGCTCTATTAGTTTAAAACTAGACTCAGGGGCTTGTTACCTTGCAGATGGTAACGTGAGCAAAATAATTCCTTTTGCCTTTATGTTACTTGAACAGATGAGCTGTGATGTTTTATTTGGATATTTGAAAGCTGGTGGGATGTACAGAACGTGGCATCCCCCCCCATCCCATACGCCTGCAAAGCACTGATAGTCACATGCTTTGACAATTAATTAAATTTATCTGGAATTCAGAATAGTCTTCAAAAACTGTTTTAGTTTTCTATATATATCTAATAGTGTGAAGGAGATACTGAAGTATTCATTGTGTGTTGTACATCCTGGTGAGACAGGTTGGGACTGCTACGTGCAGTTCTCAACTCCTCAGGGCTGTGATCTTCTGCATGTTGCAATGCATGCAAAATGCACTCCATAAGCAAGGACACAACTGCAGTTAACAGAAGTTTTGTAAGGAATTGAGTGCATCTCTGGGGGAAAGTGCTTTTAGGTTTGTTGAGTTAAATTTGTGAGTACTTCAAAGGATAGGGCCTCTAACCAGCATGGCTTCTCTTCTTTATGGCTGCTTAGAAAAGTTGAAATATGAAATACGAAGTTGAAATTAGAGACTGGCATTTTACAACATTTACTCTTTGCAAAAGTGAATGAAGCAGGAAATGTGTTGCATCTCACAATAGGGAAAATTATCTTTCCCGTTATAGAACAGAGAAGAGTTTAGTGTTTCTCTTGGGCATATTATGATCTCACTCAGTAACCTAGTCTGGGAAGTTGCAGTGATACATCTACTGGCATTTCTGTGGCAAATTAAAAAAGGAGTTGTCATGTACTCCTGCAAAGGAATGTGGGCAGGCAATGCATCGTCCAATTCCTTTACATATAAGGTAATCTCTTAACTCTCTCTGAGAGGGAAGTGCTATAGAAGCCTTGCTATCTCATCAGGTTTGGATGATACTCTTACATTTCCCTGTCTTTGAACTGGCAGGATTTCAAAAGCTAAATAACAGTCTTACTAGCAGAAGAGCTGGTCTTCATTCTTCTCATTGCTAATTCTGTTTGCAGTTGCAACTGTATTTTTTTTAGTATGGCTTTAATAGAAAGCAATTTCCTGCTATTGAGCATTACAATCAGTAAAAATCTAACAGCCTGGAATAATTAAATACCACAATGTAAAAACCCCAAGTTATTTAAAGTATTTCCTCAGATATATATGGGGTTTTAGTTTGTTTCTTAAAGAAAAGGGAGTTAGGTAGGTAGCCTGTCCTCTGGTTGTCTCATCAATGGTCAGAATTTTGGAAACTGCTGTCCACCTTCAACCAAATTTGAACAGAAGATGTCTCAAAGATTATTAACTTCCCACAAGTTTGAGGAAAACTGGCATTCAGAAGAGAGGAGAAAGCTAAATGCAGTGTCCTCAGAGAGGCAGGTGAGCAGCTTTGTGTGTTCACTGTGGCAGCAGCTGGCAGACGGGTGTACATGGTGTAGCCAGCTGAAATGTGCTGAGCTCCAGATCAGCCACAGCATGTCATATGTTACTTGGAGGAGATGTCATAAGACACACAGGAGGAAGTTGGTGTTATTGTGGTGGGAAGAGGAAGGGGACACAAAGTACAAATTCATGGTAGATGAGACTTTGTATGTTCAGTTGTGTACAGAGCAAATGGGAGGCTTTTTATTTTTTTGAAACACAATAAAACCTCAATCTGAAGACTGTTCTTTATATACTTTTATAAAGTCTTTGTAAAGCTTTGAATAAATTATTTTCTGTTAGCAAAAAAACCAGAATGAGGTGGAGGATACACCATTAAATCTTGCATTTTTTGTTTGGTTTATCAACAAGACTGTACCCCCAAAAAATAAAATGCTGTTACATCATCTTAGAACAGATGTTTAATACTCTTCTGGAGGCGTGAAGTGTTGTAGGCACATGTTTCTCCCAGCCAGAGGAGGTACTACCCCAGTTCAAGTTGATGGGAAGAGCAGAGCAGCACGTTGACCTTAGTTTCTTACTTCCTAAATTTGTTGTGTGTAGATGAGCAGAAGTGGCCATTGCTGTGTTTATAGGATGAGATTCTTACAGAGTAACCTGTCCCCACTCTGCCTGAAGGCGCTTCCCGTGTGCACTACTCCTGCCTGGCAGTGTTCATGTGTGGTAATTGACAAGACCGCAGTAAGTGCTAATACCTGCCGAGGCCTTTCAATTGTATTTGAACTGGACAGGATCCCTCAGATAATGAGTTGAAAACTCCTGTCAGTCACTGGTGACACGCGTCTACACCGAGTGGCACAACCTCTCACAAGCCAGTAGATGGTGCCAGGAGATGTTTTATGCTAACACTGCAATACCTTCAGTTTGAGAAGCCCTACTTCTCTGTCACTCAAATTCGGGAGGCACAAACAGACCTGGACAAGGTTCTGTACCCTCCTGGCAGACATACCCTGCACCTGTGTTTCTGAAGCTGTGAGTGGGGCTTCAGGCACACAAGAAGACTCAAGATGTGGTCACCACCCCTGGGTGCAAAACATGCTCCTAGGCAAAGGATTCCTTTAAGCTTTCCATCTTTTTTTTGCTGATAAAGCTATGTAATAAATTAGCAGGTTCAAATTGTTGCTGAGGTTTCTTGCTTTGGATTTTCATATTTTGAGAGTGAAGCTGACCACTTGACATATGCAGGGCATATTCAAGAATGATGCATGTGAATAAATGTGTGCCAGTTTTCTGCAATTCAAAAGTTATCCCAGTTGAAAAGGAGAAAGAAATGCAATTATGTTGTGCTATGAAGTATAATCTGAACAGTCTGTAGTGCAGTGGGTGGCAGAAGGTCTACCAAACCTCAGTGGGTAGTATGTTTAGCCTGTTGTGTGTGCAGTATTTTAAATCTGACCTCTCTGCACTCTTGAGTCGTACTCTGTGGATTTAGCACACACAATTCATTTTCTTGTCTTGCTTGTGTTTGACACAGCAGAGAGAGTTTCACAGAGGTGTTTCAAAGCTTTTTACATATAAGGGCAGTGCCATTTCACCTCAGCACCAAAAGACATTTCAAAGTTATAGGCCAACTAAATGCAGCAATTTAGACTGCTTTAGGTGTTTTGATTAGAGATACCTGAAGCTAAAGTTGGTGGGCCAACAGGAATGGATAGCTGTACATTCATGTCCTTACAGATACACCAGCATAGTTTACTGTTGGAACTACCTGATGCTGATATAATTGCATCAGCACCAGAAAAAGTGGTACTAGTTTCAAACTGGGGTAGGTAACACAATGAAAGTCCTGTGTTCCCAGGCCTTTGTTTTGCAAATAGGCAGATGATACACTGTAATCTTATTTATTGGATAACATACAGATCATAACACAAATTACAGAACAGCAGATGAAATGCTAAGCACCTTAGAAAAGGACTCCTCATGAGCTCAGTACTGTAAGTTCTAACATAGAAGAATTGTGTGCCTGCTGAGTTGAACTCTTCCTATAGCTCCTTGCATGTGTGATTTCATTTATTTAGTTATTTATTGGTTGATTGAGTTTAGAGAAAGGAAGCCCTCAGGTAGAAAGATCATGCAGAGGTACTTAACACATTCTCACTCTGTTCTTCCAGCAGTGTGATGTAGCTATCAGCTGAAAAGGGTGTTCGTTATCAGATGATACTCTTTTAAAGAAGAATACATGTGGCATAGTGTTAATTAGAGTAAAAGTAGGTATTTTAGGATGTCTGTGTGTGATAACAGAGTTTTCACATGCAAACAGAGCAGTCAAGCCTTCTACAGTTTCTGTCTTGGAGATGAGAAGTAGATTTTCTGATAGTATACCCTAAGGGGCAAATAATTCAAGTTAAAACGCCTGTAGCACTGCTCTCTAAGCTTAAACATTGGTAACATTTGCATAAATTCAAGTAAAAATTTCATGAAAATAAATACCAAGTGCATGTTATCTGGCAGTTACTAATTATATTGCCATAGTATATTCCTTTTCTTCTTGTGTGATTTTATTCAGTTTTGGATTTCAATGATCCCTTCAGTACTGAAGTTAAGCCAAGAATACTGCTCATGGGATTGAGAAGAAGTGGAAAGTCTTCCATTCAGAAAGTTGTCTTTCACAAAATGTCGCCGAATGAGACTCTCTTCTTGGAGAGCACAAACAAGATCTGCAGAGAGGATGTTTCCAACAGCTCCTTTGTCAACTTTCAGATATGGGATTTTCCTGGGCAAATTGACTTCTTTGACCCTACGTTTGATTATGAGATGATTTTCAGAGGCACTGGAGCACTGATATTTGTTATTGATTCTCAGGTAAAAAAAGGGGCTTTAAGCTACTTTTTTGTTTTCTTCCTTCAGCAATAGACAAATGGGTTGGAAAGCAGCTTTTTTCAAAGCAAATAAATAATCTACATCACAAATACATGTTAACAGAAGTCATTAAAACTTGAAGAGCTGCTTGGCTATTTTTAATCTCTCTCTGCAGTATGTTCGGAAGTTAACTAATTTGTTTTAACATCTCAAAGTTCTTGCTCAGATTCTTAAGTGCTAACAGCATGAGATTGGTGCACATGCTGGATGTAGGCTCAGACTTCTACTTATAAAACATTTAAAAAATCAAGCTGTTGTTGAGCTGTAGTACTATCTAAAAATAAGTATCATAAAATTTAATATATGTATTTTTAAATACTTTCCTAACTTGTAGCTCTTCTTTTTCCTTTATTAGGATGATTATATGGAAGCATTAGCTCGGCTGCATCTTACTGTGACCAGAGCCTATAAAGTGAATCCAGATATCAACTTTGAAATCTTTATCCATAAAGTGGATGGTTTATCTGATGATCACAAGATTGAAACGCAGAGGGATATTCACCAGAGAGCAAATGATGACCTTGCAGATGCTGGATTGGAGAAGATTCACCTCAGGTGAGAAAAGTTGCTGTGCAGAGAATGCTAAAGAGGAGAGCAGCTTATTTGACAAGTTACCATTTTCTGTTCTCTTGAAGTATCAGGCAACATTCTTTTGATATATGAAGGAAAGGGATGACCAGAGATACTGCATTTGACCTGAGCCAAAACATCTTATTTCTGATTGCTGTCTTGAATGGAAAGATGGAGAGCTGCTTAATGACGAACATGCCAGAGTCCTGTCAGTTTTTGCTGCAGTTGCTGTCTTGAAATAAGTTGGCTGGGACAGTGACAGCAACCAGTAGAGTTCCAGGCAGTGGAGTGTATATGCCACTACATCACTTTTGCCTTCTTTGAAAGCTCTCTGCCACACGGTCCCCTCCCAGTCACTCATCCCAGTCACTGCTCCCCTCACTGCTGCAGCCTGCTTGGAGCCACTTGGGAAGACCTGTGCTGTATCTTTGCCTTGTGTCTTCTGGTAAAATGTGTTACTGTAGCAAATAGTGACAAGTGGTGGACTTCTGCAGACTGGGAACCAGGGGACATCAAGTTGTCATGGCTTTCTTAGCACTTTAAAGCCATGTACAAATATATGAAAAAGAGAAGCCTGCTCCATGAACATGCCAGCTCTTTAGAGCTCTTAACTACTCATCACTGCACTGATAAATGGGTCCACAACTTTCAAAAAGTAGATCACAACAGACATGCTCAGTAATACTTCTCTCCTGAAATTCAATAAATATTTTTGTAAGAATACCAGCATGAGAGTTGCATTAAAAAGTTCTACATCAAGGTCTAGGTTTCAGTGTCTAAGTTGGGTTTTTTTCAATATAGAGAAGTCCTGTGCTTCAATCATACCATGACTTCTGATCATAGGGGCTAATTGCATTAGTGTAGCCACTTTCTGTCTGACAGTATTTTATTTCACTCATATTATGAAAGGCACACCATGTTCACAGTATGTGGCTAAAAGGAAAATGTGGTGACATTTTTTTCCAGCTTTTATCTGACAAGCATATATGATCATTCTATATTTGAAGCATTTAGCAAAGTGGTACAGAAACTGATTCCACAGCTCCCAACACTGGAAAACCTGCTTAACATCTTTATCTCAGTAAGTACTTACTATATCCTTTGTCTGTAGATCTGGCTATGTCCAACGTGCATGTTCAGATACTCTGTTCGCTGCCTTCTTAGAGCTCATGAGCAATGTGAACTCTCAGAACTTAGTTGAAATGCACCTCCATGCAACTTGGCCTCACCTCCATGTCTATTTAACAGTGTTGGTGAGCGACTGAGGTACTCATAGTATTTCCTGAGTCACATAAAGTGGATTAGCAGCCATCACTTTTCTGCTTGTAACATCAGTATGAAGGTTGCAAAAGTCTGTGCTGCATGCATTTGTTTAAGTTGCACTTAAAACTTGTAGGAATAAATATTTAAAGGAACTTAATCTAGTCCAGCGTCAGATGTAGAGCTGTCTGTAGTGCTTCCTGGAATTAATTTTACTTTGTGTTGGAAGTTTACTGTGCTTAAGAATATCTTCTTATATCATGAAATTTTTAGATGTAGAGTCCACCACAACTTTCGCTGCTTCCATAGTTACTCTGAAGGCCACTTAGGGAGCTTTGTATATCTCGTAGTTTGTTACCACTGTGGAGAAGATTGCTTGCTTCACTGCTCCACTCCTCCTGTATGTCTGATCCCTTCTTTTCCTTTGTACTGGTTCTGACACTCACCCGTTCCCTCATGGGGTTACTATGACATACATTACTATGACTGTTTAATTTAGTTAAAAGCAGGTGATGGAGGAGTCCAATGTGCTCTTGTTCTGACACAAGGTAAGAGATGGAAACATGGGGCAGTGAGTGAAGGGGAGCACAGGGAGTAGGTTGTGTAAAGGGGAAACTCCCTATTTTACCGATTGTTAAATCAGGTCATAGTGGCTCTGAAAACTGCACTCTTTCTCACAGCATTCTAATTTTGTACTTGGCATCTAGCACTAATTTCTGAAGCCTCAATTTCCAAGCAAGATACTTTGTTGTGTCTTTTTGTATTTTGACATAAGAAATTATTTAATATCATTCAACAGCCTGTAAGATAAAATTAGACTTCATGGTTTCTCAGTGTGAAAATGGAGAGAGATAAAAGTTGAAAGGGAAGGGGAAAGCTAGGAATACAGGAAGGTCATTCCAAAACTTATTCTCTTACTATTAAACAGCGTATTTATATTGTTTCATAATGAATAGCTTGCTGCAAAGATCTGTTTCTTCCAAAAGAGCTGGACTGTATACCAGTTATTATCATGTAGTCTCAAAACCCCACAACAGAAAGGTAATGAAGAAATGATGACAACAATTCTAGAGCAATTAGATAGTGGTTTTGGCACACAGTCTTACAGAGAAAGCTGTCTGAATAACAGTCTTCCTTGTGCCAGAATCACTCCAGTCACTCATTGTGAGTCAGATCTCTGTATGGAGTCTCCTCACTGTTCAGAGTTGGTGAAGGGTTTTTTACAGAATCTCCACATGAAGTGAGCACAAGCAGCTTCCTGAAGGACTGATGACAGTTGATCATGTGTCTGGAACACCCAGCTCCAATCCTACCTAGACTATCAGGTATAGCTTATAAGGAAGAAAAAGTATTTCAAATAAATGAGAAGTCCAGAAAAGTGAGGGAGGTGTGCTACTTCCCCTGTTCAGTATGGGAAAGAGTCTTGGACTGTTTCTTCACTCCAGTTTCTTAGTGACCTAGAGCTATGTGTAGCTGCATCACTATGTCCTCAGCATGCCTGCTGTCTACTTTTACAAGTATCTTCTGTCTGTAGACAGAGAGACTCAGAATGAATATTTGCAACCACAGGAAGATTAAACATCATTCTCCTGCATACAATTAGTTAGGGGGTGCCTTTTTACCTTGGCAACTTAGTCACAACAAATTTTGGCATGGATTTTGGTCACGCCTTACCTCAGGAAGCCAGTGTGTTGGATATCAGGGTGTGGGTGTATTCGTGTTCTACTTTTGGTTTGCAGCAGCATTCATGAGGAAGTGCTTTCATTTATGCCACGGAGACTTCCAGCACAAAAAGCTGACGATTACAAAAATAGATCTGCGATCACTCTTAAGTTCACAGCAGGTTTTTGCCCAAGTTTATAACACCACAGTGTGTGAGCATGTTTGATGGCCCATCAGTGTGATAATGCTGCTTCTGCATTCTTTAATGCAAAAGCTTGTAAGTCATAAAATAACAGTTTGTTTGGCACTCAAAATCCACATAAATCATAACTGACTAACACATTTACCAGCTTCATATAGAAGGATGTCAGTTTCTTAACTACTGTGGCCTTATCAACCAATCAAGTTGTGTGACATGGGAATGTGGATTTTCATTTGAGGGTTGTTAGTTTTATTTTGAGGGATATTAGAAAGTATGTATTAAGCAATTATTATAGTAAAAATAAAATAATGTACAGTTTTGATCATTTAATGATTGATATGTTGTAATCTGTAAACTCAAACAGAGTGCTTAAAATTAATTAATGAAATCTGCTGTTTGATGTAAGACCTGTTTAAATAATTTTTCAAAATTGATTCCTAACTGGATGTGACTGGCAGTATCCTCTGAAGTTTTTTCGAGAGTTGCTTTTTAGGGCCAAATTGTGGCTTACTCTTCATACATTAAAGACAGAAAAAGATAGGCCTGCTTACCTATCCTAGGAACTGGAGTAATACTACCACTTTTACCCATTCTATTTAAGGAATAGAAATTGTCTTCTACATCATCACACCCCATATAGTTGAGAAACATAGTTTGAATTTCAGGTACCTCATGGTTTTTACCTGTCCAAAATAAAATCTCATATATTCACTGCAGATTTTTCACAATGACTCTCTTGGCTCAGATTAACCACATTGATTCAGAGTGCTTTTAGCACATGTTGCATCTTCTCTGCAGACTAGGGTTGTGTCAGAGAGAACTGGTGTTTATTCAGACCCTGCTCTCATTTAATCAATGGCAGCCTTTCATTCAGTAAGGAACCCACCTGCTCTAGTAACAGAAACAGTTGATTTCTTATTATCATTTTCCCTGAGCATTAATGATGTAATCTCTCTTTGAATAATACTTTTTATCCACCTTTTCCTGTATTTTTATAACTTGTTATTGTTTCTACAATTTCTGTTTGGGTTTTTGGGCGGCTGGGCGGTGGGATGTTGAGTAATTTCCACACAAAAATCCTGGGAAATCCTTTGATTTTTAGGTTACAGTTGTACTAAAAACCCTGGGAAACGAAATATTTGAAGGCATGTGGGTAAATTTAGTGGTTACTACTCCTGGCAGTACATCTTACCATTTCACAGAGGTTTCTGTCACTGTACGAAGTTCTAAAGAAGCAAATATGTGCAGTTTCTCAGCAGGTCCTACCACAATGGATTAGTTGCAATTGAAAACAAGAATAGTTTAAGAGACCAGTTTCTGCCCTTACCAGCAGGTATAACTGCTGGCATGGAAAACGTCTCAAGATGGAAACTTTCTGAACTGTCACTGCAAGTACAGGCAGGCTGCAACACCTGGAGCTCTTGAGACCAAAAAATCACTTCTTGTTGTTAAATGTTACTATATTGTCACTGACATCTTAAAGTGCATCCTACCTGTACAGCTGAATTTGTTGTGTCTCTATTTGTGTAATACACAGTTTTGTAATTGACTTCTCATGAATGACACTGCAGGGCTCAAGTTCCAGCTTCTTCTGTCTGAAATCACTTGTATTTTCAAATACAGTTTTGGCAGTGAGTTATGGCTATGTACTTACATGATATTTCAAGTGAATCTTGTAATTAATCTTATTTGACAGCATCTGTTGAACGATGTGAGGTGCTGTCAGAATTACTATTGAAGAAGTAAAATTACAGACCTACCATATGTGGCCAGAACAACCAGAAAAAATATGCCTACATTTTTGTTCTGTGTGCTCAAAGAACATAGACTCATAGAGCCCTGTAGGCTGAAAGGGACCTTTAGAGGTCAGCTGCTGCTCAGTCAGACCAATTACAGCAAGTTGGTTATGGCTGGGTCCAGTTCAGCTTTGTGCATCTGGAAGGATAGAAACTCTACAAACTCTCGGGTCAGCATGCTCCCAATCCTCCACCACTCTTACTTTAATTCTTTTCTTCTTGTATCAAGTCAGAATTCCAGCCTGTGCCTTTTGGCTTCTGTCCTTCAACACTGTAGCTCTGAGAAGAGTTTGGCTCTGGCTTCTCTGAAGCCTTACATTAGGTATTTGTAGATAGCAATGAGCCTTCTCTTCTTCAGGTTGAACTAAGCCATTTCTCTGAGAGTCTTTTTGTACATCCTGTGCACCCATCTACCTAAGGTATCCACAGTGTACACTTTGTTTGAAAATTTTTTTATTACTGACTGACTTAATTATGCCACCCAGAGAGTCTTTTCCATTATGAAATGCAAGAAATTCACCTCTATACTGTTATTACTAATGGATGTTTGCAGCCTTAGCTCTGTGTGCAGTAATGGAAGAATGACGCCGCTTCTTTTCTTAAAGAAAATGCCCACAATACTGTTGGCCATTGTTCAATAGCATATCTAATGTTGGAAATTTTTCTGCCTATTCCAGGAAATACAGAAAGCAGGAGAGTCACTTTAATGACTTAACTATGTGTTAAATAGTTGACTTAGAAAAGAAAGAAGAAAAAAAGGAAAAGTTCTGTAACTACAAAAGAAGCTGAAACTATTAAAACTTGTTAGTGATTTTCAGTGTGGTTTTTGGTGGTTACAAAACTGCTGTGGCATCACTTCCAAACCATGTTAAAATGGGAATCCCATATATGGAGACAATTCAGTTGGATAGAGAAAGTTGCTTGTCTTCCCATATAGGTGGATACTGAAGTGTATTTTTTTATAGCTTGTGCTTCAGCAATACTGGGAAATTACCCCTTTTTATCATGCTGGGACAACTGCCCAGGTGTAATCCCTTGACATCAGCCAGCAAGGCTGCTGTTTTCAGTTAAGCAGTATACTTTTTTTTTCCAGGAAGCAGAGGCTTATGTCAGTTTACCTTACCTACACAAAGAGTAAGAGCTAGCATTCCTGGCTAGCTTCTCAGAGCTGTGAATACGATGCATCTCCAGTATGGAGAGTGCCTTAATCAGCTTGGCAGGATGACAGGAACATAGCTGTCATCACTTTAGCAAGCCTTAGCATTTTAAACATGGCTTTAACCACCAGTGCTACATGAAACCTGAAGGCACCCTCAAAACACTGGTCTCTCTCCTGTGATTCTAAAAGATGTTCTACAGAACCAGACAGTAGAACAGCTACAGACCACAATGAAAAAAATTCTTAATTTTCTTGAGAAATCAGTTCCTGAACAATACTTTCTTCTCTGTCCATCAGTGTTTTCTTTCCTTTGTTTCTATCTTCCAGATGTCCAGCTAGAATAACTTTAGATTACAGCTTTCTTTTTGTGTGTTGCTACAATTAAAACTTTAGATTACAGCTTTCTTTTATGTCTGTTGCTACAATTAAAACACCAAAAGCTTGACCTTGGAAGATTTTTCTGCCCTCCCCTTGCCCTCCCTCATTTTCCACTGAAACAAAATGTAATTTCTCCAGGTGGAGAAATTTGGGAGTTTCACTTGGCATTATGTCTGCTCATAGGCAGAAACTGTTGGAAGGTCTGTGAGCATTATGGTTTGCTACAAATACAACAGTGCTGTGTGTACAGTTCTTTCAAAATGAGCTTGATTGCAGTTTAACTTCTTTATCCTAGCTTCTTTATATAACACGCAAGTAAGGGAACAGAAAAGCTTGAGGTTAATTTGAAAACATGGCTTCCATTTTATTTTTCTTTTTTTCTTCTCTTGAATAGAATTCTGGGATTGAAAAAGCGTTTTTATTTGATGTAGTCAGTAAGATCTATATTGCAACAGACAGCACTCCAGTGGATATGCAAACTTATGAGCTCTGCTGTGATATGATAGATGTTGTGATTGACATTTCTTGTATATATGGGTAAGTAAATTGTGACTGTTTTCCATAAAGTTGTGTGCTGAGAATCTGAACGGCCTCAAAATTAGAGTGATATGGGTATAAACAATAAAGAGAATGGGTAATTTTCCAGGACAGGGGAGGAGGAAACAGCTGGCTTCTGAGGGACTGATCCTTCCCAGCAACAAGCATTGCTCCCTGTTCAGTCTCTTGTGAGCATCTTCCTCTTTCTATACTAATAATTTTATTTGGAGGAAGAAGTGGGAAGAAACCAACCTAAAATAAAAGGAAACATCATCTTTTTGTTCCCTAGGGATGAAGTAACAGAAGGATGCCTCCTGTTTCAAAAATAAGTGGGGCCATATTTAGTTTCATTTAATAGCCAGTGGCCTCTAATAGCCTCAGAGAATTGTTTCACTCTCACTTCAGTTCTCTGTTGCCTGTTCCCTACGTGACCTTTCTGGGTTTTTTCAGTTTCCCCTTCTTACACATTAGCAAGTGGAAATCTCCTCAGTTGGCATGTACATCTCCCTGCAAGTTATGTTTCTAGTGGCTTGGTCCTTGGCCAAATGTAATCCCAGCCATTCCTGGGAAAGGCAGGGGCACATGAAGAATTAGTGCATCAAGATGCTTACACTTGGAGGCCAATGCACTGCATGCTTAGAGAGTGGTAGGCTGGGGTAGGCTGCATTTGTACCCCCTGACAGACTTCTTGCACTCTTGGAGAAGGTACAAGGGAGAGTCCTGGTGCAGATGTGCAATAAGCACTGGAACAATAAATTGCTGAATACTTAACCTAAAATCTCTGAAGTTTGTATATTCTACCATATGTTTCAGATTTTGGAGTCATCAGTAACTGTACAAACTTGTTTTACAGAGGCATAAAATAAAGGATGCTGATTTTGTAAAGAGAAAGATCCTGCTGTGTAGTTCAAAAGAGTGTGCATTTAATAATTATCTGTACAACACCACTTGTGGGGCTCTTTATTTACAAAATATCATTCTGCCACTGTGGTTGTGTAGCCATTTAGCATTTATCGCCAAAGATCTGGTTGCCATTTTTTAGCTACAGGCTAAAGACATTATACTACAATTCATTTCTTGTCCTCTGTTCCTGGAGTATCTGTGGAACTTGCCACTTTAATATATTATTGAGACTAATTGTTCTGGGAGGTTGGTGATAACTGTCCATTTAACAATATCTGTGTGTGCATTCAGGAATGAGGACAAAATTACAGTGTTACAATGTACAAAAAAATAATACAGTGATCATCATGACACAGCATCTGTGAAGGAGAAATCTCTTTTCATAATGTGATGTTGCAAAAGCCAACAATCTCATGAGGAAAGTCTCATGATGTCTTAAACTATCAGTCAGCTGCTAGCGCTCAAGCAAGGTTACTGGGTTTGGAGTTACCAGTACAGACCTACTGTTCTGCATGTTTATGATAAGTCATAATATAAAGCACTGATTAAAAGAAAAGCAGCCTTGTGGTAACTGGGTGGTAACTTTCAGAGGAAAATATAAGGTTCCAGTTCAGGCACTCAGCAATCAACCAATCAGATTTTTAGCCCCAGATCTAAGGTTTGGTGTGTGATGCGATAAACAATTTAATCTCTGTCTTCTTAGTTTACGTAGTGTGTAGTTTGAAGAAGAGTCTCCCTGAAAGATTAAAATGAAGATTTCATAAAGTTTGAGATTCTTTGGTGAGAGAATCAATGTAGCAGTACTTTTGTTAGCTAATCTACTGTCTTATCTTTTCTTGTTTGTTTGAATATTGCTCTTTAGGCTTAAAGATGATGGCACTGGAACTCCTTATGACAAAGAATCAATGGCAATCATAAAACTGAATAATACAACTGTACTTTATTTAAAAGAGGTGACAAAATTCCTCGCTCTTGTTTGTTTTGTCAGAGAAGAAAGTTTTGAGAGAAAAGGTATTTTCCCCTTTTCTGGTATTACATTAATTTTCCATTGTGAGTTAATGAATAACTAAGGTTATTAGCTGATAACAGTTTCTAACTGTATCATAAATACTGAGGTAAGTACAGCTTGATAAAGCTTACATAACATGTTTAAAGGGATGAAAGTATTTGTGCTGGCATTAAGATGGGATGCAATCATAAACTTACTTGACAACTTTCTGATATGAAAGCATTTGAAAGTTTACATCCAATGCCATAAAGCTTCCCGTGCAACTGTAGAATATGTTCATTTATGTTGACTGACACTGATTTTTACCTGTTGACAACCAGCATACACATTTGAAACAGCTTGCCTGCCATAACCGAGGGAAAATTTTTGAAACTGACTGATAGAATATTCTTGCTTTTCGTATATCTGAAAGGAGGCTTTTGAAAAATTGCATATTTAGGACCTCGTCCTGATTAGGAGTGCTTTAATATTTTGCAGTTAAAGTGCATAAAATTTCTTACCTTTCTGACCCTGGTTAAGGTCAATACTGAACTCTTAGTTCATGACCTCTCTACTCACCGGCACGATGTTCACTGAGTTACTGGTCTTTGTGACATGCTCTGAGACCAAAACTCAGCAGTGGCAGAGCAAGCCATCACCTGGGCTTGTGTGCCCCATCTTGTGATACTCATTCACCAGTCAGTGCTGATGTGTTTGTGAATGCAGCACTTGTACCATGTCTGCTGGGTTGTTTGACAGCCTCTTGAGCTTTTGATAGAACTTAAACTGGTCAAATGTCTCTTCCACACCCCTACCACCTTTACTGCATGTGAACGTTTGATGCAGTCACCTTCTGTTGTAAGCATAAAAAGTGATACATACTTCTGCATACTTACTAACAGCAGGGTTTCAGAAAAGACACCGTGTTGAATAAACATCCATTAGGATTTGTCCAGAACTGTGTGAGGTTGTTGTGTCTACGTAGTTGGGACACTTGGTAGCCTACACTCTTCTGCAGTATGGTTCTGGTATTACAATGGAGATGAGCTTTTTGTTCTTCATGACTTCCAAGTAATATTTTGTCTGAACTCTAGGAAGAGGGAAAACAATTCCAGGGAAAAAACCCAAAGTGTAGCATGGTGGATTTAAACCACTTAAAAATATGTATCTCCTGTTAGGGAAATTGAAGTGGAAAATGCTGCAGTATTTGAGTTAAGAAAGCTTATGGCATTAACACTGAATGAGGTCATGAGCGCAGTACCAAAATTCTAAAATTGCATTGTGGTATTACAGAATTGTAGCACTCAGTAAGTCTTCCAATTGACTACCAATATGGCTTTACAGCTTTTCTGTGGGATCACATTCAGCCCACTGACATGGTAATGTTATCTGCCTATTATGTAAGTATCTAATCTAACAGTATGTCTATTGTATTATTTTTTAATTACAATGTAAGATGAAATACAGCTGGCTGAGATTTGGTAATAGTTTTATCAAGTATCCATTTCCAAGTTTATATATTGTCAAAAAATGAACATTTTTGATTCCATTACTATTTGATGCTACTTATTTTTATCACAGTTATTCTGTAAAGCAGATTTCCAAAATGACACCATATTTTATGAAAGATTTCAGTTTTTCTTCTAGTATACTGAGCACTTCTTCAAAGCCCTTTATTAAATTAAAACTCTGTTATCTGCCAATGAACTTCTATTTGTTTTCTCTTAAAACTTACAAGTCTATTTAGTAGTAGACATAGTATCAAGCTGTAATGCTTACTGAATTATTTGTATTTATGAAACACTCTTCTGCTTAGCACAGAAGAAATTCCTGGACAGTTCACAGAATATGACCTCCAGACAGAGAATATGGTATTTCACTAAACATAGAATATAAGCAATGTTTTCATTACCTTATTTATATGAATGTCCTTACTAATCTGTAAAACATTTCTGTCTCTGTAGGATTAATAGACTACAATTTTCATTGTTTCCGAAAAGCCATACAAGAAGTATTTGAAGTAAGAATGAAAGTAGTAAGATCTCGAAAACATCAAAGCCACCTGCAAAAAAATAAAAGACCCACTCCCAATGGGACACCAAGAATGCCACTGTAACTGAGGTTTTCTGGCAATGTGGCAAGCAAAGTTTTCATGAAGGTGACGTGACTTCTGCATCTCATTGCACTGAGTGAAGAGGAAAACAAATGGGACTGATGTATTATATGAATTTTCCCTGAACGTTCAGAAAGCACTGTTTAAATATTTTTATCCAATCAGTTTTTTTCATATAGTGAGCACTTTGAGCAAAATGTTGTATATATAAACATTGAGGTGAACACTTGTAAGAATTTTCTTAATATATGCTGTAAACCTTTTTCATGCCATATTAAGAAAAAACAGCTGTGACAGAAATACTGGGTACATAATTTGCACTTTTTCATGTTTTTCTTGTGGAGTTGGACTTTGATAAACTTAGTTTTTATGGTGATTTTGATGCATGGTGTCAGGTAAAATGTATGCTGTAGTTTATTTACCTGCTACAATCAAATTGGTTAGTAAACAATTAAGAAAACTTGGTACAATGCCTTTTTAAATTTGTGAAGCTAATACCTAACATTCATACAGATCTAATTTCATATATTTTTCAATTTGTAAACTGAAGAATAATATTGAAGTATTACAGCAATAAGCACCTTACCAGGTAACTGGTGGGTAAATATTAGCTTTTATAAAACAGGCTTTTGGCCAAATTTCATCCGGAGTTCTCCTTAACACTGGTCATGCCCTCTCTTGGGTCTGTTTTTATTATTTACCTCAGCATTTACCACTAAAATACCTTTCTATAAAGATGATTGTTTTGTAAAATGGCTCTATGTTGCACTGGTATTTTTATAAGGCTTCAGAGGAGTATGTTGTATCTGTGTGGCTGGATTTACATTGCTAAGTTTGTGTTGAGAGCCTGCACGTGTACAGTTGGTGCAGTGAAGAATCTGTGTGTATTTCCACCCTGATGTTCTGATGTACTGCTAAGTCATAAAGATGTGAGCACTGGGTTCTGATTCCCTCTAACAGGGGTACATCTGTGATTGAAATCAAGATGAGACCATTAAAATGAGGACTGGACAATCTACCTGCTGTAACAATCAGCGTACATCACTACTTTTTATTTTAATATTGAATATGGGCATATTTACCACAGGATCAGCCAGGACAGCAGAGCACTCTCAAACCTAAAAAGAAGTAACACTTACTTTCCATGTTCTGTACTCAGTGTTTTTGTTTAATTAGTGATACAACAGTTTAAGTTCTGGTTGGAAGGGAAGCTTTTTTTTAACCAATTGCATGCACAGTACAGTGGTTTTGTTGGCAGCTTTTGGGAGTGAGAAGAACTTGAATAGAATGGGAGGCAGCTTGCTGTACACCAGAAACAGGTAAGGGGAAATGTACCTTATTCACAGCTAATCTGCCCTTAGCCAAAATAGCTTTGGAAGCAGTCAGGAGGATAGAACCAATAGCTCCGTGAAGAGCTGTGTGATAAGTAACACAGTTCTAGCTGCTCAGGAAGGTAAGAAATACTGATAATAGTGAAAACCACTGATCCTGATGCTGGTGTAAAGAACAGTGACAGTAGCCATAGTCAAATCACAGTGTTTCAAAAACACAGAGTTCAAATTCCTTTTGGTACTGTCATCACCCATCATCCTAGTTGAGGACAATTCTTCTGACTAGCCCCTCAGTTAAAGTAATGCAAAGCTGTTTTCAGAGTTCACCAAAGCAGTGATGGGTAAGAGACCTTTTGGCAGCTTTCTACTTTCATTGAAGGGCTGCCATAATTTCTGGCCATGTGTTTGTCTTTCATTTGAGATCCACCATTGGGTCACAATCTCTGTCCTCCCTGTGCTCCACAAGGTCTAGGTGGCTATGTGGGACTAAGAACACCTACCAGCGTGGGCCAGATTTATTTTTTTTACAGTGTAAATAAAGTATCTCATCATAGTGGCTATGGTATGAGTCATAACTAAATGTAGCTTCCATATATTTGGCCTGAGTTCTGTGTAGTCGTGCATGCCCTTGTATTAGACCATCATCTTGCTTAAGACAGTGAAGTTAGATCTTGTAATCCCAACTAGAATTTGGAACAGACTATTTAGCATAATTTAGCGAAGGTGACTTCAGCCAACATAAAACTTCCAATTGGATATCATCCGAGTTAAGTATAATTTTCATCAGATTACTTATGTTTCAAATATAAAACTGAAAATGCTAAAAAATCATTAGTTTTTGTGTTTAACTTTGGTATTTTCAGGTTAGGTGATTACTCATTTCACTTTTGAGTAATCATTTTGTAATGTTCTAGCTGTGATTGTGTTCTAGAAGCGATTGAGCACTGAGTGAGGCATGCAAGGTTATTTTTAAGAACATATTTTAAAAATTTCTTTTAAAAAAAATTCTTTTACATTTTATTGAGAGTCTAGTTTTTGTTTTAAATTAAATATCCCATGTGCTACAAGAGCCACTTACTACAAGGCAGTGTTGATATACCTTTTCTAAAATTAGAAATTGTGCAAGAAGTAATTACTTTCCAAATAGTCTGGTATTTTCTAAAGTACCTAATCTATGAGTCTCCATTTTATATTTACCATTGGAGTTGACTAGAAATGGTAGGGAATGGAAGTGTAATTGGCAGGAACAAACTACTCTGATAAAGCATAATTCAAATGGATCATTTGAGATCTCATGTTACATTATAGAACAATGTTCTCTTCTCACAAAACCAAAAATTCTGTGGTTTCTTGCATGAGAAATTGCATTCCTGATGGTTTAATACTAAGGGAGTTCATTCTGTGAAAGTATTGCAGCAATTTTTAAAAGAAATGTTAACCTACGAACTCCCTCCATTTTTATATGCATCATCACATTAAGTGGGAGAATTAAAGAAAATAACGCTTGTTATTGTATACTGTAGCAACTGTTTGCTTTAATGGCATATTTACTGTTCCTGTCATTTGCAATAGTCATTGTAGAATATTTTTTCCTTAAATTGAACACTGAGGTTTTCCCCTTTTTGTACTGAATGATGTCCATGACATCATGTAGTGATTTTCTTGCTGCAGCTTTGTCCTGTTCAATGGACAGGAGATTAACACCATTAAAATTTCTTATTCAGATTCTAAATGTTTATCAATAGCTGCATGTGAATTTACTTAATTACAGATAAACATATCAAATCCTCCCGTTTCAGCTGAGTAGAAAATGAGAAGTAAGCTTGGTTGGGAAGTTCTTTTGGGCTCCTCTTACATGGTGGCATATGGTTGACATCCCACTTGATTTCTCACTATATTAATATTTGCATATTAGCTCATGCACATATCTTCAAATAGCTACATTTAAAAATGACACTAACAGATTGCTGCTTTTAATTTGTTTTCTCCCTGATATCTTTGGTGTTACCTTTCTCAGTTTGCTATCTCTGAATTTCACATTTCACTGTAACTAGGTCTGAAAGCCAGTCTCCTCGGTTTCTGCCAGCCTGTCCCCTTTGGCATCTGAGCCACAGACTAGGTCTTGAGCTCAAAACTACTGAAAAAATACTGAGTACAAAAACATCTAAATTGTAAAAAGCCATTACATGCTATTAACATCCCTAAAAAGACTCAATATATTTGTGAAATCCTGGTTTGTATGCATGCCATAAAATACGTGTTCATATTGAAGTTACAGTTTATGTTCACAGTCAGATTTTAAACATTTCTTAATCATCTACAGAATGTATTTTAAAATTAAAAAAAAAAAAAAATACATCCAGGACAAAAAAACCCTAGACCAGCAGTCTATCACACTGTCTCTTGGACTAAACTAACATGTTTTTGATAAGGTAAAAGATTTTCATGAGACTAGTCAGAGAAGATACTCTACTGAATATTTTTCTTAATACCTGGACCTGCTACAAGAAAGAAGGATTATTTATTTCAGAATTGCTGCATAGCAGAAGAGAAAGAACCCATTGATGGCCTTTCTTTAAAAAAAAACCAAACCAAAAATAAAACCAAGCTAACAACTAACATGCACTAGCCTAAACTGAGAAGCACTGGGATTAGACACATGCATAAGTGCAAACATGAGAAGCAAGAAAAAAGGTACAGAGTGGCCTAAGGTACAGTGTGTATGCCAGAACATTTCAGTGTATTCAAGCTGCCTTACACAAAATGTTCAGGTTGGATACTAGGAGGAACTTCTTCACAGAAAGGGTGATTAAACCTTGGAATGGGCTGCCCAGGGAGGTAATAGAGTCACCATCCCTGGAGGTATTTAAGGAAAGACTGGACATAGCACTTAGTGGCTATTTGGTGGTCTAATTGACCTGGTGGTGTTTAGTCATAGGTTGGACTTGATGATCCCAGAGGTCTTCTACTGAATTGATTCTGTGGTTCTGTGAGAATGCAGACCAAGGAAAGATAACGGGCTCTCCACAATCGAAACAGCCACGGGGTGTGGGGGGGGGAGGGCCATTGGTGTGGGTGAGGTTGGTTTCACTATATGGTCCTCAAAGGCCCAAGTAGTAGTGCCCTGACAGGGAGCAACAGCACAGTGTCAAAGCTGCCTTTCCTATCACAGCAGGAATTACCCTTTGTGTAAGTTTTTATCTCCATTCAGTGCAAACTAAATGCCATTCTGAACTGTGCTGAACTGAAGCATAGTGTCAGTACATATATACAAGCATCAACCATACGATTACATTCACACTGGAAACTGAAATGAATTCTAAAGCAGGAGAGCAGCTCAGGGAGAACAAACAGCCTGACTAAATCCAAGAGGAACTTCAGCTTGTCAGTGAAAATGGGTGTAAGTTGTGGTGTGTCAGTGCCTTGAGAGTGCCAGCATCAAGGAATGCTACAGTCTTAACTCATCAGCACTGCAAGTTTCTGACCCAGATGAACTCGTGTTTGCATTTAGGTGTTTATGGGTCAGGCAGGTGCCCACTCAGCCAGTTCAACCCACGCATCACTGCAAATTCTTGGTCCTCAAAACTGGGCTGCCTCCCTACTCCTTCCCACACAAACCCCAAGTCTTATACCTAGTGCATGCTTCTTTGATAAATACTGCCCTAGTCCTTCCTCAGCTTTCCATTATCCAGATAAAACAATCATCCAAAAGTTTGGGAGCCAGTAGTGCTTCCAGACTCCTTCAAAGCTAGTGCTGCAAGCTCTTTCCTGCAGCTGAAGCTCCTCTTAATGCTGCTGATAAAACTGCCTAATTGGATGGAGTGATGGATGCCCTAGCAATAAACTTAAGACCTTTCAGCAGCACTCCTGGGGTTTCTAGAACCCCACCATCTAGTGCAGTGCTATCATTTAACTCTGACTTGTTCTGAGGTTAAGTCAGAATTTGTGGATTGAATTTTGCCTTTGCTTATGCACAACCACATCTGGTTTTGGGGCTACTCTGATAATGGGAGCCATCTGGGCTGTGGGAAATGTAACCTGTTTTTTTTTTTTTTTTGCAAAGCAGTACTCAGAGAGAACAGGTGTGCCTTCTGGGAAATCCAGTAGAGCCAGATCAAAAGGTCCTGGGACCATCTTTGTCTCCAAACCCTGTGCTGAGAAGTGGAACCATACTCTCTTTCTCTGCAATGCCCTTTTCAATTACTGAATTGTCTTCTGGTGAGCTAAATGGTCTGATCCACAAACTGCTTCTCTTTCAATACTCCCTTTGCAGCTGCTTCAGCTTCTTTGGACTGTCAGTATGCCATTCATCATGCTGTCTTGGTCTCATATCCTAAGTGCTGAATGCAAGTTTTGCAGCAAAGGCACACAAATTAACTCGCTCCCACCAGTCCTGTTCCCCTTGCTCAGCACTGTTTCCAGCTCTGTTCCTTCAGTAATTTCATTTCATATTTCAATTCCACATTTTCTGTCTATAAAGCAGCAGTTGTCATTCAAATTTTGCATTCTTCATAAAGTCCATTATGAAGAAACTTGAGTATTGGCTTTAAATTTAGTATTCTCTTGACAGATTATAAATGCCTTTCTGCTTTACTCAGTAAACCCTTCCCATGAAAGTTTCCTGCTCCCAGGAACTAAATGTTCTTCAGGATAGAAGAAGTTCTTTCCTTCTTCTCTCCCCTTTTAATATTGTTACCATTAATAGTCCCCATAAAAATACAAGCTATAAATCTGTAATTTGAATAGTTATGACAACACCAGACTGCATAATTGCTTTTAGCTTTTGTTACTTCTCTTTCAGAATAAAAACATTCCTCTGCAGCCTGCAGACCCTGTGAGTCTGCATCCTCGTGAGTCACTTCGCTAGACACCTTTCAGCAAGGAAAATAAAAAAAGCCTGCAAGCAGATACAGACAATTTAGGAGTGTAAAGTAATAATTTATTGGTTAATATAGGCAGCTATGACTAGCAAGCTACTAGACTAGCATTCCCATGCAAGACAACAGATGAGTATTCTCTGGCTCAAGTGTCACCAAACAGCCATCTTTTGACTCTCTGCCTTTTCCTTCCAGAATTTTACACCTTTTTTAACACTGCTGGCTTTTCCCTGGACCATATGTCAACAGCCCTAGCTCCATCTCTTAGTCTGTCTTACCTTGCATGGCCCTGCTGTGCAGCTTTTTCTCTGAGAATGCTGAACCAAGGCTCTGGGACTGAGCCCTAACAGGGCTGGGCTGTGGAGCCCAAGCAGCTGAAAATGCAGAGGAGATCAGGTCAGTACAGTCAGCTGGAGCCCAGAGAGCAATGCAATTTGCCAGAGGGTAGGAATGTTCGGTCAGCAGAGCCACTCTCTGGGCTCTCCTGACTTGTGATTAGGTTTGACTGGGTGCCCACATGGATCCCTTGTGTCACTGAAGGCACTCTAGGCACTTCACCTGGCCTCATGCTGCTGCGTTAGAATGACACCAGTATCCCATACCTTTCTGTATGGATATCTGGCATACCTTAAGATATCTCAGACAGCATCAGATACTTATGTGTGTGCAGCTGAATCAAGCCCCAGATTTCCACTAATCATCTGAGAAACTCCTGTGTGTCCCAGATATCTACAGGGGGCGGGTGAAGACAGCTGGTAACTCAATATATCTTGGTTAAGCACAGTAAGCTTACACCAATTGCTAAATGCTTTTTGAGGAGCATTAAATTAAGAGCCTGGTCACCAGTCCTTAATTTCTATTGCTGAGTCAGTCAGAGCTGTATGCAAGCAGGAACATGCAAATACACATTAAAGTAATGAGTAACAGTTTTGGAATGGATGGGGTGGAAGGACTGCATGATGGCAGTACAACAGACATAACCCTGACTGCTTTCCCTCTGCCTGATGTGTAATTGTGAGGACAGGTGCTCCCTTCCCAGAAGAAAGCTTATGGGAGGAAGTTAAAGTGAAGTGGCATGCAGAGCAACTCACCTATGGAAAAAGGGATGAAAAGAAAATCTGGCTGCATGAGTCAAAGGCTATGCCTACCCTTTTCTCCTTAAATAGTGGCACAGGAGAAAAATATTTTTTTTAATCTAAGTAGTTTGCAACTGCCTCCAGCTATCTAGTGTGCTCTGCAATTTGCATGGTGAAGAATATGCACCAGAGAAAATTTCTACCATTATCTGTAGCTGCTAAAGATAGAGTAACTAAATCAGGGAAGTTCAGAGTCACGAACAGCTGCCACTTGGACACAGCTTCAGCTTTGACTTGCGTCTTTGCACATGTCCTCTGAACCAGGAAAACATCTGAACTATTACAGCAATGATGCCAGAAGACTGTGAGTCAACTGACTGGCGTGACTCTCCCCATTCTTCAGGGAGTGAAAAGGTGAAAAATATGTACCTTTATTTTGACTTCACATTACGGAACATCTTGTTAGTCCACACGAACTCTGCACCAATGGTCCAGACCAGGCACTTGCTTCATCAATTAAAGCAATCTGGCAACTTCTTTCCCCACTATCTTTATTCATTTCTGAAATAATGCTAATTAAAAGTCAGCTGGCAAAGCCCCCCGTTTCGTGAGATGGTTGCCTTAGAACTAAGCTTGAAGAACAGACAGTAATTGCTTTCCTGAGAGGCACCATCCGTCTGTGTAATTGCTACAGGGCATTGGTTACACAATGCCACATTTGTTTTTATCGATGAGGAGGAGGTGCACTTGTTGAATCCAGATTTACAAGGTCTGAATTCACACAAAAGATATTAAAAGCTGAGACTGTATTAGTCACAATGAGTACCATGATGATTTCTCTTGCAAGTAAGTCATATCTGTTCCCACTGACAATATTGGCATATGAATATTAGATTCCTTAATTCCATTAGGAGTTTAATTCTGCAGCCAACTGTCTGTATTGAAAAGTTTGCATTATAAATGAGGCAAACCCTTCTACATTTTGTAAATTTGTAAAAGCAGGGTGTGGTTGCTCTGTACAAAGAACTATTGTACTTATCATAAGCTTCTAAGATCTTAAACCTTCTCTAGAATAAATAATTTGTAGCTGAGTTTAGGAGACAGCCTACATTGCATACAAACCCCACTCTGAACTGACTTTAGGTAATCACTTTAACATATTTATACACTGTTGAAATGTGCCTCATCTCATACAATTATACGACCTGCACAGAGAAACAAAATGCTTTTACCTAGCCCAATTCCCTGAGGTCTGTAATATATGCTGATGCATCAGACCTTTGTGCAAAAACTCAACCCCTGTGTTCTGCCTCCCAGAGAAAGGGGAGGTTTTGGGAGTAACTTCCTCTTTGGGGGCTCCTGCTGGATGCTTCTCAGTATCTATTTCCCCAACTCTGCATGCTGACCTTTGTGATTCCCATTCCTACTGGATGAGCTCCCTTCTTGGACCTTTAAAACCAGTTCTTCAAGGATCTTACTGTTAAAAATAAGAGGCTATATTGATTGAAATGTTTGTAATTCTTCTAAACTGAGGGAAAATGCAGGATACATTTCTCTCAGGTATAGAGAGGTATGTATATCAGATGCAGCTATACATACATACCTATAAAAATACCTAACTAGGGTGGTCAGGAACACAGAGGACTTAGCTTAAAACCCCTTTGCAGATAACTGAAAAAAACAGGAACTTTTAAAGCATTTTTTGTTGGGTGTATAGCTAAGATCTATTCTAGGCAAGATGTGCTTCCAGTTCTCTCCATCAGCTATAAAGTGAGCCTCAGGAACCGCCTCAGTAGTGTGTATCCATAGTCTGCAAGTGTTCAGCAGAATTCTGCCCATATGTTTACTCTGACTTGGCCTTTCTTTCACAGGAAAGGCACCTTCAATTGAAAAATTATTCATTTTATCAAACCTTATGATTGACATTAATTTTGTAGTATTTTTTTGCACCAAAAGGGCTATATGCTACTTTGTTCTGAAGCTAGGTGGATCTATCAGAATCTCTGTTTTCATCCAAAGATAACTACAGAAAAGTACATAGAAACATGAGTAAAAACTTTCAGCACAGATTCAGTGTGGCATTAAATAACAAAATCTTTTTTGCAGCAGTGTTCAGGCAAACTTTCAGTTTCTATTGCTTCAGCTGAGCATGTTTATTTTTTCACCAAGTTAGATCATATGACAGGATACACAAGCTACATGAAGTGCTGCCAGCATGTAGGATTTGACTGCAATTTTGCTTCTATATTTGGTGTTTGGTTTCAAAACCCCAAAAGTTCTAGTACAAAATGGCTTCTCCCTGTAAGTCTAAACAAAAGGCAGATGAAAAAGCCAAAGGGTATTTTTAACCAGAGGCAGGAAGAGGAGGGAGGCTGCTGCTTCTGGACTGGCAACACTGACTATGCAAGAGCTCTGCAGTGCCAGCTCCTCATGCACCCTAAGCAGCTGCTGAGATGTGGGGTTGGGGATTAATCCCCAGATCTCTAACTGTCTGCTGCCTACCTTGCAGGAATCAGCAGTTTCACCTGGCAGCATTCATGTCCTGCAGCTCTGACTTTTAACTAACAGTACATCTGAAAATGAAAGCAGTCTTGTACTGCTAGCTCTGCACAATGTCTCACGGCAATTCCCCCAGCTCCCAGCCAGGCCACTCTGCAGCTCACTTAAACGGGGAAAACGTGCATCTCCTGTCAGGGTATTTCTCTTGCTTTAAGTCTATTCAGCTCATTTTCAATAGTGCTTAGTGGTCATGCAGTTAGAGTGACTGTATATCTTTTTTTAGCTGAAAGCCCAAGTTTCACATTGACTGCAGGTGCTTCCTCCTTGAACTACATAAAATGACACTGTAAGTGCACACAGGGTCAAAGGCCAGAGCCTAGGAGGCAAAGCTGAACTCCACATTATGCTGAAGTAGTTCATAATAACTACTGCTTTCTATTATCCATGTTATAATACAACTTCAAAAATTATCTTCAAACAAAATAGATTCCAGAACTCTTCACATGGAAATCCAGATTTCTGAATGCAAAATACCTCTCTCCTACTTCGGGGAAGGGCACAATTTAGTGACAGATCGTCCCAATGCCCTTCTCCAGCAGCACAGCAAGATGGCTCTGGAAGACAAGGAAAGATGGGGCACACTTATGACCAAAGCACTTTGTGAACTCGAGGGCCAGTGCCTGCAGCTCCCCCTCTAAAGCGGTCAGATCAACTGTTGTTAGCTAGAAATGCTGAAATGTCATCAAGAGTTGTTGGCCATTTAATGTACCCCAGGGTGCTTTTGTTGTAAGAGGGAACGCCAAAGTCTGATGTCATCTTCTCCCATCTCTATACATTAATGACCCTTTATATTATTCATAGTGCTTTGTCCTGTAAAAAGACGATCACTTTGCCCCTTTGAAAATTCTGCCAGCTACTCAGAAGGAGTAAAGTTGCTTTCTTTACTTACTGCTGTTACCACATCACTGTGCAGCAGAACGGGAAAGGCAAGACTAACACATTGTTTTGTAATATTGAGAACACGATAAGGTGAAAAATATGTACCTACTCACATGTTTTTATGTACAACTGTTTGCCATTGCTGTTCAATCAAAGTGGGAAGAGAACTAAGACATCAAAACTTTAAAAATTAGTTTTAAAAAGATGATTATGAAGAATGTAAAAGTAACATGAAATTAAGAACAATTCATTTCACAGATGAAATTAAGGACAATATGAGCTAGATATGAGCTTCAAACTTATGCTGAAGACAGGCATATAAGAGGGTGTTTCTTATTTACAGCTAGTACTGAATAAAAAGGAAACGGTGACTGCTGAGATTCTGACCACTTTAATTTAGATATTCTCTTAGCTAGTCTTAAAAGTGCTATCCCAAGCGTATTATGCCTATAACCAGGTGGAAAAGAAATAGCTGTAAATGCAAATATCCCTGTCAGTGTGGCATGGAAAAGGTGGCAATCAAGCCAAGCTCTTGCTGATAATTCTTGTCTAAAATAAAAATAGTTGGCGTTATGACACCATTTCAGTTTTTCATGATCCTGAAAACCAACAAACAAGATGCTACTAAGTCTTACAGTGTAGTCTGTTGGGCGGGCAGTGCGTTGGGTCTGTAGGGTCCTGGGAGCTCCTTTTGCAAGCCCCCAGTTTTCAACCCCATCGAGGTCCGGAGGCACCTCGCCCCATCACCTCTGCGGGTCAGGGCGGAGCCGAGCCGGGGGCGCAGAAGGGGCATTTTCACCCGCTCAGCCACCGCGGCCCGCGCCCCGCAGCACCACATCCCCTTCCCGGCTATGGTTCCGGGGCCGGGCCCGGGGCGGTGCCGGCGCTGCAGGTGCCTCCCCCCGCGGTCACGGCAAGGCTGTCGCCGCCGCTGCCACGTCAGGGGAGTGTCCCGAGGCCAGGCGGGTTGGGCCGGGCTGGGCTGGGCCCGGCCTTCCTCCTCCGCCCCCTGTCCCCGCCGCCGGAGCCGCCGCGGAGGGAGCGAGCGGTGCCCGCTGCCATGGAGGCCCGGTACAACCTCAAGAGCCCGGGTAGGCGGCGGGGCCGGGCGAGGGCGGTGGCCGCGCCTTCACGGGCTGCTGCGGGCGGGCGAGCCCGCCTTGGGGCTGCACGGGTCGCGGAGGGCTCGGGGGCCGCGGCGGTAGCGGCGGGCAGGAGGGCCGGGGGCCGCGGCGGTGGGTCCCCTGCGCCGGGGCGGCGGCGGCGGCGTTGGCGTTCAGGCTGAGGCTGGCCGGGTTCGGTTCGCCTTCGCAGTGCGATGGCGTTGAAACCTTCCTCCGAGCTGTAATGCGGTTCAAAACACCCTGACCGCCAGGTCTGTGTGTGTCTGTGTGCCCACGCATTTTTGGTGGTTCGTGGAAACGCAACCTTTGAACTCTTAGTCAGGTGGCCGTGCCCTGTTCCCCCGGGCATCGCCTTCTCTCTGAGTAGGTGCGTGTGAGGGGACGGCTTGCCAAGGATAACTTGGCCTGTGTGGCGTCAGTTTGTTTTACAGAAGTGTTGCTGTACAGGCTCTATATACTTGCGTGTCTGTGTTTGTTCACATGTTCTTTTCTACATGTTTGCATGTTAAAATTCGTGACTGTAACTCCTCGGCGTTCTTTTAAATCCTTGAAGTGAGAGGGACGCCTCAAGAGGTGTGGGTGATGCCAGGAGAAACAGCGCTGGAAGGGAAGGTTTTGATTCCTAGGAAGCAGATAGCTGACGGGCCATGTCCCCCCATATGGCTGTGTTGGAGCAGTGGCCTCTGGCCGGCTGTGCCACGGCTTCACCTCTTGGGAGCTGCTTGCACAGCCGGAGGCCTGACAGCGCCGAAACAAAACCTCTTCCGCAGCTTCTTAGGGCTGGTCGGGTTTGTCTGTCCGTGTCTGTCCTGCCCCTGTTTCCCCCTAACCGGGTGTTGAGAAATAGGCATTATCAGCTTCATGTTATTATGATGAACGGTGGCTTTATTTTTTAATCATACCGTCCTGTTACCAGCGTGGGAGGTGGGGAGAAACTGAGTGTTATGATGACTTGTACAAATGTCAGTGACACGCTTGTTTACAAACATATCTCATGCGGATAATTGCTAAATTATGTCCCTTAGCCTCACACCCAAGTTGAATAACCAAAAGATAAGAAGGATCACTAAGCAAATGATGAACTTGTCATCATTTAAAATATCAGGAAGGAATACTTTTTTTAGGGGGATCTGCAGGACGTGTGGCATATGTGAATTTACAAGGCCACAAAGACATGCTCACTAGTTGTGGTTCGCCACGTCATGGGAAACAGTGGTGGTGTGCTGTATGACAAGCACCTGGGATCTGGGTGGAGAGGACAAATATTTGTGACTTAATTCAGAAATGTTCCTCCCCTTTGTTGTTACTTGTCCCTCCTGTATTAAAGAGAAAATTACCTTTAGTGGAATTGATTTTCCACACCTGTGCTGTTCCATAGCAAAATGAACTTTACGTGGCAAAGATAAATAATTCATACAATGGCTTAATATTACTTCTCCAAATTAAACATGTTCGGTTGCATATTAATACATTAAACTATTTCTTTCCATATAGATAGTGAAAGTTTGTAAATTATATAAATAACTTTAAAAATCTCGGTAATTAATTAAAACATAGATTTCAATAGTCAATAAGTGTGAAATTGTTCACTGAACAGATGGGCAAAAAGGTATTGAATAAATATAAATAAATAGTTTAAATAAATATTGTTTCTTTAACAGTTGTGCATTAAAATGAGTTGACTGTAATTAAAGTGGAGTCACTGCTTTTAGTCTGGCACTTTACTTGTTAACCAGGTAGATAACCATATGCCATTATTTAATATTTCTCTCTGTGTTTTACAAATTCCTATCTTGTTACAGTTACGCGTGCAGTTTAGTGGTGGTATCTTACTCTTGCTATTCGACTGAAGGTTTATGATGGAACTGTAGAATATTCTAGTATTAAGATGGTTTCTTATAAATGCACTAAAATACATAAAAAAAAGTCCACCATATTTTCTATTTTGTTTGTGTCGTGTGGACTGAAGAGATTGCTTTGGTAACTGAGCCCTCTAGGCCTTTAGAACAGGTGGCTGTCCTTGTGTCTGTTGTTGTTGCTTTGCCTTTAATAGAGGAAGAACCAAGCTGCTAACCTTTAGGTCAGCTTTAGGGATTTGGAATATGCTATCTTGAGACAGAGTGGATAAAGTAATCGTTTTGTACCTGTACAAGAGGCTTCTACTGTTGAAATCTGCTTTTGGACTTGAGCGAACTGCAAGTGGTGACTTCCGTCTGCTCGGTAGTTTTTAAAAGGGCAAATCCTTCTAACCCTTCTAGTATAAGTTGCTTTAATGGAATGTTATAGATGAAAACACATTTTCAATAGGAAAATTTTGTTCGAAGAAACACGTACCTTTATTGATCTTTATTTTTAAGCCAAATTCTGCTATAGAGTTATGAAGAAACTGAAGTTTGTCTGTGGTTAATAGCTGGATCCCTCCTCTGTGAATGTGCTAGACCAGATTGATGAGTGAGGATCACTTAGGCTCTCCAGTGCTGTACTTTCTGTGTGCTCTCAAGCAGACCACAAAAGAGCAATATTGCTACACAGCTTTGTACTGCTACTGATTGCTCCTAGGCAATGTGTTCATCTTCTCCCTTATCCCTGTTTCTGCAGCTAATTAGTTCATCCCAACATACCTGAGAGATGGTGGCTCTCCACAACACTGTGCAAGTTGTTCCCCTGCACACCACATCTCTTGGTGAGAGGCAGCACAGCTCTGGCAGGTCTGGGTTTGCCATAGGTATAGGTCGTGGCCAGGGCTGGTCTGGGATGGCCAAGTGCCTCCTATCTCCTGTCAGTTACCCTCTGTAAAGAGCAAGGAGCCATGGGGGCATTCACCTGATGCTGTCTTCTCACACTGCCTCTGAACAGGAGTTTTTTATTTCTTCCCAAAAAGACCATTAATTTTGGAAGGGATGAAATTTCACACTCCACACTTCAGTCTTCTTTGTATTGCTTCAATAAGGCAAAGCCTTGTAAGCTGTTGCTTCATAGTTTTGTATGTATTTTTGGCAGTTGTAAAAGGCTAAGCTATTTTCTGTCTTAGGATTTCAAAATGGATTACTCAATGTATATCAGCCTGTACCACATGGCTGATAAACCTCTCCCATCAATATTAAAACTCAGCTGACTAAAGCACAGACTTCATCCTCTTCATGCCTCAGGAACATCCCTATTTTCTGAAATTTATAAGACAGCTACTTGGAATAATGTCTTTACTATTTTTTATCCCCAAGAGCTATGACCCTTAGCCTTCTGTTAAGATCAGACACCAAGTCTTGTAGTCACTGCTCTTGTACTGACAGTCTCTCGCTTTCACGTAGGCTGTGACCAGGCATCTGAGTGGGTTTCATCACAGACACTTGAAGAATTATGAACAGCTACTTACACTGACTCACACAGAGCCCACAAACAGAAGTGCATTTTAGGTTTTTTTGGGGCAGGGTTTATTTTGTTTTCAGCAGACCACCTCATTGAGAATTTGATTAGCAAGGGCACTGGTGGCCTAGGGAGAGCATGTGGAGGGAGGCATGGCATGCTGTCCTGCATTTGTTGCCCAGGGCTAGTGCTTTGGGATCCTGGATGCCTAGGGAGCATAACAGTGCTGAGATTGTGATCCTCTTAGCTGTCATCTTCAATAAGATTGCTGCTTTTCCTACAAAAAACTGTACTTCTTTCTCCACACCATATTTTGTACAAGTGTTCCGTGCCAACAAGCATGCGTCAGTTCTTTGTTAACAAAGCAGAGCTAATAGGAAATAGCCAGTAGCTATTGTGCTGCTTAGTACCTTCTGTGTGTGGAATAAGGATAGATTGTTTAAAAATAAAAAGTTGAACAGATGTTAAAAATTTATTAAGGCTGAACATGTTGTTTGATCTTAATTTGTTCAACAAGCACCTTACCTTTTGTAAGTTTTACCTCCCTTTGTGTTGACTGAACAGTTGTTTTCAGTTGCAACTACAAGACGAGTACTGTACTTCCTGCTGCCCTCAGGGAAATAAGGACTAAAGGTTGGCTGTTTCTGACAGTGAGAAGAAAGCAAGACAAGACTAATTAAAAGTTTTTTGGGTTTTTTTAATACTTTATATGAGTACTGGAGGCTTGTTGGTCATGTGGAAGAATGTACATGAGGCTGTGGAGATGTAAAGCAGCTATTCAGGAGGCTTATGGGTCTTGAGAAAGGATGTATCTGAGACCCTGAGGGTGGAAAACAGCTGGCCTGTTTCTTGGTAAATGGTGTTTCCATTTGTTTTGTAGGAGAAGTCAGAGGAACTGCCAAAGGAATGTCCTTGTCTTGGCTGAGATGGAGTTAATTTTCTTCCTAGTAGCTGGTTCAGTGCTGCGTTTTGGATTTATTTCTATTATTTTTAGTTCACAAATGATTGTACATCATTCACAGGTTCTAAGCTGTCCAGGAGAATCGCATCCACAAGGAAAAGGTGGCACACAGGTTCTAGTGACACTGTGCAGATTGCTGTGAACCTGTTAGAGGTGTTGTATATTTAGATTTAAGAAACCATTCTCTAGAGAGCACAGCAAAATAAAATACCATTGAAAAAATACCATTTTCCATATCAAAGAGCTATTGTGACTTTTTGCTTTAAATATGTTTTCTTACATGTGTCAGTGACCACATCACTTTAAGTGGGGTTGTTTTTTTACTTAAAATGTCAAAGCTCATCAGGTGTTGTCATTTTACAATAAATCCTAGGTACTTTACACATAAACTTAATCCTGATATGTTTTTTTAATGATGTGATCCATTCTTTATGCAGTGGAACTACTGACAGTGTGATTCACTATTATTTTTCCCCTTACAAGAAATGTAAACATTACCTTTAGTAAATGGGATTTTCTTTTGAATGCCAGTGCAGTTTGGGTTCCCAGGTGCTTTGGGCTGCTGCGGGGACTGGTGATTCAGCAGGTGACTCTGCACTGTGACCTTTGCAGTCACTTGATGGTTACACCAGCTGTGGGTCAGGCACTCTTGGCTCAGTGGTCAGGTATAGAGTGGAGGGTGCAAGAAAACAAAGCCCTCCCAAAATGTCATCATTGACACATGCATGTAATTGAAGGGACTTGATGCTTGTCTCAAATGGTTTATATAATTTAATTTTTAAAATTTTTTTCTATTGTTTTTGTCTAGTATTTTTCCTAATTGTGGGTAGTAGCCTCACTAATAGACAAACACATAGCAAAGATGACTTGTGTTTTACTAATAGCTTAAGTGGATTAAGTAGTTACAAAAGTTTCTCTGAAATGAAAGGTTTTATGCCAGTTTTACTTTAATTGGAAAACCTGTATTCAGTAAATAAATTGCATCCTTACTTGTGCTGTTTTGGTCAGCAGAGCCATAGGGAAAAATTACTAATTCTGTATTTCTCGTGAGTAGACCTCTAAATCTTGCTTAAAGTGGAAAAAAAATAATAACTGCAGCCATAAATAGAAAGGTAGGAAACATTTGCCAAAGCAGTAAAAGCTGTCAGGTTGTTTTATTCCTCTTTTCCCACATTAGATAAGTCAACTTGAAAGATTGAGAGATCTCTAGCTTGACGCCAGCTGTTGCGGATTCCATTATTTATCTGTTCATTATGTACTTTATTTTTCAAATAGTAGAACTGAAATTTCAAACTGAAATTTGAGAACTCATTTCGGAATGAAAGGGTCACTATACATTTAAGGAAGCTACTGTCATGCACAACCTTTTTTTTTTGTTGTTTTTTAAATAAAAGGCATAATGATTTACTAAGAGAACACCAATGTTCAGATACTGTCATCCCTTTAAGCAGTTTTACTGACATTTACAAAGACAGATCACTTGCATTTTCTGTCTTCAGCTGTCTTCAGGTTTCCCCAGCCACTAGGTGCAGACTTGTCTAGTTGGGCACATAGCAGGAGTACTTGAATGTGACCTGCAGATATAGCCAAGAGAAGCAGTTGTGTGAACTGAAGTTTCAGGGTAGCTTAAAGTAAATGCTGGTGAAAGTAGAATTTGACTGGACATGGTTTTTGGCAGAAATAAATCTACGAATCATATATGCATATATTGTACAGATTTTGCTCATTGATTGTTACTGCACCACTCAATCCTAAAGCAAGCTAGTGGCTTTAAATTTGATTCTCAGATTTTTAATACTCATATTTTGCTTTTCAGAAAATTTTGATTAGTTCAGTGTGACACAAGAGGTTGTCAGACAGAGCCTCTGACTTGTAGTATTTTGTCTTTCTTCCACGGAGCAGTAGAGAGCTCCCACACCTCCTTCTGGGTGGGAACTCTCCTGTAATCTCTAGCCCAGAAACTTAATTTCCTCAGGATTTAGTTTTGATGAACATTTATAAAGTGTTGCTGAGTGTATCTGTGAAAGTGTGGTTATTTTTCCTGCTGATGGTTATTCCACATTAAAAAATAAATTGATTGTTTCGTCTCTAAAACCTGTCTTAGACAAATTCAATGTCTTGACTTCTCTTTTTTTGACTTAGTGATACTCTCACCTTATTGTCAGTCTGTGATTTTTTATTTCAAATGGGCCCAAACTGTTCTGATTTTTCAGAATTGGCATTGCTGAATGTTTACTCAGTGACTCAGTGTGACTTAAGTGGGTTGAAATATCATAACTTGTTGCAGGCAGACTTTGTGAATTATGCTTGTTTCTTCCACTGCAGTTTTTGGTAGCCAAAGGAGGAACTGTGTTCATGAATACTGCAGCAGTGCTTAAAGAAGAAACAATTTCATGCTTTCTTCACTGGATCACACGTTCTCAGAATGAGCCTTTGTCGTTCCTGGCTTTTCTTTGCAGCCTCTCAGTTGACATTTTTCAGCAACGTGGGAGGAGAAACACAGAATGGTTTGGGTTGGCACGGATCTTTAAAGGTTATCTAGTTCAGCCTGTCTCAGGCAGGGACACCCCCAGCTAGATCACAACTCAAAGCTCTGTCCAGCTTGACCTTCAATGCTTCCAGGGATGAGGAATCCACGACTCCTCTGGGCAACTTGTTGCAGTGCCTCATCCCCCTCACTGTAGAGAATTTGTTCCGTATATCCAATCTAAACCTACTCTCTTTGAGTTTAAAACCATTCTCTCTCAGGCTGTGGTGAAAAGTTTCTTCTTTCTTCTGAGTATCTTCTAGGTATTGAAAGGTCACAGTAAAGTCTCCCCAGAGCCCTTTCTTCAGACTGAACAGCCCCAGCTCTCAGCCTTTCTGCATGCACGTGTGCTATTTAGAATCATGGTTTAATAGAAGGGCTTGGGTTGTAAGGCACCTTAAAGATCACCTACTTCCAATCCCCGTGCCATGGGCAGGGACACTTTTCACTAGACCAGGTTGCTCAGAGCTCCATCTAACCTGGCCTGGAACACTTCCAGGTATGGGGCATCCACAACTTTAGTGGATAACTTGTTCCAGCACCTCACCACCCCCACAGGAAAGAAATTCTTCCTAATGCCTAATCTAAATCTACTCTCTTTCAGTTTGAAGCCATTCCCCCTGTCCTGTTGCTACATGCTCTTATAAAAGTCCCTCTCCCGTCCTTCTTGTAGGCTCTCTTCAGGTACCAGAAGCCTGAAGTTGGGTCACCTGATAGATTTTTAAGATGTCCTGGATTGCTTAATACTGAAAACTTCTTATAAGCAAATTATCTGTGTGGTATACAAGAGCTAAATTAGATTTTGCTGTTTCATACCCCAAGAGTGAAATAGTATTATTCTCTAATAGCTTTCCCACAGTGAACATGATGCCGATGTAGGGTGGGGGACTGTATTTCTTCTTTTTCTGTCTTACTGGGAAATCTCATTAAGTTGTCTGCCTTGTCCATGACTCCTCTGTCTTTATTAGGCTTTGTTACATGCATTCTCCATTTTCTCATGGTCACCATTTTGCTTCATGGGGTGTTCACTCCTGAATTAGCTCATCCTGCTGCATCTCTTTTTCTAAAGGCAAGTGTCCAGGCTTGTTGTCTGTGGAGCAATGCTGAATCCAAAGCCTTTTCTGGTCCAGACTGGTTTTCTTATTATTCCTCTCTAATGAACTGTTAAACCTTAATGAAGATGAAAGAGACAAACTGTTACTCAGCAGAGCCTGAATACTGCTACCTGTGATGTGACCTGGTGGGATCTGTAGGGTGTTTAATTGACACCTTCCTGTGGCAGCAGCAGAATTGGGGTAACTGGCAGCAGCAAATTTCCTTTTCTTTTTGGGCTGTAAGAAGTGAAATTCTCAAACTTTGAGCCATTGTTTATAGCTGTCCGAAAGTGTGAAGGAAGAAAATAATTTTTCACAATAGATTAAAAGAAAATTCCTCTGCGGGGAGGTTCGAGTTTTTTATTAGACTTTAATGTATGGTGCACATGAGGGCACCTGGAAGTACAAGTGATGTAACAGAGCATACAGAAATGACCAGAAGAAGGACATGCAGAAAATACAGATAGTGCTGGTATTTCAACTATCCTGAACTTTGATAGAAAAATACCTCGGTGTTCACACTCAGTGGCCAGTTCAAACTGCAGAGGCCCTGGGTAAATTTTTCTGGTTGGGCATATGTGTTTTCAAATCTATTATAAAACTTTATCTCCTCTTACTGGTGATGTGTTGATTTCTCTCAAGTATTACTGTGACCTCCCTTTGAACAACTAAGGGAGTAGTCATGTAGTTGTCATGGGAGGTGTCAGGATAAAGCTTTTCAGCAGTTGTTAAAGATGCACATGATGTCCTGTATCATAAAATACTGAGGTTGTTAGCCTTGTACATCTTGTGGTCTGAAACTCTGTAATGATGTGTATGTTTTTCCTCCTGTCTGGTGCAATTACTAATATAGAACTACTTTAGTCCCAGTATTCAGTGTTGAGAAACTCTGTGACTATGCACCATGTTTTCATAACTTTTTGCTTGTATAACCCATTTAAGGTTTATTCATCGTAAGTAATTATATCTTGTCTTGAATTACGAACTCCAGGGAAGAAGCTGGAATATGCTGGAAAAGATTCGTTAACTGAAAAGAGTTCTTCAAGACATGTTTTATGTATTTTTCTGTGCAATGCATATTAGGTTATTTTCTTCATGTTCATGTCTTATGCTTTCTTTTTTTCCAGCTGTCAAACGTTTGATGAAAGAGGCTGCGGAACTGAAGGATCCTACAGATCATTATCATGCACAGCCTTTGGAGGTTTGTTTTTCTATATGTTTGCAAGAGCTTGTAATTAGGCAGTTTTATTCATATATCCTCTTAATTAATATATACTTCTCTAAAATGCATCTATATTTAAAATGTACATATTTAAATGATAGCAAACCATTTTTTCCCTATCATGGAAATCAGCAGCAGAATTCAACTTCAATGATCTTGTATTATTATTGGTGAAAGTACATGAGAGTTTTACATTGCAGCTAAGTAGTTTTATAGCATGCATGTGTTTGTTCCCCCATCTCCTTCCCAGGACTATGTAAATACGTAATATTTAAGTCAAGCTTTTTGTACCCAAATCCGACATCTGGCTCAGTTGCTGAGTTTCTCACTGAAACACTTAATCCAAGGTGATCTCTGAAGTTACTGTTTTGCGTTTAAGAAAACCTTTGAAAACCATAAATGTATGTAATTGTGGATGCATTGCAAGAGAGAGGGATTTCACTTAAGGAGTAGCTTCTTGTCTAAACACTTGGTTAAGTTTTTGGGTTGAGATGACAATGAAGTTCTGGTGGTTAATAGAAATCCCTTCTGATTTCACTGGATTAATTAAAAAAGGCAATGTTCTGTGGTATTCAGTTGGGAGGTTTGATTTTTAGCTGTTTGCAGAAATGCCTAACATGCTCATGTAGTGATGCATGTTCCTAGGTGCTATAAAATATTCCTTATTGTCTGCTAGTTTTTCCTGTAGCTTGTTTTCCCTTCCTGTGGTGAAACAAAAGGTTTCATTCTTGCTATTATTTGTAACCTGCATGAAGGTCTTACTTCTGGATTAGAACAGTGTCTCATGGGAAGAGAACAGTGGCAGATAAAAGAAAATGCTGGAAATCTTGACAGTTATCTGCTGTACTTGAAAAACTGTAACTATGTGGGCAGTCCCAATGCCTTAATACCAGCTTTTAGTATTAGCTGAATGATCTCATTTGCTGACAGCCAGCCTCATTTGGGCTTCTGTCCTAACAGTAGGAGTTGCTCTGCTTGTAAATATTTAGGAAGTTTTTGGCAACACAAGTTCTGATACACAAATCCCAGCTCAAAACCCCAAAGAAATAATGTTTAAAGAGAACTTATTTATATGACCGATGACAATAATACTCTAGATTTGAAAGTGTAGCTGTTGTGCAATAAGGCACAGTAGCTGTTTCAAAATTGTTAGTGGAGGAGGGAAAATAGGAATTCTCTGGGACGTGTGTCATGTCCCTGTGTTGACCTGGGCACAGAAGGGGCTTTGGGGAAGCTGTCATTAGAGTTCTTTCTTGCTGTAGGTTTCCCGTTGGTTCTCCAGAAATTTTTGTTCACTGAGGCAAAGATCCAGTTTTCTCTTAATTGACTCAGTTTTCTGTCTGTTGGGTAATGAAACTCTGGTCATAATTTATACAGCTAGTAAAAAGAATTTGTATAATGAATTTGAGAGTTTTGGCAAATAAATTGTGTAAGAAAATTACCAGAAAACTACAATGCTTTATACTTAGTGCTGCATTCTCTTAACTCTCCATTTGATTTTGGCTTCTTGAAACTTCTGCTGTGCACTGTTTCTTCAGCCTGTCCTTGTTCAAGAAAATGGCATTGAGTTGTCTATTTTTGTGACGAACCGTGTTTTTTCTTTTTATTTTTTTTCCCCTCCTACGTACCTTCCATTGATGGGGGCATTTTAGGATAATCTTTTTGAATGGCACTTCACTGTTAGAGGCCCTCCAGATTCAGATTTTGATGGAGGGATTTATCATGGGCGAATAGTGCTACCACCTGAATATCCCATGAAACCTCCCAGCATTATTTTGCTGACGGTAAGTAAGCATGCTTAGTAGTTTTGCCTTTTTATGTCATCAGTTTTATCATAGATGGAGAGAGAGATTCTTGGCATTTAACATAATGTTATTTTTGTATGAAAGGTGGCATAGTGCAGTACAATTGAAGACCCAAAGTCTTCCAAGATGATTTTGGTAATCTCTAACTGCATGAAGTTTTACATATAATAAATGGAAGTTTTTTCCTCCTGGAGAAATCACTTTGCTGATGTGATTGTCTAACCTTCTGTTCTCCCCATGGGCCCTCTTGGTTTCTGTTGAAAATATTGCTCAGATGTAGGAAGGCAGACCTGTAGCTCAGGGCAAAGGCCTTCCTGTGTTCATAGTTTTGTAGAAGGTTTTCTTGGTGCATTAATAGAGTCAGATTACAGAGTTCTGTGTTTAGCAAGCTGAATGCCAATTTTGTGAGGTTGGCAGTAATATAATTGTCACATATTGTTTGCGGATGGAATTCTTTTGATGATGATTTTTTACAACTTTAACCAAAACTCAGGAGTTAACTTCTAGCATGTTTTATTGTATCCTCCTTCCTTTGAAGGCAAATGGCAGGTTTGAAGTGGGGAAGAAAATTTGTTTAAGCATCTCAGGGCATCATCCAGAAACATGGCAGCCTTCATGGAGCAGTAAGTAACAATTACTTAAAAAATCTTACTAAACAACAAGTCAAACAACTTGTTCTTGAAACTAAAAAAATCACATGAAGAATATTTATAGTGGAAAAGAAGACAGATTTTGAGGGTGTAAAATTACGGGAGAATTTGTCAAACGTAAGGTCATGAAAGAGTAAAATTTAATGATTTGGAAGTGATACTAAGTAAATGCCAGGGCTGAGGAACTGAGGTGTGATGGTAAGCTCTACTTTGATTCATAAGCATTAAGATTTCTCAGACTACTTAGAATATTCTTTCTGCATTTTGTTTAAAATTGTTCTTATGAAAATAAATCCTATAACTTTACCGTGTTTTTGTATGATCACTAAAGCTAGCTTGAATATTAGTAGAAGGGAATTTTCAATTCCAATGCTGTGGTTCTGAGCACTCCAGAGAAAAAATTATGTGGTCTGAGTTCAGAATAACTGAATCTTCTCTATCTTTATTTTTAAAAATACTATTATCACAGGAATCGAGAGTTGGCACAATTCATCCAAGGCAATATGCTTGTGTTTAAATAATTTTAGTTTTGCTGAGTACAGTACACCAATTACTTCTTTACATATCAGTTTCACTTTTAAAATACATTGTTAAGATCTTAGGAGTTTTCTAGCAGACTACTCTTCAACTTTTGTTAAGTCTCTTATCTTTTTTGAAAGAGTAGAAAATACCGTGTTTCTAAGTAGGAGTGGTAAATACCCTGTCTCTTTTCTGTGGTACTTACTTTGATTTGATATTTATTTACCAAATCTATTAGCAAAGTGTCTTGAGTTCTTAAATTTCATTACTTCTGTAAAACAAAGTCCAAGTATAGATGTCAAAAGAGATGCTTCAGATGACAATTCTGTTACAAGCAATTATAAATGTTTTAAGTAAGCTCGTTCCCCTATTATGATGACTTAAAAGGAACAAATTCTGTGATACTTTGCAAAAAAGAAAAACACTGAGCCTGTGTACACTAAATTGCAGGATTCATGTCTAATAGAAAACAGATACAAAAAAAAAGAATTCCCTGTGAACCTTCCTATCTTCTTCCTCTTCCCCTACCCCTCTTCTCCCCTCTACCCTCTCCCCCCTCTTTTATATGTTAGTTCTGCCTTACCTTTTTTTCATAATTTTTCATGTCTGGAGCACTCAACTTGATGCAACATTTTTGTGACAATTGATTTTTTTCTTCTCTGTTGCCTGATGGCCTTCTCTTTGTTTACAATGTGATGTTAAAACAAAATTAGGAAAGCCTTTCAATGTACCAAAGAAACCCCAACCAGTGCTGCTTGTATGAAATTCAGGCTTTGCAGAATGAAGTTTTGCAGTCAGAATATCAGCTTTTCTGAGTGT